>JANVCC010000073.1:7238071-7439944 GCA_025345505.1 Todiramphus chloris collaris | reverse complement strand
AGAAAACTCTTACTGGTTTACAGTTTTTTTTTTTTCCTGTTGGGTTTTTTTTTCCCTCCCTCAAAACCTTGGGTTAAGAATCTTTTAACCAAGATACAAGATCTGAAACAGGGACTTGTATCTTGGATGCAAAAATCTAGCAAGCACTTAAGGATGTAAAGGTCATAAGAAATTTTATAAATTCAGACAACTCACTGAAGTTAAAATTGCTCCTTCCTAAAGAGATAAACGTGCTCAGTTGTTTCAGCCATAATCTCTCAGTTAAGTGCCACATAAAAAATGACCTTGGTTTTTGCCTCTGACAGATGTGATTTACAGAAGTCAATAGACTAATTGCCCTAAACCTATTAGCACTGAGGACTCAGATTTACCCTAAGCCTTCTGCCTTGCATTCAGTTGACAGCATTCACATTAAATGTAATTTTGGTTGCACAGGAGTCTAATAGTCTCAGTTTTCCCTAGGTGAGTGCCAAACCATGAAGTCTGTAACTCAGAACTCCTAAATTCAGCCCCATCCCTTATTTCCCTTGGATGCTTACACACAGTGAAGGCACAGCACGTGGTGTCACCTTCCCAAACCCACTTAATTCACCCTCATTTTCCATACTGCTGATTGACAGTGATTAAAATTGCTACAAAAATCAAAAATACAATTTGCTGGCCCCAGCAGAAACTCCTGCACAGTGGAACTACACTGTTCAAATTTACAGTGGTGAGACATCACACACTTGCAGAGAGTGGGAATTTCAAGACATAGCTGGGATATCATCACAAAACTCTGTTGGACAAACAGGGAAGGGAAGAGGTCTCTGCAAGGACCAACAGTGGCCTTCTCCAGCACCCTTGAAGGAGGATAACACTGTGGTTGGCTCAGCATCAGAGGAGCAGGGGTCAGCTTCTATGGGCTCCTGTTCCAGGTTTGAAAGGGGACAACTGCCACCAGAGTAAGCTATAGATACAGACTTCTCTGGATGGTACTGGCTGTACCCTACTTGCCACCAGCACGGGATGCAGCAAAGCCCACATCTTGTGTGCCTGTGGGACTGCACTGGGAAAGAGGGAGCACACGTTCACCCTAAGATGGTCCTTTTACCACGGGCATTTCCCAGGTGGCCACATCACCTTGCTGTGGATTCCCCATGGCTGAGGCAAATGGCACAAGCAGGTCATACTTGTGGGCTCAGAGCAAGAGACCCTCTGACCTCAGTGTGATATGGAAAGTAAATGCAAGGATAAGAAAACAGATCTTCCACCTTAAAATGAAAGGAAAAAACGAGGATTTCTACAAGTCATAGGTTGTTAATCAGTCATCCACTTCCTTGGCAAGAAACTGAACCTTGAAGTTCACCTGCAGGTTAAAACATGCCCCGAAAATCTGGGCACAGGCTCCACATAGCTAGAGAGGAACCTTTCTGAAAGAATAAAAAACCCAAACCATAATAATAACAACTAAATAAAATACCTTCACCCCATGACCCACCCCCCCTCTTGGGGAGAGGGATCTCATATCTTCTCAAGACTTACAAGACAATGTTATGAATGTAAATCTGAAATACATTGAGAAAGGTTATATTGTCTTGCTGTGACAAACTCAGTGTGAACTCCTTACATTTGGGAGAGCCGTGTTAAGAGTTAATTCAGAGCAACCTCCTGAGAATTTCATGTGAACTTACATGCTTGATCTTAAAAAATGCATTTTCTATTCTAAAATAAAAGAAGAATCGGAAAATAGGAGCCCTTCCTCTACCATGTAGGCAGGGCTGTCGGTCCTGTGATGCACAGCAGGCAAAGCACGAGCGAGCCGCTGTCTGGCCCAGGTAAGAGCCCAATCCTGCCCTTTACTCCACCACGCTGCAAGTAGCTGTGCGAGAGCTCTCAGCACACAAAGCTGCTTCCCTCAGAAAGCAGCTTTGATTTCATACAGTCCTGGAGCTTCAGAATAACTCCCCTCATGTTTTGCCCACAGTGGTGTTTGGATAGAAGCAGTATCCTAGATGCTCAGAGTGGGATCTTAAAAAACCCCTCCTGAGAGAAAAGCTTTGCTCTTCTATATTGCTTATCTCTTTTCATAGCTGTGCTAGTGCTGAGAAGGAAATTAAGCCGCTCCCTGCAAGATCTAATGTGAAACCATGGCCACTTCAGTGTCAAGATTGTTATTCGAGCTTTTTCTAGTGCCAAAAACCTTTATGTGGCCCCCACCTCCGAATTAACCAGAGAAGGTTACAGACTTGCTCTTCTCTCCCCCTTGGGAAAGCTCCTGACACCATCCAAAATGAAGCAAGGACCCAGGTAATTGTGATCATCTGGAAGTGAGATGGTCTAATCACACAGAGATGCACAGGAGCAAGACCAAAGGACCGGCCTTTAGAGATGTGCATCTGCTACCTCGCAGTGCCCTAAATAAAGCTGTGCCTGCAACCCATAACAGGCAGCGGCAAACGCCTGGCCCCAAAGCCTTGTGAACCTTTCTTTTAAGGATATTTGAATGGATGCTGTGTATATTCTTGAAAACTCATGTAGCAATATAAAGCAGAGACAAATACAACAGAAAAACCCTGCTGTAGTCCAGAACAGATTTTCAAATTCAGGAAAGCCTCTACTTGTCCATGCACAAGGAAATGTGAACATGGCAGCGCTTCGCTGTTATTTCCCACTCCATCACCCGGAGGAATTCTGGCAGAGGGTACCCAGCACTGAGTGACACTTGTGAAGAGTTGTTGGATGCTCTGAGGGGTCTGTTGGACTTAGTTAGAAGTCAGAGAGCTTTTTTTTTTTCTGTCTTTTTCTGCTGACTGCTGAGTATTAAAGACAGAAAAGGCTGGGTAAAATTTTCCCTTTGTTTGGATAATTATCTTCTGTGCTACCTTGCTGAGAACCAATGTGTCTGAACTAATTTCTTTAATTTCTCTGTCGAAACTGTAATTATTTCTTAGTCAATTCATTCTTCCTTGAGCTAGGGCTCAGAAAAAGACATTAACACAGGTCAATCTGTCAGGAATCATCTTGACTGAACTGTCCTCCCCTCAACCCTCAGCTCCAGAGTCAGCTTTTCTAAAGCCTGAACATCCACTACCACATCTGTGCTGACTTGGTGATGGATGGAAAGCTTCTTTTCTTGGGTATGGCTTATGTACTCTGGGATTTCACTGGAGGCCTCTAATTTTTTGCCTTACATGTTACTGCTGCTTCATTTCAGCCTAATATTTCTGAGCGACATTTCAGTCTGCTGAGCTGGGCAGATAAAGGGCAAGATGCACATCTTAGCTCTGCCAGGTGGACTTGTCTCCAGCAGAAAGCCTGCCTGGAGGGAGACGGGGATGGACGGAGCATCTGAGAAATTCTTCCCACACTGCGAAACTCAAGCCATGGGCAGGGGAGTTGGGGCAGTGAGGAAAGTGGCTGAATCTTCACAGGTAAAGGAAGGATGCTGTTGGCTCTGGTCACGGGGAACAGGGCTGACCTGAGGCTTTTTGAGGCAAGCCTAAAAGCAGCACTCCCTTGGGAAGGCTAGGGCAGATCTGTGCTCTGTGCTACCTGTACCTGTGTTATTTCTCATTTCCCACTAAAGATAAGCTCACAGCTCAGCTCAGAGAATGAGCACAGTCCCCTTGCAGAGTGCTGAGAAACAGGATCCCTTGGGTAGTTATCAGCCAAACAGACCAAATAATACTCTCTATTCCCAAATGTCAAACAAATTAGCTACAGACACTCCCATCTCCCGTCAGTCCCCCTAATGAAACCCACTTTTACAAGTCAGCTCCACACAGAAATGTAGCTCTATTTGCTCGCAAGATGGATTTTTTTTCTTTCAATCCAGTGAGTTGCTGAATGTTTCTCATTTTCCCAACAGACAGAAAAGACTTAAATACTTCTGTACAGACTCCTGTAGCACTAGTTTTTCAGCCTTTTTAGATTTACAGACCCCTACAAATTTTTCTGTTGGAGCTGCCGACCTTTCCAGAGAGCCCTTGCCCCCACTGACACAAAGGTACAGCCCAACCACCTTTCAGAGCCCCGAGAGCAATCTGCCAGGCTCCAGAGCTACCAGCCACTGCCCTCGCAAGTCACCTGGCAGCAGAACACACAGCACCGTGTTCGCTGAGATTACAGAGCGCACGGAGCAGCTTCCTGGGGACGGCTGTGGGAGGCAAAGAGCGATCTCTCTTTCAGAAGACTGCTTCAGAGAGACGGCTTCAAATGGGAGAGTCATAAAAGAGCATCTCAATGAAAGGAGAAATTAAACCTCAGCATAGGCAAACACCTCCCTTGTGCCCGGCACAGATACGTGAGGGGACAGGGAATGAGCCTTTTGAGCAGTGAAAGCCCCAGCTGGGAGAAGACAGGCGACAGGCTGCGGCCTCCCCGGGCTCTCAGCAGGGCCACCCCGGCACTAGGGCTGCCATGCTGCAGGTCTCGGCCTGTGCTTCACCAGAACGGGCTCAAACTCAGTTTCAGCAGTGCAGGGGGTATTAATGGGGGCCAGGGTTCCCCGGAGAGGCTGGCAGACAGGTTTTCTCTCCAGCTGCCGAAGAAAGTGACAGCAAGGTGTAGTTTCATAGGAGAAAAAGAGAAGCAAAATCTGCCCCGCTTGCCAACGAAATGCAAACCCGTGGCTGGCAGCACACGTGCTCTGTGCTGGGCCTACAGGGGAAGGGGCAGCCAAGGGAACCCAGGTGTCACTGGCCCACAGGGTTAGCCGGGCAATGGCAGCAGTGTGCTTGCCCGATGGGCCTGGCACCCTGGGCTCTGCTGCCCACAACCTCGGAGCAATCTGGGGTGGTGGTGGATGGTCCTCCATCCAGCCACCATCTCCTGCTTCCTGTCTCCACAGCTAGAACCCATGCCCAACCCCTGGGCTACCTGTGCTGCCGCCATGCTTGGTATGCACTCAAGCTAACATGGTTTTTCTCAGGGGGTTAAAGAAATCTCAGCCCCACTGCGCACAACTGCTGCTGAAGTAGGTCTGCCCCACCAGGAGAATGGGTCTGCAGGGCCCAACCTGCCTCACTCCCTCATACTGCCTGGCCACTGTTTTGTTTGGCTTTAAATGCAAAGGAGAGGACAATGTGACAGGCAGTTTGTGAGAGCTACCGACTGCTGGCACACTACACTTTGCTTTTGTCATGTCGAGTCATCTGCAAGCTGCTCAGAGCCTGTATGATGGTGCTTTTTGCTTGCTCAAATGGAAATGAAGTAAAAGCCAGGGTGACATGCACTGCTGTGCAGAGAAACAAATACAGAGCCACAGAGTGGCACTTCCACCTAATTTGAGGCCATGTGCTTCACCAGTGCCTGGGGAAAGTCTATTTCACAGAAAGGAATTTCACTTTGGACTAAATGAAGACAAGGTTTATATAACATCAAACCCAAAAGCAATCAAAGGAGTGTGAATGGTCCCACAGAAGGTTGCTGGCCTGCTTTTGTCTGTGTTTTAACTTCTTCAGCTCCTGGCCACCCTGAAGCGCTTCAGGGGTGTTGTTTACCATACAGATTTTACCAACCTGATGGTCATCTGCCTTTTGTGCGACCAGCCTTATGTGCTGTGAACTCTGAACATCTGGCAGGGTGTAAGCCAGGCTTATCTGCTGGGCTGACAGCTTTGCCAATACCCGGTGGGCTGCAGGCAGTACCACAGACACATGGTGGTGTGTATCCAACCATCCAGATATAACCAGCTTCTCTCCTTTGGTCTCTTTCTTCATCTACCCCATCTACAGGAATGTGACTTTTGTCACAGTTGTTCTAATTTCCCACAAAACATGAAGTATGGGCTGGGGTAACTGAAAAATGCCCAAGCACAAGGAAAGAAATCACTCCAGAGCATGATGTGCCCTGTTTTAGCTCAACCAAAAATATCTTAAATCCCCCAGAGCCCCATAATCTTTTCATTTTCAATATGCTAAATTTTTGGAAAAGTCTAGTTTTTCAACGATTGCAAAGCATTTTTTTTAATAAAATGAAAAGACATGTTTACTCCCAAACAGCAAAATACATTGTTTGCACTTTGTGACCACAGCTGAACAGAAAGGGAGAGAAGCCTTATGAAGACAGTTGAGGCAACAAAGCTTTTGGCTGCTAACAGACTTTGAATGGTAAGATCTCAAAAGATCCACTTTCAGTGGATTCGACTCCACATAAAAACCTGAGCAGTGAGACCTGCTGTGTTCACAGGTGACAGATGGAACCACCCTGAGTCATGCTGGTAGTTCTCATGCACAGACACACAGATGCAATCAGCAGTTGATATTGGGCCCCTCCCAAATGAAAATATGCTCAGATGTCTCCATCTAAAAAAAGAGAATAATAACAACCTCCCAAATACATTCATTTAAACCAGAAATGATTCAATTTTCTTTTGTTTTACACCAGATGTGCTCCAGACATGCCAGCTTGGTCTCTAAAGACTTTCCGGTCTACTATGGTCTCCTCTTCATCAAAGCACACAGGGTAAAAATTTCCTTCCTCCACGTCAATGGTCACCAATGCAACCTTGTCATTTCAATTTCTCACACCTTTTCCCCTGCTCTGTATCTGCAAAGTCTCATCTTGACAGCTTATTGCCATTGGCTACTAATGCTGAACAAAGCACTCCCAATTTCAAACATAATGAAAAGAAAAATCAGTAACCCAAAAGAGGTTTAACACCTGAATCTGCTTTACAGAAGCATGCAGACTCCCCAGCTGCTGCTCTTCTTCATTTCCTCTGGAATTTCCTCTGCCAAATAATCTGCTCACAAAGAGAGAGGAACAGCCAACCTGAGAGCCCTCCAGGCACCCTCCTGATCACCACAAAAGCACCTTTTTGCTGCTAAGATCTTCCTCAGGTATACAGACAGGCACACCTCCATACTCTCCAGCATCCCAAGATCTGTTTTAAAACAAGCAATGTTTAGGAGACATGAATCACCCCCTCAATTTATTTTCTTTTCTGTTATATGCACACAAGATGCTTCTCTTTTGCCTACTCCTGCTGGAACTCCAGCAAGCTGCTCTCATACTAGATTTTCACTTCAGAAAGCAATTTGTCAGTACAAGTGATGCTTAAATTTTAAAAGGTTGTGACTCGTGCTGGGAATTGGAATCTCAGTCCTGACCCATGCAAATCAAATCAGGCTGCTGCCTTCTTGAATTGAGGGTTGCTAGCCAAAACTCCATTTTGTTCAATAGCTAGTATTTAAAATTTTAAAGTATTAAATATGGCATCTCAGGATGTGGGTCTAAAGACACAGCATGTACTCAAGGGCACTTATGAAAGCACCAAAGCACACGACGTCTGATTCATCCCTACAGCCATTTGGCTATGGGACAGAGAAGGAAGACAAAAGCAAGCCTGCTTTCTTGTTGGACTGTGTCTCTACTTTGCCCAATGTTTCTACGTCTCATTTTTCACCAGAGACCTTCCTCCTTTGAACTGTTGATGAAGTTTTGGAAGGGCTCCTCACAGCACCTCAGCAGGCAGGCAGGGATTTTCCTATCTAAGGAAATGATTCTCAGAGAGGAATTCAGGAAGACTTCCCAGAGCTGTGAAAGAACCAGTCTCCAAGGACAGGACATACCCAGACTTGGAAGCAGTTGGTAAATGCTCTTAAACATAAACCAAGAAGTGATTAAGAGCTTTAGGATCACTGTTTTTTGTTTAACAATTCTACCAAGCAAGAAGAAAGCAGGGCAAGGTACTGCAGAAAACAGGGAATTCAAGAGCTGTGGAAGTGGCTCTTTAAGTCATTGGAAAGCAGAGGATGTCAAGCAGACTGCTGAAGTGCTAGTGTATTATCACCGCTGCTGGTTCATCTTGTCATACTCCTTAATTCCCAAGAGATGATCTGGCGTGGGCTTGAATGTCTAATTGTATCAACAGACCTACAGGGCTGCTCCTTACCCCTCATCCATGCAGGAGAGCGAAGAACGGGAAAGCTTTGGGCTCTGCTTCAAAGAGAGCAGTAATTGCCTATCTCCGATGGCCCACTCTCATGGTTTAGGGTCAGGGCAGCCCCTTAGACCTATAACAGACGCTCTCTGTTAACCCCCCTCCCTCCCCAGAGGGGAAGAGAAAGGGAATAAGGGAGAGAGACTTAGCGATTAGAAAAGGAAACTAGAAGGGCTTTAATGAAAAGGAAATTAATAAAAATGGAATATATACAAATATATACAAAACCAGTATGGAACCCAACCCCCATGATGGTAATTTCATCAGCGTAACCACTGATGCTGTGGAGCAGGCACTGGGGGAGTCCCAGATGGGAGCAGACGCGAGCTGTGTTCAGGAGCTGGATTCTGGTACCGGGTTCAGGAACACACAGCCCGGGATTGAAGGCAGAATGAAAAGAGGCCTCCTTGGGAGCTCCAAGGAAGGAACTGAAAGAAGACCCGAGCCAAGCCAAGCAAAGCTGGCAAAGCAGTCCAAGAGGGGAGAAGAACCCAGAGACCCTTTGGATCCCTCAGCTCTATACCGAATATGCCGTATACGGGATGGAATCCCTCGTTGGTCAGTTTGGGGTCACCCGTCCTGGCTGCTCCTCCCTCCAGATTCAGCCTTTCCCTTTCTGCACCCCCCAATGTGGTACACAGGACCCAGCAGTGGCCTTGGTCTGCACCCCAACCCTTGGCAGTAACTCTAAACACAGGGAGTTATCACTGCCAGAAGCAGACACTGTCTGTGAGAACAGGCTGCTAACTTCAGAAAGTGCAGTGAATTAAAAGAAATGAGCTGAAAAGTAAAATTACTTAACAGAATTAGTTCTGTTCTCACTCAAACCAGGACACCCACAGACTGCTTCTAACAGCTGCTGTAAAAGGCAATGAGGAAAAACAAGTTCCAGCAGCATTGTGGGAGGTTTGCAAAGGAGTGCCTACCTACTCTGTGAAAGGTACTCTCTCCTTTGAGCGAGGTCCAGCCTCAGAAGGCTTGGCCTTGTACTTCTGTCTTAACCTTGCAGAACAACGCAAGTAAACTCATGCTTTTGTCCCACAGCAGAACGCAGTTAACAGGTTTAGCTAATAAATTCCCCAGTTCTTTAAATGATGCTTTGCAGATAATTATTAAAAAAAATAAACAAACTAACATTACATGAGGAAAGTCTCACTGCAGCTGATACTCATAAACTGACAGTCATGCTTCAGAAGATTTGAAGATTACCTTCAGAGGCACACATTTGCCAAATTAGGGTGCTAGATAATAGAGTGCTTTAAAACTTTGAAAAAACATATTGAGTTATTTATTCATCTTGTATTTTTCAAGAAAACACAAATTTGAGCTTCATTTGTGCGACCAGTGGGCTGTTCTGCACATTCCCACTGTCAGCAGTGCTAGGACACTCATGTTGCATGACGCTTTACTTATTTGCTTAAATAACTGCTGACAAAGCAACCCTATTATTGCTGCACTTTATAAGACACTGACCTGAATCTTCCCCACACTGTGGTGTGAAATGGGAATAAGGGCGACAGGCTGTCAAATTACACCATGGGTAGAGAACGAGAATCAAGCAAACTGATGCTCAGGTTGATTAAAAAAAAAGAGGTCTTGGAAATCTGCAAGAGTCTACCACATAGCCAGCTGCCTTCCTAAGCCAATATGATTCAAGCTGAAAATTGAACCTTTCTCCTGCTATTTAATCTGTGTTGTTTTAACAACCTGGAGTTCACTTGTCTAATGCTGCTTTGCTCTTCTGTTAGCTGCACTGGGCTTTCTGCAGGCTTCATAGATTTTTAAGGCCAGAATGGGTCATCAAGATGGCCATCCCCTCTCATAATGGTGTTCTTACTGATCCTTACGTTGTCCCCATTAACTTGTGCTTTGCTGAGAGTGCATTTGGAAAGAGGCTGAATATCTGTGTCTGGGAATGGGAAATGCTCTATAATCCACTGCTCAGAAAAGCTGTGGTGCAAAACTGAAGACACAAAGGGAGCAGAGTGTTCCCTCAGCAGCTCTTCCTCCTCCTCCTCTGAGGACTGGTTTGATAGCCTCGTGCATTCCTTGGCATCACTACAGAGATCAGCACCTGTTTTCAGCCCCGTGACTCCTCATTTTAGGAAGCCTGCAAGTAATGCATTTGTTCCATCCTCTTCAGGGCTTGCAGATATTGTAAGTGCTGGCCATGTACACGCCAAAGTTTTTAAAAGAGGAAGGACAATGCCAGATTAATAAAGTAATCAAATGCAAACCTTCTGGCTTGTTTTATCTCTTCCTGGAGAAAATACTTCTGTGACAAAGTTGTATTTTTGAACTAGCCATTAAGAAGATAGGAGCTATCTGCACTCCCTGTATTTGATAGTTAATATACTTTGGAAGAGAGGTACAGCTACATACTTGGACATCTAATACCACAAAGAGCCTGTCCAGTCCTCAGCAGAGATGTGTAAATCTGGCAAATCTCAGCCGAGATGGCAGGCTCTTCTCAAGACAGAACGTAGTGGTGACAGAAAGGCTTCTGTCAGGATCAATTTACTTTGGGAAAATGTGTTTAAGAAGCCTTGCAGAAAATAATTGTCCTGTTCTAGACAGATCTGGCTATGCCAGAAAGTCTCTTGCGTATACTTTCCCCCAAGGCAAGGAGGGTTTATGGCTTTTGTCGTCAGTAAGAGAAAAATCACACCCAACATCCTTCCCATCTCTCCTTTAGCACCCCCTCCTTCTGTGCACTATCCCTCACCCACCTTAAAAAACAACTTTGGCAGAGTCATCTACCAATATGAATATAAAAGCAAATATTTCATGAAACTTAATACAAGTAATACCCATATTCTTCACCCAAACATGAAACATGATAGATATAGATTGGTTGGCATTTTTTATGAAGCTGCTTGGAGTCCTGGTGGATATAAATTATGGTTAAGGGCAAACTGCAAGTTCTGTATGACTTGGCTTGTAGTCATGAGAAACCAATCCTGCACATACCGTGTCACCAGAGCACATACTGGTTTTCGTAGCTACTGTTAATATCTGTTAACTTCTTGTTAGGGCAATTTTCCATGTATTTAGCTATTCCTCTTTGTCAGAGCCCTTGCTAACAACTCAAGTAGTCACGGTTGTTCGGTCAAAATAGAAGGCCAGTGACCAGTTACCATGATCCTCGTTTTTTGAAACCTAACTCGCTTTTATGGAAGGAAGAAAAGGGGAGAAGAGAAGGATTTCAGTGCTTCTGCAGTATGTCAAATTTCTATCACTCTAGCATTTCCCAGGCGTAGGTTTTTAAGTCCAAATAAGTCAGCTTTGTCTTTTCTGATGCATTCATGCCTTCTGTTACGTACGGCAGCAACACTTCGGTGATAATGAGGAGTCAGAATGCCAGGCTCTGATTCTGTAACTGGGTGCTGGTGTGGGATGTGCAGAAGCCTAATACAGCCTCATCCACAACTTTGAAAGGCAGGCAGAAAATACATTCTCATTTAGAGAGAACATGGCCAAAGTGCAAAACACCACTGCTTTGAGAGTTCCTCCTCTTTGCATGAGATTGAGGAAAACAAGCTATTTCAATAGGTTCTGACCCACTTTAGTCTATGATGAGCACATGGCTGTTATTTAATCACTTCAGGAAGCTACCAGAGAGTCAATGCTTTCCTACCATGTTCTTCATAGCCGGCGCAAAATTTTCACATAGACTTTTCTCAGCGGGGCCCTTCCACCTCAGGACAGGTGGGGGCACTTCCCACATGGGGCATTTCCACCTCTATATTATGGGATTCGTTTTGGACCCAGATCTCCATAGTGCTGGCCCCAAAAGGACATATGCAAGTGGTACACCGAGGTAAGCTGGACATGATTAAATCTGTTGGCTTCAGCAAGGTTATTCAAGTGACAGAAGGGATTAGAAGGGATAGCAGCATGCAGGCAGGGGCAGTGAAGTGCAGGCTGCTGCTAAGGTTACACTGTGACCTCAGGGAGCAGGAGGCTGCTCTGCATACAATTGCCTATTGCTTATCTTAATTATATCAGCCAAAACCCCACTAGCCTTTGATATTTACTGCAAGAAAGACACAAGGCAGAAGAACTTCAAAGGGGACTGAAAAAAACAAGTGGAGACTGAGAGCCAAGATCCTGTCCTCAGTGCACCCCAATGCTTCCCTCTCAAACCAGAAGAGCTTTCTGCTACAAGAACAGTGTCTGAGCTCAGACTAGAGTTTGTAAGAGCACACAGGGCAGGCTGGAGTAATTCTTCCATTTGCAAATCTTACTGAATTTCTCCCATTAATTGAAATTAAATTAGTTGAATTTGAAATTAGTTGAAACTAGGACAAGAGGAAGAAACAGGCTGGGACAGCAACATGCCAAGGTCCTACCTTAGCTCTCTTGGGTATCTCAGACACGTACCCTCTCCTTCACCAACCTTACCAACCCAGCCAGAGCGGGGGACAAGCTGGAGCTGAAGGGTAGGAACAATTTTGTTTTAAATCATGTTCTCTTTTGAGCAGCTGCTGACGCTGAAGCTTCAGAAGACGGAGAAGTGCCAATGCCCACCCTTGCAATCAGATTGCGGGACCCCGCTGCATAAGGCTTTTCATCGACTGGTGCTTTAATGCTTTGCCTCCCTGTGGCATGGATCTAGAGGAGAATGCTAAGTTTTATCCTGATGGTTACAGAGAAAATTGAAGTTCAGTGATCTAATTCGAGTACGATGAAGTGCCCAACAATGCCTGAAGATCACTCTGGCATTAATATATATTTTTAAACTATCTCATGTATTTTTGGAGCCTGACTTCTGTTTTCTTTTAACTCTTTGGGTTGGCAATAGTAGAAAAGAATAACATATATTTCAGCTCCCTTCAAGGACGTACAGTTGGCAGAGGATTAAACCAGGTGCTCTCAGCTTGGGGTTGAAGAACACATCTGAGGAAGGAATCGTGACTGATCCTTCTCTCTCCATTGCCAGGCTGGATGGCTGACGATGAAGAAGTCCTATGGGATTCATCCAAAGACAGTGTTGATCAGGAAAATTACCACAATGAAGTGCAATGTGATTTACTATGCAATCCAAACAGGAATACGTGGTTTTTTGAACATACTTCATTAGAATTCCCACCAAACTGTTCTCCTAAAAGACTCTGGTTCTTAAATACAGGTGCTGCATTTCTTAGATGCCCAGGGAAAAGCAGAAACTCCACAGTGACCGGATGGATATATGTAAGGGTCAGAGAAGGAAGAGAGAGCCCTTCTTTCTGTGCTTTCAGAAAAGCTCCTGCAGTGCATATACCTTCTATGAGACATACACCTTTCAAAAGGTATCACTAAAGCACTATTTGGGAATGTATTGATCAGTGGACATTTACAATGTTGTCAGTCCCAGACAAGATGACCTAAGATCAATTATTACCTTGGGTACTGCTTACAAATGTCAGAGGCATTACTCAGGAAATTGATCTCGACTTTATGCAATTTAAAGATCAATAGAAACCAGCAAACAATTAGCAAGCTATTAGTAAGGGTGCACTGACACTCTTATTGACAGTTCCCTTGGAATTTATGCACTCACAGATACACATACTGTGTTTACTTACCTATCATCTATGGACAATCTGTACCCTCGATAGAAGCACAAAGCTCATGCTGACATCTCAGCTGCTCCAGTGTCTCACCCCTGCTGTGACCATCATAAGCTTGTACACCTTCTCGTGAGGATACACAGGGATGCACCAGCAGCACTCAGCAGCTGCCTGCTCTAACAAGTGCTGCAGGAGCCAATTTTTTAAGAAAATTGATAAAGTCAGTCACTAGGGGACAAAAGAAAAAGAGAATTCTGAATTGCTGTTTTTCCAAAAGACATAACAATATAAAATATGCTTGTGTTAGTGTCCTGAACTAATCCTTCTGAAGTATAGAGAAGTCTAGGAAAGCACAGCATTTCTCATTCAATTGTGTCTGCGTATTCAGAACTGACCTTTGTGACCAGAACCCTACTACCATCCAGATGAAGGGAAATGTTTTGGATTCTTTTTTTTTTTTGATCTCACAACGGACAAGTGTCATTTTAAACCCTTGTTGCCTTCCTGGCAGGAAGGGCTTGGGGAACACAAAGCTGTCCATGACATTACCTGTATTATCTTCCCATCTGGCTACTTGTTAGATTGTAACTGCTTTCCTATTTCTCAGCTGCTAGTACTTTGAAAATTCTGCATTTCATCAGGGTCCTGGCCTAAGAATAGAATCCTCAAAAAGATGTAAGAATGTAGGAAATGTAGCTTGATTTCCTTTTCTTCTCTTAAAAAAAGAGACTCATTAGCTAGCTTAGCTGCCAGTGTTTTGAAAGCAGGTAACAACCGTCCAATTGCAGGTGAACAGAAACCTGATAAACAGACCTGTGTTTAGAGCCCCTCGCTTCCATTTCAGTTATTAAAATTCCAGTGAGTTCCAAGAGTGAGGAATAAGATGAAAGTCTCCTGTGACTCTTTATAGTTGTGTAAGTCACACCTGCTCAGTCACCTCATTCCCTCCCCACCTTCTTCCATGTAAGCACTTCAGTTTTAGTCTGAATAGCCTGGAGGAGGTTTGCAGAAGAGTAAATGCCCATGGATCCTGAAGATCATCAGAAATTCTGCCTGGGGTTTAATTGCTAGTGCTCTGCATTGCTAGCTTGAGAGTGGCTTTAAGTGACAGAGATAAGAAGAGATTTAGAAAATCTTCTTTATTGCCTTTCAGATCCAAAGCAGAATCATAAAGAAGAAACTCGTCCATTAGGCCTGTTCTCAATTTCAGGGTTATGCTTTAGAGGTATCAAAGAAATCAAACAGAAAAACAGGTGAGAAGCTCTAGTTGGAGTCAAAAGAGGCTGAGGGGAGGAGCAGGGGTGCTTTTTTGGACAGAGTCTCTGAAAAACCAAATGTCAAATCAAGTGACTGAAGCAAAAATACCACTGTTGCCTTACAGGCTATAGAGTCTTCCCTTTTCCTTGCTCATTTGTCAGAAAAGCATTAACGTTGAAGGGCAGAAGATGACTCTCTAATGTACATGACCCAAATACACATTTTGGGTGTCTTCAGGTGGGCTAAAAGCCCACACTTCTAGGGGCACAACAGAGAGCTGAAGATTCAAAACTCAACAAGGACTTTGATTTTTCTCACTTCCAACTTCTTTTTGCAAAGACACAGCCATTTGTCCTCCTTCCTCGTCACTGACATTGCAACTGTCAAATGAATAAATAGTGATGTTTCAAAGGAACATCACGCATTGGGAAGAGGGCGTCAAGGAAATCAGAAGGCTGAGCAGGAGCCCGACTGTCACAGGAGGCATGACAAGAAATGACTTTGTAACTCTGCCTGTGAAGGCAGCTGTGCGGTCAGTAAATACTGGCACAACCTTTTCATTTTATTCCTCCTGGCGCAGCTGCCAGAGGAAGAGCTGCTAGTTTAACAGATGCCTGCCAAGTACAGTAAGGGGAATAGCCTCATTCCTGGTGTCTGAGGATTTTGTTAGATGGCACCATGTTTTAAAGCCCCCAAAGAACTGTCTAATAATGAAGCCTACACACTCAGGCGTGGGTATTGGCAAGTTCTTTGATTTAAGTGTACCTGCCCCTTTGCTGAGCTACAGTAAACAAGCTGTGCTTTTGCATTTTTCATGTGTGTGTAAAAGCAACGTGAGACGACATCAAAGAGGCTCCCATAGCATTGCCCACAATCTCTTGCAAGAGAAGCAGAAGGCATCATCACCTGGGAATAAATAAGAAAGAATCCTGCTGATGTGATCTACCCTGTGCCGAAAAAGTTAACTTTCCTAGAGATTAAGCGCTCAATGACGTGACTCAGTGATTACATTTCAGCAAGTTGTGCGCAGTTTCTTTGTATGCCAAATGGGGACTGGCTGACTGCAGCAAATTTAACTAAACTACTTGGCAGCATCCAGTGCTGAACATCGCTTCTCTCCACGCCTGTGCAAAGGCACAGTCCAGCGCCTGTCGTGTCTGAGAGCAATTCACAGTCAGTGCTATTTTACCTACTTCGCCAAATCCTCAATTTACCATACTTGGTCAGAACACTCGGAAAATTGCCTTAATTATGCAGCTAGTTCTGTTACAGTCACTGTCTTGAAATACAGAATCCCTGGGAGGGACAGGGACAGGAAGAATTCAAGTACCGCTATATTCAGTTTGTCAGGAAGAGGACTGAAAAATGACAACATTACAGTGTACAAGGATTTCACTGGGAAGAAATGCGAGGCAGTGGAAGATTTCTTAGCACAGCAGAAAAGGCATTACAAGAACTGAAACGGGAAGACAGAAAAGTTTTAATTGCAGATAAAGCACCAATTTGAAACAGGGACTCTAAACAGCAATTGAAAGAGGTGACTCTAGGAAAGAGTGAAATCTCAACACCTTGAGATCAAGGTAACTGTCTTCCTGAACTATACAAGTCTTTAAAATACAGCGTGTTGGGCTCAACACAGGGGTGACTGAAAATTTAACTGCCCACAATGCACATGAGATGAACTCAGGTGAACTAATGATCCTGTCTCTCAAAGCTCTGTGAGTCTATGGGCTACGGTTGATGGGATTACTTGTATAAAAAATAACCAGATAAATGAGAATTTGCATGACTGGGTCAATTTCTAGTGAAAACTGTTCCCAAAAAATATCATCTATGTGACATATATATCTCAATGATGCAAGATGACCTACATCTTAATTTAGAGGAAAAGAATAAAACCCAGGAGACCTATGAAGACTTTTAACAAAACGTTTGTGGATTCCCTCCCCCAGAATTCCTTACTTGTTCAGTTGGTTGGTTTTTTGTTTTCTATGGACTAACTACTGAAATGCTGTTTTAGAAATCTAATCTCAGGACATTTTTCAACTTTAGAATTTCACACATCTAATGAAATCTTCTTTCTCTTCACTTTGCACACATTGTTTGATTTTCTTCCTGGTTTACAGATAGGAAAAAAACTCTATTATCCCTTAAATGCAGAGGTCACTAATAGGATTTAAAGAAAGGTCGTTTTAGCAATTTATCTGCTGAAGAAAAGTTATTCAAAATACAAACCCCATGAAATTCCTTAGATTAGTTTTATTTAAGAAGAGAAACAAACAAATACAAAAATGGTCCCCAGGCTTGAATGAAAACCTGCTTATCTGTAAATTGGCCCTTTTTCAGAGTTCTCTTGGCAGCTTTGGCCTGAGGGAAGGTCTAGAATGATATGGCTGCTTCCTTAGTAGAGCAGTAAGATTAATGGGAGAGATTCTCATTTGCTGTATAGAGACAATTATCTGGGACTTAGACTATCTGAGGGTCTAGCCCAATGTAATTTCACAAATCTGGATTTCACACAGATGAACCAATTCTTAAAGAAGAGGGTTACTTTTTAAAAGGCTATTCAAATATTAAAGCATCATTTTGACTGGTAATGCCAAAAATGGACATTTTTTCCATCATCCTCCTGGCAGCAGAAGGTAGTGGACACTTTGTGACTCATTTCTAAGCCTGCAGTTCATCTGAGTTTGCCGCACTGCTCTGAGAACGTCAGCCCAGCTTACACTGGTAATTATTCTGAACCAAGAGGACATCTTTAACAACCCAGGACTCTATTGCTGACCTGTTTCCAACTCATTAATGCTTTTAAAGTCTTTGCCATCTTTCACTTTCGCATCTGTTTCTTCACAGATGCACTTACTAGTACACATGGCATTTTGCTAACAAATGATACATCGCACAGCTCTCAGACCAGAGAGATCTTACTCCAAAATTAAAGCCACACTTTAAAAGTGCATTTGAAGTGACAGTGAACTCCATCAGGTCTCAACTGCTTATTACATCAGCAGCACCTCAATCAAAACCTGTGCAGTTGTCCAAGTCTATTACTATTTTTCACTGATGCCATACTATCCTAAAGACTTTCTTCTTTGCTCTTGAATAATTAACAATATCCTTGCAACATAAAACCAGCCATACTGGATCAGGCCAGAAGTTCATCTATCCTCCTATGCTTTCTCTGACAGTGACTGGGATGAATGCCAACGGAAAACAACCATCCTTCCCCCAAAACACACTTCATCCTTTCAGCAATCAGCACTATAAGGACTTCCTGAGCTGCAGGTTGCATTGCATTCCACAGCTGCTGATGGTTATACCCTACCAGCCTCTGTCCCAACCTGTTCTGACAGGCTGAGCCTCTTCACAATAGGAGCAGAACAATTTTATCATCTTGAGATTGTGACCAATCAATTGCACGTAAATGCCAATAACAGCATATAGTATCAGACAATTGAAAGTAGCTTTGACAATGATTGTGCTTCCTGCTTATGTAATAATTACCAAAATATTTCTGATCTTGTCACACACACACAAAAGTCAGCTTGTGACACGATGGAAATAAACTTTTCCTGATGGCTTGAATTTTATTTACATGCTAATCTCTGTTATTATCATCTGTTTAATTGTGCTAACTTTATTAGACTGTAATTTTTTATACAGAGACCAAGTCATGCTTTCTGCAGAGCCTAAATCCAGGTATCTTTGATACGTGTTTTGCTGCCTGAGAGAATACTCAGTTTTGTTTCGTATTTTTTCTGTATATTTAAAGTGGATGTCTTAAGCCTCCTGCAAGACAAGCCCTCCTGGAGTTGTGGGCTATTACACAGCTAAGCATTCCAGTGATACACCAGCGGCACCGTTACACTGATGGGGCTGCTGAATTCCTGCAGTGCTGGGCCAGAGCTGGCAGATCTCTGGCTCAGTGTGAACCCAGGGGCTAGACAAAAATTGCTTTGGCTTCATCCCCTGTAAATGTAGCTTTAAAGCTAAGGGTTGTGTCCTGCCTGAACAGACAGCAGTGCGCTAGAAAAACACATCTCTTTTGAGGAGTCGTTGAGATGACCACAATGATCCTGCTGGGAGCACTGCCACGGAAAGTACCTCCTTGAAGACTGACCTTGCACTGGGGAAGAATGGAGCACCTCAGAAAGTCTCACAAGGGAAGGAGTTGGTTGAGGGCAAAACCCAGGGACAAACTGGAGTTAGGTTATCCTGCGTGGGTCCTGCCATGAATCTAGGGCGCCTTCCCTAAGAAGCCAAAGACAAGGGGAGTGAGTGCTGCTTCCCCTCGCCTCCTCTCCTGCTTCCTGTGCTTGGAGGAGGGTGAGAGACAGGAGGGGTATGTGTGAGTGATGAGGGAATAAGAAGAGAAGCAGTTCTTCCCTACAGCCTGAACAGATTATATGTAATCAGGGTGCTAAAGCTGTCACAAAGCAAATGTGCTGCATTGGTGAAGATGTAAATTGTCTGCAGAGAGTTACTTACATACACAATAACAATAACTCACCAAGTAGGCGGGTGCAGCTGAAGGTGGAAACCATGCTAGCACCAAAGGCTGCCTGTCTCTCAGAGCTTTTACTGCCTGGATTTTGATGGTATTCCTACGCTGACATAGCTGGTGCTCTACAATAGAGATGTGCTTTGTGAGAAGATGAATGGCATATTTATCCAAGAAGTGTCCTAGTAGCCATCAGTGGCAAGTCTCCCATTCATCTTGCTGTCCCTTGTCGTAAGGGGAAGTTCATCCATCCCACAATATACTCTGATAACCTAGTAGTCCTTTAAATGTGCACTCTACCTATTGGAAATCATCAGTAAAAGACACGTTTGTTGCCTCTCACCCCCATCAGCAGAGAGCTGCAATTGCTTGCATGCAACTTAATTGGCGCATCATTTGCAACGCTCGGAGTCTAAGGGACGGAGGACAGAGCGGTTCCCGCAGAGAAACACGCTCCCACTGCTCTCTCTGCAGGCTGACAGCTGCTATGTGTTTAGCTCCACATTCCTGACACAGGACGCACTGCTGTGCTAAAGTGGCATCTGTGGAGAGCCCATGGAGTCCCAGGTGCTGGTCCTCATTTTCTTCCTTGAAATGCAGGCCATTTATTATGTCTACACTAAGACCTAAAATTCTTAAATGATGTAGTGTCCCAAAATGAAGCCTTCCCACCATCAGACAGAAAGGGCAGCATCCATTTTGCACAAGGTCAGAGTGCTATTATGTCCAAAAAGCCCAAACACTTTGCTGAAGACCTTCCAGGGGCAAGCACAACTGGAAAAAAACCAAACAAACAAAACAACCAAAACAGAATTGCCTTGAAAGTTGTAAATGCTTTTGCTGATACCTTCTGTTCAGGGTTTCATGTGATTTGTATTCCATACAGGAACAGCATCCCCTGAAGTTCCTGCTCATCAGAGTGATGAAAAGTGGGTAAATTTAAGTGCCATCATCAATGGAGTACTTGCATGCTTAGAAGTTCTGCTAAATAGAGGCCTTGGGCTATGTCTCACTGCAAAAACTGATTTCTCTACATCAAGACTTCTGTGTCTGGATGTACACAGCCACTACTACAACAGGACAGTTCCTAGCTGTAGCAGGGTTGCAGTGTATCATTTCTTTTGTTGGTGACAATGGCCCTAGCCAGAGAAAGCAGATCGAGTAGCTAAAAATGTCTGTCACTGATTTAACAGGGAAAGGAATGTGCCGCAATCAAAATTCTGTCAAAATGATTCTCCTCCAGAAATGAAAAAGAAGAAGTTGCAACAATAGGGAATTTTGCAGATCTCCTCTGTATCACATTAGGATAATAGGTACCAAGTGAAACAGCAGTGAAAAAGAAAGAAAACAGGGTAAGAAAGTTGGGGGCTCCTGCCTTACGATCAAAATGAAAATATTCCCTTAAATGAGAGGTAGAGATGGATGAACTTTCCCCAAGGGAAAAATAAAGCCGAAACTATTCATGAAATCTCTCTGAATTTACCAGTTAGTCATCACTTGAAATCTAAATAAAACAAACTTTATTTTCCTTGGATTTCTGTAGGAGAAAAGAAAGTCTTTTTACCAAGCAGCAAGGAATGCCCACGGGGAGGAAGCAATCAAACCATTCATCTGCAGATCAGTACAGGAGAGAGGCAGGGATGCTCAAGGAGGTTTCTGTTGCCTTATACAGACTTGTGATCCTGAAGCTGCACCCACCCATCCTGGCTGCTTCCCCTGCGCACCCACATCCTCCTCGCTGCCACTTCTGTGAAAGTCATGTCTACTGTGCTTCTTCCTTCTCAGTGTACAAACGTCTTAGAGTCCAAAATGAGATCTATCATTTAAGCTTTACTATGGCAGCCTGTGAAACAAAGCTTTCCAAGGTTTTCCTGTTCCCTTCCTTCGTGAACCTCAAATATACAGTCACTGAATTTGAGATGAAATTAATTCCTTTTATCTTTTGCTTTGACTTCTAACCTTAAAAAAAAAAAATATCAAAAAAAAAGAAGAGAGATTAAAATGATTTTGTCAATTCCTTGTGGTGGACAGCATCTTCTTCTGTATTTGGACAACACCTTTTGTAATTGGATCTTGATTCATTATAGAAGAGCTTCCAGATGCTCCCACAGCACGTACGAAACCCAGTCACAGAAAGCATCACCAAGAAACAAAGGGTGGAAAGTCAAGTGCTTGAAAGCTGGGAATTATCTGTAACCTTAATACAGCCTCCTTGGGCAACTGCAGCACCAGACAGCCTAACCCCACGTACACATTTTGTCTTTTCCACAGAGCTGCTGCCTCGTGCATCGCGTGGGACGAATGCCGTCCACGTAAAGAGCAGCTATTCAAGATTCAGTTTTCTGCCCTTTGTTCGTTGTGTCGTCCCATGCTTTGTTCACTTCACGTCATTCAAACACTATGAAGACAGAATTATTAATTCCCTCCTCATCTTTTCTGTGGAGTTAATTTTCTAGTTTCTGATGGCTTCACAAAACAATAACAAATCTAATTTTCACAGCCACTCTGAGAAGCAGAGGGTGTGTGTGCTGAATTTGGTCCACGTGACATTGCCGCGCGTTACGCAGAAGATCACTGCGTGGTGGATTGAAAACTGCCCTGGGCAGTGACTTTTCCTTTTCATGGTAAAGTGTTGTGTGTGTCAATAAATCCATACAGAGCAGCTGTAACATCACAAGATATCTTAGTTTTTCTGAACATCGTGCCACAAAAAGCTCCCTTAATGCCATTTTAAAATTACCTCTTAGAAAAAAAGATTTCCTGTTACTTACACAGGTACAGACAAGTTAAACGGGATGGGCTAGGGAGTAATGTAGAGCCAAGAAGGGCCAAGGCCAGATCCAAGCCCCACTGCAGTGCAAGGAACGCCTGCTCTCTGCAGGACTGACTCCTTGAGCCCTAAAAGCTAATGGTGCAGTTTCTGTTGAACCCAGGCAGACTCATTCTCCACTCCTTTTCCACTAGTGGAGAGGTCTAGAGGCTTCTTCATGTAGGACAGCCTGGCGTTCTCTGGTTTAAAATCTTTTTGTTTTCAAGCCACACAGAAATAATGCTATAGATTGCAGGGATTTGTAAGTATTAGTGGTGTTAGTGCAGCTTTAATTACAGGATAAACGTGGCACAGACCAGAATTTTTAGGTAACAGTCTCTCTTCTGGATGAATGTCACAGCCAAACTTCTCAGCAGGGTGATTTTGTAACCTCTTTGCAGAAACCATTTACAGTGTTTGATATATTTATATATGGTACCTCAGAGAACATTTTTTAGTGTCAGAGGAGAAAATCTTTTGCAGAGGGCTTGAGATACTGGTCAAACCTTGTTAATTAGTCAGGCTGTCAGCTTGTCAGATGAATTATATGGATTTGCAGGTAATAGCTCATTAACAAGATATAGCTACTGCTAATTATAACAAGGTCATGAAAGCAGTATCATTCCAAATTTATGAAGGAATTAAAAATAATAAGGCAAGTGTCTTTTCATCTGAATGCAGATTAAATGATTAGTAAATGTCTTTTCACAGTATAAAGTAGTTGGTTCTGGTAGTTGAAGTTACAGCTAGGTATCTCTTTTACTGGAAGATTAGATTAAATTAGAGAGGCCACACTAATTTAACTTCACCCATTATTTAACCACGAGTATTGATTCACGACGAGTGCTACTCAGACCTTACTAGTTATCCTCTTAATATTAATTTTTATTCCAAGACCTTTGTAAACAACCACGTGTGCAATTACAGAATTTTACTTTCCAGATTAGCTGGTAAATGGGTTTAACAGCCACAAAATACCATGTTTGTAATAAAGTACTCTAATCTGCAGTTTGGTTTAGCTAAGGTAATGCCAAATGGAACTTCTTTTGAACAAACAATTTACGATCTGCACGTCGGCAAATATTTGTATATTGAAACACTCCTGGAAGTTCCTCTTTGACATTCTGAGCAACACTGACATAGCACATAAAGGATGAAGCACTAGTGTGGGGACACTCTGCTCTTTGGGGGATGGAAACAAAAGTCATTCCAGTCCCTTTTTCCCTCTGCATGACATACCACTTTTGAATATTGCTGAAGTCCTCTGCCTAGCCACCGTTCTTTTTTTGCAGGACAAAATTCTAGGGCACATAAAATCCCCCAGGAAATCTGCTACTGATTTGAGGAGGACACAAAATTGTAACTGAATAAACATATTGAATATCTTGCTGTGGCCAGTACCACAGGTACCCTGCTAAAATCCACAACTCCTGGACAGTTTCAGAGGCTGCAGTCCCTAAATGTGTGCCAGGCCATCAGGCAGATGTTACTACCCTGGTTACAGAGATGACAGAATAGCTTCATTCATGAACCGAGAAGGAAGCTGTGGAACGTATGAGCCTCTGCAAAACGTTTCTCACAGTAGTCGAGATAATTGTTCATTCCTGTTGCTTTGGTGGGAAGTACTCCTATTGAACTGAGTCTTAAATGCTAAAACAAAGAAAGCTAATAAGCACAAGAGCAAAGCAGGCAGCGTGTGGATTTCAAAACCAAAACCAAAACTCACTTCACCTCTTAGGAAAAACTTTGTACAAATGTGCTTAGTACAAATTGCAAAGAATTACAACTACACCAGCATCAGCAGCCAAGAAAGCTTCATTACTTTTCAAGATTAAAAGGCAGAGCCCATTTCAAATTACACTTGTGGGATAGCATATACAGCAAAGAAAGAAAAGGAAGGGATTGAAGTCGTCCCTGGACACCACACGTGATGCACATTTCCAAAGTGCTTCTGTGTGCAAAACAAAACATTCTCCCTTTATCCAGTCCCATTTTGCTTGTTTGAAAGGCTACCTGATTTTGTAAGTTCCTAAGATGGTTGGTAAGCACCAATGTTCTCTGCCAGTCATGATGATCTCCAGTGCAACTGGGCTCCCAAATCAAATTGGGAAATTATTGTTCCTCCTGGCTATGCATCATGCTTCTTAAAGAAATTCAGAGCTTTACTTGCAAAACTTACTCGTACATTTGAAGAATTATTCTCTTTGTAATTTTTTTCTATCACCACCTATCACAAGAAGTTATATAACCTGAAACAATAGCAATAAAATGAAAATAGATACTTTCCCTTGCCACCGCAGACCTACCATGGGCGACTTCTTGTCAAATTGCACAAACTCCACAAAGTCTTAATACTTACTCTGCTTCTGGATCTATCTGTATCACGACTGACAGACCACCAGCACTTGAGGTCTAAAAGTTCTCCAAGGCCACAAAGCCTTTTTTGCAAGTATCTCAAAGTTGAGGAGCTCAGCTTAAAGGAATCCACTGTTTGGACTTCACCCTAAAACTGCTGGGCACCGGAATCCTACTTCAGGCAAAACATTGTGGGTTTGGATTATATGACCAACAGCCAAAAGGTAAAAGAAAACAGGGAACAATTTCTTTCAGCATATTTGAGGCTTTTCCATTTGCTTGATTACCAGCTTCTTGAGATGGTACCCCTTCTGCCGACCACCAGTTGACAAACCCCCTTGTGCATCCCTCAGTGTCCTCCCCCTGCCTGGGGAGGGTCTTGCAATTTGCCTAGAAAAGCAAAGCTCTGTTCCCAGACAGATTCCCCCCAAAAGAAGCTTAAAGGAGAGAGGCTTTCTGTAGTGGAAGTCAGATTAGGACAATGCTCTTGGTTGTTTGGTTTCGGTTGTTTTGGTTTATTTTATCTAGACAATTTTACAGGATAAACAGTAACGTATTTATTACAATCTGTCAAACTACCTCATACCTACTAAAAACTGCTGTAGCACTATGACGTGGAATGAGTAGAAATCATTCTAGCTTTATTACTGAAGTGAGGGGTTTGTTTATACTTAAAGGCTCAGTCTCAATTTCCCAACAGTCAGAAGCTTGAAGCCATCAAACGTGGCAATTAAACATTTTTGGGAAAGAAGGCAAATGTAAATCAGAGACTGAAGGAGACCTTTCTATAAAACATGGTGAGTTCCTAGGGATTTCCATTTGCTCCGGAGTTTTTCATCTCAGTAGGACTATAAGCACCAAAAGTTTTAATGAACATTAATAAACCACAATTCCTGTCTCTATTTCATCTGCACAGCCTTACTTCACATGAGATTTGGCAACCGAGTCGCAGTCTTGGCACCAATCTATCACACGCTCTCTGCTCCGTACGCTGCTCGCCATCTGTCCAGGGCAGAGCCAGAAAAGCCCCCCTGGCACAGTCCTGCAGCCACCGGAGTTACACACGCTTCTCGCAGCTGCCCCGACACGCGGGGACCAGGCGAGCACAGGCCAGCTCTGCCCTGAACCGAGCAGCTGGCTGATCCACCTTGCAGGTTTCCTCCAGGTGTGGCTGGACCAAACCACTGCTGCATCACTGCTGGGAAGCCAGGACATTTAGTTTAAAGGCTGTTTACACAGAACATGAAATGCCATGAAGGGAGGACCTGTGTACCCCCAAAGGGACATGAGACTTTCAATGCAGTCATAATGAATACTCCTGGGACCATCTGGCCAATTTTAAGGAATTCCTCATTAAGCATTTAATAGCTTTTTTTCCTTTATTTTGGTTTTTTCCCCTGGAAAACGCAGCTCCAGGAAATACTGGACATTTCCCTTATGTTCTAACTTCATTTTGTACAGATACTACATTGTGCTGGTATACCTGCATAAACGGATGTACAACAGATTGTGTGGTTACACACTGATACTCAAGGGGCAGGGGGAAGGAAAGGAAAATCAGTCATGAGTTACAACCGATTGCCAAAGGACCACCAATGTATAAATGTAGACTAAATTAGTGGTAAGGATTTATCTGAAATGGCTCAGCCCGTGAAAGGCGGTGATAAATAATACAAGCACCTAAATATGTATATGTTTTATCTGGGAAATTCACAATCCACTAAAGCTGGCCATTATTTTTCCCACATAAGAAATGGCAAGAGCAAGGCACAGAAGGATGATCAATGTGTCTCATGGCCTAGTGGATGGAAACCTGGGTTTTACTCCTAGCTCTGCCACCAGCCTGCTGCTTGTCCTTCGACAAGTCTGTGGGTGCCAGTTTCCCCATCTGTAGAGTGCTGGGCTCCTTGGTATCACTCTTTGAGCTGGAGACACCAGAGCAGATTTGCCCTAAGCCAACCCATCTCTAGCACAGCTGGTGCCGAGCTGGAGCTATGATGTCCATCTGGATTTTTCTTGCCCTTGCAGAATTGCCTGACTACCCCTGTGCCCTGCTCTGCATGGCTCCCAGCAGAAGGTGTGGTATTTTGTGGGCTGCGCAATACAGAATTGCTGGACCAGCTTGAATCTGCTGCTCCCAAACCACAAAGCTCTTCTGAAGCCCGGATGGTTGGGGAACAAATACAACTACATTCAGATAGGCTTTTTATCTCTAACTCTATATGGACCATCCCAAAATCTGCACTGGCCCCAGCAGAAGCATTCAGTGCGTCCACCCTAGACTTCCCCAGGCTGGCTCATCACGTGCCTCAGCTCTGTGCCGCACAACAGCAGCGAGACCGCATCCTGCCCAGGCGAAGCAGAGACCCAGCTCCATTCCTCTGCCTCCCAGAGAAACGGCAGTGGCAGTGTTACTATTTACCTCCTCCTGCTGAGCACTACAGATGCCATCTGAGAGAAGATGTATAGGTTTGAATTATTGTATTGGAGGAAGGAATCTCTTTTTGGCATCTCAGAACCCAAGCATTGCACACTACATCTAAATGCATTCTGTCAAAGCCTTCTTGCTTATTCATACCAGCGGTCCCATTGAAATCAATAAGGCAGACAAGACTTCCCCTGCTGTTACCAAGCTAGGAGCAAAGAGAATTTAATTTTCAAGGACTATATTCATTGACTACAACAAATTAGTCTCCAGTGAACCTGCGTACATTTGGGTATTTTCTTTTATTGATGGCTTTAGAAGTTGTTAAACATCTGGCTCTTGCTACCTAAAAAGATTTAAAACAGCATATTTATGGAGAAAAATAAATGATCGTATGGATGAGTGGGGCCTTTTGTACTAAGAAAGTAAAAGTCTGAGCACTTGCAGAACTTAGCTGCAAACTTCCCATTAACTTCATGGCTTAAATCTGCAGGGATGTGGTGCAGAAACTCAGCATGGCTCTACCAACCAAGTTTTTAATCTCATAATTTCTTCTTCCTGCCTGCAGTGCCCTTGACCAACTTTTCAGCTTTTACTTGGTATGTGTGGAATTTCCACTCTACTTCCATCTTTAATGAATATCCATAACAAAAAGAATTACAAAACCAATACAAATTGAGATTTTAAAGAAAATCATAATATGCTCTCATTAATAAATTGATTTCTAACTGTTTTTTATTTGTTTTATATTTGGGTGAACTCTCAAAACACATAAAGGGTAGCCAACTCTTCCCTAAAGATCACACTGATTTACCATCACATCTTTTAGATGCTATGAAAGTCACACCTACTTATGCATTTTAAATATTCAATAGTGTGTCTTTAAGAACAATTTTTACCCAGATATAACAACATGCTCTGACAAGTGAATACAATAATGAGATTAACAGCCCAGCTGTGAAACAAAACTCTTAAATTCTGTAACTTCTGCCAGACAAGCAGTCATGTTTTGGCAGGTTTGGTGAGCTGCTTTGGCTTGTCCATTAGCCACTCATCCTGCAACAGGAATACGAGGACTCTTCAAAAACCATGAGACGTGTCTCTCTATTTAGGTCACTGTGAAGAGCCTGTGCCCCAAACTCATGAGTCTCTGAAGTTACAGACTTTGATTATTCCCTCTCTTTCAGTAAAAGCCAAGAGCAAAACTCTGAATATGAAATAACTCTTTTCTGGATTACAATGTGCAGACAGAGCTGTATAAATCACAGGGCAAGGGGATGTCAACTGTGGGCATCAGTGTTCTGTCAGCTAGGACAGAGCCTGCAGAGTGGGTGCTCCACAGAAGGGGTTGCAAAGATGAATACTTGTGCTACTCTAGGTTCTTATCAATGCCCTGGAAGCAAACAGAAGATCACTTGCTGACATATTTGCATGTGACAAATGGTGGCTCGGCGATACATCATGGGGAGGAGAAGACAGGGAAAATGATACGGATCATTGGCAAGCTGTGCTCAATAAAATTAAGTACATTTTAATTTAGCTAAATGCAAGGCCTTTAGAAACAAGAAATAAAAATCTACTTGCAGGAAGGGAAATTTCATCAGTGAGTCCAGAAAGGATCTGAATTACTGTGAAGTACTCTACACAGATATTTACATGTATGCACTAGCTCCCAGTGTTATCTTAGCTGTATGAAAATGTTAATTTATTCCTTAAATTTGAATACTGAAGGGCAACAAGAACTAGGGATGCTTGTGAGACTTTGTGTTAGCACACAGCGCGTTCACGTCTTGTCTTAGAGAAAAGCTGGAGAGAATACAGAAAACACCCCCAAAACTTTGACTGCACAGTCTATATGGAAAAATCCACAGTGAGACTACAGAAATCTCAATACATTTCATTTATAAAAAAGAAGATTGACAAGTGACTAGTTTATACAGCGTAAGCACTTTCCCAGGGAGAAAACAAACACTCGGTACTTACAGTCTCTCTTGCCTAGCAGAGAAATTACACAAGAAGAACTAATGGCTGGGAACTGAAGCCAGACAAACTCATTTGGGAACCAAGGCATTACTTCTGAATGCTGAGCCAAGCAATCCAGCGAGGGCTCCGTTTCTTTACTCTTCAGTTGGAGCATGCCTTCAGAGAATAAACACTGCACAGACACGGGTTCTTGGGCTCAGTTTGAGAGTAGCAGGGTAAGCTCGCATTCAGATACACTGATCTTCCATTTTTTTTAACGTTAAAGTCAATAAATCTATCCATGTCTGCACATCTTTTGCAACTGCCAAAGAGATGCG
The DNA here is from genome assembly GCA_025345505.1 of Todiramphus chloris collaris. Lineage (NCBI taxonomy): Eukaryota > Metazoa > Chordata > Aves > Coraciiformes > Alcedinidae > Todiramphus > Todiramphus chloris. Next base: position 7,410,818 of record JANVCC010000073.1, on the reverse strand, counting down.
ATAATCATCAAACACTGCAGTGCAGCAATGGGGACCCATTAGCACCAGTAACAAATCTGCTGCTAACAGGGAGCGACACCATTCGCACCAACCAGACATCAAACTGGTCTGGCATCACTGCTGCTGACGGGACAGGTTATATTAGTAAACTTCTAATATTATGCTGTGAAGGACAACTTACTTAGTATTATTAGCTCCTCCCTGGTGATATTCCCCACAATATCTCATTGACAATTTCACGCCGTGACGTCGATCTAGTTCTGTTTGGGACCCCTTGAGGGGCTTTCCAAAGCTGTTCAGTTCATGTTTAACACACTGGAAGATGTGCGACACTACTCTAGATTGGCTCTGTTGTCAATCAGCAACAGACACGAGATTGCCAAGTGTGGACAAAGCCTTTTAACTTGTACCCATGTTGCTTTTGTAAATGGTTAGGGATAGAATCACGGAATCTTTTAGGTTGGAAAAGACCCCTAAGATCATCGAGTCCAACCATGAGGATGGACTCAATAGATGTCCCTAAACTACCCTTCTTGAACAATTTGAATTTATCCAGTGCAACCCTTATGGACTTAAAGGTGATTTTACTTGAGTGAAAAAATCCAAGCAGATTTTGGAATAGGACCTGAAATAGAAAACATCCACTCGTTCTGAAATGAGGCATTACAAAGACAGAAAAGAAATTAAATGCAACACCATTGTCTCTGCAACATCAAATATGTTCTAATGTTTCAGCTCTGGTCATGACGCCTGATTTCATTTGAGTTAGCTCCATTTGAAAAAAAAAATCTTTTACAAATTCCAACAAGGTGGCATGGCAGATCTGTAAAACAAGCTGAAAGTTTGCTTACTCCTTTTGCCTATTACATAGAAAACCTGAAGGGGGGACCTGCTCAAACATGCCTTAGGAACTTCTCTGTCTCCTATGGCCATACCAGCTGCTGGTAAGCAGAGTCCATGCAGTAGCAGCAGTTATGTTGTGCTTCCCATTCCCAGGATTACTGCAGCATGGGTTTTTCCATGAAACCCCAGAGGAGTGCTTACGTTCCCCTGGGTGAAGTGCCTGTCGCAGCTTAACGTGTCCCATGCCAACTGCCCAAACCACATTTCAGTGATGTGTGGGCTCTGGCAGGTCAGCAGCATGTGCCAGCTGGAAACCCCTTATGTGCACAGGAAGGGTGGCACTGAGGACACCCCCATAGGTCCTGACAGGGTTTGGTCTCTCACAACACTCCTGGCACTGTAGAGAGTGACACTGAAGAATTCCTCTACTCCACGCAGCTCCTGAATCATAAACTCTTGTGATCCCGAACCTCACTAACTACTGGGACAACTGAATCAGTTGACAAGAAACAGACAGTGCTCTGTACTAATTTAACATTTCTTCCTCTCTCCCTCAAGCAGAGCAGAATAAGCCTTTTGTTACAGAAGCTATAGCTTACTTAAGTAAAATGAAGCACACTCTACAGCAAACATAACCTAGCACTCTAAAATGGAGAGGTCCTCCTTCAAGACAAGGTACTGTAGGCACCTGCAGACTCTCTCTGTCAAGGAAAACCTTATCATATGAGTTTCTGGAAAGCAAGAGGCTATTTGTTTTGAAAGATGGGTTTCTAGTGAAATTGTATTTTTTTTTTAAAGGCAAGTTTATTTATTATCACAGAAATGGGTTTCCAAACACGATGTTAGGCTGAAGTTCATGAAATGATGTAATAGATTTTTAAGTGTTGAAGCTAACCATCACCAACGTCATCCAGTCTGGCCCCTGGTGTAACTTAATGGTAGGATTTGGAAATGGAAAATATATAACCACTAGGGAAACCACAAAGAAAAACTCTACTCCATCTTTTAGGGACTAAACCACAAGCAATGGAAGCTCCTCTTATATCACACTGCAGCCCTGAAAAGCTGTGGGTTTTGTCATCTGATTATGTCAGACAGGGCTTTTGTTTCCATGAAGTTAACATGGGATTTTCAAGCCCAGACTCTTCTTCAGGAAGTCTCTTCCTTGTGGGTGCACGCACAGCTCAGTCCACACCTGGACCTCAAGAATCAGAGTTCACTGAAGGATTAGTAGCAGCAGGTGAAATCCTTACAGTGTCTCAAAGCCCTGGCTGGACATGGCCACGTTTTGTATTTGAGGCCTCAAATTAGCTCCCCAGCTCTATTTGGCAAAGCACAGATGTGCAGGTAGCAACAGAAAGAAGCCCCAGGTTTGATGCCTACCAGGGGACACAAGCATATGGTCAGTTATTTAGCCAATGGACTTCAGCACCACCTTTGCTGAACTGAGCCCCTAAGATTTCAACTCTGACATTACAGCCGAGAGGTACCAGATTGCCTGATGCATCACCCAGCACCACCAGTCTGCTCATGGGCCCTCCTTAGCTCTGTACCCATTCCCTGGAAACCTGCCTAACTGTGCCATTTCTAGGTAACTGGGAATTACCACAGTGCCTGGTACTTGGGGGACAGGAAAGGAGGGGGAAAAAAGCATTTATGTTTGAAAATAGGTGATAATCACAACTAGCATTCCAAGCTGGTTCTACTAGAACAGGAGGATTTGACCCAAGCTGTTTTACTGGCACTGACTTACAAAGCAAGGAGATAAAACAACAGATGTCCCCACAGAGCTACAAAATGACCAGCCCTTCCACTGCCCCCAAGCAATAAAGGGATGTTGTTTTTCCTTTGGAGGAATTTGGGTGGCAAACCAGCACCCAGGCGGTTACAAAGGAGTCACAACACTGAAGAAAGCGGGTTTCAAAAATTCTCAGAGTAGGCAGATAAATTTAGCAACTGCAACTCAAACAGCCATTGATTTCAGCAGGATGAGAATTAAACTCCCTGGTCACTGCCATTTATTTCCCTCATCATTTTCAGTGCCCTTTAAAAGCTGAATTTTGCCAGGCCAATAGTGGAAAGTGGTTCAGCGCTGTGACCTCAGATGGTTCATTTTTGGCAGTGGCAGGAAGGTAGAGCAGATATTTCTCTGACTTCTTTCCAAACGTGTCCCTAAAGCCCTAGAATTTCTTTGACTTGAGAGGTAGCAAAGGAAAACTATTTGTTAGATTGACTGCTGCTATTTCATCTATTTAATGTAGCTGGTATAATGTCTCTACCCATTTTGTGATGCGAGTTCTTATTTATGCTTGTAAATCTGTGCTTAACATTTTACATTATTATAGAAATAAGCTTCTTTTAAATGTTCTGCTACTTTTTATTTATTTTTATTAGAACATGCAAATCCTCACTGGCTTAGTTTCCAAGTGAACACATCAAGTCCCAACCCTTTTCTTCTTATGAAATAATGGTTTTATTGTCTGTGGCATTTTGCAAGTTGTTTTTTTCTTACTCCCTCGTCTTTTTGGTTTACATGTAATGTGCCATCTCCAACTGCCTTCCTGGGCACCCAGGAATTCAGCAATTACAGCATTTGTCATTAGTGGACTGAACCACCTTTTTAATTACATACCAGAGTTACCAGGGCTCTGTCCTCTGCTATGGCACCACATTCACACAGTAGATCACAAACAGCACCTCAATTCCTGTTCCTGCATCCCAGCCACCAACCTTGCCTCACAAACCCTTCAACACGATTCTCCAACACGCTCTGGTCTGGAGTACATAGGAAAGCACCAGAAGACCATAACCTGTCCCAGCAGAACAACTGCTTTAAATTGAATTTCTCTCTAGCAGAGGGAAGCAATCACAGAATGACTAACTGTTCTGGCTACAGGATGTGGTCCTGCACCATGTAAAACCAGGGAGAGGGTTTATTTTCATTTCCGTTAGGACCAGATCAAGCCCATTGTTATCTGTCTCCAGGTCTCTTCCTGCTTTTACTTATGCCAAGAAGGGGTCAGTGACTTATTTCCCAAGAACAGCGGGGTGTTAACAAACGAGTTCTTGAAAAGACCCTACATCTAAAGCTATTATTTTTCTCTTTTTTTCAGCAACTACTGAATCAAACATGAGATTTTCATTTCTCCCTTAAACTCTGGCAACAGGCTATATCCCTCAATCTCTGTCTCTGGGGAAATGATTTTTGTATAGCCTTAGCTCCCTTCTCCTTCAGCCCTCTGAATAGCAAATCATAGTTCGTGTCTATATAAGAAACAGCTCTGCTAGCTGTTGAAGGCTGTAGCTCACCGTTTCTCTTTCTTAGGACTACTTATTTAGCAGTTCTCTCCCACCTACAGATTTCCTCTTTAAGATTATTCATGTTTTTCTCTAGGGAGAATGATTTCAGAAGAGCTGTTCTTGACAGGAGAACAAATGTTTAAGACCTGAAATCCACTACTTTTACATTCCTGGCAAGAATAAGAATTCATAGTCACCTTTTGTAAAGTGAGAATTTAAAGCTGACTTCCAAAAACTAGAAAAGATGGTAGAAAAGAAGAAAAGGCCAGAAAGGATGCTTTTTCCTCTTTAGTCTTCTCATTCATTTAACCACAGCATATCTCAAGGCTTTTGATATAAATTTTGGCAGCATCAAAACTCAAGCTCCCAGAATCCTCAATTTGCAAAACAGTGATGCACTGCATGGGCAAACTGGAATTACGGAGTGCCACCAGCCAGCACAGTATGAATTCATTTCCATTACTCCAACACGAATTTAAGCAACGCCTCATTATGCACATCCCAGCACCCAATATTAATGCAGTGCTATTAATAACACTTACAAAGGTTTGGGCCAGCCTAATTCTAAGATTCATCATAACAAAACAGAGCATATTGAACAACTCCAGGGTACATTTGTTAAAGTATCTGGGTGAATTAGTACTTTGTGTTCCACTGATTTTTCCCACAGATGTCCAAATCACTACTGTATATTGCCAAACACCATGTGGCTAACACATTCCAACACTGAGTAAAACACCAGGCACCCAGTTAGTCTTTTCAATTCAAGCAGCTGAGAGTGCCTGATTTTAAATCTGCTTCAGGAGAGAAGTTAAATATATGCAAATAACCTTTGCTGAGCAGGGTAGTACTTTACTAACTGTCAAGGAGTCCCTCTGGATACAACAGAACGAACACATAAAACGGGAGGGAGCTCAGGTGAAACATGCAGTCCCACAGGAGGTGAAACAGTTAATCTGAGGGCATAGGAGTTTCATAGAATTTTGGTAAAATTACAATTCTATGATGCACTTTCATATATCAAAGCATACACACTTGGGATTGCCTGTGTTCTTGTCCCCAGAACACAAACTGTCTCAGAAGAATGATTAATACTGGGTCGAGCATCTGGCTTGATATTTGAAGGTCTTCCAAAACCAGAAATGACACAGCACTTCCCTTCCCCTCTGATTCTGCACTAGACAGTAGAGATGAAGAATGCTCCACTACCTTCTCCAAGCTGTCCTGTCTGCTGGGAGCCTGAGCTGAGCTGAACTGAGTGATGGGCTCTGCCCTGGGAGTAGTTTGTGACGGCTGTCAGTCTTTCGTGATTACAGCTGGCAAGGTCCTGCCCTGCTGACATGGAAGGATGGCAAATTCTGCTAGCGGAGATGCAGCTTTTATTTGTAAGTGCCTAGTAGTACAAGTTCCCTGTAGTTCCACATCAGAACCATCCAGAATGGATAAGCTACTCCATAACAGTAAAGGACATTTTTCAGAATAATCAGCCCTAGTTTAGGGCTCCCATTAGTACAAAAACATATTGCAGAATAGCAACCTATCAGTCACTTCACCTTTTCCCCCACCAACATCTTTTTTAACTGCCAACATTTTTAGCACACATCTGATTGACTCCGGGCAGCTTTTTTACATATTAGTAACCTGATACAGGAGATCTTGGACTCAGTACCTCTTCATTTTATTACAGCAGTGGTGAGAGAGCCACCTAAAGCCTCTTCATATCAGCAACTGTGTCAGTCTGTGTAGTTTTTATCTCCCCAGACAACTGCTACCACTAGAAAAAGAGGCTCAGGAAAGATGACATTCATTCGTTCAAGCTGACAGCTGGAAAACAAGGTTCTTAGGATGGCAAAGAGAAAGACACCTCAAAGACTGGTGCACCCTAGTAATCAAGTTGAGTTACGTGTTTCTTTTTAATTCTCAGCTGTCTGTAGGCTTCTCCTTTCCCAGCATTGCACCTGACAGCTGATTGCTAAGAGATTAGGTGCCACTCACAATTAAAGCTGCAGGAAAACTAGAAAGATCACGTTTCTTTTGATGTCTATCTCTCGCTCTCTGATCTTGTAATCAAAAGCTCATTTAGTAGGTTACAAATATCTAGACAATGATGACAGCTTACCCAAAGCTTCACATTGTTGGGATTTAGTGTAAGATGAAAGCCAGCAAGTAAAAAGATTCAGATCCTCCTCTATTGTACTTTACAAAATGCTAAGTGCCCTCTACGTACATGTGCCTCTTGACTCTGGGAATGCATCTGGCCTGTTTGCATTATGTTCTCCACAACCCTGCCTTTTAAATGGGGACAAGGTACCAGGGGGATTGGGCAAAGAGATCCCACAGTGCCAGGCACTATCCTGTGACTAAGATGACAAAGGCCAGGCAGGCCTGATGAAGCATCCTCCCAGCAAGCTGGCCACTGGCTGCCTTTCTCTTCACCTCGAAATGTCCTAGGAGTCTGCAGACAGGCTGGGGAATGGCAGCACGGCAGAAGAACGGGGCACATCAAGGAGTTGGTGTATGGAGGCTGAGCTGTGGGGAAGGAAGATTAACTCAGCGTGGGAGTTGCTGTTAAAAGTGGGCACGAAACTGCTCTGGAGAACTGAGTATGGAAGGGGTACAACTGCGCACTTCCTCTTGCTATGAGACACACATTCACGACAGCGGCAGTTCTGCCATTACTACAGTTTTCCAGAGTCCCACAGCTCTGATTTTGAGTGGCATTCAATCTCTCCCCAATCCCCACTGCTGCAGTTCCCACTTCAGCATGCTCATGGGAAAGTACAATCTTTATATAGAAGTGGAGAGACTCTGTGAGGTTCAGGTGCTCAAAATGCTTCTGTAGAGCTGGAGACAGCCCCACGGATGGAACGCAGAGGAACCAGGAAAAAGCAGAGACCTAGTCTGGACCTGTGCGAGTCAAGAGGAGTTTTTTCCATCAACCTTCTCAAGAGCAGGCTCAAGGACACAGAATTGTGAAATTTGCTTGAAAATTTCCTGCTTGCACTATTTTCCTAATTGTTTTCAACTACTTTTTATTAGTCACCCTCGGATGACACATCCAAGTCTATTCTGTTTTACGATTCTCTCGGGATGACATAATCACATAAAAAAAAATAGGGAGGTTGTTCATGTCTAATCAGATGGCTGTGTGATTAACTCATTCACGAGCATTTTCAAGGCAATTTTATAAATGCATGTAAAGGCCTTTGTCTCCAAACTTGAAAAGTCTATTTCAGTGTGTGTACACAGCCAGGCTGAGTCACTCCCTTTCTGCTAGTCAGCGAAAAGACATCCTATTATAGGACACTGAACTCTTATCTATTTGCTGGTTACATTTATAGTTCAGAAAGACTGACATTATTTATTTATTTTAGCCCGTTGCACACACTCAGTGCCTGGGGACAAACGAGCTAGGTGACAGCAGAGTCAGGCCCGCCCAAGACACTATTTTTAAAAACCAGGCTTTTAAACCCAACTTCCTCGTGTACTGAGAAGGCAGCACTGCACAGCAGCATCCAGAACTGGGGGAGCCTTGTTCCAAAGTGCAGGAGCTCAGGAAGAACAGGCGGAGAGCTCGATCATGCCTTGTATCAAAAAAGTCAGTGCCTCTCCTGTAAAAGGGAGAGGGCAGAACGTTCTCTGCCCTCGTCCCTGTGTATGTGCTGTACCCAGCATGCTGGCATCCCAGGCCCACCTCAGGTTTGCAGGACTCTGGAAGCACTGAAATAGTTATTTACACTATGGCCCCATCCCACTGTAGAACAGTTAAACATTAAGAATACTGCTTTAACACAGAAATGCCCTTTTATAAAAAACTAGAGACACAATTCTTCCTCCGGAAAGAAAACGCATAAAGCTTTCCAACAGCTTTACACTTGGTTTTCCCCCGGGTTTTATAATGTAGCTGAGACTGTGGGTAAATGGCAGCACACAGATTCCAAAGGGAAGGCTTATGAATCCTAGTAAAAAACAACTTTGATTATGAGCAGAATAAAACTACTTCCTCAGTCAATAGCTCTGAGCAGAGTAAAGCAAAAGTAAGGTATAATTCCGCCCCAGGTCATGGTTACTTCTGTTGTAAGAACAAAGACAACATTTGCAGCCAGCGAGTGAAGTACTAGAACAAAACTTGACACTTAGCAGATGTCATTAAAGTGCAGATTTCCTAAATCCATTTTCCATGATTATTGCTATTATTCTTTGGAAGTGGATTCGGCAATAGCAGATGTCACCACTGCACCAATCTAGACATGCACAGATACCATAATTAGAGGATTTCTTAGGTCTCACTAAAATTTATCTATTACAGAGTGAAAAAGAAGGTTTGCTCCAAATATTTTTCAAATCTAAATCAAATCCAAATCAATTTACTACCAGAATTAAACTGCAGCTCTCCTCCACGGGATTATCTGTAGATAACAAATTCAGAAAAGGCCTTTGGGGGGGGACACACACGACACGCGTACCCTGCGCAGTGCAGCAGCGCACAGAGAGCTGGGGAGCACGGTGCAGAGAGACCAGAACTGAATGCAGCACAGCTCTCAGCCCAGGGATTAGTACCTCAGCTAAGGCTGCTTCCCAAATTCAGCCTCACTGCTCTAGGAGATGGCTCCATGACTCTGTCAGACCACTCGCAGAGCTTACATGGCTCAGCTTGCTCTGCGTGGTGACTGCAGTTAGAGTGTCAGGCAGCCTGCTGTATGGGCAACTGTCACGTTGTCCTGGTTTGAGTGAGAACAGAACTAATTCTGTTCAGTGATTTTATTTTTCAGCTCAGTTCTTCTAACTCACTGCACTTTCCGAAGGTAGCAGCCTGTTCTCACAGACAGTGTCTGCTGCTGGCAGTGATAACTCCCCGTGTTTAGAGTTACTGCCAAGGGTTGGGGTGCAGACCAAGGCCACTGCTGGGTCTTGTGAACCACGTTGGGGGGTGCAGAAAGGGAAAGGCTGAACCTGGAGAGAGGAGCTGACAGGACGGGTGACCCCAAACTGACCAACGAGGGATTCCAGCCCATAGACCCACAGATGTCCTATTCAGTATAAAACAAGCTGAGGGATGGCGACGGTCTCACCCCTTTCTGCCTCCTTTGCTGGGCCCTGCTCAGCTTGGTTCGGGTCCTCTTCCTGTTCCTTCCTCAGAGCACCCGAGGAGGCCTCTGTCCGTTCTGCCTTCGATCCCGGTCTGTGTGTTCCTGAACCCGGTACCAGAATCCAGCTCCTGAACACAGCTCCCGGCTGCTGCGGGGCCCAGTCTGGGACTGCCCTGGTGCCTGCTCCACAGCATCAGTGGTGATGGTGACGTAAATGCCACTGCAGGGGTTGTGTTTGATACTGGTTTTGTATATATTTCTATATATTCCTTTTTAATTATTATTATTTTAATTTTCCTTAAAGCTGTTCTAGTTTCCTTTTCTAATCGTTAAGTCTCTCTCCTTTATTCCCCTTCTCTTCCCCTTTGAGGAGGGAGGGGGGTTAACAGAGAGCATCTGTTAGAGGACTAAGGGGCCACCCTGACCCTAAACTGTGACACATATTTGGGATTTCCTTGTGGTCCTGCAGTTCAGATCTCCGTTTCAGTTGGACAGAGGAGAGAGGGGACCAGATCTCTCACTGTTGAGCTGCTCTGCATAGGTACTTCTAGGGCACTCCTGCAGAAGATGAGTTTTTACATCAGCTGGGAGGACATAAAACCTTAAAAACACCACAGTTTGGGCTTTCTACTAACAACTTTGCAAAAGCTTGCTGAGGAAAACTAATCTTGACCCATTCTTTCCTCTCTGTACCTATGTTTCCTTCCAGCTCACCATCCCCCTATGCATGCACAGTTGAACCAACAAGGTCCTACAAAAAGCATCTGCTAACCAGTCTGCCAGACAGCTCACTTCTTGTACAAGGTGCGCTTAATTTATGCTCAGCAAGAAGTGCTGCTGGAATCATAGAGGGCAACTCAGTGTTTCAAGAGAAGCATGAGGGCCTAAATAAACAGGGCTTTACCATTAATCCTTCAAAGAGGCCAGGTCCAAAACACACTGAGGTCAAAAGAAAGATCTTATGACTTCAACAGGCTTTGAGGAAGTCACCATAAGTATCAGGCCATGTTAGCTACTGTCTCATCACTTGTACACTGGGGTATGCACAGCATTAATAACACTATAATATGGATTTCAGCTGTATTTGCATTAGTGGCATATCTATTTTGTAATAGAGGAGCTGTCAACGTGTAGAAAGAAATTATCAGTAAAGTCAAAGTGTTTCCCCTCTGTTTAATGAATGTAAATTTATTTAGCACTAGTGAAATGCAGTTTGCAGAATCAGTCTGCACATCTGAGACCAAAGAAGACCTTTCACTACACTATTAAATTGCAATAAATAAAAAACCCACAGTTTTCAGGGAAGCTGCTATTGTGTCCCACGTAAATGTCTTGTAAGAGGATTCTCAAAAAACACCTTTGCAATTTAAAGACTCTGTGGTTTCCATTGAAAAATCAGGGATATTCGTATTCCTACAGCAATTGGATTTACATTGAAAACCCCATCCCTCTCAGCCTGTGAGTTTCTCTGATAACAGCCTGTGATTTTTTTTTTTTCTCCATTCCACAAGTCCCATCTTTCCTTTTACTGTCATTAGCTAAAACCAATTCTGCCAAGTACTGTACTATTGCTGAATTCTGATACACAAGCTGAATCAGCTCCTGGATGTCTACAGGTATTTTCTTTTTTAATTCCATTTCTCCTTCTGCTGAGCTGCTTCACGCTGTTACTGTCATTCTCCTCAAGAATGGAGACAGGATTCTCTCTGTATCAATACATAATACATTTGTTGCCATAATAAACAATCTTTCCAAGACATCCCAGCTTCATTCAAATTAAAAGTACCCACCTTGGAAAGACAAACCCAAAGGTGATTATCACTCAACTTGAAAACCACAAGAAAATAAGAAACCAATTGCTCATATGGGGTTCAACTCATATTTAAAAGGCAAAAATGTAGGAAAGGTTGATGCCATTTAAAATTTTACTGGTTCCGTATGAAGTCTTAGACATTTAAATTAAATGATGCATCTGTATGCAGGAAACATCTAAAATAAGGAACACGAAGAACGCATCAGCTCTTGCTAAGACAATAAAGTTTCAAATGCAAACCACTGAATATTTAACGGATGTGGAACTGATTTCAGTTTAAAAAGCTGAAGGAAGTGTAACAGCATAGCAAGTATCACCCTGAAGTTTGCAGGCAACTCTGGCCTAGGATGGCTATCAGTGTTTACCAGGAAGGGAAAATGGACCAGTCTGCTTCACACTGCTGGACAGTCTCCTTCCTGCCCTGGGAGGCGTTTCCAAAGCAGGTGAGGCCGTGGTGCTGTGATACCCACCGTGGTGCTGTGATACCCACCGTGGTGCTGTGATACCCACCGTGGAGCGGAGCCATGTTCACGATGCAACTGTGAGCAGCAGCCACAAATGGAGTGCATTTGGAAAAACAGATAATCCAGCTCAGGATTAACAAGTACTGTGTAGCTGTGGAATTTACTCAACAAAACACAAGGCTGCCTGCCCTCAATCCAGCTTTTAAACAGTTTTTGGCTTTTGGCCCATTTCCACTTTAAGGGTATTTTTAGGATGATTTATCTCTTCCTTAATGAAGACCAGGCCATTTCCTCATCGGAAAAATTTTCTTCACATGGCCAGCAGGAACCCTCCACATACTTTCTTACTGCTACAGAGACATCCCAGAGACCTGTGGGATTTGGCAAATTCACACTGGCAAAGGCAGAAACATCCCCAAGTTTGTCCTTATCAGGAATCGTGAGATCTTTTTACGAGGTATCTTGATTTGGCTCCAGACAACAGATCCACTGCTGAAGTCAATCACAGCCAGCACTAGGTGTTCTCTTTGTTCTTCATAGGTCAGATGCTGGGATGAAGTACTTTTCTATTGACAAAGTGAAAGCAAAAGTTGAAACCTGTTCTCTCCTACAGGTAACCTGTGGACTGGACTAAGAGAGCTGTCTGTGACCCAGACCACGGCCAGTCTCTGCCTGGCCAGCTGGATACAACTGTGTTCATCCATGTATGCAAGCCCCAGATAATGACAGCAAACATACCACCTCTGAGAGGCTGGCTGTTCATCTGCACTATGAAGCATTATAATCTGGTCAAACTGAAGATATCTTCTAGGGAATGCCACATGATACATTCCTGAAATCCATGTTAACTTCCCTTCCCAAAATACCAAGATTTTGTTTACAAAGCACGAGGTGAACCATATTTGATTTTGCTTTGCTCCCAGATACATCTGAGTTGCTTGGATTTAAATTAATTGTTTCCAGGGCATACTCCACTAGAATGGGAAACTTGAGTTCTAAGTTTACATTGTATCCAAATTAAATTAAGACAAATGAAAACAGTGTTTTATACTGGAGAGTGTCAAACAATCAATGAGGCAACAATACGAGCACTGCTTATAAAGCAGAAAGCCTACTACTGCTCTGTAGCACCATTTAGTGAAGGGGAACAACCACAAAGTGTATACTAAATGTGCTGTAGTTGGAAAGAACTATTAACAGAAGTATAAGATTTCATGTTGTTTGTTCACATATGAAAGAAAACAGTCCAGGACTTATTCCAGCTCTGGGGTCAGGGGGATGGGAGGATATTCATCACTTTGTCAGGTCATGCTGGACAGTCCTTGTTGTGTCAAATGAGCCGGGATACACTCTTGCTCCCAAGGCTGAGAGCTGAGTAAATGAGCCATGTTCCATAAAACTGGTTGTGCTGCTCTCATAGATCATAAACAAGTTTAACAAATTTAAAGTAATGAATTCGTCCCAGTTTGCAAATGCCAAACGTGAACTTTAAATCAGGCAGCTAGGAATGTATGATATGCCTTCTTCACTATCAGTACAAATGTGTTGATAACATTAATTTTACACCAACTGTGAATATCATATTTCTGGATAAAGGAAAAAAAACCAACCAAACAAAACAATAGCAAACCCAAACCATAGAATACGAGGGAAAACTATGAAATGATTGTCATTTCCATTAACAAAATTTGAACCTGGATCGTAGCAGTCAGAGAGCTGGGTTTTACCACGCACAAAGAAATACTTCTGGGGTGGGTAAGTCACGTGTTGAGCTGCTACCTGACAGCACAAGCTATATTCCATTTGCAGTTTTCAGATAAAGGCAGATAATAAGTGATATAACACTGCATTCATGTGAACACGAACTGAGCTAGTGTTCTGTGAGGAGAAATTAGGGCTCTAGATCAGGCAGCCTCAGTATTTCTGGTCAGTGTCTTTGCCTTAAACTTTCAAGGTCTGAAGATATTCTTCAGTTCCACTGTTCACAGTGATGTTGCAATATATGGAAATAATGTGCCTCTGTGGCATGGAAGAGATTGAAAATGGGATTTCTAAATACTCTTAAGCTTTAAAAGCTCTGTCTGAGAGAAGTACACCAACATTTTCTCTAGCAGTCCTGGCACTATCTACAGAGTTGCAGAAGAGGAACTGCTGCTCTACATGAAAGCAGAATTTTCAGTGGATCCCAAGTTAGATCAGCTTTCCGTAAAAACTCCTCAGAGGCTTGATTTATCTACAGGACTCAGTCCTCAGCAATGCTTTCCAACATCAACCATACATCTCTAGGGGTTGTTTTGGTTTTTTATTTTGTTTGAGAGTAAGCTCACGTACTTACTGGTCGGATAATTACGGGTTCATCTATAAGCAGTGATTAGATTTGTAAATCTAACTTGCAGCATCTAAATCACTAGGGTAAATGATTTGAAAAACAAGCAGACTATTAGTGCCGTAAAACACTGAGCTGACTGGCACATCCTAACGCATTTTGCATAATGCTAATTCTTTGAAAGCAGTCATTCCTACAAGAAGCTACCACTTGGCACGTCGTTAAACCCTTCTGCTTTGCCTTGGGCTGTTAGCTGACTAAATGATCATTAATTCTTTGGAAATAACAAATACCTCTGAGACTACCACTTTAATGTTGAAGGGGATCTATTTTGGTACAAGGAATGCAGAGAAATACAATGCCAGTTTTCTGTAGTGCATTAATATTTCTGGTTATCTTGAACATATATTTTAATGTGGTGGACCAAGCCAGGATGTAAAAAAAAAAATCAGTACTGTCTGTTCAGGTTGCAATATACTTACTCAAGCATCTGCTGTGGCTAAGGCAGGCTCTAAACTCAGGTCATTAGTTCTCCCAATCTGCCACAGATCCAGTGCCCCAGAGCTCACCTAACACACCATAAATTTCCACAAATGTGTCCATAAACTGGGGTGTTGGACCCTAGGTCTTTGGTGTGCTAGCTTTAACCACTGCTAGAAACCTGAAGGGTTCCAGATGCTGACTATATGAAAAGAAGTGCTTCCTCATGCTTGAAACATTTGGATTAAATCAAACAGAAACCTCCAGCTTTCTCAACTAATGGTACTGATGATTTCCATAAATTTCACATTAAGATAAATACTTAAAGAGAGTATCCTGCATCCAATCTGCAAGCATTTTGTACCTTGTTAAAATGAGATCCAAGTGACACATCAGTAGGTTTCCTTTGTCTTTTCTCATTATAGCCAAAACTTCTTGTTACTTGTCACATCAGCTCGCTGCAACACTGATGTCATCGGTAGCTAATGGTTGATATAGTTGATTCCTTGAAAGTCATTCAGCATTTGTCAGTCTCCTTTGTTCCTTTAGGCTAATAAAATATGGCAGCTAAGACACACGCATAATTATCTCATGAGCTGGCTTCACTTCTAAATCCACATAGTCTTTTTGTGCCTTTTCAAGACGCCTTTGTCAGACATCACAGATGATTCAAAGACAGCTTGAGAAAGCTCTCATCCCCTTCCCCAAGGAATTTCACTTTCTGTGGGTCAGGCAGCACCAAGTCAGAGATGTGGGCACAGGTCCTTCGCAGGAATCTCACATGACCACACCACCCTTGGAAGCAAGGGCAGAGCAGTAGCTGTGTAGTAGTTATGTCCTAGTTCCAATGTAATGCTATGAATACCTGTATAAAGCTTTCCTCATCTTCTCAAGAACAATGTAAGGGCCAAGGAAAGGAAACCACTACATTGGGATGTGAGTTTTTGCTACCTGGAGTGACTGCTGAGCTGCAGGTGGTTTGCAACTGACTGAAACTGGAGCTCCTTTCTTTGGAGTGGCCTCATCTCACTCATACTGAAACCATCAGTGCTAGCCTGTGATCTTAGACTGTATTTAGCATAAAAAAAAGAAAATAATCAGACACCTGAAGTTCCCTAAAACAACTCCTTAGAGTTTGCAAAGGACTATTAGAAATTCAACACTTGAGTGAAACCCGCAGCAATCTTCTCTGAAAGCATAACAACTATTTTTACCGATGTCATAAACTATTCTAAACAATATGGATTACCACCAAATCCCTTTACAACTCTGCTCTCTGAAGTGCCAAATCTCCAAGGAGACACACATACCATATTATCTACTGCTTCCATGCAAAACACTGGAAAATAGATGCCAGAGAAGAGAACAGGAACTATGTAATTAACAGCCACTGTGCAGTAAATGGGAGAAGAAGTTAAATGAGGGGTGGCAGCTGGGCATACTCAAAGTTTCCACTTAGCTTTGAAATAAAGAACGAGCTTTTTATTTATAGGACAAAATTCTGACTCATGTTGCAATAACCTGACAGTTGACCTTAGCCCCACTGATGTCAAAGGGACTGTCTTTCCTTCAGTAAGTGGCCTGCCTTGCAAAAGCAGAGACGTGCCCAGTGAGAAAGACGTTGCGTCTGAACCGGCAAGGCACCCAGCAGGCACCAAAAGCTGCTAACAGCTGGCAGACTCTTCCACACGGTCACGTCCACTGCACCCATCCACCTCCAAATCTCTCTGCATTTTATGATACGTGTATCATCTTCGTAAGCTTGATACTGTGGGATTCTGCCAGAGCAACAGTGACAGAATCCGGCTTACTACAGGGAAAAGTAGGGAACTATGCTGTTTAAAAAGGAATGATGCAAACTAGGGTATCACCAAATAGCTAACACCCGAGATTTGCTCATAAATCTATTACCAGATCCACTAAAGAGAAGCAAAGCCCCATGTACTCAACACCACCTTCCCATTATTGTCCAGAATAAGAACTTAGAAATGCGCTTTACCCTAAATTATGACGGTGCAAGAGATATCTCCCATGATCTGTCGGAGGGTAATATACATGACAAATTATATTGTGTGTCCATTTGTAAAGGGCTTAGAAAAGGGTTAGGGGCTAAGATTATACGGAGGGATTCTAACTTCTGCCTTTATGGAGCGTAACAGGGTTAGGCACCGTGGCATCTCAGCCAGTCAGAATTCTGACAGCGGCACAATGTACGGGATGACATCAAACCAGAAGATTTTCAGATAGAATCAAATTAGGACAACTCAAACAAAAGCAAAAAATCAGCAAACACCTGCAGAAAAGCTGCCTAACAGTATTCTAAACCGCATGAAATGGATGTGATGAGATTTCATTTTTAAAGTATTTGCAAGAAAGACTTCTCCATTTATAAACAATTAAAGTCTTTCATGCAGCAGCCTAGAATAATTTCTCTTAAGCACAGAGGAGAATGGCTGCTGTAAGTACGAGTCCAGAAGAAGTAGTACATACCTATCTGTCAACCATTACCTGTAGCAAAGCCATATTTTAAGAGACAACTATTTTTCTCATGCTGCTAAAGTATTAAACTCAGTGATGCTGATTTACGTAACGAGTAACAAAAAAAACCCCAGATGTCTGTATTTAGAAATACAGAGAATCTATTTAGTACACATAATTTAAGGAGTAATAGTCCAGCTCTCTAAATCCATGTCTCACAAGCGTTTAAAGACTTTCAAGAGAATAAAGCTGGCATCCCTTTCTTCCACCAGGAGCTGTTCAAAGCATACTGGGAAGAAGAGGGCATTCAGAGCAGAGTGCAAGCAGGTTTGCAAATTCCTCTCCTTTGTTTGGTATGTGGATGTGCTGTGGCACAGATCACATGCCAATAGTTTCCCAAGGGTTTCTTTATGGCCAGACATTTCCTTTTAAACCCCTGTGTCTTTACAGCTGAGAGCTGTGTCCCTGCCCAGCTCTGCCTCTGATGTGATGCCTGCAGGGGGGGCAGGGTGGGCAGTGGGGTGTGTGAGCTGACTTTGCACAAGCCCCCCCTGGGGTGCATGGGTGGGCTACACCCTTTGGTTTAAAATGAAACAATGGGCTCAGGTCAAACCCGAGGCTGTGTTAAGAGGTCACCAACATTGAAGGTCAAAAATGAGCAGATCAGATTTAGGAGTCTATTCTCCTCCTTTCCCTTACACTGTTCTCTGGACTATCAGCTGCTCTGGAATGATCTCCTTTCCCTTATCCTCCTCTCTGGACTATCAGCTGCTCTGGAATTCTCTCTCTCCCTCAAAAAAAACCCCTACCCATACAGCAAAAACCAACCAAACCAATACTCCCCCTTCCCCCAAACCTTTTGACATCTCACAGCTCAGAGCAGAAAAGGAACCAGGCATCCCCAATGGACCTCTTTTCCCCACACCATCACATTTACCAAGGAAATTTAAGAATCCTTTTCCAGAAGAGCTCACGCAGCAGCAGCCCACTCCCAGTTTTGTTACTACAAAACTGAAATGGGGCAAATCATCTCCAGAATGTTTCATTTCATTGAACATTAATATCATTTCAGAATAACTATGCGCTCCTATTGCATGATCCCTGCCCCTTATCTGAGCGGAAGTAAAAGCATTTGCACTTTCCACTTCTAAAGATCTTGCAAGCTGGCTGGGGGGGAAGCATAAAGGGGAACTTTCCGATTACTTCTGAGTGAGGATTATACAGATGAGACCATAAATAATACCAAAGCTATTGAAATGACCTGACAGGACAGCAAGATTTATTTCATAGTTTATCTGAACACTTTTGTGAGTGAGGCGATGGAATGAAGCTTGAGCGTTCAATTTAATCCCTTCCTCCCTTTTTTATTGAGTCAGGAGATGTTTAAAGAAATTTATGTAGCTGTTTGAAAGTCAGAATTTTTAATAAATGACACAGAAAAAGAGATTACAGTGAGGAAAAGACGCAGATAACACAATGCTGTACATAAGAAAAAAATGGCTTTGCGGTGACTTTCCCTATGAAGGCAGAGGGACAGGAGTTATTTTTTATGATTTATCCATACAGTTTCCTTACCCACTATCTGTATTTAACTACAGGAGGAAAAAAAAGAATTTAAAAAAAAAAATAAATAAAAGAACAGGTTGGGAATGTCAGTGTGAAAATGCAGTATACGGATGCAGAACTTCCCAGGGGCCCAGCGTACATATATGATACATGCATGTGTCATATACATATCACATATCATATACATATCACATACATGTGTGACACTGACCAGGTCTCAGGCTGTGTATGTCAACTTACTATCTGCTCAAAAGCAGAATGCCGTTGCTCAGTTGTCCCTAGGGATGCGCAGACAGCGGAGTAAAATGTTATTTTCATTAGTACCAGCTTCATCATTAACTTCTCCAGGGCCAATATTTCACCTCTAACACTCAACTCTCAGCCTAAATCAAGGTGAGGATAGCAGCTAACAGAGTTTCACAAGCCCTTAAGGCAAAACGTTTTCCAGGGCTGTGGGCATGACCACTTAGAAAGACATTTCTCACTCTAAAATCTTGACTTTTTTCTCCAGCCAAGAGATGTTTCTGAAATGTTTAAGAAGCCAAGTTCCTAGTGTCTCCCTCATTCACTTCAGATTTATTGTTGATAGCCAATTCAAAATCACCTCAGATTTAAGCGAATGGAAAATAATTTAGTTATAAATCTTGTGTAATTGTAGTTTTAAATACTTATTTGCAAGCAAAAGATCATATCTAAGCAGAAATCTGTTTCCAAGCTTCTGCATGAAGCATAAACAGCAACAATTCATCTCTAAAGGACAGCTAAAATATGCACTGCTTTGAATTCTTTCAGTGTTGTGCACAAGGGACTGCTGAAGAGAATCAAGTGCCTTCTGTTGCCTGGTTGTATGTATCAGATGGAGAACAATAAAATGGAAAACAAAATCATTTAGAACCTTTTTAGGACCATATGCTCGACTTCACAGGCAATAATCAACGATAACTATAATACTGCATGATTCCAGGCAAAGAACTGGAGAGAGAATCCGTGCTCATTAGGAAGAGAGTTACGTAACCCAGCCATACAAACACTTGCTGCCCTCCTTGGTGCACAGCTTTCCGCATTCCTGAAGATACACACGTATGTATAGGCTCATCTCTTTACATACGTCCGGTACAGATGAACTGAGTCACACACACTTGCCAATAAATATGTAACAGAAAAGTCAGGGTTCACGGTGAGCTTCAAAGCGACCCTGCGAGGTTTCAGGGAGAGGCAAGCGCAGATGCCAGTGTCTGAATGTAATTGTAGGAAATTATTCAGACTTTAATAAAACATACCCGTCTGAGCAAACGGCCAGGGGAAGTGACGTATGCTATTTATGAACCTCATTTTTAGGACAGCTCTCCTGGGCCTGGACGGTAGGTAGAGAAAATTTTTAATTTCTTTCTTTCTTTTTTTTTTTTTTTTAAATCCCTCCTTCTCCACCAGGACCTTTTCATTTTTCTTTCTTCTTTTTTTCTTGTCTCACTGATAGGTGCCAACTCTTTCTGTAGTGTTCTGTTTCTCTCCTCCTGTCTTTCTGCAATTTCTTTTTTTCTTTTCCCCCCAGACAGCTTTTTCCTTCCTTTGCTCCAACCCCTGCCCCACTTCTTATTGTATCTCCTCAAATCTTTTGCCTTCTCTCCTGCTGTTACATCATTCTCATTTCACTACCTTTTATAGGCTGTTCATCCCAGAATAAACTATACCACAAAGACCATGTGCAGAGCGCTTTTTGGAGTCCCTGGAAAAGGACAAATCCCCCAAACCCATCATTTTCACAACTTTTAAAACATCATCATGATTTTTTGAGACATCTAGATGTTTTAATGCTAGCATTATGAATTCTTCATGTGAATCAAAGCCTGCTTATTCTCTGAGCAGCATGTGAAAATGTTGACAACTAATACATGCAAACAGAGAGTCACACTAAAAGAAGTGAACAGAACTACAGTTATGAAGGTCCCTGAAGAACACTGGCTGACTAGTCATTGTCTTTATGGTTGGAGTTGCAGGTTATATTTAAATGAAACCCCTTTCAAGACTTAAACATTTGATTGTATGCAATTATTAAACTTTAATTCCTCATCACTGGTTCTTTCTTTTTTGGGCTGGGAGAATTCCATTAAATCATACAAATCATGGCCAATACAGTAATGGATGTAGGGTGTTCTGGGTCTACATAAGAGCATGATTGCTCTCATTTATTCTTAGCAACGACAACTTGGTCATAGCGCATCATCCCTGTTGTCTGAATACCCAATGACAGCAAAGGGACAAGCTGGCTGAATAAGGCAATGGCTCTGCTCGAGTTTGCATTATTTTCTCCAACGGATGGGAATGTCAGGAAGCGGCTGGAAAAGCAGCAACTCGCCTTGGGCAAAGTTCACTTGATGCCAAGAAAACTGGGTCATTAACAGTCCTGGGTCCAGATTTAATGATTTCCCTGGCAGTTTGCCATACCTTTGAAAATGTGGCTCTTTACCTCTGAGAAATGGGGAGAAAGCATATTGCCCCCAGAGACATGAAAGACTGATAATACTACTAGATGTTTAAAAAAGCCACAGCCTAAAATGCAATAGTTAAAAGTCAAGGAACTAAATGAGGATAAAGCAGGTAAAAATCTATAAGCATCTGTTTTCATTTTATCAGGGTATCTCAGCACCTGAAGCTGCAGACAATGGTAAAACCATCAGGTACAATGAACATATCCATTCCCGGTAGAGCTATTTATGAACTCATCTTTCAGGTAATACAGACCAAGCTTGAGGTTTACTAAACAGGATAAGGCTTTATAGACTCCCAGGCAAACCACAAGATTTATATATTACTTTTTTTTCCTATAAGAGGCAGAATCAGACCGTGCACTTACATTTCCTTGGGAATAGCTCAAAATATTTTTCTTTTCAGACTCCTTCCCTCATAAGATACAGAATGGAAGAAAAAAAGCAGATTATTCTGAACACTGGAAAGAGCTAACTTTCACAGTCTATTTTCCTCTCCTACATTAAAATGATTCAAAATGGAATTTGCTAGCAGAAAATCAGACCTAACTGCATTACAACAACATCTACTGGAATCAAATCCCTCTTTGCAGGCATTTAGGCATATGTAACTAGAGCTTAGCTCTTTATTTATAGAGAAATAAAAACAGAAATAGAGTCAGCACATAAAAAGCAAGTATAATCTGATATTTGTTTTGTGTAAACAGAAGCCAGCAAAGGGGGTTATTAAAACTATATGTTACCTCAGAATCTTCATGTACAAGCCCAGACATTCAACGCTAAGGACAAGGAACAATCTTGAAATACAAGACACCTTTACAATAGCATAACTATGTAGCCAAGAGTGCACTAGCGTGACTCTTTCAATAAAAATAAATAAACACTTATTAAATTACACCTTTGCCATGCAGCTACACCTCCCAGATTTCCAGCTATTACAAGTTAGCTTGCAGCAAACAAAACTGGAAGACAAGGAAACATTTTGGGGTCAGCATCCTACGGCATATGAGCTCTGTTTTGTTCCGGAGCAAGACAATCACTTGGTCTCTGGGGTCTGTATCTCAAACATAATCTGGTTTGACCAGTTAGTAGGAACAGGACATTTTAGCCCAAATTAAGCTACTTTATCTCATGTACTGTTCCTCTACAGAGTGCACTTGTAAATAATGGAGCATTCCCACAGAATTAATAATTTTAGACCAGCAATTTCACTCTGGCTATGTACTGAGGCCCAGATCCTGTTGACTTTGAAAGGACTATAGATGCTCAACACATTCTGAAAATGAAGTAATTTAATATACCTCAGGGCTCAAGAGCTCAACATTGGGCATCCAGCTTCTTTGGAGACGACAGGGGCAGAGGGCCCACGGATCTCTCCTTACACAGGCCACAGGAGGAATTCAGACCGCAGTGTATCTTGGATTAGGCAAAGCTCAATTCTTGACTTTAGACTCAATGCTGATGGAGAGCCAGAGGCTGATGAATTGCTGCACTGCTTTATTGTCTTCTCTGGTAAAAGCATATGCTGAAAGTCTAGCGTACACTCATCTAGCGTCAACATACAGTAATCAAATCTTGTTTTACACTTCAACTTAATAGATACAAGAGCTCTCCATCACCAACTCTCAATTCCCTCTGTATACAACCCACAGACTAAGTTACGTGGCACTGTGTTGAACATAGCAGACAGGGTTCCTAGTTCTTTTACTCTTCCCAGTTCTTTAGCCCTTTTTATAGGTTTCTCTTGATTGCCCTCTGTACACTCATCTACCCTGAAGTGCCAACAGCCAGACCTTAAAACTGTATTGCTATGAGGATGCCATCAAGATGCCAGATAAGGAAATACCACTGTTCCAGTTCTACCTGAGTGTACAGTCTAAAGACTGGATTAGTCCTTCTGGCCACAGTAGCATTCCAAAAGCACTGGCCAAGCTCCCTCATCTTTTTTATAGCTTGTACTCTTACAGGCATGACTAATTTAGCTGTACTGAAATGCCTGTTGTCTGGAACACCTATGTTACTAAGTAATGTACTGTCTCCATTTCAGTGTGAACTCAGGAGCAAAGCCTTCTTCACTATTGGCTTAGAAGGGTTTTATTAAGGTGTTATCTAACTTTTCTCAATTCTTACCCATAATTTTTATGTCCTACAAACTGATTTGTGACACCATTTTTGTCAACACTGAATGTGGCTCCTTCCAAGCTGTATTTAGTCATTTTTTCACAGGCAGTACAATTGAAACTTTTCAACAAAATTTATATAAAAACAATTTCTCAGTGCAGGAAAGCATCCCAGTGCTATTAACCATTTGGATGATTACAGTTTTGGAAGGGCAGGGACAGAGAGCTCTCTTTTCTTTTTTGCATCCCCTGCCCCTGAAAATCTAAGTTCTCTTGTCAGAGCAGAGTAAGCACAAAATACCACTGGATGGTTCTGCGTAGCTGAGACTCACAGGGAAGGGGAATATCAGCTACTGAAAAGAGCTGGTGATTGCTGACACCATCCAACTGTCGCATGACAACCAGACCAATACTACGGAGATTTACCCTAAATCAAGCTCTCTGGGCAGTGGGAGTAGAGGGCTGGGTATGGCAGCAGAGACTATGGTACAAGATGAAACACTGCCACCACAACGCTATGATAGCATCAGTGACAAATAAAGCTGATATCATGCAGTATTGCTCATGTTTAGAAGGGGTTTTTTCATTATGCTTTATATATATTTCATTGTGGAAACAAAATTGCCAAATCATAGGCCTTCTATGTCTACTTCAACTCAGCTAGCCTTTAGTGCTCTGCTCCATTCCTCTTTGCCGCTGAGAATGAAGCTAACATATAAATCCCCTGCTAAGGATGGAGTACTTTAGGGGGATGTTTTATTGCTGACAAAGTGTGATTTCCAGCTTGGCGCGACAGGAATGAAACGCAACGCAACGGAACAGCTCCCCCAGCCCCTAGCTAATAGAGGAAGGCTTCACAACAGGTCATCCTCTTCCCCACTGCAAAACTGCAGTCTGCAGAGACACCAGCCCATTCCTCACCCTGCTCTTTCACTGCTACAGCACCAATCGATACACATCCATCAGAAACTGATTCTAGGTTCTCAGAAGCAGCAAATGCCACTTCTGACAAACAGATCCTCCTCCCCTCATCTGCTCTTAAATAGGTTATAAACATGGATATTTACACCCCCATCATGCAAATCATTCCCACCACATTTCTGTTCTACTGACTAGGTTGAATTTAAGTCCATAAATGTGCCATTCTCTTTCATGTTATTTATTACCCAGGTTCCTTGCATGGGTGTGTAAAAATAAATAAATAAAAATCTTTACATCCCCTGATGGCTTGCTTCATTTCAGACTTGACATCTTGATTTTTTGCTAAATGAGCGTTCATTTGTTCCCTTTCCACCTTCTTTGTTTATCACGATTTTAATGACTGCTAGACTACTTCACATTCAAGTCCTCACTGACTGGGACTCAGGAAATCTCTGGATACAAGATGGTCTCAAGTCTCAAAGTTCTACTGTTGTGGGGCTGAGCTTTGAAAAGAGGTCCCTGGAATCTCTTTTCACAAAGGAAATACACATGGTTGGAACACAGGGGAGCTGCACAGAGCTTTTCCTGATGTGCTCAAAACGCTCACACCAGGACATAGAGCAGCAGGACCCAACCTCAGTATTAGGCTGCTCCTAAGGTAGCATGCCTTAGACAGTTACCTGCATTAGCAGGACATGGTAACTGGCAATGCATGCACTTCCAGCTGTTCACAAATGTGACAGCTTAAATAAACTATCCTTCAGGAAAAAAACCCAAACAAATGAAAAAACAAGCACTGCCTCCGCTTCCCCCCCCCAACAAACAACAGCACTGCAAGAGGAAAAGCAAAGTTTTCCACTCACTAAAATTTACTGCCTCTAGAACTGGCTCAGGATGCCCCCATGGC
Source organism: Todiramphus chloris collaris (assembly GCA_025345505.1). Lineage (NCBI taxonomy): Eukaryota > Metazoa > Chordata > Aves > Coraciiformes > Alcedinidae > Todiramphus > Todiramphus chloris. The sequence goes on along the minus strand of JANVCC010000073.1, from coordinate 7,386,024 downwards.
TACCAAAAGGAAAAGGTCCAACCCACTGTTTGTGTGGACTCACAAGACAGGCTGTGGAGTTCAAACACTCTCACTGCACTGAAACCTGCCAGAGTTAAGTAGTGCTAGAAGACAGATCTTGGGGGCCAAGGGGAGTGGAACCCAGGCTGGGGAATATGTGGGAACCACATCACGAAGGACTACCTGCAACTCAGGCCTCTCTGGACATTGGTCAATGTTTTATTAATGTGCGTGTCTCTCTAGTCTCATTTAAAACACAACTGGACAACAAATCTACATGAAGCTTCACACATCATACCAAACAGTTTTATTTTCCCCAAGGTTAAATGTACCAGGATGGGCTGATAAACAGAACAAGAATGAACAAATCTCAAAGAAAAAAGTAAAAAGAAAAATCACGGAGTGTTTGATGGTGCAATTGTGTTTTCTTTTTGTGAACATCCGAGAGAAGCATTCATTCATATTCTGAATGGGAAAAGGCAACTGAAACAGGTGGTCTATTACTAGATCCATTAAACAAGAGATTTATGCATTACATATCCATCTTGAGGCAATTAGGCTGATCATTTTTTTCCCCTTTTATGTCTTCATTGAAAAGTTCTGGCAATAAAGCAATTAAAAAGTAACTATCCAAGCATTTATCTATGATATCAAAGACAACCAGCCTTTCTTTTGTCAGAAAAAAAAGCTGCTTCACTTTCCTTCCTTAGAATGTACAAATTTAGAGGCAACATTCACTGTTAAGACAGTGACATAATGCTGCCATTGTCCGAGGTCTGAATGGTGAATGATGGTGAATGGACTTGCTAAATCATTGTTTGCTTCCTATTTTGGAAAATGATTCTTTTAAGTTTGACTTTAATCTCACAAGGCACAGGAAGAGCAAGCAGAGAAATGAAGTTGCCATAAAATTACTCCTGAAGTAACTTCCTTGCTGCTCATTTGTCAAGGATTAGGGCTGAGCTGGCCACTAGACAAATGACAGATGTTCTCTGTTAACCCCTCTCCCTTCTCAAAGGGGAAAAGAACGGGGAGAGAGAGAGAGACTTATGGCTTGGAAAACTAAACGGCTTTAATGACAATACTAATAATAAAATGAAATATATACAAAACCAATATCAAACCCAAACCTCCTGATTGCGATTACATCACTGTCACTACTGATGCTGTGGAGCAGCCCTGGGGAAGTCCCAGACTGAACTCAGCGGCAGACAGGAACCAGATTCAGGAATGTATGGATCAGGATTGAAGGCAGAATGGACAGAGTCCTCCCTGGACACCGGCCACTGAAGAAGAGGCTTGACCCTCGTGATCCCTCAGCTTTATACTGAATATGACACATACGGGATGGAATCCTTTGTTGGTCAGTTTGGGGTCACCTGTCCTGGCCCTTCCTCTCCACAGGCACGGCCTTTTAGTTTCTGCACCCCCCAACATGGTACACAAGGCTTAGCAGTGACTTTGATCTGCACAGGAGCAAGTATAAGTAAGAGCCTTTCTGCACACACCAATCCTTGGGAGTAACTCTAAACATCAAGTGTTACTACTTCCAGAAGCAGACACTGCAAAAATATACCATTCACTTAGAAAATGCAGTTACACAGAAGAGCCTGAGCTGCAAAGTAAAAATCACTGAACAGAATTAGTTCTGTTCTAACTCAAACCAGGACAATGTGCAGCTTTGGGTTGCTACAGACACTGTCCTCATGGGTGAGCACAAAATGGGTGAGGAGTGTGGCATATAGAGTCAGTCAGACACTAAGACACAGAAACATGGCTCCAGCAGTAAGATACAGGTGCTGCACAGCTATCTTTTTAGAGGTGCTCCACACAAATGATGGATACTAGTCTGTGACACAAGCCACCAGGCCCCACGGCTCCCCCAAGAAGATGCTACAGAAAACAGATTTGTGGTCTGTAGTCCTCATAGTCCTCCCCCAAAACATCAACATTTGTAGATTCTTTCCTAAACTTAACCACTAAGCAGAAGGTAGTTCTGTCTGGCAGTAATTTAGATCCCACAGACACTGGGCACTGCTGACTGAGAGCAGACTACAGAGGCTCACATTGCTGCTTCATGGGTAAGCATCTTCCACGACTGCAAGGTCGTACCTGAGCATGGTCCAAAAGTGACTCTGCGGACAAAATGGTGATTTCCTTATTCTCTGTACCAGCAACTCAATCTACTTTACAAAAAAGAGAAAGGAAACCTTTGTGCACACCACAACTGTCACGATTCAGGTGCTTGGAAGGGCAGGGCAGGCCCAGGGTGCCACGTGGCTGTACAAATCCTCACCTCTTCCTCTGCAAGCAAGATCTACAACTCAGTACAGGCTGAATATCACAGTGAGAGAAAGGTAAATTGTTTTCAAGGTCTTTCATACGGTGCAGTTAAAAGTAATGCCCATGGTGTTCAGTGGGCTCAAGCAACAAATATGAATATCCAAATCAATTAATCCAGCCTGAGACATGCACCAGCAAGCCTTGCTCAGGCACAGGCAGAGCTTTCTCTTCTAGGCCACTGAGCAGTAGTTTTCTTCTGTTTGTTTTGCCCATCCCCTATGGATGATTGGGACTGCAATGGTGGAAATCCCAAGAATCTGAAAGGTTTTAAGCTTAAACCCTAAGTCCCTAAAGCCAAGCCCTGTGATACCAGGAATTACACTTGACACTTCCTGCAGTCTGGCTCACTCACTACTAAAAGGTAGATGCAAAATGACTTAAATCACCCAAATACCACTGGCTCAAAGGCTGAAATGTTTCCAGCCATACCCACACGTTTCATGATTTCCTTATATTCCTTAGGGATCATAAACTTTTAAAGGACTTGAGGATGGAAATCAAAAAAGGTTTGATTGGACCTATTGGAGCGAGTCCAGGGAATGCCACAAAAATGACAAGAGGGCTGGAACCCCTCTGCTGTGAGGCCAGGATGAGAGAGTTGGGGTTGTTCAGCTTGGAGAAGAGAAGGCTCTGAGGACACCTTATTGTGGCCTTGAAGTACTTAAAGGGGACCTATAAGAAAGATGAGGACAAACTTTTTAGCAGGGCCTGTTGTGACAGGACAAGGAATGATGTTTTCAATCTAAAAGAGGGGAGATTTAGACTGGATAGAAGGGTGAAATTCTTTACACTGAGGGTGGTGAGACATGGGCAAAGGTTGCCCAGAAAGGTGGCAGAAGCTCCATCCCTGGACACATTCCAGGTCAGGTTGGATGGGGCTCTGAGCAACCTGATCTAGTTGAAGATGTCCCTGCTTGCTCTGGGGGAGTTGGACTAGATGCCCTTTTAAGGTCTCTTCCAACCCAAGCTATTCTATGATTGTATGGTTTTGGGTGCTATAGATGATTACATGTCTCTGACCACACACACTGATACATGCCAACAGCAAAGATCAGAAGCACACTTAAGAAGCAGACAAATGAAAGCCATTTTAATGATTTGATTATGGAATTTTAATTAACTGCAATTAAACGGTCTACAGAAAATAGAGAGAAAGATGACACTGCCAGTACACTGCCAAATTCATCAACATCTTGGAATTCTAGCATAAGTCTCAAGCTTTTTAAAATCTCCAGCTTTTTAAATCATAAGACAGAATCACAGAATAATTGTGATTGGAAAGGACCTCCTAGATCACCAAGTCCAACCATACTTAGAAGAACAAAGAACGCCTAAATATCTGTCCACTAAAAGGAAACAAACAAAAAAACCCCACAAAAAGCAAACCAAAAAAACCCCCAAAAAAACAAAAAAAAAAAACCCCAAAACCCCAAAACACCAGAAACAAACCAAAAAAACCCAAAAACCAACACACAAGCCTACCCCTAGAGCATGCTGTCTACACAATGGACACTGAACCAGGAAGGCTTTTGAGAGATCAGATTATGTATCCCTAGCTCCCAAGGCTGGTCAACCAGCACCCAGATCCATCTTTCTACTGCCACTCTGAGTAAATGATTATGCAGTCTGGTCTCTACTGTGTGGATAGCGAGAGGTGGGGTGACCTGGAAAGCCAAAAATCCATCAACATGGGCACTATGGATGGGATAAACTCCAGGAAACAGAGAAGCTGGACAGTATTTTTCCAAGTGCAGTTGTAATGATGTACTTACAGGTAGAGTGCAATCTACAACTACAAAAAACAAAAGGCAAAAGCCCCCTTGAGTCTGCTGTGTAAGTCAGCCTTGTGATTTATAGATACCCAATTCACAACTCCCGCAAGCTGATAATTCTGTGTATCCCAAGAAGCAGTGTGCACAGCCACATAATACCCTATAGAAGTAACCATGCTACTAAACACAGCCATTACAAACCACCTTTTGCATTCAGTTCAGAGGCAGAGCGATAGCAGAACACACGTTGCAAATGGAGCTCTTGGTCTTGTTCCACCCTACATCAGGTAAGTTCAGTAAGTTCTGGAAGTACTGCAGCATGTTGTGAATGATGGATGAAATGAAAAATCTCTGCTCAGTACACAGCGAGTAGCCAACTCCCTTCTGTGCTGCATCACTTGCTTTCAAGGTACTTAATATGCAACTTTGGCGAGAGACATTCAGAAAATCCCAGTGAGCCCAGATGTCTCAAAAATAAAAATAGAACACTGCAATTTTGTCCCAGGGCTTCAGTTGTTTTTATTCAATTTTAATTTTATTTTTGTCTACCTCTATCCAGTGACCTCCCTTGTCAGGGTGCATTAGGAACTCAAGATATAAACATCTACCACTGCTGGTTGCTCAGTTCCAGAAGAGACTTAAGGGTCTGGTTGCATCACCTCTCAAACCAGGACAACTAAGCAGACAGAGTTTGCACTAGATGAATACTTGTTGAAGATGAATGAAAAAGCGGTGAATAATCAGCCCCATCACATCTTTTTTTATCAGAGGCTGCAGAAGCACATTGTTTTCCTAGCACTTTGGGTAGGTCAATTCCTATAAAACATAAATCAAACCACAAGCAGGTTGGATTGGCTTCCACTGATCTGACTTACCATCAAATACAACCTGCTGGGCAGGATTACCAGGGAAAAGGAAAGATTTGGGAATCGCATCTTGTTAACAAGCAGCACAGGCTGCCTTATGAAAAATTATGGCAAACTTTTAGTCATGGCTTCACTTTTGCTGGCTTAGAGATTTGTTTCTCCGCAGCTATATCATCATTGTGCTGGTTCAGGTTATTGGAGTGGGTAGACTGTCAGCTGCTTTACTGCTCCTGAAAGGTTAAAATTACAAAAAATCTTGCTATTTTATTGCTTTGTCTCTCTAGTCCCTCAATCTTGTCTCCTTATTTGTATCATCAATTTATTATTACTTGTAATAACTGCATAGCAGACTGTATTACTTATTACACACATGGGTAGCGGTCAGAAGAAGTTGCTTTCTTCTTGTCTAAGTACAACGGCCTCTAGTTGTAACCCCATTAGGAATGTTTAATAAGAACAGCAATAAAACAGGTTAATAACTGAATCCATTCCTACTGCATCTTTGTAGTTACTAGTGGGGCATGGAAGGAAGAAAAAAGGATTAGCTCTATCACCAGTATTTCTCCCACTAGGCTGTTTCCTTCAAAGGAGAAGGCAGGATATTATTTAGAGATTACATAGTGTAATTGTTTTATTTACTCCTTTATTGGCACCATAAGGCTGTACACACAGCAACAGGCTTTTATACCCAGAATTTATCGCTAGATCTGGTATTTCAATCTAAAGATACAAAATTTTCCTGAGGAACGACAGAGAGTGCAGCAAGTCCTTACTGTTGCCCATATGCCAAGCTCTGCTCAAAGCCTATGAAGCACGTATTAAGTACACTGGAAACGTGGGCTGCCAGGTTTGGCTGGATCAGCTGTCCAAGCTCCTTTTAGCTGACAAGGTGGTGCTGACTGCCAGGTGTCAGGAAAGGGTTTCTGTTTCTCTCTCACCAGCATCCAACCCCACTAAAAAGGCTTGGGCACGTTTCTGGAGCCAGCATTAAAGTGATGCTGACTGTGGGAATGCCCTGGGTGCTGCACTGATCCATCACTATTTACCATTCAGCCAACATGGTATCTTGATAACACCCAGCTCTAAAAATGTATTTATTTTGATGTACTTATCAAAGCCCTGACTGCTTTATTTGCTTGGAAGGGAGGGTGGAGCTGTTCTAGCAGACTTTCTATTTTCCACCAATTCCCTCAAGCAGGATATCAAGGGTATAGAGCAGGGTGGGTAATTCCCTTCTCTAGGTGGAAAATGAGTCAGACTGGTTATGCAATAGAGGCTTTCACTGATTAAGAAGGATGCTATACCCAGGTAGAAAACTGGCCAGGAACAGATGCTATTTGTGGGCATAACTGAACATTAGAAAATTGGCTATTTATTAAAACAGGTGTTTGTGCAGACTCACGTGTCTGCCACTGCAGATGTGGCACTCTGCTGAGAGATCGCATTGGAGAACATCCTTTCCTTCCCAGTTACACTCACAGTTCAACTGAATTGATGCAGGAACTAAATTAGATTCAACAGAGTCAGCATTGCCTTTGAAATCGGGTGATTTCAATCAGGGATAGAGCAAGAAAATACAAATTTTTACTCATGCCAGCTGTTCCGCTGCCCACTTTTGATCTCATAATCATAATTATTATTGTCTGGTGAAAAAAAGCTCCTAAACTGTTTTTAAAAAAAAAAGTTTCTCTGGGTTCTATTAAAACAACAACAACAAAATCACCAAGCAACCCTCCTGCACTCTCTTCCAGAATCCCCCAAAATCTCGACAAAATATACCCTATTCATACCATCAGAAACTGGGACACAAGGACAGCAGTGGCTTCACAGACTGAAATTTAGCCAGAGTCAGAGCAGGAATACGCTGTTGTCACTGTGAGACCATGCATCCTTTCCCACGGGAGACATCATGCTCATCAATACTCGAGTGCTAGGTGTGTTTAAAGTTTCCAGCATCCCGATGACATGGACAGCAGCAGGTTAGGATCAGCCATTCTGAATTCAAATTACGTTCTGGAACTTCCAGTGACAAGATGCCATGCCCTTTTCCTGACCTGTTTCTACCCCACATTAGTCTAAAAAAAAAAAAATCTTCATTTCTGAAGTCTACATCATTGCATTATTTACTTATTTATTAAAACCCTCCCAGTGGCAATAGTATATAAGACCACGCCAAACATTTGGCGTGTCATTTTTTGACACAAGAAAAGACAATTACTCTACATTTTTTTTTAAACATTAATGACAGGTGCTTCCTCACATCACCAAACACACCTTCTCCAGACAGAAATACCTTTGTCTTGTCTGATAACAGAACACCATGAACTAGACTAGGCCTGGGTATCTCAATGCTGTTTTAGCATCTCTGTTCATAATTCACACCCTCAGCTACTCCCATTTGTCACAATTTTTGTTGTGACAAAAGTCAACACAGGCCAAACTTCTGATAACAGCTCCCTAAAGATTTAAAGCGATGCTTCTGAATACGATGTACTTTGGAGATGGTTATGTAGGAGCACAGTATCTCAATTCAAAAACATTATTTGCCACAGAAATTCTCCAAAGCCCTCTTAAATCATGACATTTTTGTAATTCTAATTAATGTGGTGTTAGCAACAAGATGAATGGAAACTCTAAAGGGGATTTCAGGGCTTGAGACTGTAATGTAAATAACTGGAATGGCAAACAAGACAATGATATACACCCATATTTAGAACTTAGTTATAGAGGAGCCTTACGTCACACATGGAAAAACGAAACTGCGAGGCCAGTTTTGCAGAAACATCAGTAAAACATCTCAAATCACACTTGGCACAGAGTATCACATGAGACAGGTGTGAGCCAAGGACACAAGGCAAAATTAGCACAGAAAACAAGATGCTTGCAAATTCCCAGGGAGGACTTATTGATGTCTCTTCTTAAAAAAGCTATTCTAAAATAATCGAAGACAATCACGCCTGTTGCTGTACACTACAGGTTGTAATTAGTCTGTCCACTTCTTGGATTTTTTTTTTTACAGGCAAAACTATGGCTTATAAACCCCAAACACTTCCTGAAAATGTAGGTGTTTGAAATCACTGGTTTGTTTGAGTCTTGTGACTGCAGAGGTGTTTCACAGACGAGAGGATGAGCTCTGATGGGATGTGCTGAATTGTCAGGTGCCGGGCTCTCGGATCCTGAACCCGAGAGTAGCAGTAGTGGTGTGCTTGCCTGCACCTGAGTAACTGCTCAAACGTAACAGATCCCTTCTCAGAGGCAACGTGCCCACAGTGTGAATAACAATTTCATATCTACACACCACTCGCTTTGCCAGATGATATTTGGAAAGGCTAAACTGCAATCCTAAATAAAAACGCTTGGTCAATGATCCTGAGTAAAGCAGATTTCGTGTTGCACACAGTGTAGTCTCTACAACTTCGTTTCCAAAGTGAGTAAAGCATGAAAGGCAGATGATTTCAGATGAAATTAAACCACAAATACCCACTGCATTTACAAATGAAACCCTCTGCTTAATCTGTACACATTCACTTCATCGGGGCAAACGCTCCCATGTCCCAGCAAAGAAGCGTTCTGCCTGCAATGTTTATTAATACCAACAATCTGAACGATGGGCTGCAGACTATTAGCTATAAATTTGATTTCAAATTCATCAATGCAGATCAGGAAATCATTAAAAAGAGTTAACAGTAATGTAATCAGGAAACAGAAAGCTTGATTTGATCAGCCTGCCCAATCGAAGCAGCTTTACTTTCCAAACAGGGAATATTCAGGGCTTAGCAACAAACTATGCAAAATAGCATTATCGAGTCCAGAAGCATTTAGAGAATGTATCCACAGAAAGATCCACATGGACAATCTTTCCCTTCATAAAAAGGGACAAAATTCACAGAATACATTATTTGCTAGTATTTACTAAGCTCATTAGCAGTAGAAAAGCACACTTAACACACCAGCTTTCAAAAAATAAAATTAAAAAAATATTAGTGAACCTTAAGTATTTAAATTTTCGACTCAAACCACCAAGCTTGATCAGAGAAATACGGAACATGTTTTGAGTTTGAAAATAATTATGTAACACTTGACCAGTAGAGCATGTGGTACCATTTGCAAACCTCAGCACTGAGATTACAGCAGTGGCACAGTCACTTCACTTACATTTCAGACTCTGCTAGATATAAAAGGAAATTTCCTTATGCCTTTTAATTAATGCAGTGTGTGAGACCATCACTGAATTTTGTATTTGAGCAACACAAAGCATTGCTGAAAGAACTGTTTCATTCCATGCTCCTCTGGGCTGAAGTAACTACACACCTGCCTGTGCACCAAAGAAATCTCGGCAGATGTTTTCAGGACTAATCGTATTCCATTGTTCATGGGATGAGGGCCAAGCGTGTTAAAATTAATAAGCTTCCCATATAGTATAAGCAGATAACAAAACCAGACTCAGGACTAGAAAGGTCCAGCAATCATTCACTGTGAAGCTGGTTTGTTAAACTAAAATCGTGCGGTGGGAAACAGTGTGTCTCTGCTGCCTTTCCACGGATTACTGCTTTCTGGATTTCTACTTTCCGACTGATTAGTGGTAATGAGAAGTCATGTAACGTGTCTTCAGTAGGTAATAAAGGCATCTCTTCATTTCAAGAGAAATCTTGCTTTTACTCTCTTTCATTTGGTCTTCATTGGGCTGAAATGTCTAACACGAGCACAGTAAATCAATCCAGTTTTAATGGTCAAAGTTCAATTACCTAATAGAAGCTATTTGTTTCTCTAGGATAGAGACAAACACAAGGGTATTGAGGATGAAGTTAAGAGCAACATTTATCAAACATGGATTAAATGAAGCAAAGATTCGGTGAGTAGAATTCCATCTCATTTCTTTTGAAGGACTATGACAGCTTTGATTTTCACGGCCTCTAAGATCATGACATTACGATATTGAGATTTTAAGAAATAAAAATTATACCATCACTCTTCATTTTCTGCACTATTGCCTTTGGAAGAGATTACAAAGTACAATTTTCCATTATTTTTCAGAGAAGGAGGAAAAATCATGAGAAGAGTTAGTCTAGATTTTAATCTGCACTGCCCACTGCACAGCAGCAGTGTGATGCATGACCCTGACCTTTTGCAGCCCGGTATATTTTGACCGTTTGCCCACTCGGCTCCATCCCTACATTTTAGTGAGGCCATAAACAAGAGATGTGGAATGGCATGCCCAGCAAATCACAGAATGCTGAAAAGGTCAAAATAGTAGTGCTGAATGTTTCTACTCTGTAATTTACAGAATATATGAGGCATTCACATCCTAATAACTCATTCATATGACAAACACTGTAGAGGGAATGTAAAATGGCAGAACATGAATTCCTTCCAGTGACAGTGTTTCTAACAAGCAGGGAAAACGGTGCAAACTTTGCCCTGTGGTTCTCTTTTCTGGAACATTAATATTGTCTGACTTTCAATGCACAATAGCATATGTCTGTGGACTCTGCGGCCAAATGTCTGTGTTTACAGCCAGGCTCAGAACTCAAAAGGCAAGGTGCCCGAGGAAAAAGTCCTGCTCAAAGCCTTCCCTATCTGTACTTCCCATCCTTCCCAGAACACTTCTCCAGTACCAGGTGGTTTTATCATCACAGCATTTCTAGAAACTGGAGAAGCACTAGCCTCACTTGAACAGAGGACACAGAGTCCTGGCCAAGGACAGAACAAAAACCCCACAGCTCTTAGCAAGAGCCCCAATCCCCTGCTCTCCACTAAGACCACCCTTTCTATTTTCTGTTCTGTAGGCTGAACATTTTTGCAGAAACAAACTTGTGCCCATCTCTCAGACACAAGGTAAATGCAGTAAATCTAAAAACCAAACGCGAGACCCTTTAGCCAAGTTCAGCATAGCTGCATGTCTGTGGCAGTTAATTGATGGTTGCATTTATTAACGAGACCTTAGTCCTAGTGAAACGCTCAAGATGCAGGCCCTTGACACCCCCACACAACGCTCACCCCTTCCAGAGGAAGTTGTACTGGTGCAAGATGATTTGAGGCACTCCTAAACCATCATAAGTCAGCTAATGCCCCTGGATGAATGCCATTGAACAACTGCAAGTCAGGTCATACTGGAGTGTTTCTTCTTTACTGTTTTCTTGTAATAAAAAGAACACAAGAGATTTCTCTAAGGTATTGCTGTTTCAAACCTAGCTGCAAGGGTATTTACCTGACATCAATTATTAATATTTTTTTCTGCAAAGACGGTGACATTTTGTCCTCGGAGTATACATGATTGATCTAATGACCACAGAAAGCAACACAAGCGAGAAACAGTTGGTAGAAGTACAAAAGAAAAATTTGGAAAGTGCCAAATCTTCCTTCCTGACCTATCTGTGCCAATCCCATGGATCCCAGTGGATGTAAAACCCATGGAGCAGTAGCCAGAATTCGGCCTTATCTTTCCAAGTCCGTTAAAAGATAGAAGTGTGCCAATGAACTGTTCTCTGCTTCACAGATATAAACCTGGATTAACTACACAAAAGGCCAGACAGCTGTGGATTTACACCAGCCAAACACCAGATCCCAGCCTCAAAGTCTCCGAAGTACAGCATTTCACCATTATCCCTGGGAGAAGCAGGGATATTAACAACACACCAAATTAGCATCAAAGCATTAGCGGTAATACACTTAGGGTATTTAGGGAACTACTTCTAAACCTAAATGTCAGACAATTTGTCTCTAATATTCCCTGCAGATCAGTACAAAATGATTGTAATAGATGCAAATCCTGCCTCCTTTCCTACAGGCACATATGGCTGAAATAGCTGTGGAGCTGTATCCCTCGTGCTGCAGAGGAAGGCAGGTCCTAAAGACTAGACCCCCTGTTTCTCTTCATTTCCTAGTGAAAATTGCTCCTCCGTGTATTTCTGCACAGGAACACGAAGCTTTTGGTATTACAGCCTGCACTGCTGGGAGGAAATGATTTCCAGCACCAAGTCTCGGGTCATTTACATGGCAAGTCTGTAACCTCTTGAAGGGAAGGGAACAGAGTATGAGGTTTAGTCTCCCGGGGGAAGAAAAAGGATCTCCCAGCTTATTAGTGGGAGGAGTGGGGTTTAGTGCAGAGCCCTGGATGACTGGAAGAAGGTGTGGAGGAGGTAACAGCCAGAGTACCAGCTTGCTCCTCCAGACAGCAGCAGTGCATGGGGAAGATGGCTGTGAGGTAAAGGTGCAGCATGGGGACGGAGGTGATCAAATTTTTGCTGCTGTTGGACACTAAACACATGCCTTCCTTGCCTTTAGTCCCCCTTCCCCTCTGCTCTGCCATTCAGCACACAGAGACCTAGATTGCTGGTACGAGGGTAGGGGTTATGGTCTGGGGTGAGACTGTCACCCATCCCACAATAAGACCTTATACAAGGAGCAAGGAAAGAGCAACACAGAGTCTCTGCGGACGACTTTCAGTCTCCTCTCTGTAGGGCACTCAGTGCACAATTTAACCTCTTGGATGGAGCTCTGTAAGCCACTATTCCACTTAAAATACTATTGCTTTAATATTTACAGACTATTCTGACAGGAAGAGGAATTGTATCTTGAAAATTTGGATTCAACAGGAAAGTGGTACTGTTACTGTATTTCCCAACCAGAAGAAATACAGCATACATTTAGGTAGTATCTCCTATCAAGGCTGTTCCTTAGAAGGCTCTGGTTTCATATGCTTATAATTTTGATCTGTTAGGCAAAATCAAAGCTGAGATATTAGTTAATTATCTTAATTAGAGCTTATTAATTCTGGAAGACAGGAAGGGGGAAGAGAACTACATCCAAAATGTCAGGCATTCTCACAGAATCGGTGAAGAGAATGGGGGGGTGGGGGGGGGATATTTCCATCCTTCCATCCCCCTTCTTTTTACCCTAAGAGAAAGGATGTCCTATTTGATGGCCAGCAGTCTCCATACAAAACACTCCCAGGAAACCCTCCAGAGTGTAATCAGGCCATGAGCTTTCAGAAGAGTCAGTCTGAACATGTTCTGTGGTGAACTGGGCATCAGCTGCCAAAGCCCAGCACACTTCCATGCCCACGTCTTACTCCCACTGGGCTCCAAGATCTCCTTGCAAATGTGTATTTTGGCTGCCACCACATTTCATACAGAGTGACAAGAGCTCCAAATCTCAGACAAAGCAGGAAGAAAGAAGAAGAAAAAAAAAATTTATGCAGCCCTGTCTCCTCTTTTCACTCTAAGCTTTAATTTTATCCTCCTCAGACACTGGCTTGGTCTCAGTTGCACCCTTCTCTCCATTCAGTCTCTTTATTCACTTGAGGCCTGTTTGGGTCAGGTCATCTCTAATTTCTCCAGGTTTGTCTTTCCTGTCCTGCCCCAGCTGAGCACAGGGACCAAGAGCCGCACGGGAGAGGGGGCTGCTGCCCTCAGGAGAGGTACAAAGCTCTGGATTTGGCCCAGCTCACAGAAACCCAGATCTCCATCTGAAAGCCCCTGCTAATCCCTAGGCTGGAGAATGCCTGGTGGGAGCTGAAGGAAAGAAAGGCAGAAGGTTGTGTGTAGCTACCAACACTAAGATACGTGTTTTTCATACACACCTGCTACATTCTTGAGTCTCATGTGATTGTTTAATCAAAGAGCAAATCAAAAGGCATATGTACAACACTCAGAGGCATGACCTGGGAAAAGTATCAGTTCTCTTTCCACACTGCAAATACACTACTGAGAGTTCATTCCCAAGTTTGCTTTCAAATCACCTGCTCGGTTTGAATTACTCCATGCTTCAAAATTTCTGTATTGTTCTTTGTCCAAGATCAGTAAGATGTTAATCAAATACCTGTATCTTTAAATCTGAAGAAAGCATGATTTAATCAGCAAAGCAGTAATGACAGACACTGCTGGATTGTCCTGAATAGACAGGCTTGGTATGAAACGGATGTCTCTGAAAGACCTTGAAGATTTTTTTTAATCATTATTATTCATTTTTAAGCAGGAGTGGGGTCTCAATGAAAATTAAGACTGTGGACAGTGAATGTAGTATCTTAAATATGTCAGCAAATGGCTGGATTTTCACTTCCCAAATTAATCCTTCCAGCAGTACTTCAAAAAATTCCCACAGTTGCCAGCACATGTAACTTTGTATATTCCTCTGCTCTTGTTTTACAGTAGCTCTATTGATCTGCTTAATAACTAGTCCCAAGGAGCTGCACTGTTAAATATTCTAGAAACAAAATCTTTCTTAACAGGTCAGCTATTAGGAAAAATAAGAATCCTCATAAATTACGTGTTTTCTTTCCTCAGCATCTTTAGAAGCAGAGAAACTACCATGAGAGAAGTGAGTTAAACCCCTTGATATTTTGTTCAGTGAAAGAATTAACACAGATATTTCTTGGTTTGTTTTCTAAGACTCCTGCTAAATTTCTGAAGTAAATTTCTTAAGCGCAAACTAGATGACTGTGGGAGCTGCTTATACGTAGACTAACTAGATACAGCTCCTAAAAGATCCTTTCAGATCTTTGTCCAGCCAAGAATCAGCAGAACACAACTGCACCTTCTTTCTTCCACAGATGCTCACGCCACTGCCATACTGCATTTACACCAGCTGAGAACTGGGAGTGCAGTAACTCACAGCTACCTATGCATGGCTCAGATTTTCGCTCCTTGGTGCTACCAAAATTGCTCTAAGGAGCAAGTTCAGAGAAGAAACCTACTCTGTAATCACATAATCAGAAGACAAAACGAGTGGTTATCTTTCTTTCCATGTTCTCAAAGCACTAAGAGTGAACAAAGTTAGCTGGAAAAGAACTGAAAAAGCAAATTAAGAAATCAGAAGAGTAATACACCAACACGTCTTACTGCACCACAGACTCAAGACTTCTTGCTAAGGTTTGGATCTTTACTTTTCTAAGTCACATAGGGACTTCTGTAACCTCAGGGATTTGGTATGAACAATTCATATACACACTAAGGTTTATTTGGTCAAAGCAACAGCAAGTTCCCGTTCTAGGAAAAAAAAGGGGGGGGGGAGGGGGGGCTTTCAACAACTACTTTGAATCCCAGTGGCATAAGCTTTACTAAAATGATGTTCAGAGCTTTACATGGGAGACACTCCTACAAACTCTGTTTGTAAAATGTGATTATACAGTTATGGCACAACACTCTTCAAATGCAATCTTCAGACCTGCTAAAGCCCCACCATCTCCTGGGCAGAAGACCCATATATATTTTGGCTCACACTATCAAATTTGAACTTAATGTCCTGAAAACAACTCAGAAATTATTTATTTATTTAGGAAGAACATGATATTGTCAGCTTAATATCTTCTATTTCAAAAACATATACTATATACTATGAATAAACATTATTTGTTAAAACCAAGATGAAATAAGAAGAAATGTGCTGCATACTATGCAATCAAGAGCTATTACTACATTGACTCCAATGCAAGGAGCTACAAAACAGTTATGAAAAGGATTTTTTTAGTTTTGCTTTTATGAAAAGCAAATCAACAACAACAAAATAAAATTTAAAAACTCTGTCATTTTCTAGGTCACCCCAGAGATGAAGTGATTATCTGACCTGGTAAAGCATCTGAGACATTGAAATTGCTTTGGACTATTTCTCTACTCCTCTGGGATGCTCTTTTGTCCTCCGGTCAACTGTCCTCTCTCTGTCTCTGTTTCTCCAGCACGAGCAAATGCAGAAAACAAGAAGCAAATTCCAGTTTCTGCTTCTCTCTAACCTTGACAGGGTCAGTTTTGATCTCTGTCACATTCCAAAGAAAAATGGAACAAGCAAAAAGTACATTCGTGCTCCTTAAGAAGAACAAGGCAGGCTCTGGACCATGTTTGAAGCCTGAAGGAAATCTTTTATCCAGTGTCAATAAGAATTGTTCATACCTATTTTCATTTGAATCTTCTTATAGAAGCTGAAAACCAAAAGGTGAATACTGAAGTCTGCAATCAGGTCAAATAAGCCGCTAAATAGTTAGGCCACTGCTTAGAGTTCTAGGAAGATTTTGCATTGCATTGTGCTAATCATGAAGAATAAAGGCAGTAAATAATTATTAATCTCCCCTGCTCATAGAGCAAAGACAGCTATTTCTTTAAAGATTAGTTTTCCATTAGAAATCTAAAATAATCTCTGCAGAACAAGTGATGGATTAAACTCCATTTCTTTTGTAGTTCAGTTGGCATCTTCACTGAAAAAGCAGGCGTACTGGGTGATGTGACTGCATGGGCTAAAGCCCCTGTAAAACACACAGACTTTGCTTTGATTTCTAATAAAATACTGAAGAATGTCACGTGTTCAAAACTCCCAGGAGCTTAACAAGATTTCAACATAAGTATTCCAGCAGTTGACCTTACAAACAACTTTCTCTTCTGTTACTTGGCTGCAATCAAACGACTCACTTTCCTGCAGAGCTCTAGGACGTCGGGAGGGTCCGCAGCGCCTGGCAGAGGTCAGCACAGCCTCCCAGCCCAGACCTGCAGCTTGGCCTCCACAAAACCAAGCTGCTCCCTGAGAATTTCCTAGCTCTAGCTCTTTGCCATTTAAAAATCAAAAAAGGAAATCTGTGAGCTTTAGTATATGTTAAGTAAGTTCAGGTTCTTTCACAAGCACTAATCTCTTACATGTAATATGAATACAGTTTAGTGCCAATAACCAAATCCATCAACATACGAGGAAAAAAAAGCACCATATATAAATTCCCTGATCTTAGGGGACAACTAATGGATTACATTCCAGCATGTAAAGATGCAAGATTTCCATTGCCCTCTAGAGATATTCCAAAATCCTATTACTGAGACATATCTCCAGGGAGAGGAGTGGGTTTGTTTGTTTTCATTTTTTAATCAAACCTCTTCTTAATCAGTCAGAATAAAATGCTTTCACACAGAAATTCAGTGCAAAAAACAACAGAGTCCTGATGGAACAGGGGAACGTGGAAGAAAATGAAGACGGAATAAAAATGCAGGAAACAAAGATGTGTACTTTGTTACACAAGTGTATACAGGGACAGTTTGCTCCCAAAGGAAATAATTAGAAAGTTGAATTTTAAGTAGCTGGACCAGAGGACCGAATTCAGCCTTCTGGGCCAATCCAAACATAGACGACTGTTTTCCTGTTAACTCTGGTGGGCTTTTGACTATGGCTTTAGACCCATTTTGTGTTTTCCCCTTTTAGGGCCTATTTCTGCTCAGCTACAGACTTGTGAGTCTCGAGGAGGGGAACTTGAATAGGCACATATGCTCCTTCCTGCAGAATTCATCTGGCACTGGCTGCTTCCCAGATCTGCTTCCCCGTGCAAGGCCTCACAGGCTCACGAGTCAATTCAGGTATATCAGTTATAGCCTCACCACAGTTCAACAACCACATTCAAAAATGTAAGCCCCATTTTTAAAATGCTTCACAGCGTCTCAAGTGCTTCACTAAAACTGTTGGGCACTTGGTTTAAGACCAAGGATGTGCCTTTGCACTCAAGGGGGACCTTGCAGGGTTTCACAGAAATAAATAGCTTTACCACCACATTATCAGCTGAATTAAAATGTTTCATTCTGACCCTGCTTGCCTTTAAACACCGTTCCGCCACTGAATCCTTGCAAGCTTTGGTACAAAGGGAAGAAGGGAGTCGAGCTCAGGAAGGAGGAAAACGCCATAGCTTCATCAGAGAGTGAATAATCCACATCTGCAACACCTCTCTTGGAATTTAAGCTCACGGTTTAACAGCAGTGCTCAACAGCAACCCCAATTCTGCCTCTCCAAATTACAAATCTATTTTGCAGTCACTCAGAAAAAAAAAAACCCTGGAACTTCAAAGCTGAGTAGTTCCTTCAGTACCAACATGCCCCACAGTTCCTCAAAGTTAGCAGAACTTGCTAACATTAGAGTTTCTTGACATGAGAGAAAATACAGGCTGCCAGATGATATCCGGAGATGCGCATTCACAGAAGAATATATAACAGGAGTGAGAAAAGCATACAAGCATTTCAGTCAAAAGCCCTTTCTGGTAAGCATTCTGAACAACCTGAAAATACACTGTTTTACATTAACTTTTAAAGGAATCAGCACTTCTTTTATGAGAATATTTGTCTCAGAGAGGAGGAACATCAACCGATCAATACGGCACCACTGTAGACATATATTACTCTATCAATCATATCTGAAAAAGAGCAGCAGTGCTTTATATTTAATACCCGATGTAACCAATTAGTACTGCCATCCCCTGATGTTACACAAGTTCATTCCCTTAAATTGCCAAGACAGTAAATTCCACAGTTATACATGAGAAGCTGCAAATTGATTTGCATGTAATAACAGTACCACTAAACCTTTCTTACCACTTTCAATTTTTTCCATCTGCTACCAGAGTGGAAGTGTAGGATCTATTATTCCCAGAAGGGGACTTACCCAGCTGGACATCTATAACAGTTGGCTGGTTCTCCATGGGGAACAATGGCTTTGGAGGTTTGTCTGTGAGTAAAGCTAGAAAAGAAAATGAGAAAATGTAATGGAAAAATTGAGACCAATGACTGCAAGAGAAAAGCTCTGTCATGTAAGCAATCAAATGTTTGTACACTCGATGGCACGTAGATGTTTATTACATAATATGGCTGTTACACTGCCAGGGTGTTAACTCTTTCTTAGTGGCTGTGGTGGCCCACTGAGTCAACAGAAATGAGCTATTTCAAGAATTCAATTTTAATACCAAGCAGCGAAACAAACTCCGTTTCTCACTTTTAATCTACGTATAATAATTAGATCAAACATTTTAGATCCTCACCTTGCAAAGTTAACACAAGTAATTTGAAATGCCAACCAAACTTATTTCAGCATAACCAGTCCCAACGTGTCTTCTCAGAGCCTGAGTGGGGGCTTTGCCTTCTGGTATACAGAATGATCTCCATCTGAGAACAGGGATCAATAACCCAGCCTGGTCCTACCAGCTGACTGCTCCAGCCGTGTGGACAGTCCCAGATAATCCTACTAATGAAAAGCTCGGCCACTGGCACAGGCTTCATCACCTGGTTGGGAGAGCTCAGTGCCAGACAGTGCAAATAGGTTTTATAAGTTGGGGATAGCTTGAAATAAATGCCAGAGTACTCCTGCAGATGAGAACCGGTTTTAATGAAACACAGCATCTTGCACCGCATGAAATTAAACATTTCAAAATTACTTCAAAACTTTTCCAGTTAAGATTCATGACCTGAAATTATTTGATCTGAGTTTGCAAAATGAATTTGCATTTTTTAATAAAAGGCTAAGGCAAAAATAGCCCTGATCTTCTCAGAAGGCTCAGCACTTACTGATTTCACAGGAAGCAAGCCTACCCAGAGATGTAGTAGCTCAAGCTGAAAGTTGCCTATGGCTGAGGCAGCAGGTCTCCCCGAAACACGGCAAGGGGACTGGAGCTCTGCGAGCTCCTCACTTCTGCTCCCAACACAGCCTAAGCCACTGGCACGCTGGGAAGACCTCTCTCCCCCAGTCTGCCTCAGCATGAGCCAATGGTTCAACACACCTTCCCTATGGCTTTACAAGAAGCTTTACAAGAGTGGCTGGAGCAGAGGTGCAGCAGTCAGACGGTTCACTAATGTGGCTCTGATAACCAGCTAGCAAATGCCAGCTGCATAAAACTGGAGGTAGCTGAATTACTCTGCTACCAAAAAAACCCCTGTCACTCTACAAAACATTTTTACATCCCTGTCTACAGAAAAATGACAAACTGTATTAATGAAATACCTGTTTGATTTTGCTTTACAGTTGACACTATTTTTTAAACTACTGAAGAAGTGACTGTCAGCACAACTCACTTCCCCAGTCCCATTTCAATGAAAACAAGGTTCCTTCCACCGATGCTACAGCCACGCTTTGCTTATCACAAAGTAGGCATTTTGGTAACAAGGCAGCACTTCAAATCAAAATCATGTGTGTTTGTAAGAAGAATTCTTTGTTTTACCCACAAGGACAACGCAGGGATCTCTGAAGTGATTTAAACAGCATGTTATTAAGACTAAAGCCACAAGCAGGACTCGGAATGAAAGATAAATGGGAAATTCTGTTAATGAGAATTCGGCAGCTCAGAAATGCTCTTCCAATGCAAAGCCCCAAGACTGACCCAGGAGCAACATCAAGGCTACCTGTACAATCGCATTATTGGGGGATTAGCTTGCGAGGAGAAAATTTCTGGCAGAAACAAATAATTAATTTGCTGTGCTAAAGCACCTAAGTCATCTGAATGTCATTAGAGGATAAGATGAAAGTTCTGCCAAACCTGCGTGTGTAGGTATGGCCTAACTCCTTGCTTTTTAAGGAATTTTAATCCTAACCAAAGCTGAAAACTTCTAAGTGGGATTTTTGGGCATCAAACCCAAGGGACATTGGAACATGTTCCACTGATGCTTTTAAATGGCTAAAAGCTTTTGAGACACTCTTCCTCATAAAATTCCATTGCATCCAAGGGGAGATGGATAACTATTTCTCCAGCTTCTCCATGAACCCCACCCTGATTCAAACAGTAAGTGTCTCACTGGAAGGTCACAGCTGCTTTGAGCAAAGCTCATTCCCAGCACTCCAGGAAAAAAAGTACGTTCTCCCAGAAGTCCAAATATGGTGATAGCCAGAACATTTGGTAAGGGGGAACATGACAGAATACACTTTGAGTACTGGCATTTTTCTGTTCAACATGTTTAAGAGCTCTGTTTTTCTCATGCTGTAATTCCTCATAAGAAAAACCCCTGTCAATAAATAATAAGTTAGCAAGAAGCAAGAGCCACTAGACTAGAATTACATTAGTTGAACTGTAACTTGCTGCCAGCTCTAAGAAGGACCTCTCCATAGGTATTGCTTACTGTTTTCTCTCAGTTTCTCAGAATCTGCTGAGAAGGAACCTCATCACTAGAGTCATGACCGAACAATATTGCTTTTCTGCAACTTTGGTTATGGTTTCTTCATTGATTTTTATACTGTGTAGGCAGGCTTCCCCAGAATGCCTGCTGGAAGGAGAGGAAAAGGAAATACCACAAAGGTATTAAAAATTTAACAACATTCTTAACTGCCTCTGTGCAACCAAGGTCAGTAACTTCTTAAAAGGATGAGACAAAAATCTCTAGAAAATGGCCTAGGAAGTGCACAATTCAGACTTCTTTGGAAGGCAACACATGGATGTGCATCTAAATAGAGTGCCCCAGATGCACAGCACAGAGAGGAAGAGAAGAGGAGGAGGAAGAGAAGAGGAGGAGGAAGAGAAGAGGAGGAGGAAGAGAAGAGGAGGAGGAAGAGAAGAGGAGGAGGAAGAGAAGAGGAGGAGGAAGAGAAGAGGAGGAAGAGCTACTGCCAGAGACATGCAGCTACTCACTGTAGCCTCCTCATGGGCCATGGAGCGGAAAGCTCACAGTGGCTGCAAAGGGGTATGGGGATTTAGCCCCAGTACTAACAGAATCAAACCCTTTGTCCAGACTACGTCAGAAAAAGCAACACTCTGACCAACCCCTTACAGGACTCCTCCAGGAGACATCACATGTGTCCACTGAGCTTTAAACACAAGACCTCGGAAGTAAAGACTGAAATGGAGAAAGATCAGCTTGAGAACGCAATTTAAACAACTCAATATACCAGGTAAATTTGTGCTTTGGGTGGACATTTGATGCAGCAGTGACAGAGGGAAGCCCAAAACCCCTAAACCTTGCATCCCAGTTGAGTGTTGTCCCTTGGATTTTGTGAAGAGCCCCAACAGAGTTTCACTTTCTGGTACATTAGCAATACTACTTTTCCTAGCTTTTCCCATCAGTTTTTCAAGCTTTCATTACTACATTTAGCCTTTTCTTGTATTATTATTTTTAATCTCTGATACTGAATTGTATTGTGTGCATTGTAGGATGTGGAGAAACTTGCTGGGGTAGCTGCACCCTTGCTGTGCCAGTGTGCTCAGGCTTTCCAAATCTCATTCCCTTCTGCAGCCCCTGCAACCCAATTTGAGCAGGGCTTCCCCATTTTCCTCACCTTTAGCTTGCAGTCTTGAGATATTTTCTAAAACCCTCCTCCATGTCACAGTTTTAATGGTTATATTTTGCCATATTGTTCTTGGAGAGTAATACTAATAATGAACTGCCAGAGCTCTTTATGTAGGAACTGAAATGGCTCAAAGGGATTTTGAGTCAAGAAGGGAACGAACTGCTAGCTTTTCAATGTCCTATGTGTTTACAGAAAACAAAAGCTATTCTTATTTTAGAGGTCAGACATCAGATCACTTATTCACCTTATGAAATTAACTTTTGGACCTTCTTCAACAGTACAAGATATTCTCAGCTACGAGAGATTCTAATCTTTCTCTGTACTTGACAGATGTCCATAAACAATCTTTATTTAAATGCCCATTCCTCTAAGAGAGGTTCCTTTAAGTCTCAGAACAGTTTTACAGATGTGTGGCATTCTGATTTCCAGCCTTGCTAGAAGGGGAAGCAGAACAAAAAGATAACACTGTTACTGTACCAACAGCTCTTTAATAAAACTAACAGCACTGTGTGTTCTCATCTAACTCTTACTTCACCTCCCACAAAAACACTTTAAATTAAACCAACTAAATTCACTGCAAACACTCTTCCTATTATTAAAGGTACAGCAGTACTTCTGCTAAGAAGTAGTAATATATAGCTCATTAACTGTCACAGGAAGAGCTGGGATAGAGCTGACTTCCCCCTTCCCAGGCATCTTGGAAGATGCCAAGCCCCTGAGCAGCAATACCTACATGGTGAAGCCACTAGAAGAAGGATGGTATTAGATTCCCAAAGCAACAGTTCCTGCGGCCATACAGGTAGACCTACTTTTGCAAGATACTTGGTCTGACAGTGCAGCACACCAAGGGTTGTCTTTGCCTGTTCTAGGATTCCATCCCACCAACAGGCTGGGACAGCTTTGGCTGCATTTATTTGCGCAAGTATCAGCTGACTCAGCACACGACGGAACAAAGACCGAGAGAAAGACTCACCCAGGGCTTCCAGGCTTTGTCCCAGGGTAACATCAAGCTACCCGGGGCATCACTTGAAGTCAGAGGTGCTGGATGACAAGCTGTGAAGACATTTCTTTACCCAGAGGCACCTGGCGATGCATGTGCCACCCCTAAGAGCCTGGTGGACCCGGCTAAAGGCTGTTCAGCAGCCAGACTACTGGGAGGCTGCTCTAAGTGCCGTTTCCTCTGATGCTTATATTCAACCCCGTTAGAAAGTAATGCACAAACTTTAAAGTGCTGCAGTGATTTCACCAACACTTGTCACAAGGTTTTTCCATAAGAGATTTAAAAGCATGGTGTTGTACAAATCAATACACTGACAGAAGCCTCTGCAACTGTTCCTCCAGGTGTGTTTTCTTTCCAGTACACAGGATACTTTTATTCTCTCTTTTTCATAGGCACAAGAAACATGCTGCCCCAGGAGAAGTGCCTCAGAAAAGCAGAGAGGAGACCTGCAAAAGATTTATTCTCTTCAACTAGTTACGCAGTGATCTTTAGCAGACAAGAGAGAGCATGACTTGCTGCACAGGGCAGTGTCTAGCTACCCACAGGACCAACAGAAAAAGGAAGAAGCCTTAAAGGAGCTGCTCCAGCTTGTAAGTGCTAATGCACTGAAAGAGCCTAGAGGCTCATTTTTTCCCACCACAGCCTTACAGTTTCAAAAATCCCTCATTCCATATTCAAACATGTATCTGACACACTAATGAGTTCTCTTGAAAAAACACAAAGCAGTTGAAAACAAACAGCCCTAGGATATCGTTACTTGGGGATAAGCAACAATAACCAGCTCAAGAAACTACCAGGCATGTCAGTAAGCACCAGTTCCTCCACAGTTTATCTGACACAGCTCTGTTTCCCTATGCTATTTCCTACCTTCCCTCTGCAGCAGGCTCACAACACTCCCCTCGCTTGGGTCAGACTTCTTTTACAGCAGCCACGGAGAGAGAAAGGCAGCCCAAGCTGTTCCTACAATGAATGCAAGTCTCCAACTGCAATTTCTGAGCAGTGTAACTAAACACAACTCCTGAATTTAAGGCAGACCACCTTTCTCCTGTGCCACGCAAAGACATGCTTGAAGCCAACAGGTATCACCTGTGCTCCAAAGACCTGAAACACTGCTGAGGTGAAGCCAGTCAGGGTCACGCACTGAAGCCCAACTGCCCATGATTTGAAGGGTGTCCTTCTTGTGACTCAGGACAGCTGGAGTGTTTGCTGGACCAGATAACTCTTCTAAGGGAGATGAAGGCAGAAGGCTAAAAATGTGAGCTCACATGCAGCTAAGAACTGGTCGAATGCTGGGGAAGAGTTTTCTTCTTCCTCAGGGTGCATAATGACTTTTCCTCTTCTTGTAATAAACACCCAAAGTACATTTGCTCTTCCATGATTTTGCTGTTGATGTACCTCCTGGGTGTTTGTTCCTGCAATTTGTGATGATGAAAGGAAAAATTACCCAAATATGAAGTAGAATGTAGGGAATCTAACAAAATTGTTTCGAGTCTTCTATGAGACAATTGCATGCCAACCTACTTCCTTCAATCAAGGGATCTGGCATTTTCCCACCATTAATTAGCACAGAGCCTCTAGTATCATTCAATCAAGAATCTGGCTAACCTTTTGACAGCCGAACTGATCTGTTTGAATAGCATCCTCTGGGGCAAATAACAGCCTGCCAAATCCTTAATCTGAAACTAGCTCATACTCTAAGTTAAGCTTTTGTTCACTCCTAGTTCAAATATACGTGCTTCCAGGCATGGCTTAGATCTGCCTTTGGCATCTGAGAATCTTGGCAATGACATTGCAACTTTCACATCATAGCTGAAGGCGGAATTAACTGTGTGCAAAACGCTAAATCGATCCGTTAATCAAAGGGTGCACGCTGCTAAGAGAAGCTCAGAATTATACCTTTTAAAATATACGTACCTAACTCCCCTTGGCTCATCTGAAATCCCAGCTCCTGCCAACAGATGGCTGACAGTAAAACGCTTCAGGCCTGACCTGCCACTGCTTTAACTTTTATGTTGCTGCTTACACCTAAGCAAATGTGTGAGCCAGTTGCGCAGATGTAAATGTAAATGTGACAGCTACAGCGCTGGCTGCCAGAGACTGAACCGTGCACTTGGAGAGTTAAAAGCTTGTCTGAAGAGCCAAGGGTTCCCACCTGCACTTGTAGCAAGTATCCTCTGTGGACAGAGCCTCTAACACATTCACCAGCAAGTCCCACGATCTGATCAGAACGAACGCTTTGCATTTTCTTGGCACAGCAGTGAATTACCACATCAGGTGAAAAGCAGTGGAAAACCACATAAAGCATCTCATTCATAAAAATGCAACTTTGTGAGGCCGTGTTTACATGGGGCCACCGTTCCCTGATTATCTGTCTTGTAGTGAGTCCTACCAGTCAATCAAACCAGAGCTTTTCAGCATTTGGCCGTTGTGCTGCCTTTCCTTCACTCAGCACAGCAGGAAGCTAACAAACCGGCTGCACCTCCATCCGTCACCTGCCCTAACAGAAATAAAGCCATTACCACAAAATGTTGTCAAAGGATGAATGTCTCCACCTTTGAAAATGAACACTGAACACTTATTCTCAATAAACTCAAAGTCAGTAAACTCAGAACTTGTATGGAAGCCAGGAGTGATTAAGCAGTGACAGAGTTTTTCTCTGTTTATTACCATTCAAGCACAAAATGCATCTTTTGGGACAATGGGGTGAAATGACAGAGTACCTGGATGCCTCCCCCTCTGCCACCATCACCATGAATATCACTTTTTGAAAACTCTACCTAGGATCAAGAGTGCCTTAACGCACTCTTTGGTCTACCTCTGTGGGACAATTTTCTGCAAGAAGGAGTTTATCATTTTTACATTAGTAGTAAATAATTGAAATTCATCACATGAATTCTTTTTATGACATGGAAAGAAGGACAATACAATCACAGTTTTGAGGAAGATGCTGTGTCCGTGCTGAAATGCAGCTCACAAGGGAAATGAATTTTGAGGCACTCAATTGCCTTTGGATCATTATTGGTGGTTTTGATTCCAACCCATTAAATCCTCGACGACTTGGAACAGACCCATGTTTGACAGGTCAAGAAGAAGCTGCCCAGGACTGTAGTCTCCTTCACTTTGAGAGCAGTCGGAATCCTAAACAACTAGCTGTGTCTGCCCTGTTCTTGCCAGCTGCTTCCACAGCTTCTGCTGCAGGCACGACCTTGCAGCCCATGGTAACTTCAAAACTAATAACAGCAGCTGGCAGTTCCAGGAGTGAAATCATCTCTGAACAAGAAGTCTTGCTGTCAGTCTTCTCACCTAAGATGTCTTCAGCTACTGCACACAGAATGCTATCAGAGTCCATGGAGATAGACAGGATGCTTTGGAGGGAAAAGCAGGAGCATCAGGTACTAGATGAATCCTGTTGAATTCACGGAAATGTTAAGAAAAGCATAAATAAACTAGATTTGGGGTTTGTGATCTTCTAGTTTTCAGATTTGTGTGGGACCTTCTTCCTGCTTCTTACAAGGCAATCAAGTCACGTAGGGCTGTAGAAAATGAAATGGTGAGCTTCTGGCAGAACTCACGCAACAGAATATGACTTAGGGGGACTTTGGTAAAGTGGAATAGAAACAACAGCATAGACTGCATGTTACTGAAGCACAGATGGCACAATCCAACAAGGTGCCCATCCCAAAGTAATTAACACCAGGGCTGAACACTTAACAGCCCTGCAATACACACGGTAAATGCCGGTGCCACACACCTCCTGATGTGAAACACTCAGTGACACTGGTAGCGTGGTTCCCATCAGTGCCACCACTAGAGTCACTGGAAGGTGTGTGCTGGCAAGCAGAACAACTCTGTGCTAGCAGAGCTCTCGCTGTACTGAGCTGATCCAGTTTCCTTACTCTTACGGTTGAGAGAACACCTTTCTTTTCACTGCCTTGCCAAATTTCACAGAGTGGATTAGATTAGGCATGATTTTACTCCTTTGCTAAATGTGTACCATGCAGCTCTCTTTTATGAAGCAAGCATGAGCTTCCTCTGAAGGAGAGAAAAAAGTGTAATAAATTTATACTAAATGTGAATTACATTTCCCTGCAATATAATTCATGAAAATCTCAAATGGAGTGTGCTTTATCTAATGAACAGAGTGTATTTAACACAAAAGACACATCATTTCATCTGCACTCAAAATGTTTCTCTTGGACTCTGAGCAGAAATAAGATGCTTGAAATTACCCTCTATTTCAAGGAGATCTGCAGAGAACATTTTATGCCATTTTATCTTTTGGCTTTTTTAATTTTTTTTTTTTTTTCCTTTCTGTCTTATAAAAAAGTAAAGAAGTGGTGACGGATGAAGCCAGATCCCATCATCCATCTTGAAGGGACAGCTGGAGACTTTGCATGCAAATGAAAGCTATCATTCTTGTCAACCTGAAGCCTGAGTACCAAAAGTCTGCAGTCCACAACCAATTAATATTCCATGATCAATCTGACCACTTGTGCCCAGTGAACTACTGCACCACCGCACAACCCCAGCAACAGGAATTATCATGGAGTGAATTCCAAGTGTTGCTTTAACAAAACTCAAACCAATCCATTGTTCTCTGCAACTAAAAGCCTCATATTAAATATAGATAGTGTATCAAAAGAGAGTTACTGTGGACGAGGGATGCCAGATGAACAAAGTATTAAGCACCTATGGTACGCTATCTAGGCAAGAGAATGGGTGCTCTTCTCTGGGCTGGGAAAAGGCATCTCCGGGCTCGAGCGCAGCCTTCAGCCAGTGCACACCACAACCCGGTGGAGGAGGAGCTGGTGCCATTCTGCCATCTCTCTTCATTTGCTGTTTCAGACGAGCTCATGGCTTAGCTGTGCCCTGAGACAGTCCCGGGTCAAAACCCCTCTTACCGACCAAACATTTCTGCGTAGCGTTTCAAATTAGAGGACAGAGCTACTGAAGATCAACATTAAAAATGTATTTCACTTGAAGTCTCAAAGGCAGTAGAGACCATTTCAAACTTACGCTTTGGACGCAGTTAGTTCTTGCACAGTGTATCAGCTCAACCTGCTTTGATGCTCAGCAGGACCATCACAATTTCAAAGCAGTCATACCACAAACAATTTTTTTTTGTGGAATCTCGATGGAAAGGTTTTTTACATTAATGACATTCAATAGTAAGAAACATGGACACTTCTGTCCAGTCATCTCTTGCCAACTGACTTGGCTCCCTAGGGGTTTAATGAGTAGATTTCACCCTGCCCCATCCAGTCTATTAATTCTGCTGCTTCTCTGGATTAGCACTCTGCCTTCCAAAGCTTGCTACAATGATGAAAAATGTTACCGTGCTTGACAAGGAAAACCTTTTCATAAAATGTTTATGCAATATTTATGTAGGTTCTTTGTCTCTAATTTGCCTTCAAAAGCTGCAAAATATATTCCACTAGGTTTTGCTATTTTTTTTTTTTTTTCATTTTACCGCTGAGGAAGTTTTGAACTGTGTTATTCACTCAGCACACGTAGCATTGTTAAGAAAAAACGGGGTTGAATCATGTCATTCTTGGTTGGATGAGCAGGAAAATGAATAAAAGAAGGCATAATATTGGTGTGTAAAAAAATTACAGAGGCACTCGCTACTGTTTATGCTGCCTCATGACTGAAGATCAAGAAAATGTAAATCTTCTGATGAAAGACAGTGCTTTAAGAAATGAAGGAGATAGTTATCCCATGAAATGTGTCATTTTTATCTGAGACAAAGGATTTAAAAGAATTAACACAAAAAAGTAGCATCCACAGAAATCTCTGGCGGGACGACCCATTTTCAGAGTCAGCACTGCTGCATTTCACCGCTTTCATCAGAGTTTATACCAGCTGATGGGAAGCAGAATAGCTCCCTGGTGGTCAGTGTGGGACCTAAGACTTTAACTATCAGCTACTGTCAAACACGGGAAAGTGTTCTGATTCAAGAAAGTAATTTCTTTTTTACAAAAATACACCAAATATGAGCAAAGCACTGCCTCGAAGAAAGATGCTATGGGAAACTTCATAGCTTTGATAAAACAAGCTCCAGATAAATGATTCACATCCTAAGTCAGTGGGCACACTTTCACCCCTATGCAGCAGGTTTACAGGAGGCAACTACTCAACAATAAACGTGATATTTTAAGACTAACACGTTGCTTGAAAACGTTTACTGGTCAGCGGAGATGCAAAGGATGGCAAGCAAACCTCCAAGGGGAACATGACTGAAGGCTGCACAGAGAGCTATACGTACAAAAAGCACAAGGACAAATGGCATTCCAGTGCCCACTGGTGCATCTCTGTGTAGCCCCATTAACAAGCCCCATGACATGCAGCACACTCGAGAGGAACAAATT
The DNA here is from genome assembly GCA_025345505.1 of Todiramphus chloris collaris. Lineage (NCBI taxonomy): Eukaryota > Metazoa > Chordata > Aves > Coraciiformes > Alcedinidae > Todiramphus > Todiramphus chloris. The sequence continues at coordinate 7,356,680 of JANVCC010000073.1, read as the reverse complement.
ACCACCCCAGTGAAGCGATTCAGAGACTTAGTGGCAACGCTAAAAGCAATGGAAAACAGTGAAGACATGGCCAAAAAAATGTCTTTGGGACTTCCCTTGTTTTGTCGATGTGTCCATTGCTAAGCAGGCTGTCAACACACCAGATATTTATATCAAAAGAGTATAAAATGAACTTGACAGCAAAGCAATAGATGATACCTGTCCCACAGGTCAATTTGGGCACAGGTTATACTGTGTGCAGCAGGAACTGCGGGACGACCTGCCTTCCAAATCCCCTGCAATGTCAGATTAATCAGCCCCACAGGCACTTCAACTGGCTGCAGATAAGGAGTTAATCCTCCATCCTTTATTAAAAGATGAAGATAATCTTTAAATCAAGAAGAAGTAGAGAAAACAATGGAAACAGCAAAAAAATATCTAGCAGGGAGCAGGAGAGGGGAGGAACCCACCCTGTTTTCATTAACAGATGAGTGCCGAGTCTCCTCTCAGCCAGAGCTACACACACAAAGCATGTGGGAATGGATGGGGATTCTCTCCTGGTGCATGGCTGTGGAATCGATGGGCTGCACAAATACCCAGATACTCTGCCTGAGCTACTGGTGTGCACACAGGCTCCCAGAGAGAAGTTTTCTGTTCTCCTGCAATTTCTCCATCCAACTGCCAGGACAGAAACACCACTGCTCTTACCCGTCAGCCACTGGGACACCATTGGTGAAGCAGCTCAAAAGAGAGATCGCTTCCCTCAGCTTCTACATTTCTTGGCTGTTCTCAGAGGACCATTCATTACCCAGCTTTTAGGTTTTCTGCTGCTTTTTTCCAGCTGCCAGATACAAGTTCTGCACAACGAATGTAATTCCTGAGAAGGTTTTTCATGAAATTGTGTCAGCTTGTTGTAATGAACCTGCTTGACACTTCATTTTCCCATTGAAAGTGTCTTCTGTTTGTCATGTGTTGAAGCAATTTGAGATTGTGCTTTGACATTTTCAACAAGAGAACAAGACGATTCAATCTGTTCTTGGTAGTAACTGCCATTACATTTAAACTACATCGTTCAAATGAAACCCAACGTACTATTTTGACTGCCATTTTATATCTTATCTATGATTATGTAGTACTATGGCCCCAGCTCATGGCACAATGCGCAAGCAACAAAGTCATGTGAAGATCTCCCCCAAATTTTCCAGTAATGCTACCCTGAAACTTCCATTTCTTTCTGAAACAGTACTCTCGAGTCACAGTCTTCAGACATGCCTTTGCAAGGGGATTTTTGTGAATTTTGGGTTTTATTCCAGTATGAAATGAAATTTAAATCTGAGGAAAAAAAAAAAACCCCACCATAAATTTCCTCCACCACAAAAAAAAATTAAAAAAAAATCTGACCTTCATAATTTAGGATGGGATGAGTGGCTGATGTAGAAGATGAGCACAAACTCAGCAGTGACAGTGCAGGAACCAGCAAAGTCTGCATTACTTGTCATGTTCATCGTACGTTGAGTCTGACAACCTGCCCTGGGTACACGTGATTGTTTTACCCACCCTGCCCTGGGTACACGTGATTGTTTTACCCACCACCTACCCTCATGTGAAAATTTTTATCCGTTACGTTGTCTGCTTTAAAATGTGTCACACACCACATTCAGTTCTCCCTAACCAACATGGAGGTGTCCATCAGCTCTTTCTGATGCACAAGAGTTATCAATCGTGGTTTATTTATTACAGGAAAAAAAGATTATGTCTTGTTCACCAAGTCTTTTACTTCAGTTCCACGGTCTGTTTTCTCAAAAGGTAAAGAAATATTTTAAACTGAAAGATGTGAGATGCATAGCTAAAGAACACGGTAATTTCTCAGGAGGTGAGCAGTATTTGGATTGATCATTACAGAACGAATTATTTTAACAGAGGAATACGGAGATAATCTAAGTACAGCATTACAAGTGGGACATATCACTTGCAGATTTTAATTAATAATTAAATAAAATGTTTGTGTGTCAGCACACCTGTAAAACAGGCACTCTATAAAGCTCTAGTACTGATCTAAAAACTATATGGTGTCATTGCTTTTTACAGAACTGGTGGATCAAATAGAGAAAGGAAGGGCTTGGTATTCTTTGGTTGTTCTTTGGGTTTTTTTTACAGTAGTAAAAGAATAGCAGCATTGTAAAGGGGTTGGATCACAGAAGCAGAACCACAGTGCAGCAGTTATGCTACACAGGCTTTTGAGGCACAAGGTCTGTCTTAATCTGCTATTATTCTTGGATTGTGTCTAAAGACTACCTTTTGTACTATGCTTTTTGTTGACTGCTACGCATTCAGAGGTGGGTCCCTGTACGTGCACCACTGATATCACAACAAAAGTGAGTATTCAAATGTAACTGCAGGATTGGGCTCCATTTCAGCTAACACAGCAAAGTGAAAGTCAGAGACATCTCCCAGCCCTCGGTATTACCCTGCAACGATGGGCTCCCTTTCCAGGGTGCTCTAAATGGGTCTCATATACTGTTCTGTAAATAGGCATATTTTGGCCAAACAAATGGTAGCACTATTTAATTAACTGCTTCAGAGCTGACATTTGGGGAATTCTGAGTTGCTGCTGGAATGCTTCTTGTTTCCTCCTACACACACTCAAGTTAGTGTATCTCTCTCTGTGGGTAAAAAAGCACGTTTCTGTTCAAAAGCAGTCTAATCTGGAGCTGCATAAAACAGTTAAATTATCATTAACACCATACACTGATCTTGCAACGAGTTGAAAACTCCAACGCAGTTTCATATCAAAGCAATGGAGCCTTAAGCTTTTGCATCTATGAATGATGAGCAACATTACTTCAAATGACATCTTTTGTCAGAGTTGCGTGAGCTAAAGACAGAGTGAATCCATTTGTATAAATTGTGGCTTTGCTGCTGAAAGATTACAAAAATATATGGTGCTATCCTTAAGTCTCAAACCATTAATATAGTTAAAATATGCCATCTTTTCCCAGGAAGAACTAGCAAGTCCTTAAAACACTATCATCAATCACCACTAATTCACTAAACATACAATTCCAACAGCAATGGAAAAAGAAAATACAGTGTAGTATATCATCTGTCACTACATCAAACAGCTCTATTTTTCCATGGAAACTGCAAGTCAAGGTTTCCAATGTCTGTGATATAGAAGGTTCATAACTGAATTCCTGTTCCACTGGGATTAGCCCTTTGTTTTCCATTTGTCTGATAAATTCAAAGCTAGATATTCTTATTTGGAAAAGCAAACCAACGTTAATTTCCCCACCAAGAAAACATATCTCTGGATGCTGCAGTTTAGTCATTGAAGTACTACCAAAAATGATCAGCAATCCAATGGTTCTTAGATATTTTGATTTCTCAAACCTGCACATCAACTAATTTACTAGAATTATACAGACTTTATACTGCCAGGGTATCCAAAACCACTACAAGGTGTGAGCCAGGAGTCCACTCTACTGCAGAAAACGTTCCGGCACACGGGTACTATCTTGTTTGATTCAGACCATTGCCCCATCAGTTGTATTCTCATCAGGTTATGTCGTGGTTTGGAGGAATGAGCATTTCACTATGCAAGACTGAAGGTCACACTAACGAAAAGGAACACTAATGGGGTGAAAATGAGTATCGTGAGGACAGTAAATCATTCTTGGAATCCTATTTAATTGTTCATTTTGTAGCTGACCTTGCTTTTGCAGAAGTCAATGGCAAAGCTTCCATTTCTGTGGATACGAACAGGATTGGGTCCTTTAAAGTATGGTATGTTTTATGAATGTTGAAGGTAGCATATTTAACACGAGAATTTTTTTTATTACTTCTCAATACAAGACTTCACCAAGACTGCCAAATTGCTGTATAAAAGCACCCCATAATACGGTACATTAATTTAATACCTGATACATCTTCCTGCTCGTATATTTTCACTTCCAATACACAGACATCTAACACAGAAAATTTTCTCTCCCTATCTTCCTCCCCGATATTTTCCTCCCCGATTTTACAAACACATCTATCACGAACTACCACATCTCCATCTTTGGCTGGCAGCCTGACATTTCCTTTAATAACATGGGAACTACCTCCGAGGCAATCGGAGTTCTGCCCGAGAGCCAGCCCCGAGCAGCACGATGCTCACAGCACTATGCCAGAGGATGTAGCACGAGGGTTTAGGCTCACTTGAAATGGAAACGAACCAACAAGGACTCTTCTGCAGCCATAGCTTTTAGGTTACAGACCCTGACTTCTCAGAGTCTGATGTGAGTCATGAGAGAAGCAGGCAGCTCGGGGTCACGAGTCCCTGTGCTCGCCTTGGCCATGGCGGCAGAGGCAGATGCTCTTTACCATGACCAAGCTGAGCTGGCCAGAGCAGACAAACTGGTTTGGCAGGAGCTTTGGCTGCATCTGAGGAAATTCACTCATTCTCTCTCTTTCCTCGTGTTACCTTAACTCAAGATACGTCCCAGTCTCTTTTGTACACTGATACACTGTTAGTCATAACAAACAGACTTTGATGAAGTGTTTTCAGGGGAGCACGTTTCTCTCTGGTGTTCAGCTCTGCCGTGTCAGCGTATTCAGAAAATCTGAGGCGAGTGGCATCCAGTGAGGAATGCTCAGAATTCCCAAATCCACACTACTACGAGAGCAAACAGCACAACGGAGTGTGCTCCTTCCATGCTTCTAGCAGCATGCAACCCCCTCTCCTCCTCCTTTCCATTTCCCTCTGCCTGTCAGAAAGATGATTTGCCAGTACCTCACACTGAATGACTCCTTTGGGAAACAAGGAGGAGGGATCCTAGCTGGGAACGGGAGAGGCAGGTACAGCACAAGCACAGTCCATGAGGACTGTCAGAGATGCACTGAGGTAGGCATACAGATTGGAGATGAAGCATCTCCTTGAGGGACTCTGCACAGGAAACTGAGACACGAGATACAGGCTTTGACAAGAAGCCCTTATGAGAGCAAGCTTTCCACTGAGGCAGTGCTTTCCTCATGCCCTAGGTAAAGGACTAGCCTCATATCAACCAGCACGTTTTGGATGGCTGCACGGTTTTAAGAGCAGGGGAAAAACCCTCAGATCAGGAAACTTTCCAATCTGGATCCCTCCAGTGAAGTAGATTCCATCTGGATGTTTCCTTCGAGAGATGTGGCTGGGGTCTCACAAGCACAATGAGGGCGAGCAGAGGCTTTGGGCTGATCATCATCACGCTGCTCTTTATCTTGATCCTTTATGGTTTTGGGCACTCTTGACGGTCTGTGGTGTGAGCAGGATGATGTGAGTGCTGGCACAGCAGCGTGTCACAGAGGAGAGTAGCTTTGGCATCAAGCCCACAGATTTAGGGGCTAATAGTTTGGCAGTACGGTATCTGATCCTTAACGTTCAGTTTTGCTGGTACTCTTGGTAAGCACATTTATAAATTCATAAATTTCATTATAGTTTTGGGTATATTATATCCTTTCCCAGATCTCTCTCCTCTCAGGATTAAATTCCTTTCTTTTTTCACTTCTACATATTGTTTGTTCTATTTAAAGCATGACAGGGAGAAGAGGCAAAAACTAAGAGATTCCAATTATATTTTCACACTGTTTGAACACTGAGCAGTTCTCAAATATTCCAAGTAGGAGCCCAGCTAATTTTTTCAGACAAATGTTTTATGACAGAAAAGAAATGTGTTCTTGGTTGCCTGAAAGTGCTTGTAAATTAATGTCAAATTCAGTTTTAGATGAAAAAAAAAACCAAACCAAAAAAAAACAAAACAAGAAAAACAAAAACAAAAAAACCAAACACCAAAACCTTTTCTCTCCAAAGAGGAACACGTTGATGTGACATTTTTCCTATATGAAATGTAGTTCTGCATTTTTCTCCTGAAATTTAAGGCAGTATCTTTGAAGCATATTTAAATTCCTCCAATCTAAACCAAATGTGTTGAGGAAGCTTGTGGGGGGGAGATTCACATCACTTCTATTCCCCAAAATATTATCTTTAACTACTGTACTGAGAAAAGTGCCACGCAGCATTTAACAGAGGCTTGCCTTCCTTTTCCAAAGCTCTTAAAACCCTACGAAGCTGAATTTCTACATAACCTCCCAAATGCATCCTTTTATACCTTGACATTAATTTGATTAATCTGGGTGTAAGGTTTCAGGATATTGAATTTCCTCTGATTTTGCATAATTTCATATGATGCTTTCATTATTTCATTAAGCAACTGAATTGACTGAAATTACACTTACATTTTCAAGCTTCAGATTCAGGCAGATAAAACTTCCTCATTTAAACTCATGTTAGTTTTGAAAGCTTCTTTCACAGCTGCAGCAGCTACAGTCTGGACTTTTGCTTTGTTTTATTTTTTGTTTGTTTGTTTTCTTTTAAAATCTGAAATTCTGGAGGAATTTGGAGAAAACTAAACTACTATTTGTATCTCCCACATCACAGTTTTCAAAGGAGGACTATCCCATCCCTCACAGGACTTAGATGTAGGGATTCTTTCTTACATGAACTGTCTGCTCCTGCAGAAGTGGGCTTCCTCTGGGTTGTCATTGTCTTAAGGTCTCCAAGACAATGGAAAAGCTGCTCAAGATTGGAAGTCTTGCAAGATGCAATACTTATGTGAATAAGGCTGTGCTGAAATGCCACCTTATACAACAAATACATTTGAGATACTGCCTAAACTGAAAGAGAGGATGGAAAAAAAATGCAGAAATGCAGTTCACTTCTCCATATGTACAACCTGGTTTATACTGGTCTTTAAGCTAAGTGGGGGAACTTCTACTCTACTACGTTACAGCTGTGATGGGGGGAAGCAGGAGTAAGACAACTGCAGTAGTATTTTGGGACTGAACAAAGGGAATCACTTCCTATCTCTGCTTGGTGACACCACTTGACAGATAATTTCTGCTCCCAAACACCAAGGCACAGGGTTGCTCCACACTCACACTGGCTCAAATTACAGCTGCAACTGCAGCCTCCATGGACTTGGTAGAGAAAATAAGCAACAAAACCAGCTTGTGAGCCAATGCCAGCCAAGACTGCCTGCCACGTAGTGCTGTGCAGAATGTGGCCTCTGGAAAAAAGGCGTCATCAGCACACGCTGAGGGACAAAGCTCCATCTCTGGCTAGTTTCTGATGGAAGCTCCTGAAGAATGTTCTGTTTTCCTCTGGCAGCCTCTCCTCAGCCCCATTCCAACTAGAGCATTAAGCGTTGTCTCTGTCCTAATCCTAAACCCAGTCTTTGGTTGAGCCTTAGCTCAAAGACCTGCAGCCCCTGCATATGCTTGACATTTAGCATGAGCGCAAGGCAATTCTCTGCTCTGCAAAGACCTTGATGTGCTGAACTCACACTTCGCATAGCTCCAAAATGTGTGGGGAATCCAGATGGTGACTCTCTTAGTCTCCTTTACTTCTTTTGTACACAGGTAATTTTTATATCACCAGCTTCCAAAATGTGGGCAAGTAAATACCCACTCCCTGGCTGAAACAGGCGTGTGCCAAATCCCAGGTCAAGCTATCGTGAGTGGCACATTTAGAATAAACCCATATGCATCAGTAAATGTACATTCATAATAAACCCACATGACTGACACATAGCAGGACAGACTAATATGGCACAACTGAAGAAAAACAGACTCATCATTCTCCTGTTAGTTCGTGTTATTTCTCACACAAAAGGCACACAGCCCATTTCTACGGGGTAAAGGAGGCCAGTACTTTGACCCAGACCCAACAATGCTGAACAACACTCTGTCAAAGAACCTGAGGACAAGTAGGAAATTAACCCCTCCTGGCTGTGCTGTAAATCTGTCTGACACATAGAAACACACCATACAGAGTTATCTGAAAAGATCCACGAGCTCTCCTTAATATAAGCTATTACTTTCTGCTTGTTGATTCCTTTGTGGACTAAACAGACTGAGCAGAAGCAGAATGGAATGTCAGCTTGTGCCACTCATGAGCTATGAGCGTGTCATAAGCCAACTGTCCCTCTCTCACACAGAACTGTCAGGTGACAAGGATGGTCCAAACCATGCTCACTTTCACTATGAAAGGGAGCTCAGCATTTTATTTAAATGTCTATGCCTGTTTCCTAAATGGACGCATCTCTGGAACCCTTTTCCACGTGGATCTTGACCGTGGAAACCAAAATTCATCAGGATGCGTGTCATGTCCAGCCCGTGCTGGTCTGAATGCTTCCTGGAAAGTGGTGTCCAGGCTTGGTGCTAGAAAAGGCAGCAGGCAGGTAAGACCCAGCCAGCTGAGTGCATTGACTCTGCTGAAAACTGCACCAATGTTCTCGCTGCTGAGAGCCCTGGTCAGCAGCTCCCCATAGTCTTCAGACCGCCCAGACACTCCCCAGGCACTGAACTACTGCAAGCTGCTTGAGGAATAATTTCAGTGCAATGTTCTTGACCCCTGTGGCACCAGCTGTAATCAATGACATTGGCTTCTCTGCCTGGGGGCTGCGATGCCCTAAGTGGTAAATAATGATGATGGACAGGATTGCAACTGATAAATAAATATAACCCCTCAGTCAGATGAAACATTTCCCAGATGTCCCTTGTATGGCATGCATACACAGATTCCAGTGTGCCCTTCAAATGGTAACACCCCACGCCTGGGTTTTGGATCTAGTGAATCTTAATGATGAAGCCCAGCATTTCTTGTTGAAAGACATGGTTGGATGCCTGGCTCCTAAATAATCCAAGTTGGCCAGTTTGTATCATGTACTTTCATTCTCAGATCATTACAATGACTTTTGCTGTGAATTCTTCTCCCCCCGATGCTTTCTCTTTACAAACAAAGCCCCTGATTGTTCCATTTCCCAGTTAGTCTGAGACAATAGTACATTCTCATTCTCACCAGTATCCACTGCCCACTTGTCAAGATCTTGCCCAACATTAAGCCCACCTCTCCGAGTCTCTATGGCATTTTTAATTGTTACTACACAACTGGAAATTAGCATATCTTCTAGCTATTCAAAACCCAGTGAAAATCAACACATCCCTAACTGCCAGGGAAGTCTCGCTAAAAGGTTTCCCCCGTGCCAATTATCGCTGCCTCAGTGAGCACTGATTCTTTGAAAAAAATCATTACATAGAGACAAAGTCAACAGTCTGTTAGCACAGCAGAGTCAAAGAACAGCAGCTGGCAAACACCCGTTACTCTGCACTTGTATACCAAGATTCCTCTCGTGTAAACAATCCACAATGAAGTCTTGTCACAGGCCTCTCATTTTGCTTCTTGAGCGCAGACAAATCAAACAAGTACAACCTAGGATACCACTGGCAGCTTCGCAGGCGACAATCCTGACCCGAAGTAAGGTGAACTTGGGCTGAATGGAGTGGTTGAGATGGTATTTTTGAGTGATTTCAAAAGAAAATGGCAGTTTTACATGGGAATTTGGGGTACCTGCCTGTGGTTACAATCCTTTAACAGAACACGTATAAAAACCAAGGACCTGTACATGAGTCTTTAAAATCAATTGATTTGAAAATTGGACTTTGAACAGCAGAATGGGCAAAGACACCGTGATTTTCCTGAAATTATTTCAATGAATGTTAAGGTATAACTTCAAATTAGTGTTATCAGCATCATTAAACTAGCACCATTGAACTCTGCAGCAAGGGTGATCTCAAGACCTGGCATACCATGTTGGTGGTTTTGTTCCCCCCATGATTTTTTGTTTAAAAGGAAGGAAAGGCAATTTGGAAAATCCACAATCTGCCCATCCACACGAAATGGTTTATCCAAACCAGAAAATACATAAAATTAACAGCTACTTTCTCCTCTGTAGGAGCAGATAACCTCAGGTACAGTCTCACCCAGCCTCACAAAAGCCTTTTTGATGCAACACCACCAAACCACCCCACCCCAAAACAGCAGGAATAAGAGGTGTAATGCCTGGCAATGTATGTTTATCCTCTTATAATTGCATTTAATTTATTGGTCCAGTAATCATTCCTTGGCTGGAAATCCTCCTGTATTCAAATTTCAGGACAGCAGCTTTGTAGATCTTGCTCTCAGTAAAAGAATACAAACAACTCTGGCCAGCGTTAGGTCACACAAGACCTGGTGTTCCGACGCTTACGCTGAACTGCTCTCACACAGCAGATGGAGGTTTCTGACTTTCAACACAGCCTTTTCAGATACCTGTGTACAAGATCCAACATATTCCCCAAATACACCATTATTCGACCAATTTACAAAAAACCCCGTAGCTTTCTATCAACTGGTCTTCCAACCAGCACGCTCGCACTAAGTGCACACTGCAGATACCGCACCTCACCGGAGCTCAGGAGGCTGTCATGTGCTGATGCTCACCCTTCCCCTCCAGCCAGAAGAGGCTGGGGGATGGAGACAGAACCATGCCATGGTCACTTCAGTGGTAGCAACTCCCTACTGTGTCCTCTTTGAACCTGCCTTGCTTTGCTTGGCACCTTCTTGCTTCTTTTTCAGTGACACCTTCTCTGTCAATACACCAAACACACCATCCAAAAGGCACTTTCCCAGTACTTTTATTAGTAGAGATTTTATTGGTAGAGAGAATAAATTCTCTCAATATTAAACCCTTTTGTCAGGCTCTTATCACCAACCTCTTCCTGTTCTTCGGTCACACACCAAGGAACAACTGTTGCTCCCTGGGCACAGCACCACAATGTGCTCTCACTCCTGGGCCCCTGAGGATGCTTCGGGTTTTCCAGACCCGCTTTGTTGGGGTGCCTGGCTCCCCTCCTTGCTGGGCACATCACTTTATACATACTAGTGTTAAATCATATTCTGGTTTAATATATCCAGCTTGACAACTGATCTGGATAATGCTCTGAGTTTTTAATAAGGCAAAGCCTGTTTTGATCAATAGTTATCTTCGAAGAAAGCAGGGTCATAAATAAAACAAATCTAATTTTTAATAATAGAATTAATGTCTAATGGAAACCCTAGGAAGGCAGGAGCAAAGATATTATTATAACTCTTTAAAGTCTTTATTGTCTTGGGAACTTTTAACAAATAATTCTTGCCTGAATAACTAATCTACTGCTTGCCCTCCTATTTTCACACAGCTTAACCTCCACTACTTTGGGAGGGTGTTCACAGACCCTGCAGTACCTTTGGAAAGCTGACAGTACATTTAACAGTATTTACAGTACATTTAATAGTATTTACTCAGGCACATAATGCCCTGACCCACTTTCAGATCCCCACTAAGGAAAGGGCTCCCCTTACAGTGTCACACCATGGGGACACTTGTAAGGAAGGACTGTGGCAACAGAATCCTACCTGGAAAGTCATCTTCACTTAAAAGAACAATGTTTCAGCTAAAGAACATTACCAGGACTGGAATGAGTGGCTATAATTAACCATGAATTTATTTAAGCTATGAAGAGGTATTTTACCCACCAGAAAAGCGAACATTTAGAATAGGCCTTGACTAAAGAAAGCAGGGGCAGAAAAACTCAATTTAATTTAAACCAGGACTGACTAGCTTATCATGTGAAATATTTGGTGTGATTATAAAGGAAATGACTGAAACGGATGTCCTGGGAAGCCCCTGCCAAATGTTGTTATTTATATCAATAAAGAGAAAAGACTCTTGCTGTAGGAAAAGAAAGAATCTGCAAACACTGGAAAGCAGCATGAAGTATGAAAATACCTTTACCATTTTGCCATTCAAAGGCAGGCAAAACTCCTTGCTAAGTGGTAGAATCTCTTTTTCCATTAAAATGCTAATAGGAAGGTTAACTTCAGCGTAAACCATTGCAAAAAATACACCAAAAAAACAAAACAAAAAAAAAAGCAGCATAAGCAAAATAGCTTAGCTTGAGGTTATACTTCGGAAAAAAAAACAACCTAGTTTAAGTTAAATGGGATTTCCACTGAGAAAGAAAACTCATTAAAGAGGAAAAAAAAAAACCCCAAAACCACAACAAACTGGGGAGCAATTCTAATACCTGCCTTTGCTTATGTGACACTGCCATGGGCTAATGTTTTTCTTTAAGGAACACAAATTCTGTGGCAAACTCTAATGCCTCCTGAGTGGAAATGTATCACGCAGCAGCCTTGCCTTTTGGATGCTGTAAAATTTACTAAGCCACGTCACACTCACGTATCCCTGTGGTGTGAAGAAAACACTGCACAGTCCCTGTGCTGGTTCACGTGGGCACACAGAGAATGAGTCCTTCAGGTCTGCCCAGGAATCAGCAGCACAGCGCGTTTTGGTGCGCATTTCTGCAGCATCTCAGTGATAATGATCACATTCTGTAATGACACGCCTGGGTGGGTGATGAATACAAACCCACCTTCGCTCTTTCATCTAACAATTGAGGCTTTTATTTCATGCTTGATTATGCTGGTCTTTGTTCACCAGCATACGGGGAACCTGCAGGCAAGTGAATGCTTTGACATAGCCTAAATTCAGCTGTGACTACCAAATGGCCTCATCCTTCAGTGGTGCAGACAGAGAATTAGAAGGTCCTTTCATACAGAGAGCTTCATCCATACTGAGCACACAGCCTTCCTTGCCCTTTTGACTGTTGCGTGCAGTATAACGAGTTGTGTGGAGTGCAGAATCACTAATTACACAGTGCACATGAGCTGCTGCAATATTCCAAATTACATGAGAATTTCAGACCTGAATACAGTCAAGGGATGGAAGGAAACACCTCAGCCCCAACAAATTTCCACTGTGCAGCCCTGAACCATGCATCCATACTGGTCAGTAGAGAGAGGTTTCCATTTTTGTTTCAGGAGCAATTGCATCAAAGCTACATGAAAACTTGCTACGTAAGCAAAGCCCAGCCAGAAGCCTCCAACATTCTCAGATTTACATAAATCTGAAATGTGCTTGTAACGTGGCCTAAATTCATTTCTATTTTACATTGAGGTCTCTTTTAGAACCTGGCTTTTATTCTAAGGACATCTTCTGAGGACTATACTCAGTATTTTCACTGTTTTCAACATCTTTCCAGGAATGGAGATATCTACATTCAGTGATGTTAATTCTAGTCTAAGGAATCCATACAGTAAAAGTTATCTCAAGCTGAAAGACAAGAAACATTGATCTACACCAGAATTGCATGAGCTTGACCATAAGGAAGTTCTTATTTCAAGGATCTACTACAAAAGTGAGTGAGATAACCATGCTACATTGAAATCTTAGAAAGAAAACAACTTGGTCCAATGCTGAGCAAATATTTTCTGTAGCACAAGGAGTATCTTTGATGGGATGCATCTCATTGAATTCAAAGTATTCCATGTGTGGGAGGAAGGAAAATCAGCATATTGCCGATATTAAGGCTACGGAACTGACCCATTTTTGTGCAACTTCTCTTCATCTTGGTTTCTCACAGTTACTCACTGTCATCCTGAGACTCTGCAAACACAAGCACTCAGGAGGGAGGCATTCTCTCAAGCCATTTACAATGGCAAAGTTGAGGTGCACATTGTAGTAGGACAGATAACCTCCCTGCAGACCAAGAGAGAATGGGGCTACACAATGCAGAGTAAAACTATCCCATGAAATAGCAGTTAATAGGAAATATTCCATGAGGAGTGGAGCCCACCTTTTCTGGTGGGCTCTTAGGCACACCATAGTAAGTGTTACAGCATGATATGAAATGTAATTTGTAGTTGGCTTAGATGCTCTTCAACCTCACAGACGAGAGGTGTTACTTACCAAACTGAGGACACTCACATTGTTCAAATGTATGTATTTCAACTCAAAGAGTAAACCAAGCAAGAATTCCCTCAATGGCTTAAGTTTTAGAATGATGGAATAGGTGGAATATTGAAGAAACGTAACATCCAGTAAGAGCTGCCCTATTAGCTGTGATAGTGTGCAACTTTATGCCAATTTATAAAGCGATCTTTCCAATGGTTGGTGTAAATATGGTATTAGAAACCAGCATAAGACTAAAAATATCCAGAAGGTGTCATTCTGCCACCTCCAACCATCTCTCACAGACACAGCACAAAACTCAGAATGAAAACACCTTACAATTCCAGAAGTGCCTTCTGTAAGTGTTGCCTCCCCTAGTGAAACTGCAAATAAATAAATCTCTCTTTAAATACGTTTGACTTAAATTCTAAGAGACCAGCCCCTGCATCCTACTGTTAAACAGCAACTTCCAAAAGATGATTATTGTGTTAGCCAGTCAAACCTGGGACTCGTAATCCTTTTGGTATTGTTTTAAAGGTTCACAAAGCACCCGTCTATTTCCATGAACTCTTTAATATATCATGATTGTCTGCAGCAGAACTGCAGCTGTAGAGTTCATAAAATAGTTTCACGGAGTCTGGAATCAAGACGTTACTGTAACAAATAATGGGTTTGATTTTCTGCAATACTCTGGGTGGAGGGTCTTTCATACATTTTAAGATCTAATATTTCAAAATGTCACTTGCTTGCCTGAGGACAGCATGGAGAATGACATTATTGACTCTAAAATAAACTGTGCATTTGGATGCTATTCCTGTTCGGAAGATTTTTACAATAAAAAGCTCTGTTAATCTGCAACTTTTTCAAAGGATTCCACTGTAAACAACTAACAGGATGTGCAAATTCCTAAGGATAAGGTGCAATAAAATCAATTGTACAGTTGTTGGTCACAATTCTAACTACCAAATAACTGGGCAACTCAGTACACAGAGCATTATTGTGAAGAATTGAATGAGACTGATGTGATCACAGCTTGCACACATACTGCCAAATCTTCATATATGGTGGACTTCTCCTCATGCTTCAGGGACCTTTAGTGCTTGAAAGGGTTTCAGGAATGGAACTGCTGACAGACAGAGAAGTAAAAGCAGCTAGATGCAGTATCATTGGTACATTTTAATGAGGGCTGACAAATCTCTTTGGCAGAAAATGGCAGAGTACCAGTAGAGACCATTTTAACCATTCCCCCCAACCAAGGGAGGATCAGCACCACCTTCAACAAACCTCTTCTACCACTGCTTCTTGACAAGGTCGATCTGACCTTTTCTTCAATATTACAATAAGATGTTCAAGGTTACATGGAGTCACAGTCTGAAACGTGCTTTGGAAGCCCTTCCTTTAACACTTCATGCATTTTACACAGCTCAAGTATTCTCAATCTGAGCTCAGGTATTTAGCCCAAACAGAAGTATTCCAAGTGAGTTAATGCAAGTAAATGTGCTCAGAATCAGATAGTACACATACTGTTTATCAAAGACAAAAAATCCTTAGGTTAGCATCTATCCTCCCATAACAGGAGTGAAGTCAGAATTGACATGCATTGCCTTCTTCCCTTGTCTTCTGACTTTATCCTTCCCAATGTATCTCAGTGTGTGGTTTGCCATAGTTTCGGTCGAACACACCGTTGTCTCATTTTCAACTTGGCATCCACTGTAACCACCAGGCCCTTTCCAGCAGCCCTCTGTGCAGGAGTAAATTGCAATCCCTGAGATTGTTCACACAAGGCTAAGCACTTTCAGTTCCCACTGGCACAAAACTACCTCAGTTTTCAGTGAGATGAGGGTATCAAATTCCTGTAAGTTTGGGTTCACTGCATGTCAAGTGTTCCCTACCTTCCCTTAGGCACCTCACTGGAATGTCTTATTACTCTGAAATCTGTTTTCTCCTTCACATGCCACTAAGAAACAACTGGGAATGGGAGGTTCCCAATTAAGTGCCTTTCTTCATTAGGAATGCTTGAGAAAGGCCTTTAACTGTACTTTTTCCAACCGTTTAGCCATGATGGCAAATAGCTGAAACTTTTCCAATTATTGAACTTCTAAAAAGTTATCTGAGGCCTGGGAACTTTTAGGTACCTCATATTCAGTGATTAAGTACAATAGCTCAGTTGAATTATAATGGCAAAAGAGAAAGTTGGCTCAAGGCTTTCAAATCTCTGTTCTGTGGTCTTATGCCCAAGGCATATTTTGTAGGTCTTATTAAAAGAAATCCCCTGAAGTATTTCTTGGAGGGCTGCATCTTTATCTTATTCATGACAGTCTTCAGTTCAGAATTCATCATTTTTTAGATGGCAGGTGCTAATGTATTCTTTTATAATCCTTTTTTACTCTTATTTTACAAAACTGTGACTTTGTCCTGCACTGTGCTTAATTCTTTAGTTTCACTGTAAAAATGTTCTTAACTTGTTAGATAGGCAATCATTAAGATGAGGAGTCTGCCTTTGACAGGAATTGTCCCTTGGTGATACCTTTGCTTCAAATGTTAGACTAGAATGTTCATTTTATGCACATATTTCCATGTCCAGAACAGAAAAGACTCTCAGAAGGGATACACAGGACCCACTGTCTGCACTTTCTGCAAGTTCATCCACTAATTAGCAGTCACTCCTAGATTAAGAAGAACTTCTGGTGACACATCCTGTTAAACCCTACAGTAAGTTCCACTCATGCAGCAAGAACCACCAAAAGAACATGCAGAGGACAGAGGCAGTACGCTGTTCCAGGCATGGCTTCGTTTGCCTTCGCGGCGTTCTCCGTGTTCAGCTGCAGCTGCTCAGTGCCAGAGGTTTATCTCACTTTGAAACCCTGGTTACTGAAGGCGTTCAACAGCAAGTTTCAGAGAAGAGCTTAAAAAGCACAAGTAATGCATATATTTCTCCAAAATACTGGCTACCCCACACCATTTTTCCCTTTTCTTTTGTTTTTTTTTTCCATTTGAAATTGTGTGCAACAGCACTCACTGATACACATGCAATTGGAATACTCAGCGCTGGAAGCAGTCACTATACCCACGCTGGGTTGTAGCTTCATTCAGTTAGGGACATCCAACTTGTAGAACACCAACTGTCTTTGAAAAACTGCCATAAATTTTTCCATTAATATAAAATTCAAGACCATAAGATTCCCGACTTATTTATTACTATGGGTTAGAAAGTCAGCTGTCTCTGAGCAGCTTACCTTGCTAGACTGAAATGGGAACTATGCTGATTTTCACCAGCATGGTTTAAGATAATGAACTAAACACAGCTATTCAGTTGAGAGTAGGAAGAGTACATGCATCTGCATACAAACAAGCATTTGTGAGCATTGTATCTTGCTATCTTGATTTATGAGTTCTTTTGCACTAATGGGAATAAACACATTATTCTGACTACTGAGGATAAAGCTCGTAACTCACAAACGTTCAGTTTATGTCTTTAAAAATATTTCATTGTCAGAATACCTTATGCGCTGTTTAAATCTGCATCACTCTGCATGCAGCATCTCCAAAGCAAAAGGTAGTTTTCATATGTATTGTGATTCTCCAGTAATTCAAATTTTGAAACTATTTTAGACTTCAATACATATCCTTGAGAAATCATACGGCGTTATTTCGCAGATGAATTCCAATCATCACACAGTAAAACGGAATGCCCAGAGGTCAGCCTGTTTACAAGCATTTGATTTCTTGGATTATTATTTTTTAAAATCTGTTTATTGTGAAATTATACTGCTCAAAAGAAACAGTAAAACTTACAAACAGAGATGTAAAGCTTTATGACCAGACCATGGCTCACACAGAATATCAGAGATGGAAAGGTAAACTGAAAGACTGATAAATTGGTACAAACCATGTTATGTGCTGCGCGGTGAAAGAACGTAATTTTATGATTAAAGTTAGAGTAGATTTTGTATCACATGGCTCCACAGATCTGTACACAGTATGATCACTATCAGTTGCAGGTACAGTGGACGGTTTAAAAACTGCTTTGCCATAAGAGCAAACTACAGAGCTGTAGCACAGCCCGCAGAGCTGCTGGCAAACCTGCCTGCAGAGCCAGCATCTACTGCTGCGTGTCCCCTCCTGCGCTAGGGACCGGCTACGTGAGCGCAGCTCAGCACCTCCTGGGAATACTGGAGTGACTGTGCTGAGGCATTCAGAGAAAGCTGCAAACTGAATCATAGAACGGTTTGGGGTGGAAGGGACCTTAAAGATCACCTCGTTCCAACCCCCCCGCCATGGGCACGGACACCTTCCACCAGACTAGGCTGCTCAAAGCCCCATCCAACCTGGCCTTCAACACTTGCAGGGTGGGCATGTGATTCTGGAGAGTCACATTAATAATTTCTCTGTGGGCGTTATTTGAACAGAAATTTTCTGACAGCTTTATAAAATGTTAGTAGATAGTTTTTATATAACAGACTGTTGGACAATAAAAAGCAAATAATAAAGTATGTATTCAGGAGGCATCTCTGGGCTTCAGCCATAAAGTAAGGAAATAGAAAACAAGCAGTAAGCCAGCTAAACTACTTCAAAATTTATCATTGGGACTAAAATAATTGACTTAGTTTTCTACTCTGCTCTGCAAAATGTATGTTAATGATATGCAAAATATTACAGTACTTGAGAGGAACATATAACTCAAGGATTTCTTAACCAAGTATAGCTCAGGATGACACTTCTCTTACTTTTTTCAGGTGTTTTGCCCTACTCCTCTTTGATGCAGCAAACGACCCTTAACCTGGAAGACTACCCATACTATGCTCTCTCTGCTTCTTCTTGGGAAAAGAAACATGTTAAATCAAAGCTCTCACCAAGATGCAAGTATCTCCCAGACCAGGATAACCATATCAAGAATATCCCCAATTATGAGGAGTCCTACTGAAAAGGGCAAGACAGAGAGCTGCAAGAGGCTCCACCAGGGACAGGTATGCAGAGAGATCCCACATTTCCACACGACCTGCTGAGCAGGACACAGCAGTAGCGACATTTTAGCATCTCACCAAGCCCTGCACATTACCAAAACAATTAGATGCCAGTATTTAGGCTACAGACAGACTAAAAAATAAGTTACACATACATTCTCCCCCTCTGCTTGTTGCTGTTACTTGGTTCAGTGAGCGTGCAGCGATAGCTGCCTTTCTCTATACCGAGCAGGCCAGCAAAGCCCTGCTGCAGGGGTGCCCACTCTGGCCTGAGATGATTCTCCACTAGCACTGGCTGAAAAGCACCATGTTACACCAAAAAGTCTGGCAAAAGGCTTGGTTTGGGTTCAGAATCGTCCCAGAGCTAAGCAAGCACAGAGAAGGTGTACTCCTCACACTCAGTTCCCATGGGTTTTCCCTCTGGAGCCAGGAGCAGCACCTGAGGTAAGCTGGGAGTGATACCACAACACGGGACCTTGGTCATCACCAGTGAGACCAGGTACAGAGCTATGACTTGCATTTTTGGGGAAATACTGCAGGATCCCCACTGATTTAAAGTAGTGCTACAACCTTACATCCCATTTCCTACCACCAGTCTCTAGAACACATATCAGGTGTTAATGCTCTCCAAAGACCTTATAATATCCAATCCTATGACACAGCAAAAAACCAGAAGAGAATAAAGACAAGTGTGAAAAGCAATAAAAGTACTTATTGCCATTTAGAGAGGACAATTTTCTGAACAGAGTGTCTCTATAGCGGTGAAGTAACGAAATCACAGAATGTAATATGGAAAGAAATGTCTCAGAAAGGTAACCAATGTCCAAACCAGTAACACAGCCACGGGACAAAAACCCAAAAGAAGTCTTGGGAACAGCAGCTGGAAGAAGTACTGTAGTAAACATATCCAAAACCACATAAAATATTAAAGTATCATCACTTATACTGACATGATTTCACGCTAAGAATTCCTTGGCAGCCAATTATTTATCATCAGAAATACAGCTCGTTTCTTGTGCTACAAATCTCAATTGACTCTAATAAGGAACTAATTAACAAAGATTAGCACTCTTTTTGTGCAACAAGCCACAAAGCCAATCAAGACAAGATGATAACAAGATGCAATCAAGAGGTATTAAAGACAACAAAATAGCAGCTCAGACTAGGGAGAAATGTGCTGCAAGAAAAGAAATATCCAGCCATAGAGGAGTGTTCTTCCTAATTAACTGGTTGTTTCAGACTTTAAATACTCGGAGTGTTGAAGAGAGGGCAAGGTTTGCTCTGGTAATTGAGAACTGGGCTGAGGTACCAAGATTTCTGGACTGCAGTAAGATCTCAGTCCTGTTATCGTGTAACATCAGTACAGGGCTTGCTTGCCAGGGGACACGATACCCCTGCCATGCACGGCAGTACACACGAGTACAGGACACAGAGAGCAGGCTCCTGCCTGCTCAATTGCAATGATCTAGGCATAATAAGAGCAACTTGGTGTGGCAGGGAAGCAGGAGGAAGTAGTTTTTTACCTAAAAACTGCTTCTAATCCGTTTCTAATCAGTTTGGTTGGACACTATGATCCCAAGGGTCTTTTCCAACCTGAGTGATTCTGTGATTCTGACTCTGTAATCTATAAGCAAATACTGATCTTTCTTTCCCAAAACACTGAAAAAATGTCAGAATAGGAGACACCAGAACAGAAGCAGCAGTGGTCTGGAAGAAAGGGCAAGTAGCTGATGGGAGGTAAGAATTTCAGTCTCCCTGAGGTGACTGCATGAATAACCAACATCCTGGCTCTTTCTGTAATGCACTCACTTTTGCCCATATCCTGGCATTTCCACTGGCAGGTCCAAAGTGATGAGACAGCATTTCACAAACCACAAATAAAAGTTGCATTTAACAGATTTTGATGGAGTTTATTGTCAATTAAATGTGTATTTTTTAAGATGTCTTCTAATTGTGTGCAATTGTATGAGGCTGGGTTAAAACAGCTGCTAATGCTAAGAGTTAAAACTATCCCGACTGTAAAGAATTCTTGAGTCATACCTAGAGCTTTATAAAAAGCAACATTTCAATTTTATTATAAATTCCTGTTAAAACGTAGATACAATAGCAAATGGGATACTTCCGTGACTTGTCTGTATGAAAATCTAAATCACCACAAAATAATTCACAGTTGAATCTGACAGTAATTTAATTACATTTCAATGGAAATACAATAGGAGTTAAAAGACACTGCAGTCGCTTAAAGACCTGTGATCAGGTCTGCTCTCAATAGAACATCTTAATCCTGCAAGTGTTTGCCCTGTAAGAGCATTACCATTCAATTCACAGGACGTACTTTATCAGCTTCCTTTGTTTCACAGAAAGGATGCTTCACATTTCCATTCCCCTATCAAAACCCGAACGCAGCAACAGCGTGCCTTCTGTAATGAGTTCTACAGCAAGCTGCTTGCTAACCCTGCATTAATGCCCAGGTGTAAAGTTCTGTCAGACCCCAGACCAACGGCACCGATCGCTGAGAAACGCAGGCATCGCTGGCTGCTGCCGCACCCTCCCCCCTGCCCCGCTTGATCCTGGGGCAGAAACGGGCAGCGTGGAAGGCAACCCTGCTGCCATCTGTTAGGAAACTGCAAACCCACTGCTGGTGTAATATTCACCTGGGCTGCTTTTAAGGCAGATAAATTCTCTGATCACATGGGTGGTGCGGGCTGGAGCACCTCTCCTATGGGGGCAGACTGAGAGAGCTGGGGTTGTTCAGCCTGGAGAAGAGAAGGCTCCAGGGAGACCTTATTGTGGCCTTCCAGTATCTGAAGGGGGCTACAGGAAAGCTGGGGAGGGACTTTTTAGGCTATCGGGCAGTGATAGGACTGGAGGGAATGGATTAAAGCTAGAGATAGGTCAATTCAGGTTGGACATTAGGAAGAATTCCTTCCCCATGAGGGTGGTGAGACACTGGAACAGGTTGCCCAGAGAGGGGGTGGAAGCCTCATCCTTGGAAGTTCTTAAGACCAGGCTGGATGGGGCTCTGAGCAACCTGCTCTAGTGGGAGGTGTCCCTGCCCACGGCAGAGGGGTTGGAATGAGATGATCTTTAAGGTCCGTTCCAACCCTGAGGATTCTATGATAGCAGAGCTGTTCCTGGTCCCGGTCACAGCTGGGACAGGGGGTGGGCAGCAGTGCTGGTGCTGCTGCGTGCACCAACGATGCAACAGTGCTGGAAGGGTCAGGCCAGTGACTGCCTCGTGGGCAGGAGTGCAGGGTGCCTGTGCCAAGGTTACACCCTGGCCATGTACATCCCACTGCCTAGAAAGAATCGCCCCAGCCTCTGTGTGCCACCCGTGCTGTCCGCTCAGCAGCCACCCGCCCTGGCCAGGCAAACACAGCCCCTCACCTTCTCTGCGCAACCTCCCACTCAACCTTTAAAGTTACAAAAAAGGGTTTCCTAGAGAAAGCAGCAGCTGTGGATTTTATCATAGGCCTGACTCCAAATGAATAAATTACACACTATAATTTCATAATTATGCATACACCAAATTGCATAATGAGACATCACTTCAGTAGTTTTGTAACTACAGAGATAGCCAACGGTCAATGCAAGGCAATTAAAATAAACTCACAGGATAAAAAGCACCTGAAGGGACCATACTGCAAATGGGAACACAGACACTCCAGAACAGACACACGGTCCAGAACACCTGTAGACCAGAATGAGAGCACAGCAGCCTTTCCTGGCATGCCACTGCATGCAAGAGAGCATTTTCAAAAGCATTATAACTGGGCTCAAAAGCCTCTATTCCTTATGGAAAATAATGAACTCTTCTGTCTGAGTAAAGTTAGGCAGGTGCCAGAACATGTGTAGGCTGACAGCTTGGAGCTGTGCAAATAGTTCCATTGCGGAATCCCATTTCTGAGCCTGCAGTATTTAGTCATCATGGGTTTTGTGTGCCTAAGTCTGTATGTCTGTCCGTACCTGAAGCTTCCCCTCTAAGCTGGGGATGTGAAGAGATTATGCATCTATTCTCCTTGCTCACACAACTGCAAAGAATATCTGGGGAAATGGAAAAAGCAAAGCAAAATCCAGAGTTGTGAAAAATGCCTGGAAAAATAACATGGGTAGATGGTACTGGTGAGATCACTCATAAAGACAGCACAGAAAACATGCCCTCCTCTTTCTCTCTGCCTTGCTGCCTCATGTCTGAGGCTTTGTGAAGAGCTCCCTGCCTGAGATGTTATCATGCATTTTCACTTCAGAGACAGAAGTAGACTTGCCAGGATTCATAGGCAAGCTGACCACCTCCAGAGACCAAAACCTGCTGCTGCTCCTAATTCCATATTTCTCCCGTTCCTCATCCCCCTCCCAGTCACAGGTGAGCTCTGTGACAGCTCTAGGCAGACAAAGATGCTGCCACAAGACAGGGTCATCTGAGGGCAAGAAGATCTCTGGGACTATAAATGAGCTGCAGCTCTGGTGCGCTGCTCCAGCCACCAACATCCCACATCTCCAGGCCTGTCCTCTCTGCTCTGCTTGACTAGACCAGGCTGGGTACCGAAATGAGCTGTAAGTTGTAGTCCTGCACGCGCCCGTGATGCTGCACCTTGCAAGCAGGCTGGAAACATTACCCACTACAACTAGAAGACAGACACACCCCGAAACATGGCACGTGGCACTGCAGAGAATAACAACTTCTTGCACATTACGGACAGGCTGTTAGGGCTGCCGGGGAGTCTCCAGTTGAGCGACGTGCTGAAGAACGAAACAAACCTCACAGTATCAGAGAAGGGCTGGTGGGGAGGCTGGAAGATGGCAGGACCAAACTGCTGCCACTTCCAGCAATGAGGGGAGAGTAGCAAGAAAAAGAGTTTTCTTCACCAAGGCTGAAAAATAGCTTCATATAAAAGCTAAAGGGCTGGAGGCAGATTTCATATTTCTTGCAGGTTTGGGAGGTAAACACACTCTGCCCAGACAATAGTAAATAACAGTGAGTAAACAGTAGATATTACTTGGGAATGTCTCAACAAATGCAATAGTACTGCTATCAGCATCGGGGTGGGGGGGAAGGGACTTCAATGAGGGCTTCATTTAGTCCCTACAAGCTTTCCCTCTTAACTGCTTCAAACAGTGAGAAACCTTTAATTTCACAGGTCACCTTTAAGGAAACTATTCTCAATTCCTGTAAATGAAATTAGTACAAAAGTAACCCTAGGGGCAGGAGGACTCTGAAGAGATTTGGGACAGATCTCTTACATTTTATGTAATCAAGATTAACGTCAGATGTTCCCAAAGCCAAGATCAAGAGCGATGCCAGCAACAATGCATGTCTCCAAGCCATCTACAGTTCATTCCTGAAACTGGGTTAAGTCCATTTTTTCACACAGTCCGATTTTCCTGCATTTCCTTGTAAATGGCATTTTTTAAACACAGTTTTAAAAGCACTCTTAATCTGCAATCTGAAGCAAGCAGGCACAAATGAGGCCTTGACACTGTCTCCTCCATTGAAAAGGTGATAATCCAAATGTCTGAAAATCTCCTCATGTAAAAGCAGTTCTTGCAAAGGCGTGATTTCTCTAGCAGCCACGTTCCTGATAGCTTTTCTATTACTTGAACAAGACTTCCTCTTGAAGTTAACAAGAAATAATCACAACAACGGATAAAAGGCAAACCAATACACTCCCCTCCTGTACACTGCTGACCAGGGTTTTTTAGTAGCTAGAGTACATGTAATCTCTAAGCTCGTTTAGAGCAGAAGCAAGCTCTATACCAACTGAAGAATGAGCTCAGTAGCAGCATGGAAGCCATCAGAGCTCTTCTAGTGAGCTACAGGAGTGTACTAACTCCCACACCTCCTCCTCCACCTCCCAAAAGTGCCACTTTCTACGCATCTACTGGGCAACGGATACACCAGCAGTAGGCAGGATGGCACATAAAGAACAAACCACGCCAGACAAACTGATTGCTCTTTAGCAGAACTGTAACAATAAAAGCAGGGAGCAAGACAGGTGAGAAATTCAGATGTTAGCAAAGTGCCTAACATTGCAGCTTATAAATTAGGTATGAAAATGTATAGAAACATCCCGAGAAATGCGTGCTGGCACAGAAACTGAAATCCAGCTGCTCAGTTGGATGTCAAAGGGGAGTTAGAAATTCTGCCCCCCTGCCAGAGCAAAGAACCAGCCCTTACATGGACAGTGCATGGAGTGGGGCACGCGGCAGCAGGGGAGCAGGGTTCCTCCAAAGAGAAAAGGGCTGTTTGTTTATTGGTTTTAGACTTCGTGTCTGTAAGCTGTCTCCTTCTCTGGAGACTTTCAAGACCTGCCTGGCTCTGTTCCTGCGTGGCCTGTCCTGGGTGTTCCTGCTCTGGCAGGGGGGTGGACTCGATGATCTCTGGAGGTCCCTTCCAACTCCTACCATTCTGTGATTCTATTCTTAGTAATGTTAAAGATGACATCTCAGTCTGACAGAGAATTGCCTGCATGGGAATTGCTCGGGGAGGGCTTTCAGGGAGTAAACAAAAGGGCAGAATTCTGCAGTTGTGCCCCTCCACTGCCCCCTGCACCATACAGGGAAGGTGAACCAGACTCCAACGGGGCTAAGGTTTGTACAGTGAAACAGAGGCAAGAGCTCCCAGAGCTAATCCCCCAAACCATTGCATGGCTATGTCCTGAGCAAAACACACTCCTTGCTCCCAAGGCTATTATGCCTTGAAAAGTGTGCATGTGGACACACAAATCATTTGGATTGGATTTGCAAACTCTTACCAGGTGAAGTAAGCTCTAAAGCTTCTAAAAATGAGAAACCTGAGCCATATAAAATCTCCTCAAAAGACCTATTTTTAAAGTATTTCCTATAAATGAATATTTTAACTCGAGAACTGCTTATGTGAGAATTATTTCTTATCTCAAAGCCCTTCAGCATGTCCAAATGGACAAATCCCTTTTGTCAGCTGAGCTCCATTACTCTCTTCTGAATGAAGGCCTCTGGGATGGATATAATAGATATAATTTTTAAAAGCATATCTAGTCTGCTAATAAAATGATGCCAGACACTGTCTGCACAGAGATTTAATACCAGTAAGACTCTCCAGCAATTTTTCACCTCTGTTGTGGGTAACTTCCAAGCAGGCTTCATATGGTCCTCTTCCAGCTCTTTCATTCCCTGGGAACAAAACACCTAATACAGAACTACATGAATAGAGCTGCCTTTCTAACAAGAGTGACCACGTCACGGACACCATGATGAATAGACTCCTTGCTGTTATTTACCACAAAGTACAGCCCTGGGGTTTGTGTTCCAATCCAAGAAGGGTGGGGGAGCCCGAGGTCAGGGGCTTTGCAGCACAGTATCCTTCATTTTTCAACCTGACGTGACAGGCCAAAACTGGAAGGTCTACACCAATCCTCCTCACGCTCCCAGGTGACTGATTTCATGTCTCTGAATCCATCACCATGTTTCTGAGTTCGGAAGAGACCTGAATTGTGGGTGATTTGTCTTCAAAGCGTGCGGACGTATGAGAAAAGCTGTAACACTTTACAGCAGCGTACGGCCACTGTTCTTACCCAGCTTCCATTTCTCAGGACTGGTGTGAATCTGAGCTAGTTGAACTCTGTCCTACTGCCATAATACAAATTACATAAGAGTTATTAGCTGAGGCATGGGCTTTCTTACAGTCACCTCCACATTCCCAGCTGAAACACCCTCTGAGATTACACGGTAACCTATACAAACATGTGAAAAGTTTTTAGCCGAAGCCAAGTGCAGGAAGAATTTGGAGTTACAGTCCCAGTAGATAACAACAATGATTATTTTTAGTTCTATCCTCCTACCTACAGAGTATTGAAAGCATGAATTCATCAGTCACCCTACACTCTGCACAAACAGTAGGCACGGCCAGGCTTTTGTTGGGAGGGGAAAAGGACACACTCCAAACTTCACTTGTTCAAAGGCATGAGTTGAATGGGGTGAGTGGCAGGGCTGAAGCCCTGAAGGTGTAAGTTTTGGCAGCTTCAGGTGTCCATGGAGAGTAAGGCAGTACTGCTACTTCCAACCAGCTCTGCTGTATCTTTGTCATCCTGGGTCAACCAAGACTCAATCGCTACCAGCATTGATTGTATTCTAATGGACTGATCCCAAGCACCTCAGTAACAAATACAGGTTTATGTCCACTAAAACAAGAAGCACTTGCACCCTCAGGGAATGTTCATATTCTTTTTTTTTTTTTTTGTTAAAGCTATTTAAAGATTATTTAGGTAAATGCAGTGCAGGCTTTGTTACTGAAACAGGCCCTTGCACAGAAACTCACAGCATGGTTTTTCAAGCTGTTTTACAGCACCAAGTGTGTAAATCCTTCACAGCTTTCTGCACAGTTTGGAATCCAGACACTCAGGGGGGAAAAAAACCCAAAGTAATAAAATACCCAACTGCTTCTATTTCTATGTGAAAAAGCAAAGCTGGCAAGTATGTATGTTAATTATAGGCTAAAAAGCTATATGACTTTGTTCAGATCAACTAGAATCTTACATAATTATTTCGAACAGATGATTATGTGTCTGCTGTTAAAGAAACTCATAAATGACATTATTATTCAACAGTCAGCAAATTCATGGAAAGTTGCATGTGCTCAAAGAATACAAGCACCATGGCATGGGAGCAGTGACAGACATTATGTACACATTTATATTAAAGTCCTTTCTGCACTAATACCAGAACTCAGAGTGCTTTGAATTTCAATGAGCACTAGGAAAGTTTTCTACTGTTAAGCCATTTTGTATTTCACTAAAAATATCCCTCCCTAATTAAAGGCCATTGTTTTTCAAGGGCAACAGAACCGAATTTTTTCTTCCTTTTCCATCTGAACGTGACCTGATTTAGAGCAGTTGAAAAGATTCTTGTTTGACAGGGATTTTTTTCCTGCTCGGATCACAATGGAAATAACCCCCAAATCACACACGTCAATGTGCAGTTTTAATAAAAGTGAACAAAATATTTTCCCTGGGTTCCTTCCTTTGCAAATGGTAACTGTGATTTTCCAGACCGAATTCTCCACTAACGGTTCGTAACAATGCACGATGGTTTCTACAACGATCTGTACTATTGCCACCTCCTCTCCTGAATGGATTTCTTGGACAGAACCGGTGGTGTGCTTTTGGCCATCCTCCTCTGAGCTGGCACAGGCACTCCTGTAAATTAACTTCTCACTCCACTACAGAGGAAGCGTGGAACTGCCCTATCCTTAAACTCAGATCAGCTTGTGTACAAGATCTCCAAAACCCATAAATCTGATCTGGTTGTAGGTACTCCCACTAACCAGTTCATCCTCCCCCTTTCACCTCACACCAGATGACATAGCTGAGGAATATGTCAGTGAACCATCTCAGGTGATGGAGCCCAAGATCCAAATGCCCTTTTAAAATTACTCTGCATAATTACAAATGTCATTTATAGTCAGAAAATTGTTTCCTCCTCTTATTAACCTTAGTATCGTCTTTAGCCAGCCAATTTCAAACTGCACTTAAGCTTCTCAAAAATTGTGTAGCTAACACTTCCCAGACATCTCCCATACTCAGAATGTGTCGTGGTTTACTTTTCAATACTCAAAAAAAAAAGACTAAGCCCAGGGATCTTGATTTTTAAAATTGACTTCTGAGAGCCATTACCCCCACATCTTATATAGAATTACGCAGTGTATTATTGCTCCCTTACTCTTTCAAAAATCAAGAAAGCCTGCAAATAAACTTTACTTTTTAATAGAAGGCTATTGGTGGCAGAAAACAAGCCAAGAACTGCAGGAAGATGCACAGGAGGAGTCTGGGTTACACCAGCACATGCTCTGTATCGAATGCAACGCTCCTTTGTTCCCAAATTGTTGTTAGAAGGTGCTACTGTACTGGGTTGCCCCTTCCACGCAGTTTGATGGCACTGCACTTGGCAAGCAGCTTTGCAAAAGTTAAGAAATAAAATTAGAAAAAAAAAATTATATAGTATACCCCATAATAAAAAATATTATATAGTATACTATTATATAGTAACCCCAATGCATGCCTGTGCCAGAAGAATGAATGAGACATGCACAAAGTCAGATTCTCAATCAGTCTCACTTCAAGTTTTGAAGAAGTGAACAGGTGTTGGAAGTCAGAAACGTTGCACTCGAGCTGAACAACAACTTACTTGTGTGAGCCATTTCGTTAAGATACCATCTCTTCCTTTGAATCCAAGCTCACTCGCCTTACATGACAGGAAGCTTCTCCAAAATCTCTAGCTATTACACGCTTCCAGCGAAGGAAGTGTCTTGGCAGAAAGCAAAACTGAAACACATTTGATAGCCTTCAAATTCCACAGACAGTTGTCGGGCTTTTTTCCCCCCTTTTTCTTACCCTTGCAGCATTAATTTCTGGCATACTGAACACAGGCTGTGTCCACATTACGAAGCAACGCTTCATTCAAGCTGCAGAGATTTATTCATCAGGTGCCCAAATTAGGCACACCAAGCTGAAGGGCTGAGTATGGAACTGACTTTTATTGTTCTGTTCCTGTCTTTTGTTCCTGCTTTGCTCTTGAATCAATGGAAAAGTTCTGAGATAAGCATGTTGTAGAAGTGATGGATGCCACCACTGTTAATTATTCCACCCATTACAAGACACAGTATAAATCACTTTTTGTCTGGTGACTGTTGCACCGAATTTGTAGAGCACAAAAGACACTGCGTATCTGTGATATGGCTCTGTTCTTCTCATTACATAAGAGATAAAGATATGCATGCTTAATAAATACATTTATTTTAACGAGATGAAGACAGGCCTGATTCAAGTAGTAGCACTTTGTGAACAGCTTTTTCTATTATCGTTATTACTCGGTACACGAGTACAAGACAAGTTTTATTTCCAACGCGGCCTTCACAACAGGGCCTGTTTTCCTGCCATTTATGTTTCTAGTTGCTGCAGCTAAAAATGCCATTCAGAGATGAAACTGCTGCACAAGTACACTTTGTTCAACAGAAGAGCCAAACATTCATTTCTATCATGAGCTCTGTAAGAAAAGCTTCCTTATTCATAAGGTATTGATTCAGCATAAGTTTCTCCTATGCTTTCAAGTGTTTGGGATTAGAGGGCATTAGGAAAAGGGAGGGGATGTGCTACACCAGCAGCCGTAGCCGCAGTGCTGTCACAGCTGGAAAAGCTGCACGCTGACATGTGCCGGCCTCGGGTACTCAAGCTGGAGGTGAACAGAGGCAGCCGTGGGAGACAGAAGGACCCTGCCAAGGTTTTCACATGCACCACTTCTCTGAAAATCCATTCCTGTCCCAACAAAGTCTTACACTATGTGACTAGACTTAAGCACTGTGCTTGAACCTCATCGACTTCAAGGAGAATAAAACGCTTGGTTTATGTTTTAACAGCGACAGACAATTGGTTAAAGGATGGGAAACAGCCTCATGCCTAACCCTGGTCCCACAGAAATCAGTTAAAGCCCATGAGTAACCTCCTGACATTTGAGGGTAAGGGACTTACGAGCAGAATCAAGACCAGAAAGGCTCAAACAGCTCACAAAGTGTTTCTCCGCACACACCTTTGGGAAGATGAGGTGACAGAGAATGACAAGCTCTGAGTAAATCATGTATGTGGCATCATTTCCACAATACATAGCAAGACATAAGTGCATGCCTGTGCCTGGTATCAATGCATTCCTACCTCTACCTTTATTTTAAGGTCCTACCATTTTTCTGCAGAGCTGAGAAGAAAAGCCAACAATCAAGTGAATAAATTATTTTGCTATTAAGAAACAACTGCATCCTCTCTCCTCCTCTTTGTTTGCCTTTGAATGAACTGCTTAACATAAAATGCATTTTGCACCTGTTAAATTCTTCAGGGGCATTCTTAAATACTTAGGGATTTCACAACTGACTTCAATTTCAAAACTTGAAACTCGATTTGAACTTAAGTCTTGGATGAAGGCCTTTGCTGTGATATGCTTCCAAAATTGTAACTATGAAATGAGGCAGCAAAGTCATTTGAGACTAGTTTACCGCATGATAATTTTCACAGCTGGAATTGCATATGTTTCTCTTTAGATGGGAACAAACCATGGCTTGAAAAGCTTGCTCCCCATGGCAAAGGAAACTTAACGCCCACTAAAAATTCACTCTCTTCCATAGCACTGGAAGCTCTTTTTTGCTGGCTCTCCTCACCTCTTACTTTTCTAACTCTTTAGCTTATACATCCAAACAGCTGTTCTCTGGCATTGCTATGCATGTCAGCAGTGGACCAAACACTCAACTGTCCACTGGTGGAAGACCACTGAGTGCAACACAAGTTACCTTGATTAACGTTATTAGAAGGCAGACTGTTTATTTCAGATGGTTTGCCCCAACAGTGACTCCAGTTGAGTGAGTCTAAGAATGGCACATCCACCTAACTGCTAGTAGATGAGAAAGACTACCCTAAAAAAAACCAGCTTAATATACGTGTTTGCTTTTGCATCCTGGATTTTCCCAACTGATGTTAACTGTCTAGAGCACAATCACCTTCATCTCAGGAAGTCAGTAAACACTCTGCTTTCAGTTTTATGCTGCAATGGATTTCCTGCAAACCATGTACTATTATTTACTCACTTGGTTGCTTTTCCATCTCCTACACTTCTCACATTAAGGGGTTTGTCATTTTGAATTCTCTTTGGTAGGCACACATTAGCCCTTGTTACAAGGGCTACAGCTATACATACAAGCACGCATACAAGGCTGCACTTGCACAAGGTGCCAAGTCAGTGATTTACAAATCTTCCTCTTTCAGGATGAAATTTCTCAGGCTTGATCAGAGACTGCAGTTGATTTTGCTGTTGCCATTTCTGTTGCAAGAAAAATATCTGTTCATATGCTCCTTTGCTCTTCTGAAGGTCAGAAACTCAAAACCAAGGTCACATTTAGAAAAAATACTTTGAAAATCTGAAAAGCCTAGCACCAGTTTCCCATGAGTTTTACACCAATGTAACTATCAACTTCACTGACTTTGTTCTTCACACAAACGAGTATCATGGATACCACAGCCTTGCAGATCAGGTCTCAGCCTCCGACTTCTAACACAAATGACTGCCTTGAGCAAATCAAACTGAGGCTGTGAGAAACAACTTGCACTTACGTGTTTAATTCTAGCAGCTGCTCAGACAACGAGCACGCTGTACGTGTGTCTACACGATGCAATGACTGCAGCACAGAGAGCCTTCAGCAAGCAGTGCCTGCATCAGCAGCGCAGAAGTGCCCAGGCAGCTGGGGCGTAGAAGCTGTGCCAGCCAGCCCGTGGCACAGCACCACGAGGATTCGGCACCACGGTGGCATCTGCCCTTTCCCATGGGACAGTTGTCATGCCCTCTGACAGGGATGGAACAGAGCTATGTTCCTCCACTGCTTTATATTACATGTGCATCTTGCCTCCTGGACTCCTTGGAGTGATACACAGCACACACGACAACAACCCCATCACCAGAGACAAGCATCTGTTCTGTTGACAAATGAGCTCCATCCAAGAAATTGCAGCCGCGTGCTTTCAAGTGACTCCATCTCATCCCCCCATCCTTGCTCTATCTAAAAGGAAAACAGCATTTAATATTTCAAAAGAGCTTATGCTATGAAAGGGTTTATGACAAACACTTTAAATAATTATTTTAAATAGAAATTGGTACACTGGGTCTTCAGATGAGAGGAAAAGAATCGCTCTTGTCGTTACTTGCGTTATCTTGTGACACTCTCTCCGGTGGAAAGGCCCTTGGCATATACAACAAACTGCAGGCTAAACCTAAATGAACAGGAGCAACTATTAAAACCAACATCCATAGTAAGCAACTGAAAATGAAATATGAAGGCCCTAAGTCAGTAGAAAGCAGCACTGTCTCCTAGATTGTTGCCACTGATTCGTGTCAGTTGAGGCTCTGGATTGCTTTTAGGCACCAGTTTTAGCCTCCTCCTTCCACCTCTCCACCAAGTCCTTGCACCGATTTAGCCGACTGATGCTGGTTCACTGCAGCTGCCCTTTGGAGACTCCCTCATTCCCCGTCCATACAGCACAGCCTGGCTGTAAGTCCTCAGCCAGACAGGAACGTGCACGTTAGAATGAAGGTGAACCTCAAATGGAAACGTGGAAACAATCTCTGCTTGAGTTCAACTTTTGTTTGGTTGGGGTTTAACAGGCATGGCTGTGTCACGGATTTGAGAATACAAATTGCCACTTCCCATACTGCAGATGTTTCTCATGTCAGCTTCTGGGATTTGACTGCGCCTTATATTTAGCAAATATAAGAACAACAGAGATTTGCTCTAATTTAGGCATCTTTGCTTGAAGATAAGGATCTGCGTTTTCATTTCCTTTTCTTATTTTCATAATGTAAACCCAGCAAGCTGTTATTCACCAAGCCTGCTACCAAAAGTGAAAGCAAACACAAATGTCTGTGAATGAAAGAATCAGAGCAGTAGAAGCACACTAAGCCAAAACCAATCCTATTTAAAGGACAGAAGCATGCCATGAAGTGTCCAAATATAATTGATAATATTCTTAAAATGTACTCTTTTTTTTCCAAAATGAGCACTCATCTGTTTTCCTTCACTGCCCAGAAAATTCAAACAAAAGAGCAGCCTGTAGTGTGTAGATGAAAATATATGCATTGCACAGTAACTTCTTTTTTAACCTAGAGTTTATTATCAATTTTTAAATTGTCATGTTTTAGCAAAACTTTTCTATCCCACAGCTCAGCTCTTTTCACCCTGGATACTTCAAAAGAAATCCTAACAAGAGAGGTTGGTCTTTTTGTCATGTTAGGGGGGAAAAAAAAAATAATCACTCTGTCATACTGAAAATGAGAATGATTCAGAATCAAAGGAAGGGGATATCATCAAAGGTCCTGGGAGATGATGAATAGCTTCAGGAAGGAAACAGGCTTTTTTAATGCACAGTTTAACATTGAGAATGAATGTAAGTACCTAGCCTGGCTGTGCAGAGGGATGGAGGAGTTTGGGGTGAAGGAGAACAGGAGGAGATGCATTGCATGCAGGAGGGTATACAGCAGTACACTGCAGATTGGAGGCTCTTTACTTCCATGTTGTGCTCAAATTTTGACTGACTGTCAAAGTAAACAGCCCCAGTTACATTCATCTGGACTGACATCCACTGAGTTCAAGGCTGGGGAGAAGAGTATTTTGATAAGCAGTTCAGTTATTGTAGGTATGAGGATATGAAGCTTTAGTCTTGCTTCCTCCTCTCCCTGACATTTTAAAATGTCAAGCTCCTGTCCACATTGCTGCCTTATTTCCCACCTAGTCTGCAAGTGAGCAAGAGAAAGTTACCTGTTCACTGCATGAGAGGAACCACAGTATCACTGAAGATTTTAACACGAGTAATAGAAGACCACAAAGTTGGAGTAATGGCACAACTGCAGGTCGGGAACTAGAATGTGATCAATTTAACATTCTTACTTGAAAGATGTAAGTTTGTGAACAGCACAGTCCAGGGACAATCAGTGAGGGCTCCGTGCTGCGTGGGGTGTATCAGACAGCCCAGCAAGGTCCCACCTCCATCAGTGGCTTTATTACAGTGTCAGGCAGCAGTTGCACCCACGTCAGCAGCAGAGCTGGGAAGGAGCATCTCATCTTAATGAACAAAGCTTTTCTCTTACGCCAAAGAAAAGCCGGTGCAGCGATGCAATATTTAAACTCTACAAAGTCCTTATTAAATGTGACAGCAACAGCTGTAGCAGCTAGAGCACTGGCAGAATGAGGAAAAGAATTAAAGGCCTTCTGAGGGCTAGAAAAAGAAGAAAGGTACAATTTTAAGTATTAAAATGAGGTCTGGGCTGATGGTGAACATAGATATGGTAACAGATAGCCAGAAATCTTGGAGGTGCTGAAAGCTGTTGCTCTGACCCTCACAAAACTTAATGAAAAGGAACCGTCTTTAATTCTTTCCGGTCAATATCCTCTACATTAAACTAATATATATAATTCCCACCCCTTACCTTCAGAGTGTGGTGGGTCACATTAATCTCTCCCCAACATCATGAACTCCCAACTGAAACAGACCTCAGTATTTGTTTATGAAATGCACAATTCCAGTTGCAAGGCCAGAACAGCGGATAGCGGCGAATGGGATTATTCGTGTTTGGAAGGTGGAGAAAAAGCAGAAATCAAAAATAAAACCCTGAAAAGGGGTATTTTTTGCCCTACAGGTAGAACAATACAACATGTGCATTTTAGATGTGCCCAGTTTCTGTGACTGCTTTTCTGGAATGACTGCACTGATGTCTATCCTTGAGGGAATGGTAGGAAAGACCTCCCCGCTTCACTATATTGAAGGTCATGTTGGCATAATCTACAGGAATTCAATTTGCTCTGTACAGGAAGCCACTAACACAGAAGAGAAATTTCTCTTTGACAAGTTGTTTAAAACAAACAATTCCAAGTGAATGAACTTCTGTATATGAGCAAATCATGAAACGTTTCTTTGCATAGGCTGTATGAGACCTGCTTAAGAGAAGGACATAACAGACCTTGTCATCACTGGAGGTGTAGGCACCACAACACTCACCCTTGAGCTCCACCACCTTCCCAGACTGACCTCTCTACCACTTTTTCTTCCCATCCACATCCTGTGATCACAATATTTCTGCTGAGTTCAGCACTGCCCAAAGCTCTAGTGCAGCTTCTTTGTCAAGTGATGGAAAAAGTCTTTCAGGTAGGAAAACAGTGAATTCTCTCCCTCTGGACAACACCAAAGGAAAGCTGCAGTTTATCCCAGAATGGAATTTCTGCTATGGAAGAAAAAAGGTATTTCATAAAGGGAAAAAATGTTAACCTTCTTTAAAAAAACCCCCCCCCCCCCCCTTTTTTTTAAAGAAAACTAACATTTCTTCATCACACTTCTATCCCCACCCTTCCTCTCATACTGTCATCTGCAGCATGCTGAAAAACTTACTGAGTACCTCTCATTCCTATTTTATTTACAAATTAAGTTGCCTGTATTACTGCAACATCCTGGGTCCCAAGAGAAGCAGAAATGAAACAACATCTCTAAGTCAGATCATTTTACTGCACAGACACATGTACATACATATAGGCAGGTAACAGTGTTCTCCTTAAAAACATCTGCCTAAATACAGTTGTTACGGCCCCTGGAGCACTACAGCTGTCGGAGCCCTGGCAGGGCCATGCCTCCCTTGCTCCCAGTGCATCTCTCTTCCCAGTTAAGAATAAAAAGAAGCATGTGAATTCCAGAAAAGTCATAAGAAGCATATATGGCTTAGGGCAAATTGGTTCCTTCCCTGCCAGGAACTATAACCAGTCCTGGCCTAGGATGGACAACTTAACTAGCCACAACTGGATTGCTAATGTGATAGGTACTCTATAAAGATGAAAAGCCAGCTGGTGCTTGAATCTACTCTGCTTCCATATAACCAAAGGCCTTTTATCAACTCCAGTCATTAAAAAATTATTTCAGACCAATTCCTGGCAGACAGGTACCCACACAAGAGAAGCAGCACCAGCCAAGATAAAATAAAATCAGAGGCCACACAGATCACACTGGTCTTTTGCTTCTAGAAAGGAGCCCTTTAGGTCCATAACCAGGCTATACCAGACAAAAATAGAGCATAAGAACCCAAAGCTGCCTTACAAATTTACAACTCTATTGTTTATTAATGTTACTGTTAAATCATTTTGGTTTGCAATTCTGAGCTTCTTATTTCCTGCGCTTTCTCCAAGTACTTCAGCCCATAGGGCTTGTCATAAACAATACCTCTGAGAGCTTTTCATTTTCAGCCAAAGAAGAAAAGTTAAATCACTTACTGCTCCCTTCCCATTGGTTGCAAATTGATTTTATTTACTGAAACATGCTTGCATTGCAAAACCCACTCAACACGCACAGTAAATAAGTCAGTACATGGAAGTCCAACGTACCTATACCTTTGAAACAGGCTGGAGTCATAAACATCCAAATACAAATTCAGTTGTACGCTTATTCTTCTCCTGCGTACAAGAGGTCAATCAATACTACCAAAGATAAAAACCAGCTTGGTTGGTCCCAATAAAAATTAAGAACATATATTCCATGCTGCTCCATGGTATTAAAGACAGGCAGGGTACTTAACACACCAACTGTATTTTTATATGTCCTTTCAACTTAAAAATGCAAGGCACAGAACAAGCATCGGTAAGTTATTAGCTTCAGTCTTCTGGTGAACTTCATAAGAGCAACATCAGAGCCTGAAGCAATACTACTACTGTCAGATCTCATAAGCTAAACAGGGCCAGGCCAAACAGGCACTTGAAGAAGGCACCTTTGAGGATCACGTAAGGGCAGCAAGAAATAATGCTGACAATTCAGCAGTGAGCACTATTCCTTCCACAGCAGAACTTATCATCTCAGATACTCAGCCACGAGTGCTATGCAGCACAAACCAGCTCTGAAAGGTGTCAACATTGTGCTGAGAAAACATAACCCTAATCCCCAGCTGAAGTGAATGCAGTTCACCGATTAAATTTTCTCCAGTCATTTCGAAGGACCCAGATAGTCATTGCTTTCTATTCTCACGCTTTTCTTAGGAGACAAAACATTAGTTAAGAACTGCAGGGTTTCTCTGGGAGGGTGGGGAGGCTGCGTTTTTAGTGGGCAAAGCCATCTGCTCACTCATGTGTATCTATTTTACCATTAGCAAAATGGTTTCAGGGGCAGCGTTGCTCCACGTCTGTGCACCTATCTGCCTATCCATTATTAATGAAGAAGAATGAGCATCCAGCCTACACTTTCATGATGAAGGAAGCCTCTTTTATATTGGAAATTACAATGTACAGGTTTATTTCAGCGGCTGCGCTTTACCTCACTGTTGTGGGCAAAAGCCCCACAGTCCTATCATTTTATACTAAATCACCTCCACTACTGAAAGCACAATGCACTTAGAGATTGTAGCTCAGCAGCCCCTGGAATAAAAGGCAATTCTTAAAGCGGGCGCTCGTATCTGACATTTACAGTACATAGTAAGTGATTCAGCAAGCTACAGCTGCTGCGGACAACGACAGATCACTGGATAAATGAGCAGCTGGTAACAAGTGTGGAAGCCCTGCCTGTCCGCATCGATAAATTAGACCATACCAAATAATCAATGCTGCAAACTGCTGATTGAAGGTTGAAGGAAAAAAACCCCTAGATGATGTCCAAGAACATGACGGAGAACTAGGGGTAATCACAGGTCAATGAAAACTAATGCTATTAGCCATTCTAATTACTTTGCACGCTCATGAGCAGTTTGTGAAGCTGTAAGTAAAGCGCCAAGAGTACCGACACTATATATAATTCATAGACTGCAGCATATTGCTACATTTCTCATTGCCCTTAGAACTTGTACTTTCTCCAGGAAATATGGAGGTAATATGTAATGTTTATCTTCCAAACTCGTTCTTCATGAGCCCTGTATTAAAAGGTCACTGTGGTGAATGGGAAAGTCATCAATCTGGATCATTTGAGGGACCAAAAATGAAGGAGCTTTTATCCTTCTGGATGTATTGTGTTGTCACTTCAACAGCAACACAGTTCACACAGCAACCACGAATGGGCACGTGCATCCCTCAGATACCGTCCAGATCCTCAGCTTACTGACTTTGATGAGGTGCTCTTCCAACAGCAGAGTTGGGTCAATTTATCAGGACTTGTCTGGGTGTCAGGTGAAAAGGAGATGTTAAAGGTACCTGACTGGCTGTGTTACTTCTTCCAGGTGAACGGGTACATGCATCGCACTGATATCTCGCTCTGGACTGAATTTTCCTGTTGACTCTTTGCAGACACAGAAGTTGCTGCAGATTTATGCTGGGGTTTTGCGTGGTCGAACAAGGAACGCTCTGAAAGTGGCAGAGAAATTGCTCCATTTTCCAAATGTGGTTAAAAGCAAATGGCCACATTTCTCTTTCTGGATCACACTGGGTTTGACCGAGGTAGCTAGAAAAATTAAAGTCACTACAGAAATTGGTGGCTATTAAATGTGCTTTGACCACAGAAACATGCTTAGCTGTCTACAGCAGTTAATGGGATGCTGCTGGCCAGACATAACAAGCCAGCATCCGAATTAGAGGTTCAAGATAAATACTTTACCGTACGAAACAGAAACCTAATATTTACAAAACAAGGACCTTGATAAAAATTAATACAAATCACATAAAATATATGAAAAGAAAACTCTAATCTTTGACACTTCCTATATGTAGCTGTAAATAGCTGGTTATTTCAGCAGTGGTTTGAGAACCCAGCTGTGAAATTCATTTCCTGGTCTTTTAGTACTGTATTTGTCAGCACTTAACCCATTTCAGGCTTGGTTTCTGTCACAAAAAAGGAAGGTTCCCTTTAGAAAATCAAGATGCAATGCATCATTTATATGAAAATGCTAAGAAGAGTATCTCCTACTCAAGGTCTTTTGAAGTTTGGGACTCTCAATAAAAACTTAAATTGGGCAGGTTTTGCATTTAATGAAAAAGTGATTCCCTGACTCTGTCAAGATACTGCAAACAAGGAGAAGAAATGAAGTCTTGATATGGAAATGTGTAAGTTATAGCAGCAAGAAAATGTCACTTCAGATATAATGTAAATGTTATATATTTTAACATGTCAACATTAGAAGGGAACGGGAAGGATTTTTTGCTTCCAAACAATCTGTAGTACCCCTCCAAGAAGTACAGAAATTCTGCAGGTTTCACTTGTTCACTTCAAGATTTCTCTTCTGGATTTGCAAAATATCTCCCTTTCACAGTTGTTAGAACCATAGTTACAGGGAAGCTGCTTTTCCCTTTGCTTTTAGTTTTTGTAAATATTTCCCTCCCCAACAATTGTTTTCACTAGTTTTTTTTAATTAATTATCTTTTGGACTCAAATACTGATAAAAGTTCTGTTACATAAAAATGTTCAAGGGTGTTTTCTAGGAGGAAAGAAGACCCTGTTGCCTCTACCACTATAAATACAGGCCGTTGGCCGATAGTATGTACTAACACCATGCATTAAAAAGGAAATAAAAGTCACTGTGAAAATCTTACCAGCTTATTATCCACCCTACCTGCTTATGGAATGTTGGCTAAAAATCTGAAAATGGACACTTTATTTTGAGCTCAGCAGCTCTGAGCAGTCAATCAATATATCTTACCTTGTGACACTATTAAGGAATGATACTTAATGTGAATCCCCTTCTCCCTGCATCCTCCCGAGGCCAAGGCACAAGATACAACCTCACATCAGCCAAGGAAGCCGGGTGCAAACATCCATCACCCCCTTACCCTGGCAGAGTTCTGCACGGTGATTTCTGTCCGCAGTACTAAGTGTGGGAGAGAGTTATGGCTTATGGATAAAAATAGCTTGTTCAATACAAAAATGGGCTCCAAAGAAAGCGCCAACGTTGTCTGACTGCACTCCAGCAGCTCCCTGTGATGTTGTGGAGAGCAGAAGTTGGGCCTTCGGCTGGAAACGGTACATTTCCTGCCAAGAGCGAGCTCCAGCCATGGCACGCGCATGGGACACGATGGGGGCCGGGCACCCTCGGCCATATGTCCAGAGTGGAGAGGACTGCCAAGCACCGAGAGCGAGCCCAGCGCTGCTCCTGGTG
This sequence comes from Todiramphus chloris collaris, assembly GCA_025345505.1. Lineage (NCBI taxonomy): Eukaryota > Metazoa > Chordata > Aves > Coraciiformes > Alcedinidae > Todiramphus > Todiramphus chloris. The sequence continues at coordinate 7,316,467 of JANVCC010000073.1, read as the reverse complement.
GGGAAAGAAGGGCTAGAGCTGCCGAGCCAGGGCAGAAGGGAAAGAAGGGAAAGTACGTTCCTGGGTCCAGCAACTTCAACACGACTTTAGATGCAACACAATTCTGGTGAACGCTAAATAGGGGAAATTTTTCATTTGGTGATGTGGAGCTAAAAAAAGGAGCTCTCTAAACACAGCAGCTGTTTCCAGGAAAAGGGGAACAGCTCCAAACACAGCAAACGCTTCCCATCCCCGTCAGCACTGGCCATGCAAGCGTGCGAGGAGGAGCAACCGCTGAAGGCCAGGCTAACTCCCACCAGGTGCACAGCACCGTGCTTTACCTTGGAGTGCTTTTCATCAGGAAAATTCACAGGCTGCTGTATAGGCTTGCCTTGAAATGTTTTCTGCTTTATTTGAGACAACAGGCATGCTGACCCAGCTTTGAAAATTCAAATAAATAAGTGAGAGGGGAGCTAGCAGCTCTCACCAGATCCACTGGTCCAAAATCAGCAATGAAAACACCCCTGCACTCCAAGCAACAAACTGACACCAGAGATTAGGCGAGATGTCTACTGCTGCCAGCAACTACAGTTTGCATTTGGTGAGAGTTCCTGCATTTCATGAGAAATTTCCTGTGAAATATCAATTTAAAATTCTGGGGGAAATAATTCCGAAAGATTTTTTAACAGGTACTAGCAAAATATCTAAATTCAAGAATGCTAAATGATTCCAGTAATAATTCCAGCTATATGTATTATTAAAAATTGTACACCCACAAATCAAATTACAATCTCCCAGCTCACAAAAAAAAGAAGTAATTTGACAAAACAAAATAGGAAATACAAAATGTTGCCGTATGATCTTTGATGTTAATATTACCTAAACTGAAGTGGATGTTATTCCACACAGTGCTCTTATTTGATGATAAAACAGTGGTAACAACAGCTATTGCATCCCCAAATAAAGGGCTCTGGAGCTTAGAGTGTGAGGCAGTAAATGGAGAGTGAGAGCACGTCCAGCCTCCGCCAGGACCCAGCGGCTCTGCCCTCTCTACAGAGTGCAATGCCAGGCAGAGATGTCAGAGTTACTTTGGGTACCAAAAGCCACACAAACATGTTAACTAGTTCTGCTGAAAAAGCTCCTCCGGAGTTGACTTAGGAATCCCCACAGAGCAGAGCTTTGCACAACAAGCATGTCCTTAGTATAGTACCTCTTGCTGCAGAAAACTCCACTAAATACATCAGTTCATCCGCTTCTATTCCTCATCCGCTTGCTTTTTTAACCTGTGTCTTACCTTGGCCCTGCTTTTTTGTATATCCAATTCCCATCTACACAATGATATTCAGAGCTCAGTGACCTTTTAGAGCTAAACTGGGTTTTTTTGGGTAACTACTTCAGCAGTATTGAAGCATTTCATAAATTCATTGCAAATTAATAAAATGCTTGTGCCAAAACAAAATGGCATTGGGATAGAATCAGAATTCAAGGTTTTCAGGTTTTTTAGGCATATAACAATTCTTATATTTTACATTATATAAGTAAATCCCTTATAACAATCTGAATTCCAAAGGACACGTTTCAGTTCCATTCAAATAAGCTTTAATTTGTTTTAACACTTTTCTGCTCTCATTGTTCTGGAAACTGCCAACAGCCAAAAACGCTATCAGTCAACATGCCATTTGTACAACTGTGGTGATCATACTTTACCTACTGTAAACTGCTAAGGCTTAGGGTGCACTTACAGATTACTGCAGCTATAAATCTGTACTGAACAGCACCCACTGATTGCTGCCAATGTGTCACTAGACCCCACTACAAATAATGTTAAATAGTATACCTACTTTACAGAGGACCAAAAACGTGCAGAAAAGCAACGACCACCAAACAGTGGATGTAGTTTTGGCTCATGTCCTCACTTATTCTGTGGTAGCTCGCCTCTGCGTGTCCCTAGAGCTGCTGGGGAGGATGACTAATTGTTCACGTGTTTAAATCCAACTCACCCCCTTGGCTTAACAACAGCAAATCACCATCAACTGCTTGTGCTAATTAAGGGGTCCCAAATACGCACGCAAAATCTAGCAGCATCAGCAGGTGTAATCTGAAAAGTGAGCAAAGTAATGAGATTTGAAAGAATTTAATTGAAAAACTATAAGCAAAGAGTGAATTCAGGCAGAATCATTCAATTCATGTAGCCATGTGGAATAATTTGTCATTTACGACAGTCAAAACAAATATTGCTGCATAAATGACTTTTAGGAACAGCCAGGCATTTTAGCAGCCTATGAAGAATATGATGGAGTAGAAGTTGAAGGAAACTTGGAGGACAAGGCTGCTGGATAGAGTGGTCAGGTAATTCCTGTATGTCACTCCAATCCATCACCAGCAGTTTATGAAGTCGGTCAGATGGCCACCTTCTGCTGCCAAACTGGAAAATAATTCACCAGTACAAGTTCACAAATCACTTCTTTTCACAGGGAACAGAAAGAACAAGGAAACCTCTCCCACTAGAATAGCTGTCCATGGAAAAGCACATCCCTGCAAAATAGCCCCATCTGCCAAGGGACACCTGGGCCCCCCCATGAGAGCAGGGCTTGCTCCTTCCTCAGAGGGGGTCCCTCTTTCCCCAGCACCCAACATACATTTGCTTACATCTTCTTCTAAGCCTGTTTCCTAACACACCAGTCTTCCAAAACCAAAAAGAGAGCTGAAGGTACACATAGCAGCTATTTTCCTCAGGTGCACCTTTTCATCCCCAGAGATATTGAAATATTGCTATGTATGAGACAGGGTGAACAGGTTGGTAGGGCTGTGGAAAGCAGGAGGTTACCTAAATTGCCTTCCAGAAACGTGACTTTTTATGTTTGGGTTTTTCTTTTTATCTGAATAGTGTACTGTTCTTCACTAAGCACTGGCATTTAACAATACTAATTAAAATGCTTATGATTTCTGATGTTTTGAATATCTGTAATTTTATTTAAAACTAATGAATTCTGATAGTGTTGATTATTTGTGACTTTTTGTTATTATGCTCATTTTTTTCTCTGTGGCTGCACTTTGGTTTATTATCTAATCAAAAACTGAGTTTCTGTCACATTTTTAGGCTTTAGAATCCTGGATCACAGTTGCTAATCTCACTTGTTTGTGCACAACAAACCTCCCAAGAGGCAAAGTGAAAAGGTGGGTATACATAAAGATTCTATTTATTTTTTTTAAACATAGACTGAAAGGTTACACGTTACTTGCTGTGATAACACTGTTGTTGTGTTTCTTCAGCAAAAAGGGCTGACAAGACTTGTTTCACATCTGTCTGCATAATATAACCCATGAAGAACTAGTGATGAAAAAGCTGTTTTGTTGACAATCTGTTATTGTTAAATGCACCCAAACATCAAGATTTAGGCATTGCTCATTAGTGCTGTATTGTAGCTCAGGATTTTGTCCCTATAAATACTTTGTGTGAAAATATTTTTCAAACACATTCTATGCTGCAAGCACTTTCCTTACAGCCCCAACGAGCTACAGCCTCTGGAGCCTTTTAGCATCTTAGTAACACTTGCCCATACCCTAACCATCGAAGCTATGTAAGAACATTGCCAGCCACATATGGTACCCTGTGTGTAGCTCTACCACTTGATCTGTTTGTTTTGTGCTCTGCTCATCTACTAACGCAACTCTTTGCCTTTCTCACTGTGGCCAGACATTACGTGGATGGAAACTGAAAGCCATCAATGACTCCAGAGATTTTTTTCCTTACAAATTATCTCACAGCAGCTAATATAATGACTTAGTGAGAGGAAGAAGAAAGGGAGTAGGAACTCCCTTAACTATCTCCAAGTGATCCACTGAGATCTTCTCTTTGGGTGTGCAAAAGCAAAAAGGCAAGACTGGATCTGAGGAAAGCAGTGCCCGAGGACTGGTCAGGCTGTTCTTACAGCTTCCCTGCACAGCCACAGCCACTCAGGCAACTGCCCTGACACTCTGGCACAGGAACTCAAGGCAGCACCTCCTAATAGCTCTAATAACTTCACTACAAGATTGCTTAAATAATCGCTGGGTAAATAACTAATAAGAGAAGGCCTTTGACCCTAATTAAAAGTCTCACCTAGCAGACTCTACTTGAAATAAATGCATAAGTAACACTAATATGAATACCAAATACACAGTCACTCCTCACTTAGTCCATCACTGCTCTCTTGTCTGCAATTAACTTTGATCAGGCTGCCTTGGGGGATCATATCTTCAGTAGAGCTGCTGCATTAGTCTTGGATATCATTAACTCTTCTGATTACCTTGTTCAACAGCAAGTTAAAATAGTGCTTCTGGCTCCTGCACTTTCAAATTTTCCTGAAGCTTTCTGTTATTCCAACTTCTGTTACGTCAGCACTGCATTTATGCTGAGTTCAAGTTTCACTCTTTAGATGCCCATACTGCATTTATCTATGAATATCAGTTATTTCATGTTGCCACTTCCGTAACGACTACAATCTCCAGAAAGGACTAAAACTCTCATGTACCATATTTGATGCAACTTTACAAAAGGAAAGATCCTGGTTTTACAACAAAGAGATAAAGTAAATAACCTAACTGGTATTTCAAGTATTGCATGCTTTAGTGAAAGCCTCTGAAAGACTAAAGGGAATCTAATGCAACCTCTCCTCTCTCCCTGGCAGTGCAGCACTTCTTGCTCGGTGGAGACGTGGAGTTGCCTGTTGCACTTTCAGAGTAACTCTTTAATAAGAATTTCAGGTTACCATGGCTGCTAACAGCAGCCAACAGAATCTTGCTGTTCAAAATCTATACTGTTAGAGGAACTCAGGCGCTTGCCAATAAACACCAATTCAGACATGTTAATAAGTATCAGCAATAGGAACAGCAATAGAAAGTTCCCGCAGAAGAAAACAGTAGGCAAGATCCTTTCCTCCACATCTGCAATGCAGACTAGCAGAGACAATTCTACCACAGCTTCACTGGTAATCCGTCTGCAGAATTTGCTAACAGCAGGTTCAGCAGCCTGAGCTCTGGTCTCACTCTAGCTCCTCCTTGTACTGCATTTTGATAAGAACTCAATTTTCAGACAGGGGAATAATGTGGCTCAGTGCACCACTAATCCCACTACATGACAGACACGGGCAAACTGAAATGAGTCTGTGAAGAGCCACAAAGATGATTAGGGGACCAGAGTACCTAGTATATAAGGAGAGGCTGAGAGAGCTGGGGTGAGTTGGTCTGGAGATGTAAACACCTGGTGGGAAGGTGAGGAGAAGATGGATCCAGGCTGTTCTCAGTGGTGCCCAGTGAAAGAATAAGAAACAATGGGAACACAAACGATAATAAAAGAAATTCTGTTTAAACATAAGAAAAATCTTTTTTACTGTGAGAACAATTGAACACTGTGACAGCCTTGGCCAGAGATGTGGAGTCTGTATTCTTGGAGACAATCAAAACCTGAGTGGGCACAGCCCTGGGCAGCCTGCTGTAGCTGATTCTGCTTGAGCTGGGGGTTGGATGGGATGATCTCCAGAGATGCCTCCAACTTAGATCTGCACTAGGCACAGGAAAGCAAACTCCCAAGATGTGTTTGCCAAAAGCTACACCAGTAAGTACTTTTCTTTCTGGCTCCCATGAGACATACTCTTCAACAAAGCCCCTGAGTACATTGTGCACCTGCTCCCAGCCTGGGATCTGCTCTGCCTCAGGACCCTCCACCTGATGTGCCCAGCAACACAACACAAGCTGTTGGTTGCATGTTTTCTTTGGCCTCTCCCCCACAAAGATCTAAAGCCACATGTATATAAAATTTGCAAACTGAAACAAAACAGAAAGAGGAGAACGAAGCTCGGCAAAGCACCAGCTATAAGATAATATGCTTACATGGTTCCATGTATTACATTCATAGTTACAGTGCACATTTTCAGGTCATCATATACATAAACTTACTTGCCTATTCCAGACATCTAGAGAGATTCAACCAGCAAACACAAAACATCAGATATGTCCCTCCAGTGCTTAAATCTGGAAAAGGTATTTACTAACATAAGTGCTTTCACATAACTAAAGGAATTTTAATTTAATATGAATTTCACCCCAAATTACAAGGGGAACAATCTCCTGGTTCTCAAGCATTTAGCAAAAAGGAGAACACTTGCATATTCTATAATTACATTTTAAATAACTCAGGTCATAAATAACACAAAACAAATAACTTCAATACATACTATAGTTGATTTGGGACAAATTCATTAAATTTTGAAGTATGATTATACTACACTGTTCAAATAATGAAGAGAACATACGAGTTCTAGCAACGTCCTGATGAGAGAGAGCATAGAATATCTGTCATCTAAAGAATATCCATCATCTAAAGAATATCCATCATGGGGAATTGAATTAGATGCATCTCGTTTTCACTTTGTCAAACTTAGTTCATATTCTGGTTGAAGACCAGCGTGCTACCTCAGATAGGAACTACCTGCAAGCAGGTATTATATCTTAGTTTGACAGGTCTGGGGTCAGGTAGGTTAAATCAATACTTTAGAGACCTGTTTGTGGTCAAAAATGGACAATAAAATTCACATGATATATGAATCTGGCACACAGGGAACAGACCTGTTTTAAAATGGGGAATAATAGTAAGAAGCAAAAAAATAGATTTCACTCAAAATAAAGAGAAGAATTGTATTTCAAGAACATATTAGAAACATGATATGGACTAACTCAGTTTGATGTAAGAAAGTAGAATTCTACTTTTAACTGCCTTAAGTAGGATCCCATTCTAATCAGTACATTGAAACACAGACAGGAACATATGTAACCATTTGTCTATACGCTTTTCTGCGAAGGGCGGACAAAAACTCAACTGTTTTCAGATACTTGCAACAGTTCTACAGACACTAAAGGCAAAATACTAATTATAGATCCCATACTGCACAGTGGCATGGAAAGGGATCAGAATATACTGGTAGGCAATACTACTTTACCCATTCATTTTTGGTACTTGACAAACAGACAGAAAAATACTGTTGGCTAGAGTAGATTACTACATGGACTCAGAAACACACCACGGATGAGTTCCTGATAAGAAGGTTACTTTTCCCCTGGGCAGCCCCATGTTCCTAACGTCATTCTTGGAATAGGTTGTGCCACACTCTTCGCTAAAGATAAACCCTAGACTAGAAAAGATGATAATCACCAATTAACCTAAAACTTAAAAACTTGGAACAATCACTCAAAAAAATTAATGACTCAAGTTGTCTCTTTTGGCTGTGATTTATTCTAGGACAAACCTCAGGAGAAGCCTCTTTTACAGCTTCAGTCAACCTTCCCTCTCTTTAGCACCGAAGACAAATCTGGATTCTGAATTACTTCCAGTGTATAGAGGGGAATGAGGTCTGCCCTCCCTTTTGCTTTATAACCATCATTTCCAGGTTTTGTACAGAGCCACAGACAGAAGTGTATTCTGTGGAATTTTACAAGATCCTGACATGTATTTCCTCTAGTTTGGGACTGCTCAGCTGTTGGGATTTGGTTTGGAATTACTACTATAAAATACATTCACTGACGTGTGAAAAAACACATTTTCTTTTTATTTCAAGGCTTTATTTTTTCTATTGTCACAGAACAAAGACTCTTACCAGTAACCTTCAATTGAACTGTTCTTCGTATAAGCTTGCCTTCAAACTTTAGTTCACAGGTATAATTTCCTCCATCTTCTTCTTGGACCTCTTGTATTAAAAGAGTATTTCCCTTCTGAATCACAACGCTTCGCCACATTTTTGGCTTACACTCCTGCAGAAAAAATCCATTGCCAGAATTACCCAGCTTGTATGACACAAGACAGCGTTGCCTGATCAGATTTTCAGTATTATGCATAAGTAAACAACCATCTCAATATATTTTGCAATTCAAATTCAAATATAATTTCAAAAAGCACAGAGATCTGAAACTGGAATTAATTTGAAGACACAAATTAAACAGGAATGTTTTAAGGTTCAGTAATTTCCACTGTATCACAGGGGCTGTGTTTAATATGTGGTGCCCTGAAGCAATGATTAAGTATCTTCTCTTTTTCATTATGAACAACTGCCAAGACCTCTACTTTAGGATTGACCATTAAAATGCATCTCTGTTTGAAGGGAGTAAAGGCAACATCTGTTAAAGAGTTAGCCTGAAAACAAACTTTACAGTCTCAGGGTAGACCCATTTACCAACAGAAGAAAATGAGGAGAACAGCAGCAGTTTGGTAAGCAAGAGAATTCAGGAAGCCTCATTTCCTTACATCTTGTTTCTCATCACTGGCTTCTCTGGCACCTGATGAACTTTGATTCAGCCTCTTCCCATCACTAGGCATTTTGTAGCATCACTGGTACAGGTTAGGGGTAGACCTGCTGGAAAGTAGCTCCATGGAGAAGGATCTTGGAGTCCTGGTGGACAATAAGTTATCCATGGGACAGCAATATGCCTGTGGCCAAGAAGGCCAATTATATCCTGGGGTGCATAAAGAAAAGTGTGTCTAGCATGTTGAGGGAGGTTCTTCTCCCCCTCTGCACTAGTGAGACCACATCTGTAGTACTGTGTTCAGTTCTGGTCTCCCCAGTTCAAGAGAGACAGGGAAATACTAGAGAGAGTCCAATGGAGAGCTACAAAGATGATGAGGGGACTGGAACATCTCTCTGATGAGGAAAGGCTGAGAGACCTGGGGCTGTTTAGCCTGGAAAAGAGAAAGCTAAGGAGGGATCTTATTAATGTTTACAAATATCTGAAGCTGGGTGTCAAGTGGAAGGGGCCAGTCTCTTTTCAGTTGGGCCCTGTGATAGGACAAGAGGTAATGGTCACAAGCTAAAACACAGGAAGTTCCATCTCAATATGAGGAAAAACTTCTTTAATGTGAGGGTGACGGAGCCCTCAAACAGGCTGCCCAAAGAGGTTGTGGAGTCTCCTTCTCTACAGAATTTCAAGACCTGCCTGGTTCCTGTGTGGCCTGCCCTGGGTGACCCTGCTCTGGCAGGGGGGTTGGACTTGATGATGTCCAGAGGTCCCTTCCAACCCCTACCATTCTATGATCCGTGTGCATCCTCTGATGGGGTACATGGTACTGATGGCCTGCAACTCTCACTGACTTTTCCAAGTAGACCTTAGCTGTTATTGGGCACATTTAAGTTCACCACTAGCAATGGTGATCCTACTGGAATGGTGTTTGAGTCCTTCTGCATACTGTGTGATACAGTGCAAGAAGCAGCTCACCCTTTGCTAGCATACTGTATCCTTGCAGCCAGATCAGTCACCTTCCACGCTAACAGTACTCCTGATGGAATACCTCTTGGAATACCCTGAACTAAGCACAAGCACAATCCAATCATTGTCTCTTTAAACTGGTACTTTAAGATTATATATTTATGGTCTCTCAGTAACACCAAGCCTGCTCTGCCTGCAAACAAAATCACGCTTTTCTCCATTCTCTAAAACACTCAGTACTCCTGACAGCTCTGGAGGCTCTGGCTAATTCTGTACCCACAGCACAAAAAGAAATGTAGGGGACAAGTAACTTTAATGGCCCTCTATTCCCTCTCTCGAGGTGGCAACACAGAATCAACGCTCCGACTACAATAACAATCTCCCACCAATTATATCAGGCTCACCAACTTCAGATTCATGTAAACAGCCCAGACTGATGCCCCATTTTCTGCTCGTCTGCAACAGCAGCTTCAGAAATTCAGCAAACAAAACAGAACAAAGCTTTCTCTTAAAAAAAACAACCAAGCAAGAAAAAACATTGACGTGCAAATATGACAGCAAGAGATCAAAATGAAACAGATGTAATTTTCATGGGACACCATACACATTTCAAATCCACAGTGCCAGATTCTAAATTAAAGGATAATAATAAAGAAATAAAAAAGATGGGACAGTGAGCTTCTGGCTTTACACTTGAAAATGGAGCACTGACGCGTTTCTCTCTGTCCCTAACAGGCCAAATTCACTTACAATATGGTCAGATTATGAATTCTGAAACTACAATACTAATGCAGGTAGCAGAGTGTTCAGGTTATCTTTCTAGTTCCAAAGTGCAGTTGTAATGAAAATATAATCTTGTCTTGCATGTGAACTTTAGTTAACACCGATGACAGAGGATGATCACAATCCAGATCCTATCTGCTCTGCTAAGAAGAATCAGAGTGTATTTTTGCTGCCAAATTGCACTGAGATTCCCTGCGACTCACGCAAGACACAGACCTGAGCTGGAAAATGCCATTAAATGCATTCTGATTTGCACCTGATCCTATGTAAACACATATCAACCACCTATGTGGAGCAACTAAATCTGAACAATGGGCAAAGAATATGATTCACTTCTCTGTGATCCTGATGTAGAAGGACTACAATTCCCAGAATACACAAAGAAAGCCCATTTCAGATATGCACCCTTTCAGTGCAGCACTGAAAGACCCTGTCCCATTACCAGTTTTATTTTGAAAAGTGTGGGAGCAAAGAGATCAAAGATGCATTTTCATAGGCTTTGTATTTTTATATACTACACGTTAGTAATGAGAAGGGCAACATCTTTACCGGTACAGAGATTAATGTTTTAGCACATTTGTGCTACTGTGGTTTTACAGAGAGGAACTGTTCTGTTGGAATTGCACTGCTAATTTCCTAATTGTTTCTTTTTGTATCTACTTTAACTTCATGTTAAGAATTACTTGTAAGACTTTCTTTCCCAAATTTTACTGACTTACTTTTTCCTCTGCTGCCTCAGCAGGCTTTGTAAACGTCTGTTGAAAATGCCTCTTTTATCCTGCGTGGTTTTCACAGATTAGTTTAATACACAAAACTAAAAGGAAAAAAAGGGGGGAAGCTGGAAAATCCTAACTTTTTTTTTTAAGCAACAAAAATGGATGAGAAACAGACCTATTAAAAAACCACAAACAACACTAATCTTTATATTGTGAAAACAATCGATACTTTACTGCCAGAAGTCTGCTAATTTCTCTAAAAGGCAAGTGCTCTCTTGTATGACTGTTGCTTGTTTAACCAACTAATTGCTCTTCTGCTTTTGCACAACGTTTACCTGTTAGAAGAACCTGAAAGTTTCTTTTTCCAGCCTACTTATTCTCCTTCGACATCTTAAATGTTTTGGGTTCCCCCCCCACCAATAATTAAGTTGTGAGCTATTATTATTTCTTTTTATCTTCCTTGAAATTTAAGTGGCAGCACCTCAACAACTCTGTTTTTCATAGGGTAGATAACAACTACCTGTCCTTCACCTGACATTTTGATTGCTTTCACAGCCCTTCCTTCGACACAGCAGTAGAAAAGAGATGTTGGAAATGGATTAAGCCTCCACATTCTAGATGTAATATACCTTTTTCCTCTGTCAGTTGATTTTTCACAAAGCTGCTCTTACTGTTAGATCCCATTCATTCAATCGTGCCTCAACACATACATTTACTTCAAAAAAAATCCTTATATTTCTTGTCAAAACAGTTCTAACAGGCATAACAGAGCTGCGTGTGTATCGATGGCATTAATTGTGGAAATCTTTAAAAATAAATATTTCATGCAATGTAATTCTAGCCAGAAGTGAAGTTCATACTACTGTTGAAACAAATCCTCACAGCAAATGTTTTAGTACTTATCTGGTGTGCATGTGGAAATCTGTTCAGGCATAATTATTTTAAGAGCATGTTTAAATTACAGCTAACTCCCTGTAAATTGATGCAATTATTTGCTCAAGACTCATTAATGTCTCCATACAGAGAAGGTTTTTGGAAGACAGGGTAAGTCCTACACACAATGGGCTTGCACTATTACTGTCCTGGCTGATGGTATTTCATTGGTCACAAGCCCAAACTCCCCAGCTACCAGCAAACTGGCAGTTTCTCATGAACACAAGGATTTCTCTTTTCAGCCAAAGGTATAAAGAAGGAACCTGAAGGACTTCCTCATATTTATTATCCATTCTTCTATTTCAAACAACTTATGCTGTCCACCTGGATGAAAAATCTCCTCTAAATATTTCAGCATAATGAAAAGGAATTGTGCCCCAGTGCCTCTGGAGCAGATGTACACAAGAAGATGGCTGATTACACCTTCATGTACATGTCAAACTCAATCACAAAGGGAGAGAGGAAAAAACTGAGGATCCAGTGTGCTGTGACTGGGAACAGATGCCTTCTTCAGAAAATGAGGCTCTGATCCTGAAGTGGAGTATCACTTTAAACTGTTCTTTGGGAGAAGTGATGCGCTTTTTCCTACACTCTTTGCCTCACGCAGCATGACCTTAAGTCCCAGGTTGTGGTTTGCAGGGGTTACCCCAGTACTCACCGTATTATTTTGAAATCCAAGTAATTATATATTTCTAGAAACTGGATTTATGCTCTTTCGAATAGGCAGCCTTTTATTAACAGTTTGTACCATGATACACTCTGGAATATGCTTCTAAAACCCTGTTTCAAGAATAAGATTCAAGGGATAATCTGACATATAAACCTTTTGCATAATATTAATATTAATGAGCTTCCTGACTCAGGTCCAGATAACATCAGTCTTGTCTAAGAACTGAACTGATAGCACCATATTGTTAATTACGGATAAGGAGGTACCTGTAGTAGGCTATTCCACTAACATCTCTTTTCATTATCAAGCCAGACTAAAGGTTGTCGACTTTGATTGTCTCCCCATTACCATCCAATTCCATCAATTCTGTTCAATTTGACCACAGTGACGACCTGTCAGTCAGCTGTCACACTCCAGCCTGGTGGATAGGACTTATGGGAGCGACCCAGATATCACGTGTATGAAACAAAGACCCTTTCTATTCCCTGTCCTGGTCAGCACAAAGCATTGTTGATGTGGGGTTGCACATATATCTTCCTTAGACTGATTTCTGCTCCACAACAGCTGAAGATTACTCCTGCCAGACTATTTTTGCAATGTGCTCTTGCATAAATAGGAGATCTTGAGGGATGTGGTGTTCTGGAATACCTAGGCAGATAGGGCAACAAACAGCTTTTCTCTGGTACCCTCTTTTCTCCAAGACTTCAGACTTAACTGAATACATATATTTTATGTATGAACAGCACCACCCACATGCTGGGAGATACGGCTTCAATGGCTGAAAGAAAAACTTTGTTTATGCTAACAGTAGGTTATGGCAAACATCTTGTTATATAACATAGAATATGTAAAATTTCTGTAAAAAATAGAAATGACAACTTTTATAATTGCTCTTTTCTGATGCAACCTGCTAAGATGGAAAATCTGCAGCTCTGCACATATTACTTCTTTCACACAACATAACTATCTTTAAAGAATGTTATTAAGGTTGTCAAATTAAGCACAATAAATTTAGGATTTAACTACTTTGTATGTTTCTCTCTTTGTTACCTAGACTAAGTTTGTCTTAAACTTGTTCTGCCTTTATCCCTACAATCCAAACTATTTTCCACAGGCCCCCACGGTGCTCTTCCTGTTGACCATTTCTTGTTCTCTGTGACTCTCAGCTCTTTAGTCTTCTTTGTATTTCTTTCAGCAACTCATATTCAAGGGCTTTTTTTTTTTTTTCTGTCTGCCTCACAACCTATATTTTGGTCATTCTCCTGTTTTCTTGGGGAACTACAGAAACACATCTTCAGCTGAAAGTGCTGTGTGACATGAGACAGGCCATGGAGAAGGTACATCCATCCGAGTTACCCATCAAGTAGTAAAAGTACCTAACAGACCTCTGTTAAAATTAAGAGACATCAGTAAAATTACTCAATGAACTTCAGCAAAAGTAAATACATCTTTGTGAAAATAGCCAACAGACTTTGGTAAAAAGTAACAAGCCTTGGTGAAATTACCCAACAGACTGCATAAAAATCACTTGGACTACTGAAGCTGGCAGTTCTAATACACCTTTGGCTCCGTTGTAGCTTAGTCCTTTTGTTTCCACTACAGGGAGACATCCCACCAAGGTGAAACTGGTACATAGGCATAGTGGTTTAGGAATGTGCTACTGCTGTTAGAGAAGTGATGTGTTCTCTTGCACAGAACATCCTCATTAATGCTGATTTCTGTTGGACAATGATTACACTGGGTAGTTTTGCCTACATTTTACTCCTGTAATACTGGGAGAGCATTCTCCAGACCAGTCACAGAATCACTCAGGTTGGAAAAGACCCTTGGGATCGTCGTGTCCAACCATTAGTTAAAAACCACTGCAGGCTCAGAAAAGGCCAACACTAAGCCTCAGACCAAAAACAGTGGAAGTTCTGTACAGTTTCAGCACAACAGCATTAAGACAGTAATAGTTACCTTGTACCACACCACATCTGGCTCTTGACTGGCTGTTTTGTAATCCTCAATATCAGGACAGGAGATTGTCTTTCTCTTAGTGACTTCTGATTTTTCCAGATATCTGATCTTGCTGTTGTAGCAAAGTCCAGATTCATTCTCAGCTACCGTCAAGGACATGGACACCTTCATGCAATACGTTGAGTTTCTGCATGGACAGAAAGATGGTTTAATTTATCCTACCTCCTTCTTACCATGTTTGTTTCAGCACAGTAAGCTTGTTTATTAAGCTCTCATCTTCAGAAGCACACCAGGGGCACATTCAAATACTGACTGGCACACGGTGGGTGTGCTTCCATCATGGAAAAATTACTAGAAAATGTGAAATCTCATTTCTGATTTACTATAAAGAACCCTGGAGAAATTTTGGTAAGTGATCTAACCCAGCACAGCAGCTCTTTTGAGCTTGTGAGCCTGTGAATGCAGAAACCTGTTGGCATCTCAAACATTGGTCAGGATAAACTGTCCCCTTTCCTCTGTGTCATACACTCTCCTCTTCTCCGTCTTTCTCTCTCACATTCAGGAGATTTCACTCCAGCATGCAGTGCTAAACATTTGAGGAGAAGGATTATGTTCTAGATCACGCAGGAAGAATTCTTCCCCCTGAAGGAAGTGCTATGTAAAATCCTACAGCATGTGATATTGTGGTGGGTTGACCTGGACCAGCTGCCAGCCACCCACCCAGCTGCTCCCTCACCCCCCCTCAAAAGCATGGGAAGGAGAAATCAAGATAAAGACAAGGAGAGCACTTCACAATTACCATCATGGGCAAAACAGACTAGGCTTGGAAATAATTAGTTCAATTAATTGCAAATTAAAATAGGTTTGGATGGTGTAAAAGAAAAAAAGTTCAAGCACATTCCCCTCACCTCATTTTTTTACTCCTCCACCTCTCCCTTCCCAAGCAGAGCAGGGGGTGGTGAGTGGGGGGTTGTGGTCCATCTATGACAGCTCCTTGCTACTGCTCCCCCTTCCTCCTCACTCCTCTCAGGAAAACCACACACACACACACACACCCCCCCCCCTTTCCCTCCCTGGGTCCCTCCAGGGCTACAGGGTGTCAGGGCCTGGAATTCCTCCTCCTCCTCCCACCCCTTCTGTGAGCTATACCTAATTTTTTTTAATAGCAGGTGAGAATAAACACAACCAACCCAGCTCCTGTGCCCTGCAATCATGGAAACAGGATTAAATTCCTTCAGACTTGCATCTTTACCAGAGTTATCAGATACACAACACAAAACACCATAAACTGGAGTCTGTCATGGTGTTACTGTGAAGCATTTGTACTTTGCACAGGATCATTGCAACCCAGACCACCAGCTTCTGCCCCTTCTGCCCTTCCCTAGGTGTGATGGAAACTACAAAGTACGGGTGACAGTACAATGAGGCTCTTCCTCCCATCATCCATCATTTTGTCATTTTAATTGACTGTCCCACAACCAAAAAAGCCTGGAGTAAATGGGACGTGCTGAGTGGTTATTCCCATGAAAGGAAGCTGTGGAGAGCTCTTGCAGGAGATGTTTCTGCTTTGCCACTGCCCCTTCCATCACAGCTCTCCCAAAAACTGATTCAGCTGAGGCAAGATGTTGGCACGGCAGACAAAAACAGTCCTGTGCGCCTGGAAAGTGATCCATCAGTCAAACCCTGATGCTAATGATACTGCTTACTCTCTCCAATTGAACTTGCACAATGTTTTTAATATTAAATTAAGAAAACAAAAAAACCAGGAAAAAAAAATCCAGCACATGCCATGACAAATCTTTTCTTCTGCAACATTTCAACTTATCAGTCTGTCAAGTGAGCCTGTAGTTAGGAAGAAAATAAAAAGGTCTATAGAGGTGCTTCATCACAGCTCCAAACTTCACGCTAAACAAACACTAACAAAACACCATGCAGATTGCTTCTGGTCAAAGGTGTGCCACGAGCAGGTATTTGCAGAAAGAGGTATCTGCAAAGCAATTCAACAGGCAAACTTCAGAAGCCTCCCCTTTTCAGCATCGTTAGTGGTTCATATTCAGCAGAACCACAGACTCTACTCCCTTCTCTTCAAAACACCACCTGTACATTTATGTAATAAAATTGGTGGGTCCTTAGAAAATGTATTATTTTTATTTTAGCCCTCTGCGCTGAAAAAATTCATCATTTTGGGTGGGCTTTTGAGAAATACTTTTATGATTTAGGGAACTTAAGGCAACTTTCTCCCAAACTACTAGTTTTTGGAAAGGGTTACCTCTTTGTAGGAAGAAAACAAAACATCTTTGTAAAGTTTCAATGCTTCCTAATACAGCACTTAAAACCAGAAAATTTGGATACAATCAATAGCAATTAATCAGTAATGATTATTTAACCTTCCTGAATGACTGTATTACTGAGTGCAAGTAAGGTCACATGCGCTCAGTAATAACGATCCAGGCTAATCAAGAATAATGACTTTGAATAGTTGTCCATTACTTGGTGTTATTTAATAGTGCTCTATTTTCTAATGATCTTGCATTATTTAGATTGTATTTTGAACAGAGCTAGAGGCTACTTCTATTTAAAACAGAACCTGGAACAACGACCTAAAAATGTAGTATTCTTTTCATTTGTTACAATTAGAATTGAGGAGAATTGAGAAAACTAAGCTCCTGGTGAGTACTATCACTTTTGTTCATACTCTGTGACCGAGACAATAAATCTAGTCAGGCTCATGATGAAGAAAGCCCTCACTAAGTCAACAGCAGTAGACTTGAAAGCTTGACGCATGCTTCCTCACCAGCCCCTCACGTTAGTGCTGCTGCTGGTAATTCAGAAGAGGACAACTTCTGCAGGAATTCCAGGGAATGGAGCAGCAGCCTTCCTTTAGTGAGTTCAGGAGAACAGTTAGATTTCAGTAATGTGCAAATGGAAAGAGCAGTTTGATCGGTCTCCCTGTTTTTCCTCAATTCTGAAGCTGAAATCTGGGAGCCAAAGCTTGTACAAGACGTGAGCGATTCCTCCCCGTGCTAGGCAAGCTGTTCTGCAGGATGGGATGGATTTCATTGCTCAGTCCTCTGAGCAGCTGATGGGGCTGTGCTTTTTCTTGGTGACTCCCATGGCTACCATTCTTCTGTCAGCTCAGACGCTATGAGACAGAGCTTCCTAAAAAGACACATTCCCTTTGTTTTAACCAGGAGAATTGGAATTGACTGTGTTCATTGTACGCAGGAATTAGTAGATGAACCTGTTAATTATCCCACACAGAAAAAGCCTTGTCATTTGAACTGTAATTTACAGAAAAACGTGCATTTGGTTTCACTGGCAGAAGGCAACATGCCCTCTTCCCTCTCTTGTGAAGCCAGGAGAATAACAGGGGCTCTCTAGAAGGTGACAGCTTGAGGAAGAACTCAGGAAGGGGATCACAAAGCAGTTGATGGTCACTACAGCACTATTGTTACTACCTGGGTAAATGGACAGAAATGATACAGTGCTGGCCACCACACAGGTCACTTCAGGTGATGAGAACTCATCTACAGAGGTTCCTCAGGAACCCCACAGAGCTGCTGTGCTGGGAGAGATCCAGTTCTTCCTTTCCAATTGCTTTCCTGACTCCCGTGCTCACAAGGGCGCTCCTTGATGAGCGGCTTTTAAGTTGTTTATGGTAAGGGCTTTTTTTTTTTTAAGGTGTGGAGACTGACTAGCATGAATCCTATATTTATTGCTTTACTTCTTTTAAAAACTCAACAGATGGCCCATGAATTATATAAAGGAAGATCCACTTAGTCATGGAGCTTGGTAGGGGAGGTCAGTGCTTCCAGCAGTTTGCAGAGTGGCAGGAAAGGTTATACGACCGTATTTAATGAGGAAAGCTGGAACACAGGAACAACGGATAACAGCAAAGCTGGTAACCCGGGGTTTGCTGTCAGAACTGGTGGCTGGAAGAAGTAAAAAGGAAGTATCATCCAGGTGGATGAGGAAGATGCTGGAAGGCTTCCGGTAGTGATCTCAGGATTGTGAGGCCAGGTAAGAAGAGCTGCATATAAGTAGAGACTACTGGAACCCAAATGAACCTGACAGACTGCAGACAGGCTGATTTCCACATGGAAAGGAAAGAAGTCCATGAGTCTGAAAGTGGGTCTTTTAATAATGTGTATTTTCTGAGAGGTTTCCAAACCATTCATTTTCCAGGGGAGTTGACTTCCAACAAATACCATTTCTATAGGATGTAGCAGTGGCCACAGGGGGAACAGGAAGAGGGAAGAAAGAATCACTCCACAGTACAAAGAAAAAACCTGTCTTTTATTTCCACACAAACTAAGATTTGTAATTCCCTATTTCAAGGGACTATTTCCCCTCTAAACTGGGCCTCCTCGCTCAGCTGCAAGTGTGAAGAAGGGTTTAGCTTTGCCAGAATTCACAAAGCAGTTCCCTTTGTTCTGGTGGCAAGGCATTTGGAATCCCCAGGCCACCTGAAACTAGCTCTGAACCACAAACTGAAGACAGCTTAGAATCCAGTAGAAAACCACAGGGAAAACCAAGGGATTTTAGCAGCTCTCAAAACAAAAGCAAGCAAAATTGTGAGTTTGGCTTGATTTTGAAGCAAGGTCAAGAGGGAAAAAGGGATGATATAAAGACATGGAAAATGAAGAACATTTGAAATTAAAGTGTCAGTCCCTCAATTATTTTTCACTTGGCTTTGGATTCAGGACAATTCATCAGCCCCAAGGCCGAATTCAAATTGGAGGAAATATTCACAACTTTGGAAATATTTTTTTTTGCCGTCTGTGTTTCTGCGAAGTAATGGTGGTTTGTTAAGAGTCAAGAAAAATAATTTTGTCTCTCGTATTCCTGGACACACATGCACCCCAATTTAATGACTTTCCTATAAAGAGGAAGGAGGCAGCGAAGTGCTTGAGTGTTTTATATCTACTAGATTAAAAAAAAAAAAATCCCTAAATTTGAACTGCATATTTATACAAGAGCATTTGCTGTTTTATTTTTTTCCCTTGCAGGTTTATTTTTCATTAAGTGTTGGGGTTTTTACTACATTCTACGACTTGGTCCTAGATCTTAGACTATGGTGGTAGATCCAAAAGCTGGGAAGTGTATATAGCAAAGCACAGCTTAGACTTGGATCTCTCCAATGTACCTCAATACTCTGCCTGTTTTAATGACATTTTCGTTGTCTCACTGAAATACTGATGGCAGGATTGTATAGGTCAACCCACACAGTCAACTTTGCTCAGGTTGAGTTAAAGCAGTAACAGCAGTAACTACAGCACCAACCGCCTTTGTCCATCTGAAGGTACACAGCAATTAACGCACTGCCAGATCCACTACCAGCTTCTATAAGAACGTGCTAATGTTATCAGTTTCCCAATTTCATTGAGCATTTTATTGTTTTCCTCTCTCTTCATGTGAATTTTATAAATTTATTCCCATCTAAACTTTACATTTCACATAATGGTTACCAAAGAGTTTCATTGGTATCTGAGCTTGTTACACTCAGCTGAATGAGGTCATGGTTTGGTGATCTGCTTAAAGAAAAATGAGTTCCGTATTACAATTGGTTTTTTCAGATCACACAAATGTAACATCTTTCCTAAATAGAAATGGATTATTACTCTTCCAAGGTTTCATTCAAGTGCTCACTTATTTCTCAGTAACTACTGCTACATGTTTGGGTACATTGTCTGGAAAAGATCAAATTCCTGCTTATGATGTAAAACACTCTCAGAGGTTACACATCACAGGTCTTTCAAAGGTTTTGGATTTTTTTTTATTCTTACCAATTTGTCAAATGAAAGAGCAATGTTTGAAGAGGAATTCCTCAACAGATGGCTGTCACTGCTGTAGTTGTTCCCTGAACCATAGGCCAAGAGGTGCAGTGACTCTGTAGCACATACTTGGCCTTGGCACAACTCCAAACATTTGTGTCTTGCATTTTGCTCTCTCATTGCTGTTTTAATTGTAATTTTAAAACCATCTCCTATGCATGATAAGGAGAATTCCTAATCCCATGCTACCTCTCCTTTAATGTCTGGCTGGTTTTCAAGACCCTAAAAGAAAACATCATGGAAGTATGATCTCAGAAACTGAAGTGCTAAAACAGTACGATGTTACAAAATTGATGTTCTTGTATTATCTCTACTTTGATCCTCCAACATAGACCTGTGCTGTGACTCCAGATGGAAGTGCCATTCCAGGCCTCATTCCCTTCGAGTAGAATGAGTATTTGTGCTGAGGTAACCCAGCACTGCTTAAGAATTTTTATTCTTTCTGTACTTCTTTTCTCCTAAGATTCAATTGCTACACAAGACTCACTAGAAGCAAAACTACAACTTGAGCTTGGCTAAAACATACTAGATGACCAAGAGGCTCATGTTTTACAGTGAAGGAAGGCTACACCATCACTATTCCAAAGATACAACTTCAGAGCAAAGTCACTGAAAGGCTCATATTAATGATAGCTTGAGAAACAGACAGCCAGGGATGTCTCAAGTTCACCATCCAGGAATACACCTCTCACCACAGGCACTTAAAAGCAAGAGCTCTACTCCTCACTCTGAGTTTAGCCCTGTTTAGAGAATTTTCAGGCTTCCTGGACACTGGGACAGAGAAGAAAGATGTACAGATCTGGCAGCTGTGTAGAGTTTCTCACAACTGGGTGTCTCTCATCAAAGCTTGGATCTATGTTTAAATTAAGCTGGGCTTCAGCTATCACCAATATTAATAGAGAAATGCGATACAAAAATGTCAGGATGGTACCTAGAACAGCCAGTGATACAGATTATAACAGCAAGGCCACGATTTGAAAATCCAGGGATAATCTCTAGTATTATGTTTCTTAAGTGTCTCTGAGAATAGCAAGTCACAGCCAGTGTGATTTGCACATGGTTAAGGGTCAGGAGGAACTACTTCTTTTCTGGTTGCCTTCACACACACATGCACTGGTCCTGTTGACCTCTGCATTGTGACAGAAGCAATTGAAAAACAAACACATCACCAGTCAGTCATTCCAACAGGGACTAGTCAGACACAGAGAGAAAATCTCTCATTTAAGTTGAATCACACAGGTCAACAGTGTTCCTTTTCATTGATGGTTTTTTTTAAAAAAAAAAGCCTTCAAAAATGCAAGTTATTAGAAATTAATATATGAAAATATAATGCTGAACACAGAAGAAATGCATAAGCCAAAAGAACACCAAGTTATCTCATCATATCACGCCTAAGTTCATGAACTATCAGCTTCAGCACATCCTGCTCCAGCAGAAGAAATCCTGTAATTGTCTGGGTTTGCTCTCAGGGAAAATTTCTTCCTTGCCCTTAAGAATTACAGGGCAGCAATTTGCCCTGAAGTTTGCTACTGCAAATGACTAAGCCCTTTTCATTTATTTCCTAATAATTTTCTATTAGAACTCTGGATATTACTGTTAAATTATATTGTCTTACTGAAAAGCCCCATTACAAATGACATAAATCTGAGGAGCGGGGACAACTGCTCCCAGGAAAGTATTAAGAAATCCCCTTCCAATAATTCTGTTCCTGAGAACACCGAACGCTTTCTCTCTTATTTCTTTCAAACCACACGGTGTGTGCATTAGTGGATCTACTCCTCTATGCTATATACATTTATATTTATTTTTATTAGACACTGAGCACACAAAAGTTGTGTTCAGGATACCCATCAGACTTGTCTGCATTGCTGAACCTCACTGGTTTTGTTGCCTCAGGGAATAAAACCTGTGGAGCACATCTCTCTTCATGCATGTAAGGCCTATTTTGTAGATGCAATGAAAAGGCAAGCCCCTCTCAGCTTGTATATGGGAGACTGAGTGCACAAACCAGTGGATCAGTTACCATCTCATAGGGCATACAAGGAGTGCGATCATGAAGAATTATGAAGTGAATGTCCTTGCACCAACTGCAATGAGAGCTGTTTGAGACCTGCAGCTGAGTCCTCATCACCTACGAAATACCGGCTTAACTCCTTATGGTTCTGTCACCTTGTACTTTGGGCATGATGGATTTCCTTGGGAAACCTTCCATTTGTCTGTCTCCTCGCAGGACACAGACAACATTGTCTGTTGACATCTCATAGCTACAGCTGGCTTGATGTGGGTTTTAACAGGATCAGTACCTGATTAAGCACATTCTCCTCTGTTGTTATTTGGAGAACAGAAGGGAAATGAAAACTCTCTAACATGTTGGAGAGGAGATGGCTGAGGAGGGCTCAATAACACCACAGCAATAGGTCTCCTGCATTCAAAGTTGACTGCATGAGGAAGAAGTCACCCCGCTTTGCATTCTTTCTCTCTACCAGGCAAGGTTTGAAGCCCACCAGGGAAGGCACTTCCTCCTTGAGCAACCAGTATCAGTGAGATGAAACGTTACTGAGGCACTGCAGCACATGGAGCTTTTGCTGTGAGAATCTGTAGGGCCTCAAAAGCAATGTCAGTCATTTTAAAGGTATCTAAAACTGGGATTTTACTATTAGGAAAACTGAAGGATACACAATATTCTTACTGTTCTGCACACTGCTGCAACAGGGAAGTTGCTGGATGCTCTCCAACCACGGAGCAACATAGACATTTCTGCTTGAAACCCTCACTGCTCCTGCAGCTTCTCATCAACACTGGCTTTCAGGAAGACAAAGGATGGATATTTTCTCTTTTAAAGCTTTAGAGAAAGGGGGGGGTGAGTGAGCAGAAATATACATATCACCAGGGAAAAAAAACAAATCTCTGTTTTTCTACAAATGTAAGTGTCAAAAGAACAGATAGAACTGATTTCTCTCAATAAAAACAATGTCATCAAAACGATTTGCAGAACCACCATCAGTTTTTACACAATTTCAGATAGAAAAGTAGAGGCATTCTGATTCTTCTTTCCTCTGCATTTTCATAATGTGTAAACATTATGTCTCAGTAAGTTAAATTTTATTTTATCATGAATCATACTGACTTTATATTGTATCTGCTCTAACACTGTATTCAAGTATTGAATACCACATATCACAGGGATTTTGTTTATAAAGAATCAGTCACTTTTAATGTGGGAAATGTCACGGGCTTTTAATGCATGACATTTAATGTTAGTGTCACACAGAGCCTGGGAAGACTCTGTCATGCTGAAATCTAGTGGCTCCTACAGACAGGCCTGGGACAGTACAGCCATGAAAGCTGATCACGTACCAGTGTGCAAGCCTGAGAGGTAACTGTGAGATGTGTAATCCACCAGATCCTCCTGGACATTTGATGATTTAAGACACGGGCCCACTAGAAAGCATCACCTTTGGATCTTTTCAGAGAAAGTCTATAGGGGGAAAAAAAGCACTTGCCAGTGAAGCATATGGAAGGAGATAATCTAAGTGGAATTACAACACTGCATTCAAAGAGATTTGAGGTATAAAATCACCTCTGTCATGAGCAGTTGAGCACTGAATAAAACCTAAGCACCTGAAAACGAAACATTCTATGAGGAGAAGATATTGCCATGACCAAAATGAATCACTATATTAAAACATATGTAAGAACCATGAGAGATGGCTGCAGAGAAAGCGACCTTACCCCTACACATTTTTACACCATGATTTAATCCCCCTTTCCTGTTTGGACCTGAAAAAAAAACCAAAACCCTCTCCTTTTGTTTGCAAGCCAGACTTTTGGCACTCAAAGAAATGGTGCAACTTTTCCTGGGATGATGGGTGCATCCTGCAGTCCAGGCTGTAGGCATTTGAAACAAGCTCCTCAGCTCCACCTAACACCCACTGAAGCGAGAGCACAAAGGTTATGCCGCAAATGAAGTTTTACTGACAGCCCCTCCAGGCTGTCTAAATCTGATTCTGATTTGCTGGTCATGCGCTGCACAGACATTCAGAAGCCAGAAGGCTTAAAATCTACTATCAGTCTATTTTATTACTGCTCAGAAAATAGTATCTCAATATTTCACCAGTGGCTTGGTAAAGGCTTGATTCTTCTGTGCATGTCCACAGCAATGCTGCTCTCCATTAAGAACTGTGCAGACAGGGACAAAGTAAGGGAAAAAGGCTACATAGATTTCCTAACTTGATTTGGTGGCAGTTCTCTGGCATCAAATGCTGGTATTAAGGATCTGCAGGCTTATTGCCTCACAGGCATTCAAAGCCCTCACTCCCTTGTTATTCTGCATCCTGTACAAAAAGTGAGGCTTAGCTCCGTCAGCTGGTCTAGCAACCAGAAAACTGCACCTCCTGCTTACCCTGCACCCCTCAAGGCCCAGAATTCCTACCCTCCCTATTCCCTTTATGGGAATTGAATTATTTTACTTCATCAATGGTTAATTAACAGCAAATACGCACTAATTTTTTACTCTTACTGATCTTGCTCATGAAGCATTTATTCAGTACTTCAGTTAAAAAGTTAGAAAAAGGGCTCCAGGAGTAGCCCCCTTGCTGAGGGCAAAGGTATGGCTAAACTTGGCTGAGATTTCTTCCCTAGATCATCTTCTCTTCTTTCACCAGGTTAAGAAGATCTAAGCAGCCCCAGTTCTTGTTCCTTCTTTAAAAAACAAGAGTCTTAACACAGAAAACCAAATGTATTTGTTCAGAGGGCAAAGCATCACATCATCTGGTAAATGACTATCTCACATACTCAGAACTTAAAGGCCACCCTATGTATCTACATCTGGTTTAGTTTCCACATTTGGTTTTGGTGCTCTCATCTCTGGATCCTTCACTGAAGATGCTTCGATCCAAAATGCTGATGTGAAAATCCCAGAACACCAAGCTTCTGTAACAGAAATGCTGACAGCTTTATCCAGCAGCAGCACTGGTGGGTCCTGGTAGATGAATGGCATGTCCAGGGCCTGTGCTGCCAAGAGACCTCCAGAACACAGCACTGCAGTACTGGGCAGTGAAGTCACAACGCAAATGTCCCAGTATTTATCTGGGAACTGCAAGGAAATACTCATCTATCCATTATTCAGGATCCCTTTTGGACGTCACTGGATCTTGCCATGGTAATATTCCTGATTTGGCACAGAAAAGGCACCTGAGAAGAAAGCAGATCTGTGGAATTCACATGGACTGGCTAGCAGAGCTCAACTCTGCACTGATTTGAAAGCATCTGCAGAATCCAGGAGTCCTCAGTAAGTTACAGCTATGCTTAACACTGGAGAAAATTCACACACTTGGGTTTGCATCCAAGTCCCAGCTCCACATCAAAATGAAATGTAAAAAGAGGCAAGTAAGTTTTAATGCAACAATAATTCCCTCCTGTTATATACACACATCTGCCTCTGGAACAATATCTAATTGGTCAATAAAGGAGAGGAAATATTTAAATTATGGTATCAGACCTCTTCAGTCGAGAGAAGCAATCTCTTTCATTAAGGCTGCTCTAATATTCCTTCATTTTATTCATATTACGGGTTCATTTGCAAAACAGACATTATGGTTATTGAAATGACAATTATGTATAAGAAAGAATTAACTGACACATTTAATTTTTACCCATCTCCAAATCACTGTCTTATCAGCCTATCCTTCCTTCCCCTGCTCATACCCACCCTTTTCAAGCAGCTTCTAAAAAATTCCTTCCAATTGCTTCAGAGATACTGATGCCTTGATCCTACAAGGAACTCTGAGCAACCAGAAAATGCAGCTGCTTGGAAAATAGTTTTGTTTTTTTTCTTTAGAATTCTGAAGAACTTTTTCAGCAAATGGGAAAATCGGTGAAACATGCAGTTGTCATTATTTTTTTCCCCATACAGTTTTCTTATTTCCCAGATTGTTCTCACCAGGAAAAAAAAAGTAACAACTTGGGGGAGAGTAAGTTAGCATAGCTCTCACTACTGCCTGTGACATCCTTCATGTACAGCTTGCTGAAAACTCTCGGTGTTCAAATCCCTTCTACCAGAGAAGATCTTCCCAGCTTGAGAGTGTATTCTTCCTTTCAAGCCATAAACTTCTGGGACAGGGAATTGTCTCCACTTAGCCTCAGCACCACGCCCAAGCAGCTCATTTCCTTTCCCCCTTTTGCACAGAGAAGTTTCAGAGAGAACCATTCTAAGGCAAGAGACCTGTGGTTCAGTGCAGCACAGCCTGGCCACTGGGACACGTAATGCAGGTTCCACCCTTCGGGCAGCACACGGAATCACAGCAGAGCTTCCCACATTCTTGGTGAGTGGTTAGAAAGGCATCAGTTTAGATTTGAATTGTTTCTGATTTTCTCTTCGAGAACCTAAACCAAAACTTCTTTGCTGAGAAAAACGTTGACATTTTTATGTTTAACTTGGCTCAACAGCTTTTTCCTCCCCACCTTCTCCATTCGGCTACCAAACCAAAAGACTCAACTATGCGTGCAACCCTAAACCCAGTGTTGCACACTGATGGACACAGTCACATCCTCATTTCCACTGCACTGAGTCTCTCTACCAGTCTTTCTTCATTCGGTCAACAAAAGAAGGCATTTGTAACAAAAATTGTCAATGTTTCCACAAAAAAAAATAATATTCTAGAATTACTGCTCTCATTTGCAATCTCTTAATTCTCACAAAGCAGATGATCCTGGTTAATGACCAAACTGCAAACATCTGCTTGGCACCCTCCAAAAAAAAAAAAGGATTAATAAAGCTGAAATTACAGAGCTAATGGTGCGGACAGTCTACCACAAAAGCGTGATCATATTTCAGAACACTACATCTAGCCCAATTTTAACAAATTCAAAAGAAATTACTATTGCTATTTCCTCACCTATTTTAAGTCACCTATTATTTCATAAATAATAACAGCAAGGATACATTACCTTTTCTAAAAAAACCAACAATGTCAGTAAAGGAAGAAATACCAATTTTTATGTGCAACCACTATATAAATATTCTGCACTCCAACAGACATCTGAAAAAGGCAAAGTTATCTGTAATTACATAAGAAAGTTCTTGCCAAAGCAGGGAAACCGAATAACTGACAAGGAAGATTTTATTGCTGTGTAATGCCTTCCAAGGAGCCAGAGTCTTATCTGGAAACGAGAGGACTGCATGAATTAGGAACTTGACCATGTGTTACCAAAATTACTTTGTCCTGTAAATGATCAAAGAAATTTAAAATTCACCCCCCACAAAAAAAGTATGTCCCAGAATTTGATCCAAGATCAACTCTTCATGTTGCATTAAAATTTCTAGAGCATTAAACTGGTAACTTTTAAACTTCTTCTGGAAGTGTAAGTACAGCTCCCTTGAAACACATAAATCACTCTCTTCCTGTAACATTTCAAAATCATGGACTTCATATTTCACCAAACCTGTGACAAAGCAGCTGATAAAAGAATAATTAAGTCCAAGGGTTGCAACAAGTTTGGCAGATGCATCTGATATTTAAACTGGACGTCGGTCTCCAGTACAAACCACACGCACCACTGCACAGGTAGTGTTTTTCGGGGTCAAAATGGATTGCGGCAGTTGAGACAGAGCAGTGAGACTTATCAGCTCTGGGGAGAGAGCAAATTCTTGGCTCTGAACAGAATTCAGAAACTGCTGTTATGTTGCAGCAAATATTTGATGTTAAATTCATCAAACCTGTGTATAAGTTCAGTAAGGAATGGCAAACAAGGACTAAGCAAGCTTCAATCTGAAACTAAACAGTTTAAAATCAAATCACATAAAGCATCTGTAAACCCCCTTTAACTCAAAACTGGATCATTTAAGGATTATTTATTCATTCATTCTTAATGAGTCCTCCTTTTTTATCTTCTCATTTTAGGCATGGAGTTGACATCAACATCCACATGATGGAAATCACGAGCTCCAGCACATGCTTAATTTAAGGCTCATCCAACAGTTCCAAAATACTTCTGAGACACACATTTCAGTGCCTTACCAAACAAGGTCTGCTTAAATTTATGACAAATTGTAACTGTATATCAAAATAAACACTTCTTCAAAACCAGAACTGTAACTCCCTGGGGTCTAACCCCATCAGAATAATTCAGACTGTGTCTAACTCTTGAATAACTCAGAGCATTTGAAAAAGAGCATTACTTAATCAAAATACTTCATGATTTAAGGAGCATCCAGTTCTGAAGGTTTACGGCAAACTGAGGACTTGCAAATTATGGATTTAAAAAAAAAAAAGTAATTAAGTGAAAGCACATGCTTAATTACAGCTATTGGAAGAGGTAACTGTAATTGCTAGGGAAACTAATTTTGAGACAAAGCATTATGTGACATATATAATTATGAGAATAAAAATAATGAGCATATATTAACTGGAAGAATATCTCAATCCTGAGAGATAAATTTTAAAAGAAAAAAAAAAGTTTAACCAAGGCAATCTATACGTTCTTAGACTTGAACACAATACCCACCTTAGAACACATGTGTAGAAACCACTGTCTTGCAACTCAACCGAGTGAAACCATATTGAATCTTCATCCTTGCTCATCCTAACTTCAGAAAATATAATGGGTTCTTCTAAATCTCCTTTGTTTTTGTACCACATAAGCCTAAGACCTGTGCTTTGGGCCATGCTATAATTAGTTCTGATATAGCTGTAGAAAAGGGCACATTTCACTCGGACTGGTTCACCTGCCAAAGCCATGTATGTCTTGAGATCCACTGACCAGTCAATGCAACCATCAACTGAAAAGCAAAACAATAATAAAGAAATGTTAGATACAAATAATTTTTTTTTCAAGATGTGAAAGACAGCTTGTGAAATGCAATGTATTTAATTAAAAGAATCTTTGTTCTCTAGCAACATGAAAAACCTGAAGCAGCTATTGGCAATTAAAGGGTTTTATACGTTCTTTTTAGTTACACGTAAATGGGCTGGCAATAAAAAAGAAGGCATTGGGCCTGCTTAACTCCATTCCTTTAGAACATCATTACTTTCATCCCCAAAACACTAATTCTTCTGTAAATAACCAAGTATTTTCACCTCAACTGCTTGCTACCTACGTAATCAGGCTTTATACAGGAATTGTACAAATATGAAAAGGGATCTTTTCATGTTCTGTTCAGCAAAAGCTTCTGAAACAGTTTTCTTGATACTTCGCTTTAAAAATTAACATATGTCAGCCAGTTTAATAAAAGATTACTTCTCCCTACTTTTTTTTCCTCCCACTATTTTAAAACATCTTAGTTCCAATATAATCCTACAACATGCATATGTATCGACACGTAACTCCCACCTACACATATCAGAGACCTTTTGTTTCATATTGAATTCAGAATTCAGTCTTTTTTATTGCTGGAGAAACTGTAAGCCTGCAAGTCAACCAAGAATATAACCAAATAAAGGACTGCAAAGGCAGATCATCAATAGGCAGAAACACTACCTACAATTAGCAACCTTGATGAAATGCATAGGGTTTAGAATTTATTGATCATATCCAGATACATGTAAGTGGAACACCTTTATCTTTGATGTAGCTACCTCAAATTCAACCAAATAAGGTTCAGGTTGCCTCTTCAGTATTTACAGGATCAATTCTTAAACTCTAAGTGTTAGATATTCTCATACACTCTTCATTTCAAATACATCTTCAATACCATTCACTCATTAACTCATTTTTTAATTTCCTTCCTACATAAATGTACTGAACCAAATTTTCTACATGTGGGAATATCAGATCTAGTCCTTTATTTTTAGTGGCTTTTACTGCCTTTAAATTATGTTGACCATTTTTTCAGGCTGCTCTTTAATCCTTCCAAACTGTGACAAATGGAAGGCTATAACTTTCCCGTTGCAGTAAATCACCTTTAATTGTGCTATGATCACATGAACCATACGTAAAAAGATCTATTGACATGGACCACTGTCATACATTTCTAA
The DNA here is from genome assembly GCA_025345505.1 of Todiramphus chloris collaris. Taxonomy (NCBI): domain Eukaryota; kingdom Metazoa; phylum Chordata; class Aves; order Coraciiformes; family Alcedinidae; genus Todiramphus; species Todiramphus chloris. Next base: position 7,286,388 of record JANVCC010000073.1, on the reverse strand, counting down.
TACATAAACTTCCACAGAACAGCTTGTTGTGAAACAAACTTTACATGCAAACCAAACTAACAGACTCAAGAGGGAAGGGAAACCCATTATAAAAATGATACTTTTAATGTCATGAGGATACTGACGGGCAAAAGGCGATGGTACAATAACCCCAGCCCGAGTGGTATGGATCAGGCTACCTGCTCTCACCACCCACCCCAGAGGCAGCTGCAAGCAGAGCAGCTGGTTGTGCCAACAGCCCCAAACCCAGAACTTTCACCTCAAGTCATGTACACGCACTTTTGGTTAACTTCAATTTTCATTTCCAGTCTCGTTTTGCTGAAAACATCCTGCTGATTTAAATTAAAGTTCATTGCTTCTTGCTTTTAATGGCTACAGTTAATGACATCAAATGAAAGGCCAGCAGCAGTTCAGTGACTTGCCCTCACTGCTGCAGCATCACTTCTTCCTCTGCGTTCTCTCTCTCACAGCAGTGCCGCACAGAACGGGACAATAGTTACTTGAAAGTCACGTTCTGAGTGCATCCCTTCCAGGTTTACACCATCCCTCACCACGACCAACGCTGCACACGGCAACGCAAACACTGTCTTGCCACAGAAACACTGCGTTTACCTCCCTGCAATGGTGTTACATAGATGTGGGCAACCAGCAGCAGAGCTGGAAAAAGAACCCGACTCTCCCAGTCCTACAAATTCACACAATCCACTTTTACATTAAAGCTTAGTTCTGGCATAAATTATTTTATACAGGTAGCTTTGAGGGCTCTCACATCTAGTGGGTGTCAACGTACTCCATACAGAGCTTCCCCACAAAAGCTCTGTGCTTTTTTTTAAGCCCTGCTCTTTAGGCTGGCACGAGTTTACAATTAAAGAGCAGGGCAGAGCTTACAGCCACCTTCTCTCAGCAAGGGATGCAAGAGGCAGCGCCGAGCTCTCCAGAAGGCTCCTCCCTGTTCTCCAGGACAGGCAGGCGTTCTCAAAGGCACCCTTCCTCCTGCACTTAGCAAAGTCACAAGAGTCTAAGTAGGGGTGTAAGCTGAAATGAATAGGGGAGCCCAGAAGTGGAATTCAGATTCAAACTACTCCAGCTGATCTAATTAATTCTGTCAATCTTCTGTCAAGATGATCCTGTCATGCCATCTAATGCTTTCAAACCTGTGCTGCTTCAGCAGTTAAACCACGGGAAAGAATAACTGACACTCAGACAACACGGAAAGCTTGTGGGTCAAGAAGAGAAGTGCTAGTTTTTCATTTCCTTCACAGAGCAGAGTCACAATTAGAAAGAGTTACAGAGTTACTGACCTAATACGGAAATCCAGCTTTGGAATCTGGAAAAGCCTCTGCTTCCAGTAAAATTTCTCCCACATCCACACCAAACAACGTGTCAAAGCACAGCTCAAACGAACACAAAGCACCCTTCAGTGTCACTCCATCTGCCTCAGCATCCACCTTCCTTTGAAAATTCCTTCTCCCTTCCAGTGTGCATTTCTCTACTATTTTATTTTCAAAACTACAGCTGTTAAGGGTATACAAAACAGAGTGGAACAGGTAAAAGACGTCCGGATGGTGATCTCCAGGCAGGTCATCAAAGCCTATCTCCAGCTGCCCCCAGAGGAGAGCAGGACTGCGGAGCCAGCGCACTGCTGGCCGCTGCCGGCTGGGAATTCCCGAGGGAAGAGCACGCAGGGAAGGCAGCAACCACTCATTACAGGGCTGGTGACATCTGCGGAGGGGAGAAGCCTCGCAGAGCGCCTTAACTAAATCTTAATTACCCAAGAAAGACTAATCAAATAGGAGATGACTTTTCCCCCTTGCTCCTTTTTTCTTGTTAAATACACAGTTCAGGAACTTCTCTTATGAAGCTGTAGAGGCTAAAATCTAGGTCAGGCTCCCCGCGCTCATGTGGAAGCTGGAATTTTTCCTCTTGCCGCGCTGTCAGTCACCGGAGCGTGAGCATTGTTAGATTCCTTTGGAGTATTCTCCAAGCTGTCATTACAAATGACGGGAGCTGCTTAGGTGGAGTTTAGTGCTCCATTATCCAGAACAAAGTTTGCTGTCATTTTTGTGGGGCTGCTTCTCAATAGGTAATATAATCGGGGTGGTAAGAAGAGAAAATAATGACATTTGAGAGGAGCACTTACTATAGAATAAATATATACCTTTTCTCTGCTACCCAATAATCACCCCATCCTTAATAAATACCTGATTGAAAGCCCATTCAAATTAAATCCTACCTGTTATGGGTGTACTTTAGATAGTTTCAATATAGGCAATTATTGAAATACTTTCAAAAACGTTGAGCCTTGAGAGGATACAGAAAATGCTGTCCCACTTTTAGCCTAGAAAAAAAGATTTCCCATCTATCTGTCAGTCCGTGTCGTGTGCGTTCCCCCCTCCCCGTTAGCATAACTTCCAACCCAAATGACTAAATTTAATCCTATTGCAGAGAACAGGGAAGTGTTCAGGTACGAGAGAGCCCTACATGGGCAAAGGGGAGCGTCCTGATGTGTCCCCCACGGTCAGGGAAATACAGCAGCACTTAAACACAGTGGGGCCCCACACAGTTATTTCTCCAGGCTAAAGTAACCTGAGGAGAGGGGGAATTGAAAATGTAGGTTTCAAAATTATTAAGCAAATTCTAGATTAAGTTGGCTGCCAATAAGCTACTGTACTTTTATGTTAGTAATCGCTCCAAGTGTGCACTCCATCTCCTCCCACAACATTTCCTGGTAATTTCCCATTATTCTTATTTTAAATAAATCTAGTTGTCTGGGGAGTCTGGATGCATTTTAACATGAACCATAATAATTTATGAGCAATTACAGAAGAGCATGTACATAGTCTCTAAGTAATTTGTCTTTCTGCTTGCTGTCATATGAATAATTTTTTGCATTGTGAATCTGCCTGTAATAATTTCTGTAGGGATCTGTCACCTACAGCAATTTATATTATGGCATTGTTAAACATGTTTGCCTACCTTGTTACCTGAAAATCTCATTTTAAATTGAAATAATCTAAAAATAAATAATTAAAAAAAGAATATGCTACATAATGTATTAAATTTATTGCTCCACAACGCAAGCGCTGCTTGTGACTGTGTGGAGAGCCTTGTGAAAGAGTGGCTTGAGGAGTCAGATCGAGACCGTATGAAGCTTGTCCCCCTGGACAAGCTGACAAGGGCTGAGGCAAGGTCGGTTTGACCTTGCCCCACTGTGTACGTGCTAGTAGATGGTAAACAAGGCTGTAAGAAGGAAACAAAAGTTACAAGCTGACCGAAGGAACAGGATGAGTTAATTGCAAAAGGCCAAAATACTGTTGTATGTGCAGACAGACAGGAGCCAAAATGTTGCTATGTGCAGAAAGACAGGAGCCAATAAGGAGCTAAGCTTTTGCACTATGTATGAGCCTCATTAACAACTGTATAAAAGAGTGTTGGTCTTAACAATAAACTAGACGGGCTGGATGACCATAGGAGTGTCCGCGTCTCCCTTCACCGACAAAATGGTGACCCCGACGTGCCTCCCATGTCTCGATTAAAAGACGCGTCTCGACTAAAAGACGGCGGGGGAGCACGCCCATCGGTCGGTGAAGAGGGGTTGGGGCCTGCTGCAACCAGGTCGGTGCCGTAAAAACGACGGGGAGGCACCCTCGGGAGCTATATAGATAGTCCCGGGCCATACGTGCTGCCGAAGCCGGAAAGTTGCAACAGCGCTGACGACATGGACAGGCAAGCAGCATATGATTTATTTTATACTTACTTAGAAAAAAGGGGAGTTAAGGAGATAGATCTTAGGAAGGATCTGCCAGGGCTCTTAGCCTGGGGGTATGCAAAAGGGGTCTTTGCTAACCCGCACACGGTGCACGAGCTGGCAGAATGGAGGAAGCTAGGGGATTTGTTGTGGGAGGCGGTGCTAACAGAGGAAGACAAAACGACAAAGAAGTTAGGGAAAGTCTGGAGAGTTATTCATAACACGCTTTTACAGCATCAGGCAGAGAAAAGGGCTGCTGAGCAAGCGCTGCAGGCGCATAGTCGTAATGCTCAATATAGCCACTCTGACGCCCAACTGCCTCGCTCTAACGAGATACTGGCGCCGGCAACAAACACAGTTGTTATGCCTGCCCCAGGGGGTAGTCCTGCTTGGTCCACCGCACCGCCGCTGTCCGAGCATTCAAAGGAGCAGGTAGCCCCCCCGCTCACAGAGCCCTCGCCGCAGCCCGCCGCGCCGCGTCTTAAAGAGCCAGAGCCTGTCCCTGGGGCACTTAGTGACCTGTGGGAGGAGACGGCGAAACAGCGCCGAGAGGCTTGGAATGCGCTGGCTCGGCACGGAGCAGAAACGGGCGATGAGGCAGAGTTGACGGCGGTAAACACTCATGCTTTCCCAGTAACGTATACACAAGGGGTGGACCAACAGGGCAACCCCGTCCTGCTTGGCGCTTATACGCCGCTGGACTGGAAATTGTTGTCGCAGCTCCGCCAGACAGTGAGCCAGTATGGGTTTAAGAGTGAGCCGGCAAAGCAAATGCTCGACTATTTGTTTAATACGGTACTGCTACTTCCGAATGATTTAAGAGCTTTGATTAGGCTGATTTTTACTCAACACCAGCAGCTGCTATTTAATGCGCATTGGCAAGCGTTAGTAAATGAGACTCTCGCGGTACAAAGGCAGCCTGGGGATCCTTTACATGGAGTTACTATGCAGGAACTAATGGGTTTAGGAGCATACTTGCGTACAGAAGCTCAGGTACTCATTGGACCTGATAAAGTCCGGGAGGCTATGAGGTGTGTAAGGGAGGCTATAGATCGTGTTAAAGACGCTGGGGGAGTACCGATATATATGGGTATAAAGCAAGGAAGAGAGCAATCTTTTGGAGACTTTATAGATAAAGTCGCTGCAGCCATAGAGAAAGCTGGGGTGCCTGACTATATAAAGTCAGTGATGTTACGGCAGTGTGCCTTACAAAACAGCAATGAGGCAACAAAGAGGGTCATAGGAACCTTAGGGGCAAACTGGACAATAGAGGAGGCATTAGAAAGGATAGCTTCTCAGCCGTCAGGGACTCAAGCTTTTTTGGTAAATGCTATTAAGGAACTAGGGTTAGGTTTGCAGAAGCAGGCAGAAAATCGCAAGTGCTGGCCGCCCTTGCTCCTCTCCGTGCTGCGGCAGCTACCACGGCCACTGGTGACCGGAAGCCCCCGGCCCTGCGATGTTATCGGTGAGGGGCAGGAGGTCACATGCGAAGGGAATGTCGAGCTCCCGGGGTGTGGTGCCAGAACTGCCAATCCCAGTCGCATAATACCACCGCTTGTTGACGTCGGACGGGAAACTCGCGGAGGAGCGCGAGTGGCAGCCGCGCCCCGACACAAGTAGCCGCCGCAACTACAACGCCCCCTCCTGCTTACAACCCGCCACTAGAGGGAGCCTCGGGCTTGACTTGGCAGCAGCAGTAACTACAACCTTGATGACTTCTCATCCAGTTAAAATCCCAACGGGGGTCTACGGGCCCATCCAAATTCAAGGACAGTTTTATGGAGGACTTCTGTTAGGACGATCATCAACCTCTGTGATGGGACTGTTTGTGTTGCCTGGAGTTATTGACGCGGACTATACGGGTGAAATACTAATCATGGCCCACAGTGTTTCCACCCCTACAGGAACGTTGTGGATTCCCGCTAGATGGGTGAAACCGGCCCTTCACGAGCAACCAGTGGGAGCGCCTGACGCCGCCAGATCAGCAGAGGATCCAACAGAAGTTGACCCTGATCCTACATCCCTACTTGCTGAATTTAGCCCACTACAATAGTGAGGCACGCGCTGCCCTAAGGACTACCCCAGAAGATTGGGTGGGGTGGATTGAAGCGGGGGACGAGACAGGCTTGTTTTGGCCTCGGTGGGCGGATAACGAACTTTGTTACGGTTGTGGGAGTTGCTTTGTTACAGTTATGGGAGTTGCTTTGTTACAGTTGTGGGAGTTGCTTTTGCGAAGCCTGGATAGCTTTTCAGTGCGGGGGGTGTGGCCAGCGCTTTTGGCAGCAACAGAGCCGTCCGAATCAGAGAGATAGAAGGAGGAGATAAGACATAGACTATTCCTGTGGATAATGATGATCCGTTTAATTATTTTAGGCATGATGGGAGCCACCTTGACAATGAAAGTAGAGGGATTTTTACACAAGATTGATTCACGAAAAAATTTGTGGGTGACCTGGGCTAACCAAACAAACAGTTCTGCATTTTGCTTGTCGCTTGCTTCGGCTACTGACCCTTTTCGAACATGTTTGATAGGAGTGCCTGGTTTTGATAGAAATGCCTTTTTACCTTTTTCTAGAAACAATTGCAGTATGGCAAAAAATAGTAGTCATTGCACAGCGTTATTACTGTCCGGTCTAAACACCTCTCTTCTCTGGGACCCTCAGGAGTTAGATTTATTAGGAAGTCGTAGACTAAACTACAGCGCAAATGAGACTGGATGCGTTGGTCTAGGAAGCCCGAAAATAGAGGGTAACATTACATGGTTAACTCCTACGGCCAATGTATTTGCCAATGCGACAGCAATGTGTGGTCCGTATCGCTCCTATGGATGGGGTGATGGCCATGTGAAAATGTGGGCAAACAAGAGTGCGCTGGCCCTTCCTGAAGGTGTTTTCCTCATTTGTGGGGATAGAGCATGGCATGGTATTCCCCGCTATGCGCATGGAGGACCCTGTTATCTTGGTCAATTAACATTGTTAGCATTAAACAAATCAGCTATAGTTAGGCTGAGGCATAATACCGCTAAATTCCGTCGGAGACGCTTTGCTACTCAGTTATCACCTAATTGTAGAGATAATGTTGAGCTTTGGGGAGAAGCCACAAGATTTTTTGCAGCTCTTTTTCCAAATATAGGAACTGCACACGCTTTAACGACACTCAATAAACTTGCTTGTTGGGTAGCGAAACAGTCAAATGTAACCACAGAGATTTTGGAGCAACTTTCACAAGACATGGATAGCCTTAGACATGCTCTTTTACAAAATCGTGCTGCCATAGATTTTCTTTTGTTAGCTCAAGGGCACGGATGCGAAGAATTTGAAGGCATGTGTTGCTTTAATCTCTCAAATCATGGAGAATCCATTCATACCCAGCTGCAATGGTTAAAGGAACATACTTCTAAGATTACTGTAGTGCAAAGTCCTTTTGACGCATGGCTTGCGTCTTTGGGGTTAAGCCCATGGCTAAAAGATATTGTTAAAACTGGAATGCTTATTGTTGGGGTTATCTTAGTGATCTTGTTGCTTTTGCCATGTATGTTTAATTGTGTGCAAGGCTTGGTACAGCGAAGCATGCAAAGAATGCTTGCATCGCATATGCTTGCGCAAAAAGAAAACAGGGGAAATGTGGAGAGCCTTGTGAAAGAGTGGCTTGAGGAGTCAGATCGAGACCGTATGAAGCTTGTCCCCCTGGACAAGCTGACAAGGGCTGAGGCAAGGTCGGTTTGACCTTGCCCCACTGTGTACGTGCTAGTAGATGGTAAACAAGGCTGTAAGAAGGAAACAAAAGTTACAAGCTGACCGAAGGAACAGGATGAGTTAATTGCAAAAGGCCAAAATACTGTTGTATGTGCAGACAGACAGGAGCCAAAATGTTGCTATGTGCAGAAAGACAGGAGCCAATAAGGAGCTAAGCTTTTGCACTATGTATGAGCCTCATTAACAACTGTATAAAAGAGTGTTGGTCTTAACAATAAACTAGACGGGCTGGATGACCATAGGAGTGTCCGCGTCTCCCTTCACCGACATGACTGTAAATACATAGTCAGAAAAAACCCATTCCTTTGATGCAGGAGTGATAGTTTTATTTCTATATTAGCCATAGAACAGCAGAGTCCAAGAATTGATTTCCATCACGCTCAGGGTTCGCAGGCACGTAGCAAGGATAGATGCACTCCATTAAGGAAGTCCAAAAAGGGATGCAAATTTTTTAGACTCTTAAAAGGTGGAAATCATTTACAGACCATGAATTTTAGGCAACTTGGTGTTTTCAGCTCTTCAGTCCAAAGAAAAGAGAACACACCCTACATTTGAGCAAACACAGCAATGCCTTTAACAGCTCTGGCTGGATGTGATCTTCACAAAGAGTCAGGGTGTTAGATCAGGCTTGCCACAGATAATTGTTTTCACAGCTCTGGCTCTCTGGCTGTGCTAGGCTAATCCTGCTAGAGAGCTTGCAGACCCCTGCCAGCATCTCACCACAGTCTGCTAGTGCCATATGAGACCTGTTTGTCAGCTGAGCCCAAAGCGTGGTCCTCTGCTACCTTAACTCATCCCAGAGCCCTTCCCTGCTCCTTGCACCATGAGCTGAGCTGACTGAAAACTGACAACAATCACCGCCCTTACCCCATCTGTGATTCTTAATACTCCAATATTCAGAGATACATCACTTACCCCATCTGTGATTCTTAATCCTCCAATATTCAGAGATACATTTGCTGGTCAGAGAACACATTTCGAACAAAACACTCTACTGACCACTTGGTGAACTCTTCAAAACCATGGATGTCACCTCCAAAGCAAGGTAAGATCTTTGCTCGTAGAGCTACCTCAGCTTAGCTGACCTACCAAACTGGATCCACTTTACAACAGATATCTGAGGTGGTACCTCTGACATGGACAGCAAGGTGCCCGGTTTTACAGGGGAGATGGAGAAGCCTACACTGGCAGTAGAATCATAGAATCCTATGATTCTATGGTAGGGGTTGGAAGGGAACTCCAGAGATCGAGTCCAACCCCCCTGCCAGCACAGGAGTACCCAGAGCAGGTCACACAGGAACAGATCCAGGCAGCTCTTGAAAGTCTCTAGAGAAGGAGACTTCACAAGCTCTCTGGGCAGCCTGTACCAGGCTCTGTCACTCTCACAGTGAAGGTGTTTTTCCTCATTGAGGTGGAGCTTCTTTTTTTTCCACCTTGCTATCATTACCAGTGATTCTTTTGTTTCTCCTCGCTACCAGTACTTGAGAGGGTGGTCTCCAGCAGGGGAGCAGATCTCAAACAGCAAGAGGGGAAGAACAGAGTACGCACAGGTAAAGTGTCTGTGATGTTTCTTTTCTGTCAGCTACAGTTTCACCTTTCTTTGAATCAAGAAAACACTAGTTTTTGACTGACTATGCTCATATTTTAAACTGCATTTTAGAAAAAAAGTCAAATACCTGTCCCCTGAAGAATACAGTAAAAAAAAAAAAAAAAAAAAAATTAGAGCTGAAGACCACTTAGAAAAACCATTTTCAATCTTGAGAACAAAACAAGTTTATCATGATTCAAGCTGGGTCAATTTTGCAATATTTCTCTTATTACCCTGTTAACAACTTTAAATAATTCATTCCTATCACATTACCATCTCAATTCAGCAATGACCAACCAAGACTATTTTTCTGTGGAAACACATCCTGTAAGAAGATGATCACTCACAGACTTTATAGTTTCTCTACTCTGATCTCCACTTCCGAACACTTTCTAGCAAGATTTAGCCCATTCAAACTTCCTGGAGAATAAGTTTGGTACTTTCAAGACATGTAAAAGTGAAATATTCCAACATTCCTGAATCAAGTACAGAGAAAAAGCTTCATTACATTTAGCAACGTGTAAATATTTTTCCAAATTTGGCTTAAAAATAAGGACAAATGCATTTACTTATCCTTAGACATTAGCTGATTTTTTTTCCAAATTTTGATCAAAGCTTCAAATTTCTGTAAGATGAGCTAAAAGGTTTTTAAGACTTGTATATGCTTCATTTCTTTTGACCAGCTTTTCTTATGAACCACAGCTAAACAACCCAACTCAAATGTCAAATATTCCAGACGAACACTCATAATTTTCTTTGAGGTCAAACTAACTGTAAATATACACTGCCAGAGGTCCAAATAACAACGGATTGCTCTGTCCTGACTTACATATGCATATGGAGCCAGAAGCATTTTAGTCTTATACTGAAAATGCAAAAGAAAGAACATACTAGTAGATCACCAATCTGTAAAATTCTCTAAGGAGGGAAAAAACCCAGCTTGGACCCTGGATAAATTCTCAGCTTCCAGGAGCTATGATATATTAATGAGGTTGAGAGTTTGAAATTATACCTGAAGAATAAAAACGCTGAAGTAGTGTCAGCAGAAGTTACTGGACAGGGACATGTCATCCTGTAGCACTTGTCAGAGCCAGCTTTTCAGGTTGCACCTTATCACAAGGATTTCTGAGAACACTTGCTGATGGAGAGAAGAGCAAATCAGAGCTGGCAGGTTAGATTTTGCTGGAGACAGAGAGCTCTGAAACACACTCTGTGAGGGAAAGGAAATCTCCGCTCTCATCCTATTCTCTGCTACCTCTTCCAAGTCAGATGTTCCTGGAGACAGATGGACCAGAACTGAAGTGCCCTTCCAAAGCTGTGCTCTTTGCTTCGAGCGGATTGCTCTGCTGAGCACAGAGAAAGAGAAGAGGAGGGCACTAAAGCAACTGCTTAAAATGCAGCATATTTAGCCTAAAAATGAGTGTTTGGTGACCTTGATCTCCTCATCACTTCACTATCTGGCAGGTTTTTAAGGAGTCTGTGTTGAAGTAAACAGTACAGAAATTGGAACTCACAAAGTGGTTTGGTTTTAAATATTCAGTGTAATGTTTAAATATTCAGTGTAATGCCTTGATTATCAGTGGCCGTCACCTTGTTAGAAAACAATGTAAAAGGCACCTTGAAAATCAACAGTAGTAGGGGCAGGACATGAACAATAAAGAGATCATATTTCCTGGCTTTTTGCTCTTGTACGTTTTGTAAAGTGCCAGCAAGGGTTCCAGGAATATCCCCCACCTGTCCCACCTTCCCAGCGCCCCCTGCCCAGCCTGTCCCCTGCCCTTCCTGCTGTGGTTCCCCTCCCTCACTGGGGCAGGCAGGTTTGGAAGAGCTGGGAGAAAGCTCCTGCCTCTGCCCAGCAGTAAAGCCAAGTGAGTGATCTGCAGTGAATAAATTATCCCAACAATTAAACTTCTTTTCTTATTTATGGATCTATAAATGAATCCCCATTTCTTCAAAGTCAGCCGTGAAGTAAGGTCGTTAAATTAGGACATCTCACTTTTTTCTTTATCCCAACAGCAAGGGAACAGTATTTAAAACAAAAAGCTGCTCTAGATTGGAGCGGCCAGATCAGTTACATGACATTACATCTGCTTCTTGGACAGAACAAGTAATAAAACTTTGCTGTTAAATAACAAAATCTAAATTCCACAAAGAAAAAAAAAAAAAAAAAAAAAAAAAAAAACTCAGGCACCCAACAACCCAGTGCAAACACAGGTATAAACTCGATGAAGACTGCAAATTAGCTGTTCACCCAGCTTTGAAACCCATCTGAACCCCAATATTTTTTCTCACATAATGCCAACAAAATCTAGTAAATAAAAACATTTCCACTTTCTAAGCTCCAAAAAGGAGAAAAATAATTTTTTTTTAAACCTCTTCCACAATGAATATTGCCATTTTTTATTAGCTCTTTGGACTCCTGAGGAAGCCAATGAATGAAGGAAAAGCACATAGATAACTTTCTGGTACTTCTTTGGTGCACCTTTAGAACAAGAAAACAAGAAGAAGCAGAATCTAAGAAAAGGGAGAATAACAACTGATTGAAGTAATGAGTGAAACAGACTGAAAATATTCCATTGCATTTATAAACAGAAATTTTACCCGAAGAAGATTTTGGGTAACACACTTTATACCTGCAAGCATAAGCAATTAATATTTTAAGTGGTGTTGACTATACACTGTCTCTTTAAGGACACTCTCTGAGACTGTTTTAATATTCTCCAGCCAACCACATTAACCCATGGAGACTTTCACACACTTCCATTTCCAAGCCTTTAGAACCATGCAAACTTTGGGAACAAAGATGAATTCATTTCAGTAATTGATGAGTCTTTTTTCATTAGTCCCTTTGAATAAAGTTACTGAAGGCAAAGTAAATGGAAACTAGATCCCAGAGCAGGCAGTTGCGATCTCAAGTAATCTCACAACTGGGAAACTCTATAGCCACTGCTGGTTATTCCCAGCTTTAAAATGAAAGAAAGTGGAACTCTGTTAACTTTCTGGTCACTATGGGGCAGAGGCACTGGTGTACATACACAAGATTATTTTACTTTCCATCTGTTTTTCAAGTATTTGGACAGTTTGAGTCAGATTATCTGCTTTGAGGGCAGTCTCCTTGAGTTTGGACTAGGTTAGGAAAACGAACCCCCTGTCGAATACACCAGGCTAAATTCAACTCTTCTAATGTCTGCAGAGAGGAGTCCTTGAATGACATAGGTCTGCTGCAAGGACTCTTGCTACTTCTCACTTGTGGCAGAGGAAGACTGCTCAAGAGAAGAAGAGAGCAATGACAATAGCAGAAGAGCCCAGGGACAGTGTGAGACCCCACCACAAGAGAAAAGCAGGACTCAGGTATTCCTGGGGATGAGCTACATGGTATTTGTTCGAGGTTTAAGCAATTATTCACTTGGACACCTTAGCAGGGACATTTCTAGTAGCCCGAATTCCCCATTTACTGTGGGCAACTCGTGCCTGACCAATGCACCTGCCCTGCCTACACAGCCAACCGTGCCACCATGCCAGGCTTTCAACCAGGAGCTCAGAATCCAGGCTTCCAGAGGCCTCTTCCAACCTTCCTGACCCCAACAATTTGGTCCTACCAACAACACAGCCCTTGCTGGTCATACTTCACAGACACAGAGGGAAGTCTTTTGCAGGAATGTCTGTACCTGGGTGCACACGCTCCCTGCGTTACTCAGGAACTATTTATCCTCTAGTTTACAAAGACACAGTCAGCCCATCCGAAGATTACAAATGCTTTACAAAAACACTTCCCCATTGTAAACACACTAGGCAGAAAGAATGTTTTGAGCCTCGCATATCTGCAAACTACTTGAACATAATGCAGCGTTAAAAAAAAAAAAAAAAAAAAAAAAAGAGGTAAAAAAGAAGAGATAATGGACAATCTTAAATTGAGACATAGTCATGAATAGAAAGGAACAAGTCAAGTTCATCTGAATTTAGTTGCAACATACAGTCAGCTTTAGTCACTTGCTTTGTCTCCACACATTTACCTTTGGGTACCCAGACATACTTACCATTTCACAATTGCTATGCCATTCCTCCTGTTATCTGGCACTGAGAATTCCAACTGCAGTGAGCCAATTACCATTTCCACTTGCATGACAGGTGGACCTCTGTTTGAAAAGGTTGTGACCCCTGCTCTAACCTAGGTTGTAATTCCTCCTCTCATTTTAATTCATTAGCTGCACACACGCAGCAGAATTTAAATAGGAAACTCTCCTGACTGCAGAACACACTAGATTTCATTTCAGTAAAATGAACACTCACAAATCAAAACAATATGGGTTTTTATAGGACAGCCACGAATAGAAGTGTTAGAGGGATATTTGATCAAAATGTATCTGTAGCTGATAAATTATGAAGCGCTTTAAAAATGAGTAAACATTGTTTTTAGGACTTTTGTTCCTATATAAAATAAACAAACATAGAGTTATCTTTATTGCAAGCTATTACAATTACACGTAAGAAAGAAAACTGAAGGATGATGGAAAAGGGAACCACCACTACAAGAGCTACAGCCACGTCTCTCTAGCAGAGCAGCACTGCAGTGCTGTGCTCTGTAACGTACACCTTTACCATTTACCTATGTGTGGCTTAAAACCCACCTACGGCAGCATCCTGCAGCACTCACCCACCCACAGCTCCACACACCCAAGTCATCCATCTCCAGTGAAAACAAGGGCCCCGTTTATGGGACCATTTCTCAAACACAGCCTGCGAGAACGGGGCTGTGATGGCAGCTCCCTTCCCCCAGCCCATCTGCCTGATCCCCCCGGATCCCAGCCTGTTTCCAGACTCCTGGTGAGCGCCATCACCGCGACCCTTCTCAGTCCCTTCTCAGCCCCCCGTCCCCGGGGCCTGGCTCCTCCCCAGCCCTGGCGATGGCCCCTTGCTGGGGCAGAGGGGCCCTGTTGCCATCACCGGGGCTGCAGCTCCCCACACCCGCAGGTTCCTGGGGACTTCATCCACTTTGAGTCCTTTTCACAAGTCGTGAATCAGCAGGGCCTATGGTGAATGGAAACCCCCCAGAATCCGTCATGCTGCGAGCTGACGCAGAGCAACAGCTATTTATCTTTTCAGAAGAACCACCATAAAGCAGCCGACTCCAAACCAGCCCTGTTTCCAGCCTTTTCCTCACACTTCCCTCTACCTTCGCCAGTCAGAAACAAAACTGGCGGCGAGAATGTTTCATTTATTAGCAAGCAAAAGCAACTAACTGCAAATACTTCATTACTAATACATCGTTTGCTCAGAACAGCAGAAAAACAAACAGGCCTGTGTTTTATTCATGGGCCTCCTGTCAGCCCCAGCCCGCTCTGCTGCTGCCTGTTTCACCGCGCGGCACTCGCGACAGGGACGGGAACAGCGAGAGGGGTTTGGGCCCTGGGCTGAGGCCAGGAGAAGATGGGAGCTGGGATCCTGGCTGCGAGAAGGGGGATGGGGAGCCCTTGGCACCTGAGGCTTTTCTTCGGATGCCCCCGTGTCCTCCAGCTGGGACACTGCCCTGCAGCCGGACGAACCCGCTGTTACTACATCATCGCCGCTCAACCTCCAGAGACAAATCCTCATAAAAGCCTGCACCTGAGCTACTCATAAGATAACCAGAAGAACTTTTTAAATGAATGTTTCTCCGCTTGTACTGACTGGTTACTCAACACCCAGTAAGCAATATGGAGACTGCTTATTTTCTGACACGCTTCTTGCTCACTCCCAGTTTCTTGACTTAACCCCCAGCCACCATTTATTTTCCCCGCCTTAGGAACTGACAGCCATAAGAATTTGTGGACAAGCATTAAAGAAATTTTTTTAAGTGATTAATACAACAAAGTGTTGAGGTGGTTACCCCTGGATAGGTTGTAACAGAGCCTATGTACAGATCCCTACTCTGTATATAGGGGATCACCCCAAAGAAAAGTAGAATACTCTGTAGGGATCACCCCAAAGAAAACCAGTATGTTTGCCAGCTAGGAAACCATGTTTTAAAATATGGGAAATCAGTACTTAAATTCTTAAACACAGAAAGCTCACAGGGATTAAGGAAGACAGGATAGGGTACCTTCTTCTTCCATCCATCTTCACAAAAAGGCTGCTCATTTCTAAGCCTGTCTGAAAGTATCTCAATATGGTTGAGGGGCTTCAACTGCTCAGTGCCCTGGGACTTCTATCCCTGCTCAGGACAGGGGGGCTGTCCCTGCACCTCTTGGCAGGCTCAGAGAGGGCTCCTGACTCCCAGCTCAGGGCTGGGGCTCTCCTGGCCCCTGGTCCACTATCCTTCCCTCACCACTCCTGCTAAGTGCAAGCTGAATTCAGCCAATAGTGTTCAGTGGGGAAGCTGGGATGAGGGGGAGGATTAAATTCAACAAATAATGTTGTTGAGTTGATGGATTCTCAATTAAAAATGCTCTATTTAATTAAACCTACTCAATTTTATTATTATTTTGACTTTATTATTTTTTCAGTTCAGGATGACAGATTTTTCAGTTCAGCTGACAGAACTGTCATCTGTCCAGCTCTACATCTGAAGGAAGAGGAAAACGACTGTTCCCAGCCAGAGGGGAAAAAGCACACAGGAGGCATGTGACCTCAGGGCAGGGATTCTGGGCTATGAACAGGGAAGTGAAGTGAGATGTCTCTGACAGCATGACACATGTTCCCAGGGCACAAAAATAATAATAAAAAAAAATTTTAAAAAGGCATTTTGAATTGTCTCTCATCAAGGTTAAAGCAGAATTTGATGACAACAAATGACTCTTGTTTTCATAAGACAAAAGGTCCAGCCTTTGAGGTGTTGATGGAGTTCAACTCCCATGGAGGTCAGTACACCCTACAGAACCTCTGCACCCTGCAGCATCGGGTGCCGATACTCCTGGGAGCACATCCCTACAGCAAACCCTCTGTGAAAGAGGAAGGAGAAGAGAATAAAACAGACAGACTGTGTTAGAACCATGGGTATGAATGAGAAACAGAGAGATGCAGATGTCATACAAACTATATTAAGGGAATTGCTGATAAAGAGAAGTTCTTCAGGGATGAAGACACTGTTGTATTTCTGTTAAAAATAAGTGTATCACAAATGCAATCATATTTTTTCATGTGTCACTTGTGAAATAAATGATATCTCACTGTGAGGCTGACAATGTAAGAAATGCAATTGGTATTATTTGCATATTAATGACATTATTAATATGTCTTCATTGTAAATATTTCCATCATGATGACTTTGAACAGAATCTTAGCAAACAGAAATATAAATATCCTCCTGCCAGATTTCACATAATCTGAAATCATGCTGTGTCAAGTTGTCAATTTTTAAAATTCTCCTAAGCCATTACAAATCTCATTTTAATCTCTCTAAAGACTCATCTGATTTTACATAATTGAAAATAACCACTGCTTGTAATGTGTTAATTTGGATGTGCAGTGAATAACACGGTGACAGAACCCTTCCAGCCAACCACTGTTTTGAAAAGCTCTGCTAAGTTTGCAATCCTCAGACTGCCCAGAGCTGCATAAACCTCTACAATAGAATATTTGCTATTGTTTAATGCCAAATAGTCCAAAGTATGTCATCAAAATAGTGAGAATTGGATTTTTTCTCCTCTTCCCTGGGACTAATCAGTGTGCCTTCAGTAAAAAAGATAAGCAAACAGAACCTCATCAAAGAGCTACAAACTTGAGATAACGAAAAGCATCACTAATAGCCCAGTTGCTGTTGGACTGCTTCTCTGTGCAGTAGCCTCCTGTTACAAGAGACGAATCTGCTCAGCAGGCATAAAGGACCCTGCACTTCTTTGCTTCTATTTGCATATATTCAAAAATAGTCGTGGTACTCTAGAGAGCACAGATAACACGTGTTGAGATTTAACCCCAGCCAGCAACTAAACACCACACAGCCGCTTGCTCGCTCCTCCCTCCTCCCAGTGGGATGGGGAAGAGAAATGAAAAAAATGGAAAACACGTGGGTTAAGATAGGAACAGTTTAATAACTAAACTAAAATATAGTAACAACAAATTAATAAATAATAATAATGATGATGAAAAGGAAAAGAATCAAAAATAGAGAGAAATAAAACCCAAGAAAAGACAAGTGATGTACAGTGCACTTGCTCACTCCCCACCGACCAATGCCCAAGCAGCAATCCAACCTCCTACCCCCCCCAGCCAATTCTCCCCAGTTTATATACTGAGAATGATGTCCTATTGTATGGAGTAGCCCTTTGGTTATTCAGGTCAGATGTCCTGGCCATGCTCTTTCTCAGCTCCTTGTGCACGTCCTTGCTGGCAGAGCACAGGAAACAGAGACATCCTCAACTTAGCACTAAGCACTACTTAGCAATGACTAAACCATCTGTGTGTTATCAACATTATTCTCACACTAAATCCAAAGCACAGCACTGCACCAGCTACTAGGAATAAAATTAACTCTATCCCAGCCAAAATCTCCACACACACTGAAGGATGGGAGGAACGACAGCAGCATCCCACTAGACCCAAACCAACATATATGCAAACACAGGCAGGGACAGAGGGGACTGGGGTTACAACCCTGAGCCTGAAGAATATTCCCAAACTTTCAGGGCATATACATTTACATAACAAAAGAACACGGTGCAGGAAAGAGTGACTTTCAATCTGTTTCTGCAAACTTTACATTAATTAGGAAAGGATTTCTCAGACGCCCATGCATCTCCGAACTTTGTGCTAGGAAGACCATTTACTTTTAAATGACAAGTGTAGGCTGCATGCACAATATTCTGAAATTTTAGTTCTCTAAATTACTGTTAACTCAACGTTATTCCTGCCTAACTTGGGTTTTTAAATGGAATTACATGCAGCCTGCAGCTTCAAATCTAAATGAAAAATGTAGCTCCAACTGAACCTTAGGAAAAAAAGGCAGAAGTTAATGAGATTTAAATTAGTAACAGCCAAAGCTTTCCCTTAAAGAAAACATTATTGATTTTAAAGAGCTACCTAATGAAAAAGAATGGCACTCATTTAAGACTTTGCATGAGCTACATTAGAGATTCATTTATAATAATAAATAAGGATGTGCTTTTCAGTGCAATGAATCAGCAAAATTTATGTACATATTTTTATGAGTTAACTACACATTCCTTAAGCCTTTAATCACAGTTTTGGGTGAACTGTTTATGGTAGTAAAGAAATTACAGTTTCTAAGGCCCAGATCATCAAAGATAATTAAGTATCCATTCCATATACGAGTTAAACACCTACACAAATCTCGAGTTTATAATCTATTCTTCATTTGTAAAATGGAAATGGATACTGTTCGCCTTTATTCTTTATTAAACAAGGTTTCTATTTGAAGTTCAAGTAGCTACTTATTGGAAAAAAAGTACAAAACCTGAGTATTGCCAGGAAAGGGTACCTATATGCTCTTTCTAAATTCCTTAAATAGGTAGGAAATATGTCAATTTTCATTCAAAAAAGGAAATATTTTCATTCAAACACAGTTTTGTACAATTGCAAGATACTTTACCATATCAGTACAGTAATATTGTGGTCCTGTGACACATAAATATGGAACACCAACGACTATGCACAGGTAATTATCTGGTTGCATTTCATCAGCTTACCAAATCCAGTTACTTCTCAGAGAACTGATAAGAAAACAGACAAAGTCCAAGGTCCTCCAAGCAAGTTTCAAATGACTTTTAAAACTGAACTAGTTATACAGAAAGTAATCATGCCTGGACCCAATGCAAGCACAATTTCACCTCATAATTAATTAAAGCTCCAGACAAAACTCATCAGACCAAAAGGAATATTTAGTTCATTCATTGGATACCTGAATGTGCTAAAACTAAATTCCATAAATTCCCGGGGTCAAATCTCAGTTGGTGGAACCAAGCTTGCTTGGGGGAGCCCCAAGCCCCCAGCCTGGTTCTCCAGATCCCACCGTGGTAGGTATCTGCTCAGATTCACTGCTCAAGCCATAGAGCTGCTTGGAAGCACCTCAACGGGCTGTCGTGGTGCTACACATGAAGTACTGATGAGAACAGGTAGAGTGTAACTCCTTACACATGCTAAAGATGAAATTTCTCACAAATACAACAAAACCAGGAAGAAAGGTAACTACAGTTCTTTCAATAAAGCAACCAACACATTATTGTCTCAAACTAAGTTCATGTATGCCAAAATAATAAACAGCATGTCAAAGTCCCCCATCCAGCACCAAGAAGTACCACAATCCCAGTAAAGCAGTGGGTTTGCAATGCAGTTCACCAAGACATCTTTTCCCAAGGGAGACACTACTTGTCAAAACACATCTGAACTTTTGAACTTCATTTTTTTCCTTTGTTAAAGCAAAAGACAGATTTCCAGAGAGATGCACTTATTTTTAATAAAAAACACACATACACATTAATTTCAACATGCCTTAAAGAGATTCTGTAAAGTAATTGAATAAAACTTAATCTGTTTTGCAAAACTAAGAATTAGACTTGCTTATTTGTGAGCTGATTTACAGAGCCCTGGCAGACCTCCTCCCCTATACTTCGACATCCTGATGTTCACCTTCACGTGAGTTTGGTCACCTTATCCACGTTATCATCACAATTCAGAGCAGCAGTGCCACCTTGAATCAAATCCTGCTGTTGTTCTGCCTTGCCTCTCTCTGTTCAATGCACAGTGAGGTTTTTGGTGTATAGAAACTAAATTTCTTCAGCAGGATAGTAGCCCACAGGCTCTGCTGCAGGTACACAAACAGAGGCACACCCACCCCACACAGAGACAAACAGGTCCAAGTCTATGGCTGGTCTTCAGATTAATCCAAAGCAGACACCACACTGGGAGATTCAGTCCCAGGGATCAGCAAAAACCTTGGATTCAATCTGGTTTGAAGCAAACCCTCACAAAACACATACCAGTTAGATGTAGATGCTTTGGCCCCAAAACTTTTGTTCCAACCATCTGCCCTTGTTGCACCAAATTACGTGCTAATTCAGATCTATCTCAGGATGCCCTAAAATGAGTTTTTCTATTAATTTTGAAAGTGAGAAGAGTGAAGAACAGCTCCCGGAGGCAAGCCAACTCTCAAACACATAATCTTTGGGAAGAACTTTCAGTGGAGAGAAGGAAATTGTAATTGAAGTACGCTAGGCTGGGTTTGTACTTTGTTCCTCTCCTTCTTTAATTATAAAGTAAATTAATAATCATGAGCATTATGTTTGTTTTTAACTGTGGTATTCCCTAAGGCATGACAAAAAAAAATTGAAACTGGAAGAACTGCATCCCTGAATGGATCTTAAGGGGAATAATTAATAAAATCTACCTTATCACTGCTTGTTTCTCTAAACTTTGTATTTTAGTAATGTTCAATAATATTCACTGGAGATCAACATAACCCAGTCCTTCCTCCCCAACACAAATGTGGCCAGAGTACATTGTCCATCGGCGAGATGCACCACAGAAGAACCGTGATGGCTTAAGGAGGGCAGTGTGGATGGGAACGGCCACTTCTGGAACTCCAGCCCTGGTTTAGATCCAAGCTGAAGGGACTAAGAATTACCAGTGGACAGACAGAGGGCATCAGCTGGCAGTTGAATCATTCCTAAATTGAAGAATAACCTAAACTAGATCTGAGGGAAGCAATAAACAGCTGTTACTCACCCTGCTGCCATAGCGATTTTCACAGCAAAATAAGCCTAAATTTTAAAATGTTTCTCTTGCTTTTATTTGATACCACTTTATATTACACTGGTTCTTTTCAGTCTTTCCACGGCTGATGCAGGGGTCTCTTTCTGACGTGTTATGGACCACAGCTGAACAAACGCCATTTAAATCCTGCTTCCCAACAAACCAGGTTCTGCACAGCTCAGAACAGAGCTCAGAATTTGACGGTAGGAAGTTTTGTCCTTCTTGTTAACATCCTCTAGACTGTAACTACACCTGCCCCACCTGCTCACATTCAGTGAAGAAAGTTTAGCACATCACCTTTGCCTTCCAAACCTTTCACAACTAACAGGCTTCCACAAGTTCCCCCTCACCCACCTTTTTTTTTCCCTTCTCTCCTACAGATTGGGCTTTTTTTTTTTTTTTCCTTCATTGTTTCAACCAGTAGAGTTTAACCAGGTTCATATGCACTCTATACAACAGTAAAAACTTCAAAACTTGGACTTTTAAAGTTTGCCTTCCTCCCCAGGAGCCTTCAGATGAGTGTTTGCTCTGTTTCAAATGTTCTGCTGAGAATTCCTACAAGCACCTTGCCCTTTCCCTTCTGCCTGCAGGAGGATTGCTGCTTTCCTTGCCCGGAAAGAACAACGAAAAATACTCTGGCTGTACACACCCAATGTTCCCTAGTGGAATACTGTACAAGAGAGATGGTATTTCTTTGGGGATGGAAAATACAGTGTTTCACAAGCGGGTGGCTGAATCATTCAAGCATTCATTATGTCTGGAACTTTACTAAATCTCTTCTGAGCTTTGACAGAAGTTTAATAGTCAGGTGAGACCCAGCGCTGTGCTGTTTAAGCTTCTAGCTGCAAATAAGACCTCCTATGAAAACTATCGGAAGATCCCAGCTTTACCAAGGTCGGGTTTTCTCTGATCTTACAACCCCCAGATAATGAAGGCTATCTTAGGATGGCCTTCCAGAGGCAAGATTATTATGCTAACAAAATCCCTCAGCCACCGAAAATGCAGCTTCAACTCCGATTTTCTTTTGTAAGAAAAAATGATCTGGTACAGACTTCGTAAAATGAGCTTTGTTAACACTAACACTTGGAAAACAACTATGCTAATATGACATTTTCCATCCACTTGTTCCCTACTTTTATACCACTTAGCACTGAACTATTGCGGTTCCCTCCCAACCTCTAATATTTGGCCACGTGAGGATGTGGGAGGGCACTTGTGCACTTTAAACCTGACCAACAGCCTTGTTGACACAGTGTTGGTTTATAAAAAATAGTTACATTATTAGTAAACTAGTATGTTAGGAAAAAAAGAAAACCCAAAACATTTGGGGAAAGATCATTTCTATGCACGCCACATCTCACTCCGTGCTTTCATACAAAATACAGCCGGGCAGACACCTGAGCACACAGAGCAGCTGCACCTCTGACTCCTGGTCTCAGCTTAGAAGCCTGAGCAAAGCTGAACAGGGAAATTCTTGGGGCACTCTGGCAATTAAAGAAATAATATCTTGCTATGATACCAGAACCACATGGAGAAAGGGAACAAAAAGACCACACTTTCCTCAACAGCATTTTTAACATTCACAGAAGTTTTCAAAAAGCCTCAATTCTGCAATCCAAGCATGCAAGGGACCTGGTATTTGTACAGCCACCAAGGCTTACCCACACAGCACTTGGTCATCTACTCTGGGTGGTTATGACCCACGTTCCCCCACCTAGTGTGCTGAATAAAAATCACAGGCCATGCCTAGATGTTTATCAAACAGACAAAAATAAGCTTTTCCCCAAGAATACACAAGCTTGATAAGACAAGCAGATAAAAGGAAGCACTCATCCCCATTTCCTAAGGAAAACAGAAATACTGGCATTCCAAGGCAAGTCTTTATGAAAGATAGTTCAGGCAGTTCCTGGTGCTGGTAGTGGCAGTGAAGGGATCTGAACACACCTCTGCAGCCCACAGCTTCCACTGCATGAGCATCCTGCTTGTGGCTTGCTCGTTCTTCAGGTTAAAAGAATATAAGAGTATTAGCAATCAAAATTAAACCTAGAATGAAGTCATCAGCCTTTCATATTATTTTTACCTCAGAGCTGTCAGAATCCAAGAGCAGAGGCCACGCAGCAGACTCACACCACAGGCATCTCTGCTAAGCCCTGAGCACTGGAAGAAGGATCCCCCCCATTGCAAGTCCATTGCCCGAGCCCTGCCCAGAGGAGTTGAGTGCACCCAGCAGCCCTCCTGGAGCATCTCAGCCCAGCAGCAGCCCACACACACCCTCAGGCTCTCAGAAGTTAGGGGTCAGCTATGTAATGTACTTGGGATGACCCCTCAAAAGGTTGTGTTTGGGGATTTTCTTTTTGCCCACCAGCTTCTCCTTTTCAATCTATGAACAAGAATATTCCAGATGAACGTCGGTCTGCTTCTGGAGAGAGCTGGCTACATATGTCTGCCTGTTTGCAACTGCTTTTAAAATACAGATGAGGAGAGAGGCATTTAGATTAGAGGGGTTGACTGAGGACTTGAAGTACACTGTTGTAAAAAAAACCAAGAAACAAAGCACAAAGTCATAGCTGACCACCTCTGCATCATTCAGCTATCTGATTTCCTTAACAACTACTATGATTTCTGAATTTTGTTTTCCTTTTCATTAAAAAAGACTGTTCCTGACTGTACCTAAACTAACATCACTTTCTCCCCAGAAGGACCTGATTCTGCCTTCCTTGACTTCTAACTTCCTTTCCACTCAGCCCAAGCTTTCACACAATACCTGCCCCACCAGCTCAGCAAGGAGATCTTGAGCATTTCTGTTTCTAAGGAGGCAAGGCAAGGACCACATGGGGAAGCGATTAGACTCAAATCCATGTCCCCAAACCCTTCTGTGGTGGACAGACAGCTATAACATCATCACCAGAAGAGACACTGCTGCAGGCTGGACTTCAGCTTCAGTGGTGAGCCAGCCCTTACAGAGGTAACAGTGCTGTCACCCACGTGTGAGCCAGCGAGGAATGTTTAGTGTCATATGGCCACATCACGTTGAGAGTGATGCTCATTAAGGTGACAGCATGGCACTTGCTTTTATTCTCTGAACAGCCAGAGCCCTAGAATCTCCAGGCTGACAGTTCAGTAGGAAAGAAGAAACTTAACTTATTGGTCAAGTTCTTCACACTTTATTTTTTATCTGTATTTTAAAGCATCCATCCCCAAATCACATCAAAGGCCAAGCATCACTGTCTGTCCCTTAAAAAAGTAGTAACTGGATTCCACCTGCAGTGCACAGTATCCATGAAGTTACAGCTCAAAAGGTGAAGTTTTTCTACAAGTGCTATAAAAGATCCTTCACACTATGGTGGAAAATCACTGCTCTGGAGAGTTCATGCAGCTAGCGGGTGAGCCAGCTGTGGTACAAACAGGATGTGGTGCTGGGATGCTTTGCAGGACTCTGGACAGCTGTTCACAGATCCCACAGAGTCAAGTTTATGATACAGGGCAAAGGTTGCCAGAAATTTTCCTTGTGGCCACCCTGCATGGGTGGCTTCTTCCAAACACGGCTGCTGTATCTCTGCATTTATCAAGGTGGAGTTGAAAGGCTGTGAGCCACGTCTTTACATTTCCCAGCAAGCTATCTGCAAAACTTTCCTTTCATTTGAGAGCAGGAGGAAACCTTAGAAGCATCACCAATTGCTGTCACTATCCCAGTAGCCCACAGCACCAGCAAATGTGAAGCAGTGACTCACCTGGGCTGGCAGCAGTTCCTGGCCATGCCCGGCAGGTTCCCCACTGCCCCCCATGGTTGGCAGTCACTCAGTGCCAGGAGCTGCTGTAAAGGGACACACAAAAACTGGATTCCAGAACATTATGGCAACTGGCAAGATCGTCACTATTACTTTTCCCACTTTTTTTCTTTTACCTCCTACAAGAAGTACCTACGAGCAGTGACTGGGAGCTCATTCCTGCCCAGGATAGGCAACTGAGGGGCAGGGAAGCCCTGGGAAGTTCCTCTGCAACAGGTTTGGGAGGAATATGAATCTTTGGGGTGTGCAGCAGGTGAACCCCACTTTTCAGCGTGCCCCAGTCATGCTATGCCTATGGCCTCAGTGGGGCCCCATCTGGGCAAAAATCCTCATCTGGAGGATCCAGTCTCCCCAGAGGCTCTTCAGAAGACCAGAGCCAGCAACCAATCAATGCAGACAACCCTTCTTCTAATTGTCTTCTGTCCAGCAGATATGAGCAGGAGGACCTCACTCAGCAGGACCTCAGAGCAGCATCACCACTACAAGCACATGTTGGTTCTTAGCTGACCTGCCCGGATCACAGAATTACAGAATGGCTGGGGTTGGAAGGGACCTCTGGAGATCATCTAGTCCAACTCCCCTGCTAAAGAAGAGTCATCCAGAGAAGGTGGCACAGGACTGTATCCAGGCAGGTTTGGAATCTCTCCAGAGAAAACCTCACAACCTCTTTGGGCAGCCTGTTCCAGAGCTCTGTCATCCTCAGAATAAAGAAGTTTTTCCTCACGTTCAGATGGAACTTCCTCTGTTCCACTTTATGCCAGTTGCCCCTTGTCCTGTCACTGGGCACCATTGAAAAGATCCTGGCCCCATCCTCTTGACATCCACCCTTTAGATATTGATAAGCATTGATAAGATCCTTTTCTGAGCCCTCCAGGCTGAACAGCCCCAGGTCTCTCAGCTGTTCCTCCTAAGAGAGATGCTCCAGTCCCCCATTGCTCTCACAGTCCTACAGTGGGTCCCAGTGCAGGGCCCTGGCAACCTGTGAGCACGGAGAGCAGCGAGGAGGCTGCATGGCCCTGAGCGATGTCCCAAGGGAAAGAGCAGTCTCAAGAGAGACAGACAGATACTGAGCCTGACAGAAGAGCACCAGACCACACACACACATTCCAGACCTGCACTGCCAGCTGCTGAACCTGCCGCAGCCCTGGCTCCACACACCCACGCTGCGCTCAGAGCCCAGCCAAGGTGCTGGGCTGCAGTGGGTCGGGCACCATCTGCACCACGTTCCCACACCCCTGCTCAGCACGGGTCACGCTGAGCAAGCGGGAAGGCTGAGGCTCCCTCTCCACAGCTGCAGAGCCATCTCCTTGCATGGGCCTGATGATTCACGGCTCGAGCACCGTGCAAGGCTGGTCTTGCATAGCAGCACTGACCCATGAGCTGCCAGTGGTTACACGGGCTCCTTCTGCTCGACGAAGCAGAGAAAAGCCTACAGGGACTCTGCTCGCTACCCTCCCTCAGCAGCCATCGCACAGTCCCTCTGCGTGCTCTGATCAATATTTAAATGACGTGACAGCATTAAGAGGCCGTCCCCCACGCACTGATACGGTGCCTCCAGCCATCCCATCTGGCCAAGGTCTGAAGGGAAAGGAAAAGATGAGCCTTGTACTGTATCTCGAAGGTCAGTAGGTTCAGGCATGTTTGAAAGTTTAACTGAGGCTTTGTGGCAGGTCATCTCCCTACTTCCTGATGTGGAAACGATTTTATTTAATACTTCATTGAAAGAACAGACCGTTGCATAATACTCCCAACCACCATCTTCAGTGCAAATCTGCCACCCCGGACAGGTAAAGCTCCTCCGCTGTGTAATTATCAGACTAGGAATTAGAGGCTCTGTAACACTCACCCAAAGCCAAGACACCCACAGCAGTGCTGAAGGAAAGCAGCCTGACACTGCACCAAGGTGGCACTGGTGAGGCCACCCCCTGAATGCTGTGTTCAGTTCAGGGCCCCTCACTATAAGGAGGACACAGAAGTGCTGGAGCGTGTCCAGAAAAGGGCAACGAGGCTGGTGCAGGGCCCTGAGCACAGGTCCTGTGAGGAGTGGCTGAGGGAGCTGGGGTTGTGTAGTCTGGAGGAGGCTGAGGGGAGACCTTCTCGCTCTCTACAACTGCCTGAAAGGAGGTTGGGGTGAGGAGGGGGACAGCCTCTTCTCCTTGGTGACGTGTGACAGGACCAGAGGGAATGGATGCAAGCTGCAGCAGGGAGGTTTAGGCTGGATATTAGGAAACATTGCTTCACCAGAAGGGTTATCAAACACTGGCATGGTCTGCCCAGGGCAGTGGTGGAGTCGCCATCCCTGGAGGCATTTAAATGGCATGTGGGCCTGGTGCTCAGGGACATGGTTTAGTGGTGAGCTTGCAGTGTGGGGTTAAAGGTTGGACAAGATGATCTTGAAGGTCTCTTCCGACCAAAGACATTCTGTGGTTCTGTGAGGTGCTGCCCTGCCATGACCAGCCTGAGACCACCAGCAACCTGCAGCCTCTCCCGGGAAGCCTCAGCAGGTCACCCCAGGAAGGTGCCTCTGCTCGCTCCCACTCACACCAGCTAAAGAGAAGGTTCCTGCTACACACCAGGGAGAACAGAGACACTTTGGGATAGTGTAGCTCATGTCTATTTGTTCACCTCTCAGAAGAGGGGGCCTAAAAAGCACAGAAAGTGAAAGATGTTTTTCAAGCACTGCTTTGTCCAATAAATCATATCAGAAGTTAAAAAAGAATAAAAACACAAGTAACCACACTTCATTCAGAGTCTAGTGCCTGAATTTCACCTTGCTGCTGCTTTCAGCTTGGACAAAGCCCTTGGTAAAAGCCCCTGGTGTGCGGTGAGTTGAAACATCCAATGTCACCGCACACAAGCTGCTGAGAACTCTGGAAAAATCCCCTTCTGAGACGCCAAGAGCAGCAGCAGGCACGGAACAGCACGAGGCACTGCGGCTGTCCTGGGCCCCCAGCCCTACAGCCAGCTGCACTGCTCACCAGCAACGCACTGGGGCTGGGCTACAGCAGAAATGGCAAAGCCACAGAAACCATGAAAAGCAGCAGGGAGGGGAAGGGAGGGAAGGACACCTCAGGAAGGCTCAGATTAAAGACTCAACTTCTGTTTTAAAGAAGACTTTGAAGTAAGGCAGGTGATAAAAATCTGTGGGTGACTCAGAGTCTGTTTCTCCAGAATGGCCATTTACCAGGATTCTCTGCCCACCAGGCAGAACCCATCAGGCAACACACAATTACCCAAGAGCATTCTCAAGAACATTTATATTTTTACTCCACTTATCAAACAGAGTCAAAACTTGAGTTTTTCCATCAAAGTATTCAACTACTACTTTTCTTATTCCAGGCTAGCCGAGAGTACGCACGAGGAGTCCTGTTAGGTTTCTCTGTCTTGATCAGTTTTCACTACAAAGAAGTAAGAGCTTGCTAAGTCTTTTCTATTTCATGGGAAGGCAAAAATTGGAGTCAGTCACTAAGTACAGAGCACGATCCACATTTTTAAGTCAGACTGCTCTAGCTTTAAAGAACTGGAGGGCAAGCAGGTTGTGGGAAGCCCTGCAGATTTCCATCAGCTTGAGGCACAGCGGCACTGCCAGAGATGAAGTCCAGACTAAACATCTCCAAAGATCGGATGGCTGCCTCCAGCAAACACATGGGGTGGGTTTCAAGGTTCACAGCAGTCTGACTATGCAGACGAAAGTATCTTTTTCTATTCAGAAAGTCTAACTGCAGCTTGTCACTGGCAAGCAGGTCCTGCTATCCTTCTGTAACAATGATTATGACCTTCCAGCTACTGCACTGATTCCAGCATCAACATTTTTCACACTTCCTTGTCACAACAAAAATAATATGCCCGCATAATCTGAATACAGACACCCGTGGGAGTGAGCATTAAGCAGCCTTTCACAAGGTAACAGAGATACAAACAGATGGACAGACCCTGGTTTTTAAGCTGTACCATTCCACGGGGTTTCCTTTAGCCAATTTGATCACCTCCGAGGAAAGGAAGCTTTACACCTGATGCATCTGTGCTGAAAGACCTCCTGCCTTTAAAATGACTTTTCTGAGTGTTATTGGAAACAACAACATTAAGATAATGGCAAGACTGGCAGTGAGAAATTCACCGGGGATGCAAAATAAATGAAATCAATTAGTATTATAAATACAGGCAGAGTTTCACGTGTCTCACGTGTCAAATATTCATACTGAACTTTTGAGACTTTATTGTTAACAGGTTTGGCAAAAGCTATAAAAAAAGAACAGAAAAACCCAACAGTGCTATTTTAAACTCGTGCCATCGCACTGCAGTTTACATAGCTGCAAATAAAATAGAAGAATATTTTTATGAGCCATCAAATGGCTCAGCTAATACCAAGAGGTGTTTACTGCCACAAAAATTTGAACATGCCTGCTTCACAGCAAGCCCAATTTTGATTTTTCCAATTAAACGAAAAACAATTCATAGCAGTCTATGAAAGTGGATGAGCTCTGTTTTAGGTATCAGCTCTGGTGGAACACACATTAACCGAACGCATCGGTTTTGAGGTCAGCTGTCATTCTTTCCAAATTGCTCCCTGAGCAGATCACAGAGCAGATGGAAAAGGCCAGTCTGACATGACTCTTTGGCTTAATTATAGCATTAGTAAGGCAGCATATGGAGTTGGTGTGTACTGCAGAATTTTACCCAATAACTTTATTTCTCATAAATTCAGTCATCTGCTTCATTTGCTTTTACTTGATCTTCAGGATGTACATTCGCTGCGATTGAATTATTTTTACCTGTGCATTACTAGGTCAAGCATTCCCAGCAAGTGCAAGAGCTGTAAATCCACATTAATGTTCAAAGAATCACAGAATTTCAATTCTGTATCAAGTTCAAGATCCTTTCCGAAACATCAGTCTTTAAACTGATTCGTTGTTTTCAGCACTAATCGTGTCAGATCCCTCGAGTTATCCCGTTGATTGCTCAGTCAAGCAATGCCAGACTGGTCTAGTGACAAAAAAAGCTTTGTATCAGATAGACTGACTCCCCGCAAAGAATCATCCCATGGCCCATGCCTGCTCATATGCACAACACACCCACAAATGCAAAGATAGCAAAAATAGGGCCAGTAGGAAAAGAAGAACAGCCGAAATCCCCTAACACACACTACCTGGAAGCACGGGCAGTTTAGCATCTCAGCACAGCCCTGCTCCACTTCAATATCCTTCGCTGACAGAAATCACTGCAGTGTTGACATCTGCAAAGTAACCACCTATCAACAAAGGATTTAAGTTCTTGAAGCACTTTTTTTTTTGTTGGAATTTTTTTAGGGATGGTTAACATCAAATAAAATTGAAACCTGTTATTCTGGCCCTCTAAAAACTGCAATTACATAGGTTCTCATAATGGTTACCTCTGTCAACTGTTCCATTTGCAACACTGAGAAGCTGTTCAAGGTTCCAACAGGATTATCAGGGTATGTTGTAGGTGCTGATGTGATAAAACACAAGAACCACCTGCCGTCGTGGGGAGACACACTTGAACTGGACTGCAATTGCCACTGAAATTCCTCCAGGGTCTGTTATCACAGAGAGGGTATCTTGCAGCACCGGGATGTACAGAATCCCATATCACTGCCAAATGCACAGGAAGCTTGAAAACCCAGTGCCTACTTGATTAGTTTAATACCCTTTGCCTGTCTTCCTAAAAGGAGGAAATGGGAACAGGACAAGGCTGTCAGATTGTGAGAGAAAGTGGTTCATTTCCACTGCCCTCTTTCTAAGCAGTTCAGCTTTTTCCTGTTGGGCAGGAATGGAAGGATGCAGCTGTTTGAAATTAGGAAGGGAAAAAAAACCAAACCAAAACAAATCAAAATAAAAAACCACCAACCAAGAATACTCTTGGGTTTCTATGATTTCTAAACAGAACTCTTGGGGGAGAGGAAAAAAAAAAAAGAGCTTCATTTTGAAATTTCAGCATGAAATTAAAAAGAAAACAAAGACTTTTTTTGTAAGAATGTCACATCTGAAAATCAATTTTTGAACAAGGTAACGTCAGTTTTAATCACCTCTCAGCTCTTAGCTGTAATAAAAAAAGACTCTGAATGCAGCAACCTGCCCTGACATAGCAGACTGTCAAACCTCCCTTTCAGAACCGCTCTCCAAAGCTGACTTAGGACCCCCTGTAACACCTTTGACACCTTTTGTTCTTCATTTTACCTTTCTTAAAGGCAAACCCAACTCCAAAAATAAGGGTGGGAAAAGAAAAAAAAAAAAAGAACATAGCACTAAAAAAATAACAGCTTTGAAAAATTCTCACTGCCTGAAATATTAAAATGCCTGATTTAAGAGGTTGGATTCTCAGACTGCCACATTAACAAATGATCACCATCAACCTGCAGTTTAACTACTTACATTTATAATCTTTGTGAAAATAAATGGATGGCGGTTAATGGCTCTTCATTTGTTTCTTGGGCAAGAAACAAGCCCTATTTCACCAGCTGGCAAGGAGGTACAAGCTCTCCGAGATGCCATGGAGTGTGTCTGCAGGTTCCCTCTCGGTGTTCTCAGTGCACCTCACCTCTAAGACCCTCTGCAGATCAGCATGGGGAATCTGAATCCGCAGCAAACACGGCCCCGCTGCAAAGAGCAACCAGGATCAAGTACCACTGACAGAAGAATATCAAACAGGGAAAGAAAATGAGGAATGAGTGTGGAGGAATAAATAGGAATCAAATGAGTACTTATGGATGCTCCTCACAAGGGGCTCTGTCTCGTTTGATTCTTGCTGCACTCAGCCTGACATGAACACAAGCCTGCAATTTAATATTTTCTCTAACCCTGGTAAGAAAAAAAAAAGAAATTCCTCCTGTATCATTATAATTCAGGAACACAGAAACGTCCCCTCTTGAAATTTTTGACAAAGCAGAGGTCGACTTGGGCTGTATCTACTCTGGTATCCATGGAATCCATGCACAATACTGGAGTTACTATCCCACACAAAGAAAGAGGCAATGTTGCCTTAAAAGCGCAATGACCAAAGCTAACAGTTGCTCCTGGCAATCACAAACACCACAAACTCTGCCTTCCATCCTGATGCAACCTGGAAGTGTAGTTTCAATACATGATTTTGATGGAGAGAGGATGGGGAGCTGCTATCTTCTGGGTCCCCACAGGAGTAGCCTTTGGATTCAAGATGATTGGTCCTACCTTGGCCACCATCTCAACCCCCAAACCGCACGACAGCAACAAATTCTCTGTAACTCCAGCCACGTGTGACCTGGTATGGAAACTCAAAACCAAAAATGCCCTGAATTTAAGGTACTATTTACTCAGTTTTGCAACTTTGATGCATTTTGATGTTTCCACAAAGATTTATTTGATTTACATTACACAGAGTCACAGGGGAAAGAAGAAATTGAGATATCTATGTCTGGAGGTTTTAAAAGATTTAGGCAACTAAATGCCACTGGGAATTCTGAGCCTACAAAATTCAGTGCTATGTACAGAGAGCTGCACTTCACCCTCACAAGATCTTGCATTTCAGCATCCTTACTGCATCCATATTTTAGCTATATTTTTAACATTCAGGATTTAATATTATAAATTGCTTTATTCTGTAATGCTAGTTGACATAAAAAAAATTTCTATGCTTATGTGAGGGTTATCAAACTTTCATATCCAAAACTTAGAAAGTTTCTCATTCGTATTTGTCTTGGAATACTTTAAAATCAGTCTGTTCCTATCCACATGGTTCTGCACAGTGATGTGAGTATCTGAAAGACAACCGACAGCCGGGCATTAATGAAACACAACAGCAGCAAGCCTGCAGTTGCTGCACCCACTGCAACCACCTTCCAGAGGTGATCCCCCACACCAGCACTCCCCAGAGGCAAATGAAAACTTGAATGAGGTCTCCTAAGAGGAACTTCAACAACCACAGCACAGAAGCACAGGGTGAAAGGCAATTTTTCCCTCAAGTGCATCTCCCAAGAAAAAAATAATTCTTCTTTCATTTTGGAGCACAGAACAGACTTTGAGATAATCTAAAATAAAAATGATTGGGTGCTATTTAAGCAAGAAAAATATATTGCATCTACCTAACATCTAGCTGTTACGATTAGAAGCCAAACAGCATTTTCACTACGACAGCCTTTCAAGGCAAAAGTGGAATGTTTCAACTTGACAAATACAAAAAAAATCCAGAGGAAAAAAATGCCCACCTAGGCTTTAAGTGATGTTTTAGATAACTCAATCTGACACTTCAAAATACAGAATTTAGCTTGTGCTGCATCCTTCACAACAAGGAAGGCAGGCTGCACAGGATGCAAAAGATGAGGTTATCTGCTCTGCTACTAGAGGCAGGACCTGGGTCCACTTACCTCCTTATGTACAGCCTAAATTAAATTGTCCTACAAGAACTTGGTTAATGGTATAAAAGGCAACATCAGGTTGCTCTTCATACCGAGCCTCTTGGTTTTATGTGGAGCAAAGAGTGCAGTTTCCAGCAGTGGGCTCAGCAGTGCCTGGTCTGTTGCGAGGTCCCCTCGCAGAGGTGACGGGGGCAGCTACAGAGGTAGCCTGGCAAAATCAACTTGTGATGCCCAGGGTCTGCCTTATAGATACAAGAATAAAGATGTTGCAATTCAAATATTATATGGGTGAAGATGAGGCAAGGACAGAGGAAAGATGCCGACGCAATGGTCTGAGTGAACGTGCAACCACTGGAGTCACAGCAAGTTTCTCCACTGCGTTGTTAAATGTAATATTCCTGGAGTCCCCAACTATTACATTTTCAATCCTTATTTAAAAAGTAAATACACAAACAAACAAAATAGCTGTAGATTTTTAAAGTAGATTTAACTGACATATAACAGAAGAGACACTTTGTTCCTGTACCGAATTCCCAAATAAATATCCACAACTTAGAAAACTGCACACAGCTCAATAAAACCCAAAGGTGTATTTCTAATGAGGGGGAAAAAAAAGTGTAGTCAATAGTCTCATCTTAAGAGAGTCTTTTCTGTGGTGGTGAAGGAAACAGAAAAGAAAGTTTTTCATCTCCAGCATTCATTATAGGATCAGTTTAAACATAATGAATGGTTTTCCTGCAGGTAGAGATCCCTGAAGTTACACTGTCCACTGACTAATTTACCCTGCTCCAGACTGCAAGGATAACAGAATTCCTGGGGAAAATGCAAAAAAAAATCTGGAACTGTAGCATTATCATGCATAAAGAAAAGTTCATGTATAGACTAACTATTTCAGATATTTCTTTCTTATAATAATCTCTGGCTCACGGGCACTGAAACTCTACAAAGAGTATTAGAAGCAAAATTCAAGTTGCACACTCCTGGGGAATTCAGAGAAACATTTTTATAAAACTACCTCTTCCTCTTCAGATACGACGTGATATTCTCAGAGACCATCCATTAATCTACGCAACTGGGAAAGTCGTGAGTAGAGAAGCAGGATGGAGAAATAAAATAACTCTCTTCAACTTCTTACATCTCTTCAACAGAGATAAAAAAAAATTCTTTCTAGACTAAGTTTCTCAGAAAAAAAAAAAAAAAAGGAAAAAAAAAGGCAGTTTCTTTTGAAACAGAGTTGTTAGGATAAAAATTACTTTCTGGATTTTTGTCCAGTTTCCATTGGGAACAGGAAGAATCAAAATAGTACAATGTAGTTGTTGTGGTGCTGAGGGACATGGCTCAGTGGTGGACTTGGCAGAGCTGTGTTAATGGTTGGACTCAATGATATTAAGGATCTTTTCCAACCTAAACGATTCTACGATTCTTTGATAACAAGAGTACTCCTCTACAGAAATCTAGCATTTTCTATCCCTTTTTTCTTCACGTACATCTCGCCATTTATTGTTGTTTATAATCAAGCACACAAAGTTTTCCCATTACACAGCACAACCAAATAAAGCATGTCAGTATCTCTGACTGAGGGAGAATTCACTCATTTGGGTGGATTTTCAGCACTGATGTCAGATGGACACCAACTGCCTAATTATCATGACAGGATCACACGGAAACACAATTCTGTAACAGAACCTAAAATAGCTCTTGTTAATAGAAAGACTATTGGAGATAACCCTCATGCTTCAGCGTTTGATGCAGTCTGTAATGTCTGGAGACCAGAAAGGGGATAATCAGCACTGCTTCCTGTAAGATTTTTTACTTGATCCTCCAGAAGATCTCATGCTGCTACTTGGGTCTCCAATTGGAGGGTTTGTACGCAAACGCTTATCCAAGCTTTCTACAACTATTGCAGTGTTTACATGCACGGCCTCAGCTTATCCAGAGATTTGACTGGTGAGGACGAAGGATGGTCTGCACCTCCTGGCTATTACCAGTCTGACCAGGAACTCAGCTCTCCAAGAGCCTTTACACACTTTTCACCATCAAATCCCCATTTGGTGGCTTTTCACAGGTTTTGCTCAAGTTTTCAAAGCCCTCACCCAAAACAAAACCAAGTCTTCCAATTGGCAGAGTGAGCTGACAAAACGGTGATGAGTAAAGGGTTGGATGTGAAGTGTCAGCAGCAAAATCTCAGGTGGATGCTTGCACCCAGAAAGGTTGGAAAGCCAAGGTGGAAGAGGACCATTCTGGAGCACTCTCAGGACTGCAGCCAGAGTCCAAACTCAGAGCACCCCCATTTCAGTCCAAAGCCAACTAAGCCTAAACTGCTACACTCTGGGTTCATCTTCATAAGCAACTGCCAAGATTTGAAGTGAGTAATTTGATCATTGGAGATGTTCTGAAGCCAAGGAGCTACCCAGCATCCATTACTTTTACTACTGTGTTGGGAACGTGGTGCCTGAAGCTAAAATATTTTTTCTCCACAGCAGTCAGAGTTCAGGGCAGGGAGACTCATTACTGATGTGTGCTTCCATCATTCTGGACTCCTTCCAGTTTTCAGCTCCTGCTTAGATTCCTTCACTCACCCTGAATTATTGACAACTGGGGGATAATTAGTCCATCATTGCTTGGAAAAACTAAGAGGTTTTCTGTATTTCTTTCCAATCACTTAAACTGGTGTACAGTAGTACCTTATGCCCCAATTTTGCACTTCACTCTTATTAAGGTCTTTCACCTCCTGTGTCTTAACATTGAGATACTGAGCAACTCCTTGGCTTCGTTCTAAAATAAAAGCTACATCATATTTGAGCTGATGCCTTCCAGCCAACCTCTGCCAAGTACAATTTGCTTAAAAACCTAAACCTTTCTAGCTGAGGTTAGATAAGAAACTTGCGGCAAAAGCTGCTTTATAAATAAACGTTGTACTCTTACACTTGGAAATAAAAAAGGGTTTCACACAGGAACCAGAGAAAACCTGACTCCACATAACCAGAGGAGACATTCAACTGCAGCAACACGCTTATCCAAAAGGTTCTGCTAATTAAAACCAAATGACTCCTTACAAATGGAGCAGCAGTTTAGCTGGGTTTGAGTAGGCAGCATGTGACTCTCTGCTTTCGGTTCCTGAAAATGTGACAGACGAGACAGACAGACGTTGAGTAAGAAGCCACTGCCTCCACAACGCGCTGCAGGCCAAACTCGCAATTTCCCTGCAATGGCACTGTGATTCTGAAACAGTAACGATGGGTTGGAGGGGTTTTTTCCCCCTGAATGTACTCAGAGCCACATTAGAATTATTCTGACAGCCATCAGGTGCCATCTTCTGATGGAGGAAACCCTCCACTGGGCTTCTTTCAAAAGCTGCATTTGGACCCATCTAAAGGAAAACCAGACCTTTTACACTTGCTCCTACAGATCTATCTTAACACAGTCAGAAAGCACTGAATGAGTTTAGAGGTCTTTCAGAATACTGATTGTATGCAGAAGGTGTTCTTTTTGATGAATTATAAAGAAAAATCAGTTCTCCCTTCCTCACACATGCTACTCACACCTCTGGAACCATGTTTGGTGCCCCTAAGGCATAGGTGGTTAAAATACCACAAGGATGGTAATCACATGAACTAGTACAGATAGACTTACAGTAGAGGCAATAACATCAGCTACTTATTAGGGCTATGTTTTCATTAAAATGCTTGAAGTTCCTGTATAAATACCATTAAGTCTTAGACATCAAGCAACTGTGTCAGACCAAATCTGTTCTGCAAGTGATGACACCTCACTGGTGACCATCTCTAGCATAAATTTCAGATATTCGGTGCCTCTTAATATTTGACCTTTAATAAAGATGAGCTTTTGGTGTTCCCTGAATGCTGTATTGGAAAATATATTAGGAGTGACACAACTAGGAAATACATTTCACCTTCTCCAAGGTTTCAAAAACAAAAAGGGAAGCAAGCCAGTTTTAGGAAAAAGCAAACTGAAAACTTCTTGAAAATGCAGGAGTTAGAATGGAGAAAAATAAAACTGTCTTTTATAAACAGAGTAATTCTTTATTATTATGACCTGGATGAAGGGATAGAACATACCCTCAGCAAGTTTGCTGATGATAGTAAACTGGGACGAGTGTCTGATACACTGTAAGGCTGTGCTGCCATCCAGCGAGATACGGCCAGGATGGAGAGTTGGGTGGAGGGGAAACTAATGAAGTTCCACAAGGGCAAGTGTAAGGTCCTGTACCTGGGGAGGAATAAACCCATGCACAAGTACGGATCAGGGGTCAACCTGCTGGAAGCAGCTCTGCAGAGAAGAACCTGAAAGTCCTAGTGGACAACAGTTTAGCCATGAGCCAGCAATTGCCATTGTGGCAAAGAAGGCCAATGGTTTCCTGAGGTGTGCATTAAGTGTGACCATCAGATCAAGGGAGGTTCTCCTGCCCTCTGCTCTGCCCTACTTAGGTCACATCTGGGGTATAGTTTTCAGTTCTGGGCTTCCCAGTTCAAAAGAGACAGGGAACTACTGGAGAGAGTCCAACAGAAGACTATGAGGATGATTACGGGACTGTAGCATCTCTCTGACAAGGAAAGGCTGAGAGCCCTGGGGCTGTTCAGGCTGGAGAAGAGTAGACTGAGGTGGGATCTTATCAATGCTTATAAGTATCTAAGGGGTGGATGTCAAGAGGATGGGGCCAGGATCTTTTCAGTGGTGCACAGTGACAGGACAAGGGGCAATGAGCACAAATTGGAACACACAAAGTTCCAACTGAATATGAGGAAAAACTTTTTTACTATGAGGATACCAGAGCACTGGAACAGGCTGCCCAGAAAGGTTGTAGCATCTCCTTCCCTGAAGAGACTCCAAACCTGCCTGGATACAGTCCTGTGCAACCTGCTCTGGGTGACCCTTCTTTAGCAGGAACATTGGACTAGATGATCTCCAGAGTTCCCTTCCAACCCCAGCCATTCTATAAAAATTCCAGAGTCAGTTAACTTTCTTTGAATCCTTTTAGACACCAGAACAATTGGTTGTTTAAAAAACAAAGCAAAAACAAACAAAA
Source organism: Todiramphus chloris collaris (assembly GCA_025345505.1). NCBI lineage: Eukaryota > Metazoa > Chordata > Aves > Coraciiformes > Alcedinidae > Todiramphus > Todiramphus chloris. Next base: position 7,248,433 of record JANVCC010000073.1, on the reverse strand, counting down.
AAAAAAACCCATTCATTGCACATGCTATTTTACAAATAATCATCAGTTCACTTCTGATCCTTACGCACCACTCAACATGGTAGATGCAGAATGCTTCTGTCTTGTCTACTCTCAAGTAAACAGTGTAGTTATTTGTTATCATTAGAGGCCTGGCAAAGATACTTTTAGAGAGGCTCTTTTCTGTCGATGGAAGTCAATTTGTTGGAAGGAAGGGAAATCTGGGCTCTTGAAGTTCATTGAGAAAGTTAAGTAGGCATTTATCTCACTACATGGTTTATTTACAAAATGAGTTTATTAATCTATCACTTACAATTAGCCTTTTGTGTGGCTACAGAAAGGCACCAGGATAGCAAGGGTAGGAATTTACACCAGAAGCTTGATAATAAGGTAGGAGTCGCTTTGCCTTCACAGGAGCCTCTGGAAAGCTCATGAGACCGGCCCTCCTCCCAGAAAAGGGAGCAAAAAGCCTGGAGGTGACCCTGAGGAATGACTCCCACAGTAAGTCTAGTTGAAAGCAGACCAGGCTACATGTGCATTTTGGAGTGGTGGCGGGTGAATATGCCCAAGCATACAGGCTGAAGAGACTCTGCTTCTCAGGAATGACATCTGAGTCCCAAGGAAAACTGAAGACACAGGAGCCTGCAGACCAGAGCAGGTTTCCAGTATTAAGGACCTGGCACTGCTGGCCCCCAGGCTACTTCTTCATCCTGTGACATGGAGATGGGCGAATACTGGGAGGGCTATGCAGCCCAAAGGCCAGTCGCACCAGCCAACACGGGGCAAGGCTAGTGGAGAGAGAGCAGAGAGCCTCTGCCCCTGCCTGGGACAGGAACCAGCCTGCTGCTGAGCTGGAGGGCAAGCACTCCCCATCCCAGCATCTGCCTCACCCCTGCAGATCCACAGCACCATGCCAGTCTTCTCAAGGGCTACAGTAAATAATTAACTTCTGAATTCAGAGAGGAAGATGGAGATGAACACAAAGGACACCAAAGCTGCAGGCTCTGGTCAACCTCTCGTGCTGCGTCACATTCATCAACATCCTTCTGCACCAGACCTCCCCAATAGGTTCTGCTGGGTGCTGAGCTCAATATTGCCTCCTTCCCATGACAAGCAACTTTGCACAGTGAGATTTTTCTAGCTGCCAGTCCTTCATTTTGGTCACATCAAATAAAAAAAAACCGCAAAAAACTTACCAACAAAGACCGAACTATAATTGAAAAACTGACAACTTCCCAAATCAGATGTGACTGTGACCCAAATCAGAAGGGGAAGAAACAGTAATTCATCCTGGCACACTAATTAATTATCACACAGATTGCTTATTGATTTTCTTGTGTTCGCTCTGATACCTTATGGAGTACACTCATTTCAAGCAAACTTCTCACAGGATGGCAGATGCTGGTGGATCAAAACCAGATGCAAACACACAGGTAGGCAGGTCAGGTCTCCACTTCTGCAGAGGGGCAGAGCCAGGGGCAAATCCAACCATCCACGGCACTGAATCTCAGCATCAAGAGACTCATCTCTAGTCTCACTCATAACAGCTAAATTTTGCAGCAATGATCTCCCAGTGAAGTAAACCAGCCCTTGCTAATAAAAGTAGTCAAATTGCCAAGGTCATCCCTGAGTCACTTCAGCTTCTTGAAGGCTTCCTGCATTGAACAATAGGCTGAGTTCCCAGAGAAGTTATCTAACAGGACATTTTCTAATTATAGAATTAATTACTGCTGCAGAATAAACAGCAGAGGCATGTCAGGCTGGAGGTAATGATTTGTACAATTAGCGCTCTCACATCAAATAAACATTTACAGCTATTCTTGAACTGGGAATTTGCAATATTAGGAGGCCCAAGTGCCATCATCCCTGGAATATCCTGCCACTGTAACAACGAAATGAAAACCCCTTCTCTCTAAAATAGTCTGGACAAATGCCATTTAAGTAGTTGATTTTTATTTGGCGTGTTCTGGGTACTAAGGAAGCATCCTCACTGCAAAGGAGGATGCTTTGCACTTTGTTGTGTTTTGATTGGGTAATAAACTGGTTTCCAACACACGATCACAGAGAAACTGCCTGTTCTTAAGACAAGCCTACAGCAGAGGTGTCACAGTGATCAAGGAGAATTCTCGTGGACAGCATCTTGTTAATCTTGTGCGTAGGGAAACAGCCATGGTCTCATTCCCAGCTCTCTGCACAGCCAGTACAACCAGCATCATTACAGTGATAAAAGCAGCCTCTGAAGAGGTTCCTGTCTAGTGAAAGACCTGTCAAAGAGGAAGTGTGAACAACCTCAAAAAGGGGGTAGCATATGAAAGGGCTCAATTTTGTGGTCTAAAACCAAACGTGAATGAGCCAGCAAAAGCACTCACCAACTTGCACAGCTTTGAGCACAGGACTGCTTGCTGGATTCAACTGCAAGTCCACAAAACATTAATAGAATCTAAAATCAGGATTAGCCCCTGGTCTGTTATCTCCCTTCAAAGCTGCCAGCACCTCATGCCATGCCGTATTTGCCTCCAGATGCTCTGGATTCTCCTAAGGGACTGGAGAGACAGTGTCCAGCATGTCCAAAGTCACGGGATCCTGTGATGAGCTGTATTCTGGGCAGGTCATAGGAAAGGCTCAAACAGCATCAAAACAAGATAATTTCCAGTTTAACGAAGAGAATTTTTGAACGTCAGACAAGAGGTACACAGTTTTATGAACAGATTGGCCGGGCTCCAGTACTACTCTGCATTTGCAATCTCATTTCAGCCAGCTCTATGTCATCTTGTGTGTCATCATGAGGATCACCCACAGCCTCTGCACTGAGCATCAACCCTGTGCTAAGAGCCAGAGAGCCCAGGGAGGCCTAGAGCTGGCTAACGGCGAGTGCAGGCGATTCAAGTGCTTCCACAGGATCCTCAGCTGAAGGGGCTTCCTGCCGTGCGAGTACATCAGACTCCACCAACATCCTTCTTCCCTGTCTAGCAGCAGTAGCTCTGTGGAACCTGCAAAACCAGGCTTTCTTGGGACATTACTAATAGGTGTTTTAGCAACCCCAGAGACACGCCGAGGAGCTGCTGCGTGTTGGCATCCCTGCAGGGAGCAGATCCTCTGCAGCAAGAAGTCAGGGTCAAGATCTTGATGTCACACACTCCTGAAAGGGACAATGTCAAAAGGTACCAAAGCAACCCATGAAATAAATGATGATAGTAATTACCAAAAATATGGAATACAGTCCAAACCCACTTATTTCTGCTCCAATTTGACCTGCAAGCATTTCTTTCCAGAATGGGGTGTGAAGTCTGGGAAAAATTGGAGAGTTTGAGCAACTTAAAAACCTGTTGAGGCCTTTGAGCCACAATAAAACTGTGGACCACGTGAAAGACAACTGTCTTACTCTGTACAAACAACTCAGCACAGACATATGCAAATTCTCCTGGCCTTTTTTGCAACAACTTGCCTCAAAAGTTACCTTGGCAACTTTATTGTCTCTGATGCTACATAGCTGCCTGCTGTAGGAAGGATGTCTCTCTCATCCTTGAATTGCTCACTTTGACTGGTTTGTTGAGGCAACGTTCCTGTTTAAGGCTGACACAACACACAGGGCTGTTCTGAGGACACCGACAGGTATGTACAGCTCTGTCTCTGACACTGACACAACAGCATTTGTAATGAGCACAACTTCAAAATGTGTTTCTTTTGTCAAACCCTCCCCCCCCCCCCCCCCCCCCCGACACACACATTAGTCAAAGAAACAAATTGTTCCAGGACCAGCACATCTAACAGATTCTGTTCTCTCCTGGATTTATTTCTCATAGTTGGAACTCCCTTGTGTTCCAGGAAGAGAAAGTTTGAATCCAAGCTTTCCATGTGGCCAATGCATCCAGAATTTCTCCCAGAAGTCAAACAAGCTTCTCCTTCAGCCTCCTCCATACTAACCCTGGTAATCATTATCATAAAATTGTAATTGCCTGTAACACCTCCCCTGTCAAACTGGGGCAACGGTTTTAAGTTACTGGGAATGGGAGAAAGTCTGCACACACACACAAGATGATCTGAATGAACTGCAGACAGACAAGCTCATGCTTTGTAGCTGAGTCTCTCCACACAGGAGCAGGGGCAGAAGACCAAGTCAAGCCCCTGGTGAAGTCAAGATATCTCACCTGAAATACTCTGGTGGTGAGGACATTTTTCACCTGCAAAGCCCTCGTCAAGAACCTCCTTACAAGTGAAAATTACAGACGTGTTCTGGGCCCAAGCCACTCGGGCCGCAGAAAAGTCAAGCATGCACTGGACACCACTGGAAACCTCTGTGATAAACCAGTGCCAACACTGGAGCAGAGGGCTGAGGAGCCTGCAGCACCATGCTACGCTCCCATGGAGAACCTCCAAACAGCTTCACTGCTTACCTGCTATGAGCCTGGGAACAGCACATTGCCCTAGTTCCCTCCCACAAATGGATCCCCTGGACAGAAGAGTTAAATTAGGTATCCCAATTAACCTACAAATTAACCATCAGGATGGGAGTAACTACGGAGTCTCGTTTCCTCTTTCTTTTGCATTATTTTGGACACAATGTCCTCAGATGTGGGATTAAAGGAGAGAGTGGCTCAGTGCATTTCATGTTGGATATTGGATCAAACCAGCAGGTCTACGTGCGACAAGTGATGAAGATTAGAGTGTGCTTCCCCTGTTCTAGAGGAAAATAGAAGTAAGCTACTTAAATGAAAATCAATTTTAGATGTTCCTTTATTACACTTTATGGTCTGTGAAGTTCCTTTCTTTTCATGCTGTTACGTGAATGGTATGTAATTCCTACATTGGCGATAGATTTTCCTTTAGAAAACTAGTGGGGGTCTTAACTTTTTAATACAAATTATTCTTCGGGAGTCCTTAGCTGCTATTCAAGCAGTTTAATTCAAAGAGTTATATCTCATTCAGAAAACTTTAACTGACACTAATCACACCCAGCCATTTTTACTATTAATGCACAACAATGCTAATCTGGTGTGACTGGAGTCTTTAGCCAGAGTATTAAAGGCTTCTTCTCCCTAACGTGGTGTTTAATAATAATAATAATAATAAAAAATATATAACATTTTTGCATAATCTGCTTACGTGTGCTGCAACTGCTGAAGATTAGCTCCAGCATTTTATTCTCTTTTCTGATCCTCAGCACAGACACACACGTGCTAAAACCAAACCTGTCGCTGTTTATACTGGGAGCAGAGAGATGCAGCAACACACAAATTCAGCAAGAGCAGGCAAAAGCAGCAGCTGTATTAATTGATAACCCCGTTTTATATACCCTAGCCCCATAGGGCGATGGGTCAGTGATCACCCATCTCCTAGGGTGATTGGCTACAGTCCTACAGCACCCAGTGCAAAATATTTTCCCAATGTACCATAAACAGAACTTAGCGAAACACCAGGGGTTGGTCCAGCTTACAAAAACCATCCTACTGTTTCTCATAACTTGTGTGAGAAAGGCAGGATTCTCACCGAATATTGTGAGAACCTGAGACAATCCCTCTGCTAGCAGCTTTGCAGCATCCACGCTGAGAAATGGCTGTTAGTGAGCTGATGGGGAGCTGTGTCGGTGTGCGTGTCGCAGACGCATCGTGCGTGGCACGGCGACACCCAGTCCCTGCGATAACCCGCGTGTGAGCCCTGGCAGCCACGCGGTTGCAAAGCACTTGTCATTTTGAAAGCTGCGATGAGGTCTGCACGTGGCAGGTATGGCTCTTTTAAACTGTACCAGCTTTACATCACTACCACAGGATCTGGCCTCGGTCCATAATGGTTTAAGCAGAGGAGGCTCCAGGCTGGTAGGGAGGTGCTTGCGCAGGAGGCTGCTACAGCAATACACTGAACTAACCTAGGTACTTATCACTGACCAAAGAGTCACAAGTAGCAATCTTTCTTAAACAGACACTCCATACAAATTGCAGTTCAAGCATATTCCAGAGCCTTCAGGGGCCCAGTCACAAAAATGATGAATTAGGTTGCGGAAAACCTTTATTGATCTTAATTGGGTGTTGTTGCTGAAGTGTAACCAGACTCCTACTGTATCACCCACTCTCATCAGAAATAGGGCACAGAAATCCAACTCCCTTCGCTGTTTGATTTTCGACTAGTCGAAGGTAAGAAGCAGACAACAGAGCTCTTGTGATGTCTACAGGAATGATGCTTTTTGCACGTAAGATGTTCTCCCCCTGCAAGATGCACTGGTGCTTCTTTTTGTTTCTAATCCCTTTTTAGCAGCATTCGGAGCTGCTCACTTCCAAGGGCAGTGAGCAACTCAGGCACCTGGCCCCCTCCGAGGCACGCAGCACATCCCCTCGGCAGCTCTGCCGCACTGAAGAGCGGCCAAACGCAGCACAGACCACAACAAGATCTCGGTCTTTGACAGAGGGCCTGACCTCAACTGAACTACATCAAGACCTGTGCTAAGAAGCTATTCAGAAAGCTCCCGGGAACAGTATTTTTTCCAAGTCTCTTTCCAGACCCTTGCTTCAGCCAAACGCATCCCGTCCCGTCACGGCAGCACTGCGCACCCGAGGGCTCAGAGCAGCCTTCTTCCCACAGCCCTTCCCAGGGGCTCCCTGGGGGCTACAGGGCACAGCTGACAAGGAGGATGAAGCAAGAGCTTTCCTCACCCTGGCATTCCGAAAGAAATCGCCATTTTGCAACATCACCTTTCCGTCCAGGGAAAAACAAAACAAAAGAAAGAAGCTGTGATGACAGCTTTCCTGCAACACCAGAGGCAGAGCCAGCCATGTGGGGCACCAGGAGGGAAGCTCCCAGTTCCGCAGTGGGGGCAAACAAAGATCCCAGTCCCCAATCTCAGCAATCAGCTCCCAGGAGCTTCCATGTGGCAGATTAAGCAGTTTCCAAATTCTCTTCCAATTATCTTTTTTTTTTTTTCCTTGTAATTAATTACAACTTTTCTTTTTAGCTTTTTGTCCACCTTTGAAACATGTTTCATTAATGCAAATATTTCAGACAAAAGAGCTACTGAAATGAAAATGAAGAAGATTTCAGGTCACTGCTTTAACACTGATAGCTCTAAAACAATAACTGTGCATCAGGTGCAGGACAGGATATTTTGCTATGCAGTTAATACAGCATAATACCATATCATAACCACAAAATCTAATTCAAGTTTATAGGGAAAACCTGATTAATTTCATCCAAAGAGGGAAGAGATTTCTGTGTCTCAATTACAGCAGGCAGCTACATCCAGCTGGCATCCCCAGCCAGGTGCTGGCAACTTCATTTTGAAGTTGTGTGAGCAGGTCACTCTGGTTAGCTCTTCAAAAAGTGGGGTGCAAGGCCAGCTATGCTATGTAACCACAAGCAGGTTTCTGAGTTTCTGAGTGTAATTCAGCTCTGGCTTTTAATACCCCAGGATAGATGAAGGGTTTCGTTATTTTTCCCCCTGCTCTGCCTTAGTCCCCATGTGACACTTGCTGAACCTCTGCAAACTAAGTCCACTACAGTATGAAAAAAACTGATGCTGCCCTACATTACCAAGTCAGGCTGTAAACTGACATGCCAGGAGCTGTAAATGATAACTACATTCCTACTTTGCACCTTATAAAGTTAAGGTCAACAGCGGTCCCAACCCTGACCGGGCTCCGAAGCCTCCTGTCACTTGAGCTCATCTGATGAAGTCCTTTCTGCAAAGCATTAGCATCCTGTGTAAATGGAGCATGGCATTTCATCACATCAACAAGGAGGACTGAAGTAGAAAATACTGGCTTTACGAGGAGAAAGCTTCCCATGTTAATAAGACACAGCACTTGAAACACTGATACTTTTTAAATCATACTCTTTTAGTATTAATTTTGGCTAATACAGTGTGACAGTCTTTAATACGATCAGTCTTTCATACCCTACTGGTGACAACTAACTCTAATTCAATACGATTCTTATGTGATGGGATGCGTGGAAAATTGCTGATGTAGTAGAAGAGTGAAGTGCCTTCCAGTAGACTTCTCAAGGACCAGAATCAGGTCTACCAGTACTTTTCAAATAATCAGATAATTTCTCCTCAAAGAAATGAACACATACCCTGATCAAGACACCTCTAGTTTGGGAATTTTCTCGTGCTAGATAAATACATGATGATCCACCAATAACCTTTTATAAGGCAACTTTATTCATTTGAAATTATTTTCATGATTCTTCCCAGTTCTTTTCAACCACCAGAATGGGACATACTGCAGTAACTGCTAATATGGTGTACAGAACACAAGCTGCCTCTCCCTGCTTGGTATCTCAGTGCCTACACGTTCAGGCTGTTCCTCTTAACCACAGCTCTGCATCTTGGGATCACATTTAATGGGGTCTCCAGTGCGAGTCCTACCCCCTGTTCAGAGCTGCTCCCCTCCAGACACAGCTCCCACCCAGATAAGCACAAGGTACACTCATTCCTAGACACATCTCCTGATCTCCAAGGTAATTTAAAAGAATTTAATCCAGTTCACCCTGTTGACTGACCTCGTATCAATCATTAATAACCATTTCGCCAACACCTAATCCTTCTTAATCAGAATAAACTTAATCAGAAGAACTTTTTATTTTACTTTCACCAAAAAAACAAGAGTGGAAGGACAAGCACAGATCTTTGCAGAATACCCCAGCTCACTGTTACTCTCCATTAACTTCTGGTCCATTTTGAGAAAAGCAAAACATTAAGTGGCTTTTTCATCTCTAAATCATTTCACATAGCTTGTGATTTGAAACACAGCTCTCCATTAATCTAAAGAACATATTTTAAAGAACTTTTAATTTGAACTTTGCAAATTAACCACAGCAAAGAATCCTCCAAGCAGGACATCACATCGGCAAAGATGTCACATTACATTTAATTTAGCGAATACACTGAAGACTTCAGGATTCAATGTGGTTTCATCAAAGCATAATCACTTGTGAAGGTATTGATGTAATATTATTAATCCTGGGAGCGTAGACAGCATCAGGTTAATAAGCACAAGTTTGCAATGCCTCGTATTTCTAAAACTATCAAAATAATTATGTGGAATTGATATCTTATGCAAATAAAAAGCATGATCATAATAGCAATATCTTTCCTATTCTTTTTTATTATTTATGCCACAGCAAAGAAACAGAAAAAAAAGCATCTAATACTGGTTATTCTCATAACTTGTTCACAGCCTAAGAAGACAGCAAATACTAATTAGCAATGGGAATAAGGTTACTAAAGTAACAGGACTCTGCCTGCTGCAGATGACAGAACATTATTTGATTCCCACCCCGAATACAGTTCTTGCTTCATGAACAAAATCATTGTTTAGAAATCCCCCGGACAAAACTGACATTGACTGCAATGAGCTTTGGCTCAAATCCTGTGTTGATCTGCTTTAGCCCACAGTAAAACTGAGAAACACAACGAACTCCTCTATCTGTACGTGCAAAATTAAAGTCAGATTTGGAGCCTTGAGTTCAAGTGGCAAAACTGATGTAAGCTTCTGAGCTGCAGAGAAGAGGTCTACTCATCGGTGTGAACACTGAGGAGCTCTTTCTGAAAAGATACCACTGATTTCTGCCATGGATGAAAACGAACAACGCCTTGATAATACATTTCTTAGGGAAGCTGCAAGTCACACCCATGTTTGCATTGCTCTTCAGGGAAAAAAATCATACATCTGTTGCATTTGCTTATGAAATACATAAATCTCTGCCTCACAGCAGAGGAAGATCTTCACTCTTGCTTAGCAGGCCCTGCCCAGTGTAGATAGCATGGCTAGGACTGTATTTTTTCAATATTTGCAGTAATTAGCCAAATATACTGTCCACATGGTCCTCTCTCTTTGTGTGTGTATATATATAATCTATATATATGTGTGTGTAGTTTCCTTTCTAAAATCTGCCAGGCAATTGCTCACCATGGTCAGTCTTACACTGAAACTTCTACACATCAGTGCCTTCGTCTGACCTGATTTAATTGGACCTTGTACTTCCCCCCCACCCTGCAATGGACACAGACTTCACACTTGTGCCTTGGCCTTGCAGGGCTGCCTATGCCATTTAAAAACTCTTCCATTAATTTAACTGATTACGAGCCGTGGTAAACAAGCAGGAGCTTCAGGTGACTGGCTGGTCAAGGCAGGGGATGGCAGCCAGCAAAACACAACTACTGTGGTTGTTATGTGCCATGCAGGCACAGCCCAGCTGGGCCAGATGCCACACAGCCTGGAAGCTGAACGCAGAACCATGTTCCTCTAGCACGATGAGATTTAAACCTATCGTAGAGACCTTCAGAACAGGCACAATGGAGGACAAGGAAAAAAGGAAAAAAAAAAAGGAGAAAAGAGGAGAGAAAAGAGGAGAGAAAAGAGGAGAGAAAAGAGG
>JANVCC010000073.1:7007932-7238061 GCA_025345505.1 Todiramphus chloris collaris | reverse complement strand
AGAAAAGAGGAGAGAAAAGAGGAGAGAAAAGAGGAGAGAAAAGAGGAAAAAAAAGGAAAAGGAGTGCAGCACATACAACTGATCTCGCGTGTCCAAACCAGACATATCTCCAGGTCCCCTACTACTACATAAGGGAAGTCTCATAGAAACTTCAGATGCTGTATTTTCCTAAATTAACCACAAAAGGCCAAGTTACACACGGTTCTTCAGGAGATCCTTTCAATGACACCTCTGGGAATCAAGCAGTCCCATTCTTTAGTCTTCCGTGGTTTTTTGCTCCCTCCTGCAAAGTTAATAGCAGGAGGGAATAGGATTTTAGGGTAAAAAAAGCCTCTTGTCTGTATGTCTGTTTGCCCACAGCATAAGAAGCCAGGTAAGAAAACTCACCCAGCACGACTACCCCTGATAGCCCAAGGCAGTAAAGGAAAGAGTATAAAACAGTAGGAGGGAAAAAAAAAGTCTTAAAAAAAAAAAAAGAAAAAAAAAGCCTACATAAGAAAAGAGCTGAGACTGTCTGGGCATGTTCTTTCACCATAAATTAATGTTAAAATATTGAATATTCTGAAAAGCAACAAGAAGTTTTCACTCTTGAGTTGATTTAACTGAATGTAACAACACATTAGTCACTCCAACTCCCACTCTCAGAAATGCTTTTTTCACCCTCTGAAAAAAAGGTAATGAGAGAAAGATCTTTTTTTTTTTTTTTTTTGGTGCAGTTACACTTAATTGCAATCTTTGTCAGTTCTAATTAGTGGGCTCACTGAAGATCTCTCCTGATATTCTCAAATGTTTGGTCTCCTTTCAAAGAATGCTCTGGTAGCATCCTGGGATGAAGATGGCCCTTCAAGAGGCATCTACAAAAGGCATGTCCAGAGGACGGCTGGTTTTCCCCACTTCAGTGGGAAACCTCAGGCACCATGTAAAGAGGACAGAGCACCACAGCACGCTGGATATGGATTACACCAGGCCAAGCTGTTTGAAACCAGCATAGGCTGAAACGTTGAAGGATTTCAGAACAGGCTTCTGCACCCCCAAAGCACAACACACCCAGAACCTCTGGATGGTAGGAAGCTGCTCCTGGAAGCACAAAATAAACCTCCTGGGAATGCATACATGTGCTGTGACAATAAATGGCTCCAAGACAGACCCGAACACAGTGATAGCTTTCACACTTTGGGATAACGTCTTTATGTTGTCTGTTTTAGCAGACGGCTTCACTCCTGAGCTAAGCTGAAGGTAGGAAGCAAAGACCACTTCTTCAGGCTTACCAAGACTTAAGAACCAAGATGCAGAATTAAGGATCATGTTTCCCAAATCTTACGAGGCTGGAAACACGAAATCATCCATGAGAAAGGGCAGATTAGCCTTTCACACTATTTCTAGAAGGCCTATAATTTGCTTGACAAGAAGATCATGTCTCTAGTAAGATGTGTTGAAACAAGATGGGAGATCAGCAACTGAAAGCAAGTCATTGTGTGACTTACTGACAGATGGGAAATCACCCTGCAGGGTTCAGATGGTTGTGCCCTTCTGTACTCCCCAGGCAGGGAAGGTGAAACTGCACAAGCCTTGGGCCACCTCCCAACGGTACCTTAGACATCACCTTCCAAAGTCCATCAGTCCTCAAGTGTTTACAGCAGGTGGCCTTCAGAGTTAACAGAACAGAATACAATGGCCTTCCTACAAAGTATTAACAAATACTCATTTCACTCTTTTAAAAATAGTGTTCTCAATCACTGCTAAATTCATAATCTCAGCCTTTAAAGATCAATAAAATACATATTTCCTTAAGTTAATACAGTGCAGACTGCCAGTGCTTCATTTCCAAGAGCTCCATGTGAATATTGATATTTGAACTATATAGACATAACTTTATTTACTGTAGAAAAGTGTATTAATACTGATTTATTTAAACACTTTGCCAAAGTGGCAGTTCACTTTAATCAAATACTGAAGTAATTGGGTTATATTTGATTTTAAACTTTGAAAACCCAACTCTAAGATTTATCAAGGGCTGAATTTAGCAAAGTTATCACCATTAAAAATTGATATCGTGAAGCGGGGCTACGCCGGCTCCGCTGGCACTTTGCCAAGCAGCAGACCTTTTAAAAGACTAATTGTCCAGGCCCGTGTAATTCCCAAAGTGCTCCACACCGCACACCGCCGGCTCCCAAATGCCAAGGCAAACAGTGCCAAAAGCACCGGGAGGGAATTCTTCTTCTGTTGCTGGATGGGGAAAGGCAGGGCTGTGCCAGGGTACCAAACCCAGACAGCATGGCGATGCCAGCCAGCACTGTGCCCTCCTCCTCGCTCCTCCCAGTCCTCACCCCAACGGCCAGTTCCTTCCTGATGGGGGGAACAGAAGCAAAGCCCCAACAGAGAAGGAGAGAAAGGGTGGATAAAATGGTTCCTGAGAATTTAAAGGAAATAATCCTTCACAATTAACAATAAAGCTACAAAAATGTTTATATTTTTGCCCCTTGATTTTCCAATCAGGCAACGCCGAGGAAATCACCTCAATGCTAAGCCTCTGGTTCCACCACTGTAGATCCACTTCCCTGTTGCCTTAGAGCTCCGTGGCCATGGATACACCTCCATCGGAGATATTTTGGGTATGAGCTACCACACCTCAACAGCTAGTAGCTACCCCAAGGAGCAGATTCCCCACGTGTGAATTATCAGCCAAAATCCATTCTCTTCATCAGGGCCATGGGTCATTTCCTTATGGTCTTGCTTCTGGACACCAGGTCAGGATTTCTCCTTCCATTTCCGAAGCAGATGAGGAGAAAGATTTGCAGTACTCAGCTAACAATCCTATACTGGTAATGAAGACTTCATCATCTACCTTTAATTATCAGCTCTTTGCTTTGCCTCTCCAAGACATGCTCCAAGAGTGAGGATTGAATAATAATTCTCCAGTCTGTGACCTGTGGGGCACAACGCAGTGCAGAGTCTGTGGTACAAACACCAGGAGCTGCCAAATTTAAATAAACAAAAGCTCTTGCTAGGAAAGGTTGATACAGATGCACTTAATTATTTTTAAAATCTTTTCTCAAGAGTGTAGGAACAAGAAAGCAGTGACAGCTGGAGAAAAACCACCACATCTAACTGAACATTCCAAATTATCTTCTGGAAGGAAATCTGTCCCATTGAACTGAATTTTTCTCATGTTAACACACACACACCAAGATTTTTAAAAAATCCCCTTGACAGAAGCAACCAAAATAGAAGGCAGCTAAAAGAGCTGACATTCTTCTGACAGCTTGTCAAATTATTCTTCACCAATAAATTATTGGATTATTTGTGTTTGTACAGAAAGGTAATCCTACGCCTATATAAATTAATTATTCCAGAATATATATTTTAAATGAGACACTGTCCAAAAAATCATTTTTCCCAGAACTCCAACTTTTCCCCTAAGTGAAAAACCTTTGAAAAACATTAGTAAGGACACGTGGAAATTAAAAAAATGCTGGAGCTGAACGTACCATTTCACAAAATCAACTCAAAATTAAACACTTCCTCCCAATCATCCCTGTGAAGCGAGGAGCTGTGTTCACACCAGCAGCCCCTCAACCAAACCCCCCTGGGCACCCAGCTGCCTGGTCACTGCCAGCTCCGGTGAGAGGTCTGGTGAAGATACCATCTGAGGTTCTGTGGTAACCTTTGGATACCATCTGAAGTTCTATGGTAACCTTTTGCACGTGTGAATTGAGCTCAGCCACCCCGTAGGAGGAACGTGCTGCCAACCCAAGGGTCCCCCTCGCTCGGGACACTGCTCTGCCAGGGACCAAGAGTGGGAGGGACAAGGCTGATGGAGTCTTCTCAGTTTCAGAACTAAGTAGCCTGGGAATACCTGAAGTGGAAGCTGGATTCAGAGCACCAAGTTTAACAGATTTGGACAGACCAATCCTCCATTAACCTAGCCAATTAATTTTTAACCCCTCTACACACTTGGTCTTCATAACACAAGCAGAGGCAATGACTTACACAACTTAATTTCACATCTCATCTACTGCTCTTATTTATTTTAAATGTGTTCTCTCGGTCCTCATCAAGTTCCTTCTAGGATTTGCATCATGGAGAATGATAAATACTTGCTCTCTGGTCACCTTCTCAATTCAGTTATTCCTAATATAAAAGTTCCTAGATCTAGGACAATAATTTCAAGCAAATAATATTTACAATTTTTTAGTATATGAACTACAGACTGCATGGTTATGACAGTAAAGCTAATGAGAATTTTGCTTGAGGAACCACAGATAAGACTACCAGATTTCTTGGCAGAATCAGTTTTGCCGTACTGAAACTTAATTTTAATGAAAAAGGCACAAAAACCCTGGGGAGGTTGTTAGATTGTGATTTGAAGTCCTTGATTTGTGCGTATCTTTAATTAAAACTAGCTTTCCTCTTGCAATACGGGTTCCACACCCTACCTTCCTACAAGCTGCCTGTGCTATCAAAGGGTACTGCAAATTTCATGGATCACTGATACCACAAAACAGATTCCAACTATTCATTTGCAAATGATGATAGCCAGACATGCAAAATACTTGCTTAAAAACGTGCTCAGTGGAGTCTGTCAAACAGCTGAAGACAAAAGATTAAGATTATTGAAGGCTTTTTTTAATCTCATATGAAAGTTGTAATGATTTTTAAAAACAGTATGCATTTTACTTCCAGTAATTCTCCTACAGTTTAGAGAACCAACTTCACCCTGGTCTATTTGTACTGGCAAGCTAAACGAGCAATCTCCAGTTAATATCAGAAAAATATTTAAAGCACTATGCAGGAAAGGATAATTTCTTTTTCCAACAAGTTTTTGCAAATAAACCTAAACTTACACCAATTTCTTCCCTTATTCTCCCAGCAAACCCAGCCGAAGCTGTGGTAAGATACTCCACCTGCAGATATTATCAGCATTTCTCCCAGTAACACTACCTGGTAGGTTATCCAAAAACTTCCATCTCCCACCTGACTTTACGCTAGCAAAGTGACCCCTCCCCAGCATTACCCTAATGAATTAAGGCATTTGCACTGTGTTATCCTAACAAAGGCGTAAGCAGCGAGCGAGGCTTTGCACGCTCGCTCGGAATCAAGGTGAATTTCAGCACAGATTCTCTCGACAGTTCACATTCAAGACATACTATTGACCTCAGCAACACTCACCTCCCCGCAGGAACGATGGCCATTACTGAACTAACTAAAAATGAAGAAGAATAAAAAAAGACTTCTGAAAATCATCTCTCATCTTGTAAACATGAATGGATTTCAGGAGCTTTTAAAGGGTGTAACTATTCAAGATCAGTTCTAACAGCTTCAAACGTTCCACCACAATGTGCTTCATAAAAACCTTTCCAGACCTTTGTAAAGTTCCTCCTCGTCCATTGTTACAGCCCATCGCTCTGCGAGAGCTGGAAACTCCGTAGGTGGATTTTTGACATAAGGTCAAAAACTTTTTATGGCCAACTATAGAGGTGGTTCAAAAGCAAATAAAATACCAATCTTTAAAAGTAGTTATCAACTGTGTCCTGCCCAGACAGGCTGGATGTACTCAGCGTGCTCTGCAGGAGTCTTGTTTTGCAGCCACTTTTATTTCCCAATTGATTCTCTCACACACCAATGAAAACCCAAAACAGAAACCAAATAAAGAAATCAGGATGAGTCCTGCTAAACATCTCTGCATAGCAGATGATGGTCCAACCCCACAGCCATGAGAGTACGAGCCACGTGTGGGTCTGCCCCTGTGGCATCTGCACGCTCTCTCTTCCCATGCTACAGTTACCAGCCCCCAGCTCACCCTTCTTCTGCCCCAGCAGCCAGATTTTGGCTGGAAGCCCCAGGTCACGCGCGGCTGTGGAGCAAAATGTGTAGGAGGGGATGGACCAAGCCCAGGGCTCACAGCAGAGTCTATGCAGCTCTGACAGATAAAACAGAACATGTGGGTCGGCGGCGTGGGTTACAAACCAGGAGCTCTCTCAAGCCCACTGTGAGTCTTTGGACAAACGACTGTCTCCACATTTGTTTCCCAACATTGCCCCTCTCCATGAAACACTGAGCACTGATGACCCATTGTGGAACAGTGCAATGCATTAACTTCGGAGTGTGATAGTGCAGTGCATTAACTTTGGAGTATAATACTGCAAAGTATTAACTTTGAGCATGAAAAGCAAAGTTTAAAATCCCTGCAAATCACTCCTTTTCCCTAGGAAGCGTGAAACTACGGGAACAGGAAATCCTTTCCTGAAATACCTCTGCGCTGTTTGCTTTAACGATTCCATCTTTTGACCACCCTTTGGTCCCCCAAATAAAATTAAAATCAACGGCCTAAAACTAAGTGCTGTGGGCTTTTTGCACTAACTTTCAGAATGATTTTAGCTGCTATAAAAAATAAATCACCCCTCAGAAAGGGGGGGGGGGGGGGGGGGTGTGATTTAAAAAACCTGACTGCACATTGATGGTAACGACACAAATACCTGTGCTCTATTTGACAGTTCATGAGGATTATGGAAAGGTATCGTACCCATCACTCCTTTTCTTTCTTTAGTCCCTCTCCTACTGTAGCAGACTCTGAAGTGCCATGACACATGCAAGCTGGGTTCTTACTGGAGGTGGAAAACAAAGACAGCACCAAAATACAGGCAGGTTGAGCATTTTCCCAAGGTTGAAAATTCTGTATCGCCCTGCCAAGCCTCAGCCCCGCTTTCAGAAGCTACTTTCAACAACCGAACAATGCAGCGAGTCCCTAAAAATACCCTGAGCCATAAACAGCTTGCTTACAATGAAACAAAATCTGCTGCTGGCGCGCGAGAATCTCCCAGCGCGTTACAAACGCACCGCAGGCTGCAACTCCCGCACCCAGGCTTTTGCTTTGCTTTCCTCGGGCATCCATCACCAGGATATTTAAGCATCCAACAGTTACAGAAACCACTCAACGAGTTATAAAAGGGAAAACTTGAGACAAGAAAAACTAACATTTTGCGTGAGATTTCATAACAAGGAGCAAGAATGAATTCTTCTGTGAATCCTAGAATCTCTCAGCCATTTTTGCTATCACGATTCTTCACAGAACGGCAGCGGCTGGAAGGAGCCTCTGGAGAGCATCTAGTCCAACTTCCCTGCTAAATCAGGTCCACCTACAGCAGGTCGCACAGGATGATGTCCAGAGGAGGAGAGACTCCACAATCAATTCGAGCATCCTGTCAACCTCTAAGTAAAAAAGTTTTTCCTTATATTCAGATGCAACCTTCCTGAGTTTCAGTTTGTGTCCACTGCCCCTTGTCCTACCACTGGGCACCACTGGAAAGAGACTGGCCCCATCCTCTTGGTACTCACCCTTTAGATATTTGTAAGTATTGGTAAGATTCCCTCTCAGTCTTCTCCAAGCTGAACTGCCCCAGGTCTCTCATCCCCGAGCCTAGAAGACTTTAGAGCTACTCTTGGAAAACCCAAAGAGCCCCAAAACGCATCTTAATAAATAGAGAAAAGAGGTGCTTTGTATGTTATGCCAGTGCATGAAGGTTTTTAAACACACATCAGTGGGTTTCAATTTTAAGTTGTGGCTTTTGGGGTTCTTTTTAGGTTCTGAGCTCCTAATACTTTCCAAGCACAGGCTTCCATACACGGCACGTGGAAATGCATCACCTTTCACGGATCCTTTCCAAAGCTGCCTGTAAGACTGCTCCATCATGCTAAAAACAACCGATCAAACCAGTGTCCACCATGCCCAGCAACAGGAACACCACCAGCTCCTCAGTGGCCATGAACTCCACAGCCCCATTGCTGCGGCCTCCAGGAGCCAGATGTGCCCCCTCTGCAACATCAGGGCAGCACCTCTCGGACACGTCCTGGCACAGGATGGGCAAGTCAGACCACAAAGCTGCTCCGTGGCAACCCACGAGCAGAAAGTCCTCAACAGACAGTGGAGCTGAGTGGTACCAACAGTTTAACCTTCCATGAAAGACGATGTGTGGACTGGCACACCTCTGCCACAACCAGACACCACTCTTTGCTTCACTCTTCACTTGAAGTGAGACATTTGGCTGCTGCTTCTAAATCAAACAGTTCTCTTTTAAATGGGGAAGAGAGAGAGAGTGATAATGGTTTGCAAGTGGAACTCATAATTAAAACGTTCAGAAAAAATAATTATTAAAAGCATCTAGGAAATTATTCATATTTATTGACCACTCTGATCATTGAGACTTGGGTCAGCCTTGTGGACATACACTTGACTTTGAGACTATCAGTTTTTAAAACTAAACTGGTAAGAATGAAAAGCTTGCAAATGAAACATAGAGCCATCTAACCCCCCCTGCAAATGTATATAATTTAATATAATAGTTCTGAAATAGAGTTTTCTTCACTCAAGTTGGTACTTACAGATCTAGATGTGTATAAAGCTTTCATTATCTAAATGATATGCTAACACTTTTGGAATTTCACAAATTATAAGTTAGCAGTAGCTTCTATTGTACTGCAACTCATTTCAGTATGAAATCACCTTGCACAGAAACCAGCAGTGGGATTTCAATTATTTCTGGGAAACATTATCTATTTCCTAGAGTATGATTAACTTTAATTTGATGCATTAAAAATAATCAATATTTAATTTTTGCCTAGTGCTTCACAAGTGTTCTTCCTGGGGGTTTCCCAAAGAATTTTCATTAGCTAAAGAGGCAATTCTACCAAGAGAACGTTCGTCTACTTTAGAGTCATTTAAGTAGTAAAGAAGCATCTAAATTCATACTGATCTTAATAGTTATTTCTGTCAAACAGATGCTCTATTGTTCACGTCTACACGTCCCTGACTACTTAATTGCTAATGAACACACTACTACTAATTGTACAGTACTAGTAACATCTCTACAGTAATAAATAGGTCAAAGCTGCTTCCAGATCTTAAGAGTTTTGGTTCTTATGGTTGCAGATTAATGAATCAACCACCAGCTATAGCACAGCTTTACAGCACACAACAGACGGCAGCGAGCAGAGAGGCAATTTCTTTGTCCTAACGTACAAAAAGGCACAACGCTCAGCTCGGCTCTGAACGGGCACCAGGCAGAGGTCAATATGCCACTTCAGCTGAAGTTTGGGTTTTTCAGGTCCTACATCTTGTTTCTTTGCTCACCCATGCTGGCAGAGGGGGCTTGTGGCCATAGATGTCTTCTGCTGTGTTACAGGAGCTAACTGGCCATCGACTTATCTCCTTAGGACACGGTAAAAAAAAGGAGTTTGGTGGACATGAAGGACTCGTACTTGAAAATATTGGTGAGCTGGTACTTCCCTTTAAATATTTAACATCTGTAAACCAAGCATCAGAAGAAAAAGCGGTTAAAAATCTTTGCTGAGAAGACCAGGAAGAGAATAGCAGCAGTGAAAGAAATAGATGCTAAAAGCAGCAAGGTTATAAGGCTACTCCAGCACATGAGCACTTAACCAGAGATGCCCTTTGCAGTGAATTTTCCTACCTGAGCCACATCTGGTCACATAGCTCAGCACTCTGCAGTCACCCACCAGCACTGGGCTGCTGCCAGAAGAATTCAGTGGAGTCACTGTTTGCACTGCACCAGAGCAGCAGCGCTGCCTTGAAAAATGTGAGGTGGCTTTCAGAGACACAGCCATTTGCAATTCATTACTTCTTTTCACAGGCCTGGCTGCTTTTCAAAGAGGTTTAAAAACCAGATGTGGAAAACAAGATTGCTAAAATCATCTGGCAACTTAATAAAGGGGTGCTGCATGTTCCCAGGGTAGATTTTCAACAACGGAGCTCGACAAACACAGGAGAAAATGCTTTCAGGCCAAGGGGGAAAGGCTTTGAAAATTCAGCATCGTAGGAGAATGAGATGTGATATTTCATTTATGTGATTTGGTTTTTCCATCAAGTACTTTTGTAATCTTCATGTAAACATTTTTGAGAAGTTTAAATTCTTATTTTCAGGGGGGGAAGGATCACCCTCAATTGCATGGGATTTCAGCTGTGAGAGCTGTTTACATTGTCTTGTCTCATTCGTGGAAGACTCAGCACCATAATAGTCACAATACCACAAATCAGAGCAATACGAACACCACAGTTACTATTAACATAAAACTAATCTCTAAACTGGGAGTAAAATGGGAACAACGACGCAAAAATCTGGAAGAGGAAACAATCTCAGACAGCACCCGCTCTCAAACACAATGTAAAATCCTACGTGGCCGGAGCTCCAGGTAACAGTGGTTCAAGTACCCTGAGACCCACCCTCGAACCAACTGATGCTGTTTGGCTGGACAAGCCATGCCCCACTTCTCTGCCTCTCAATACTTGGTCTTAGTATTCTTTCTCCCCCCTTTTTTTCCCCCTGACACACATCATGGAAACACATTCTACAACAGAAATGAAAAAATAATGTAAGACATCTGCTGAAGAGCCTGAAAGGTTCCTTAGGAGGAGGTAAACTGGCAAAGGAAACTACAAAGCAGCCTCAGCTCAAGGCAGCAGCTAAGAATGGCCCCCGCTTATGTGCTGGGTACGGGAAAGGCAGAGAGCGCCGAGAGCTGCACCCACAGAGCTGGTCAAAACTCAGAGCCACCAGAGCCAGGAAGAAGCTGCATTTCCAGAGTCCTCAGCCAAAGGGAGAGGCGACAGCAGTGGAGTCGCTATTTGGGCTCTCCTTTGTCAGCACGGAGCCAGCTATGAGTGAGCAGGGACCCACGCTCAGCGCGGGGAAGGGTGCAGGGGCTGCCTGCTCCCCCCTGTGCCAGCAAGGATGCTATGGGCAGGGCAGCTCTCCACGACCTTCCCGAGATGGGCAAAGAAAGAGCAGCAGCTCATTTGAGCAGTTCCCGACCCATGGCTGGACGCAATGACTCCAAAAATGAAAATACATTACTACAGATGGCACTCAGGACAAAAGAACATCATTAAAACAAAAGCAAACCAACCAGAAAACCAAACCCAAGCTGCTGCTCCCAGCACAGCTACAAAGGCCACCCTGCCAGACAGAGGTGGAGATCCCATCATCTGCATTATCGACAAGAAGAGCGGAAGTCGCGCTCAAAACCGCAGTGTACGAAACAATCAGTCCCGTGTGGCAAAACAAAAGGGCTCAGCCCTCAGACAGAAAGGCCCTGGAAGCAAACAGGGACACAGGCAATCCGGGTACCCCTGGAGAAGGGCTGTGGTGAGCCCTTGCCTCCAACTCCATGGGCAAGGTATAAACACTTGGTATTTAGAGAGCAGCTTGAAACGGTAATGCTCTCTAGAGGTATTCTGCCAGTGAAACACTCTAAGATTGTATCAAGATTATTGTCACCTATTTAATGGCTCATTGATTTCAGAAGCCACACCAATTTTCTCTTTCCTTTCCGTTGAGTTAGTTACAGTAATGACTAACCATAAAAATTAGGTAGCACGCTGAAATGTGATTTAAAATCATCTGTGCTTTTAAGAGAGAGAGAGATAATATCCCCCCTGCCTTACCCCACATCACCACCTTCGGCCCACGTGGCTCCAGAGAGCAAGACAAACTCAATTACACTGAGCCTGATAAAAGAAAACAAATCTTAGAAACTCTCCAGTCATTTCTTCTACGGTCCTTTGAAGCACCACGTACACACAGTCAGAGAGTCCAGTGTCCTTCCCAGCTGAAGAGCTGGTTCCCAGGGAAAGGTTCCAGCCTTCTCTGAAACTGTTCCTGAGAGATGCCTCGAACATTCACGCTCCAAACCATCTCTGGAGCTGTCTCCAGATCACAACAGGACAAAATTCATTTCACCTTTGCATTTTGCACCAGATGAACAACATCTGATTGTCACTTTTTTTTAGAAATAGTTGAAAATATGTAGAAGATGCAAAAAACTGCATCACTTCTCTGCATGTATCTAGCAGTAAGTTTCAATTTTTCATTTCAAGTAGATCTTATTCAATCCGCTAAACTTCTAAGTGAAGTATTTTAAAGAAAAATGAGAGAAATAATCTGAAGAACACACTGGAAGTTTTCTCAAAATATTCCAAAAGGGGGAAAAAAAAAATATATATATATTCAGCAAAGAAAGTTCTTACTGGTTTTTAATCTGCTGAGTAAAAAAAAAAATTAATAAAACAAAAATAAAATCTTTAAATTTTTATTCTCAATAATAGAAAAAATGTCTTTTCAAAACAGATTAGCAAATTTCAGCCCCTTGATTCCCCTTTTCCCTTGATCTTGCTATTGCTTCTATTTGCCTTATGGAAACACTGCTCCCAAGTATTTAATGAAAGACTGATGTGGGTTTTGTGGGCCGTGCCGAGGCATCCTGCCCCTGATTCTTCACAGCACTGTCTACCCACCTTCCCTCCCCCGGATTGCTTTTGTGGAGTGAATGTTCACTTCAGGTTTCCAGCTCCATTTCCAGCCAGCGCAGAAAAGAACACCAAAATTCAGCTGCAACAGACCAGAAAAGAGATCAGCAGCATTCTGGAGCTGCTGAGACCACGATGTCACCTTTTGCTGTTAGAAGGCATTCGTTTTCTTTTGAAAGATGGCAGGAATGGTGCAGAGAGCAGGGCACACAGCACCTCCCCCAGCAAACAGATCCATTCCTCGCTGGACGCACCAGCACTTACCTCTCGGCCGTTCTGCGTACGGGTCTCTCACAACACTGCCTTCGCTCTGCCGTAATCTCAATGTTTGTACCTTAAAGTCACCATCTTTTTGTCCTCGGTCACATTTTCCATGTCCTTGTTCAGTTTTTTCATTGCTAGGTGACGTGGGCCACCTTTGGGTATCTGCTCCAACATCTCTGCACACTTTTCCAGCTGCCACCTGTGGCCTTCATGGCACTTTCTCATTTATTTTCACAACTTCATCTGTCCCACAGAAATTATAAAATTTCATTTTAGCAGCAACTAGGAGATCTGAGTAGAATGACTGTGTCAAAATGCTCAACAGGTCTCCTTTGGTTTGCTGCACCTCCTCTGAGCAGCCCAGGGCTGCAAATCACCTGGGCACGATTTCTCCAAAAGGAAGTGAGTAGTTTTGCAGAATATCATCAGTTCAGAGCGCTGAGCATCTCCCAGCCCAGCTCGGACCGAAACACAATGGCCACTGACAACACAAACCCTTCACAACCCGCACGTGCCCCATCACAGACTTGCCCAGAACCCATTTACAAATGAGCTATGGGCCAAAAGCTACGAATTAAAATAATTTGATGACTGCTCTTAAATGAAACTTAGAAGACTACAGCTTTGTGCTGTCAGGCGTTTCACATGCCCCGCAACCAAATCCATGTGATAAACGACTAATTATCCCATGCTGCATTAAAATTCAATCTTGATTGTGATTATTACTGATTAAGCACTACTCAAACTCTACGTTTCAGTACTGGATCTGTGATTCAGAAGACGAGCAGAGCCCCCGTTGCCCACAGCAGCATTAACACACACTCCAGCCAAAGCAACAGAAGAATGCTCTCACTTGACACGTACGGGGTGAACCAACTGGGATTTGTGACTTTCATAGAACTGTTCAGCAATATTCACAATTTCAAAATAATTCCTGTGCTTTTCTCAGCCACTCTTTAATTCTGTCCCTTCTAGAGCTGAGAGACAGTTTCCACCCCATCTTCGTGTTCTCCACGCACACACCTCAGCTGTCCTGTTCCCAGGTTCATGGCTGAAAAATTTCGATCCTTTCTTTACCCTTCCTTTATCCTTCTGCTGCGACTGGCATGCTCTAACTCCTGGAACTAATCAGTTTTAAACCTCTGGAGCTACCAGAAGGGAAACCCACATCTTGCAAGTTCTAAAACATCTGGAAGGCCAAGGACTGGTAACTCCACGTAACTGAGGAACCCAACTGAAGCCAAAAGAGCCGACACCGCTGCCAAAGAGAGCTTATAAAACAGAAAACCAAAACAATGGCAAAATTCACAGCAAATAGAAGCAGAGAACATGGTCCTCAGCCCTGCATGCGTGCTCATGCTCCAAAGGCTGGAGTCAAGTCATGAGGGTGAAGGCTCACAAGGCAATCACAGAACTGGTTGAGATGGTAAGCGATCTGTGGAGGTCATCCAGTCGAATCCCCCTGCTCAAGCAGTCACATAGGACAGACTGTCCGAGACCACGGCCAGATGGCTTTTGAATATCCCCAAGGATGGAGACCCCACAACCTCTCTGGGCAGGCTGTGGCAGTGCCCAGTCACCTTCACCCAAAAAGTGTTTCCTGATGTTCAGAGGGAACCTCCTGTGTTTCATGCCTGTTGCTTCTGGGCACCACTGGAAAGAGTCTGGCTCCATCCTCTACGCACCTGCCCTTCAGATATTTATATGCATTAATAAGATCTCCCTGAGCCTCCTCTTCTCTAGGCAGCACAAAGTGGTGGATGAGTAAGGCTGAGCTCAAGGCTGTCACACGTGAAAGGGTACGTACTCGTTTAGTTCAAAAGCAAGTATGGCACTTTGCTCATAGCCCCTCGCCCAGATGCTCTGGGTAAGAACAGTCCCAGTTTACTGAACCATCTGCAACTTTGGTATGACTCTTTATCAGCCACTGTTTGACCACCTTTAAAATATATGTGTGGCCAAAATACTTGTTCGTGTGGAAGAATGAATCTACCCACTGTACTTGTTGCACAGTGGTCTTTCATTACCTGTTGTACATCATGTAGATAAAATTAAATCCTCTGTGAACAAACTTCTTTGCAAATGTGAAATCAAAGCAAACAACATTAAGTTGAAACACAGCTGATAATGCAACATTAATTTCATTGCAAGGAAGAAGTTCAATTCTTGGTATTTGATTTTCTCTGAATAACAGATAGTACCTATTTACTAGACCTAGGAGTAAATCATTTTTCCAATTCTCTACAGCACATAATAGCACAATTTTGCTGTATTATTAAAAAAGGGTCAGTATTTCAGTAACATTCTTGTTATCAATAAGGTTACTCAGCAGTCATGAACCATAAGCAGAACATCCTGTGACTCTGAAATGTTAAAACATATCATTCCTATCATTTTTCCACTCCTTGCTAAGTACCGCTGCAACTCAGATTGCAGTGTCAGCTGCCTAGATAAGGATTATATAACCCAGGGAAAAAATAGCGTGAACATCTAACTGCAAGTCAGCATGAAAATAAATGACTCAAACATGGAAGAATTTAGATTTTGAGACTGGCACCGCAGGTCACGTCTGGGTCCATTTCTATGCAAAACCCACATTTAGCACCAAACCAAAAAAAAAAAAAATTGTTGGCATTAGCTTCTGCAAAGAACAAATATATTTCACTGGAATATTCAGCTCCCAGATTGTGGAGCCATGCAAGAAACAGGAGCAATGTTATCAACAGAGAATAGAGGTTTGATAGCTAAAAACAAAATTACAGTGCTTACAGTTTGTCCAAAAAATAACTGCATAGAAAAGAAAGCAAAGGACAGTCAACACAAGAAATAAAAATTGGCAATCCTGAAGTTTTAAAAAAATGAAGATAAATTTGTCTTGAGAGGAAACTGTTGACAAATGCCATGAGACATACTCAAGACAAAGTATAAAAAAAGATGGTAAACGTCTTATTTTCCTCTGTCGTAAAATACTAGACATTTTCAAATGCAGATAAAAAGTAAATTTTAGAATGAGACAGGAGGCTGCTTAAAAGGGCCCAAACCACTAGGACTAACGTGTGAAGCTGGTTATTATCAATATTGCTGAAAGCTCCAGAACAAATCTTAGGGTAGGGTTGTTTTTTGTACTAGAAATAAGATCCTGCGCTCCAGAGAGCAGTTAAGCGCCACTGTCAGGAGTGATTTCAACATTGAGGCATTGACTCACCAAAAACCAGCCCAATTTTACCTCCTCAGTAAATCACTTTTGAGCAAGGAAGGTAGGGTTCCTTGAAAATGTTGCAGTTGGTCTCAATCTCCTTATCACTTGAGCACCAAAGAGTTCTTTCTCATGGAAACTATGCCATTAAGCCATATGCTTGACAAAGTACCACTGGTATTCGCATGCTGTCACAGCTGGAGATTTTAGAGAACAACTGTATAAATCTACTGTCTTGAGCCAGGTGGACATCTCTGCTGACCCTTCCCAACAGCAGCACCGTACCCCAAAGCAACAAATTGGTTGGCAAGGGGCATGTACAGGAGGGTTGAAAGAGGGAGAGAAGACAGCTCCAAAACCTCTTTGCCAGGAAAAGAGTAAAGGAAAAAAAGCAGGATGAGAAAGATAAGATTAAGGTACTGGAATTTAAATGGGGGGCAGAGGAGGAGAAAATTAAGAAGGGCCACAGGAAGTGTTTACAGAAACTCTGATGGCTGTATTTACTGTTTAGATTCACTCTGTCCCCCAGAGCAGTCTGACACTATTATTTACAGGCTGGTAATGTTCACATCCAAACCCCTGGAGTTAGATTAAGTAGCTGTGATGAACTGTGAGCTGGATGGGCAAGCAGGGGTTAACAGGCAGGAGGGGGAGAGCAAAGTGGAAAGTAGAGACTTGAGGTGGACCCTGAAGGGCCCAGAGATGCAGTAAATAAATCTGAGCAAGATTTTCACGTCTTCAACTTTGTTATGAGCTAGTGAAAATCTCATACAGCTCACTGACAGCAATGTAAATCCTTCCAAGGAGGAGGGAGGAACTGAGAAAGAGTAAGCTGCTCCGAGTCTTAAATCAGCGGGGAGTTTTCCTATTCATCTACTGGTATACTGGGAAACGTCCTGTTGCGATCACTGCAGCGGGGCGACAGCTCCCCCAGACAGCATTAGGGACCTGGGGACTTCCCAACCTCAGGGAGATGAACTAGGCTTTTCAAGAGCTTCTGGAGAGTATGGAAGCAATAAGAAAAGTACCCGAGTGAAGCCCAGTCTGCTAGCACTGTAGAGGCTTAAACGCCAAGGAACTCTAATTACAAAGAGCCTCTGCAAAATGGGTAAGCAGGATCTTCACAGACACTGCTCCGAAGGGCAAACAGGCACAAGAGCTGCCTGGACTTCAGGGACTGCCTCTGAGGAACACAGGCACAACCGACCCGAAGCACATGGCTGAACAGGGAACTCCAAACGGAGCTGGGAAGGAAAAACCAGCAAGGGCAGGGACAGGTTAGGAGCACGGAGGCATGACCCAAGCAGGCAGGGAAATAGAAAAGTCAAAGTCTCAACATTCCATCCTAAGCTCTGGGATTGCTTCCCACGGCAGTGTGCTCAAAGTCCAAAACAAGTTCAAAAAGAGACTGGACAAATCCATGGAAGAAGAGATGCGGCAAGGACTGTTACACCCAGAGGCAACCCTCCAGATCTGTGAAGCCTCTCGTGCACAAGTTGCTTGTCTCTAGGAGAAAGCTTCAGAAAAACTGCCACACATGCCATCTGCCTTCTCGCCCTCGCTCACATCCATCCATTACTGGCCACTGTCACGGGCAGCATAGCGGGCAAATGCGACCTGTGACCTGGCATGGTATAGCCATCCGTATGTTCTCCGGTCTGTGCTCCACTATGCTGGACCTGGAGGTACTGGATTTGTATTTACTCACATTTGGAGGTCAGCCCCACCTTCCGGCGTGAATATTTGTAAAAACAAAGATGGCAAATTAGCACAGAAGGGGAAAAAAAAAATCTCTGTTCTCACATTGAAAAAACATCAAGATCTCCTAAGATAGAGTAGCACACCATCTGAAACAGTTCTTCCTCTGAAGCACTTGACCTACTTTGTTAGATATACAATTTCTCACAAATTTACTATATTATAACAGCTGTGTTCATGCTGGTTTAGTGTCAGCACTTCTATTCTAAACCACATTTTTTACACACTTCCATAATAACTCAATTATAAAACTTGGGCAAAATGTGGCTCTCCACAAGCATTTTCTTCTCCAAAGTCTATTTGACCATCCGCAAAACCGCTCCATTGCAAGATGCCAAACTGCCCCCTTGGGGTCTGATTTTCCCCCTGAGCACGGCAGGACTCTGCCCGAGGGTAGCTGATGAAGATGTCCGAGCCTGGCTGAAAACAAAGATCTGCTCTTGTCATTGACAAGCTGATGGCAGACAGGAGCTGTGTGGTCCTGCACTGGTATTTTGCGCCCCCTGGGTGGGTTTGCACAGAGCCCTCGTGCCCCCCAGCGCAGCCTAAGCTGGTGAGGAGCTCTGCTCTGCGGGCAGGTACCTCAGAGCAGCCTGACAAAGCCATGGGCTACAGGTAAGAGGGAGATGTTGGAAATGCACCGCACCGAACGGAGGGGAGGTTTACCCAGGAAAGGCTGTGGAAGAGAAACCAGCGTTGGGAGGAAAAAACCAAAAGGAGGAGGCAGTTTGGTGTCCTACAAAGAGTCAGTACAGTGCCAGTAGTGTCCTCGCAGTAGAGCAGCTGGGAATGAGGGAGGAGGACCTGGCAGTTGTACACACAAAATGGTAAGGAAAGAAAAAAAAACTAAAAACAAACAACAAAGTCTTGCCTTTTCTAATTCCCACCCTGCCTGCCTGGGTGATGTCTCTCTGCTCCTCCTGAACAGTGCACCCCTGCCCCAACCTTGCTTGTGGCCCTTCTGTAAGTTTTCCCTATTCTGTTCTAGACTAATCTACTCCATTCCATTGTGTTCCAACCACATGAGGTACTCCAGGTGCTGGAAGAGCACAGATCTATGTGGTGACATGACATTTCTCCAGCTTGTTCCCCATTTCTCTCCTAATAACCCATAATGTTCTGTTTGCTTTTCTGCCTGCTACTGAGTCTAGCACCCATGTTTTCACAGAGCCTCTGCTATAGCCCCAAGTCTCACTCCTGTAGAGTAACTGCTTGCTTAGACACACCATGACGGGCAGCACAGCCTCTCAGATGCTGCATCCACACAACTGTACCAGCAATGTCCTGGGGGCAATGCTATCATAAATGAATATCCACTTTCCCTTCTAGGAGGGTTCTCAGAGCTACTCACATCCCCGGACTATAGCACGGCTGCTGCTGGTTCCCCATGGTGCAGGAGTCCATGGTGATGGTTGGACACAATCTGAACAGGACGTGCCCACCAGGCAGGGGCTCCACAGGCACTTTTTCCCCAGAACACTTTCTCTAGCAATGCCCCTGCCTGCCAGCACCAAACCCCAAACATACTGAGCTCCAAATCATCACCAAAAGGCTAAAATAAAATCTCCCCTCAGCACACCCATGCCCATCCATCTTCTTCCCTCCTTAGGTGTAACATACACAGTAGTCCCCACGCCAGAGCGTCTCTTCTAGACACAGGACTGCTACCACTGTTAAAGACCTATGTCTTCTCAGCCCACACTGTATTTTTCCCTTTCTAGACTCACTTCTGGAAATCTCCAGTCAGCCACTGGGCTCCAAGCAGCAGCAGCTTGTTTTTAGTAAAACAGTAAGTGAATCTTAGTATTTACCCATTTCCTGAATTAAATAATTACCATCTTTCATATAAAATACATCTTGAAAATTTTTTTCTGTAAAAAGATTGAGTTTTATGCAGAAGTGATTTCCTACTGAAATAAATGAAATTCCGTGTCTGCAAAATTAGTCATGACCATGTGTGGCAGGGCTGAGCACTGCAGTGATTCTCTGACTATTACAGCAAGGAATCTCGCTATGTATGTGCTAATGTTGATAAGTTACAAAAGTTAGATGAAATTCTACAGTTCATTTTAAAACGCCAAAGAAAACCTTCTATCTGCTTCTCACTTCTCTGGATGCAATGATCAAGTGAAAGAATTCAGCTTCAGTCCACCAGTGGATCTCTCCCAGTTGCTACCTAAACACGTACGTGACAGCTGTCAATTCAGGAGTCTCTTCTCACAACACAAAGATGACAGGAAAACACTGACTTGATATGACAGCAATGGCAGGCATCCCTGTAGGAAATCTTTCCACACTACAACAGATGGCCAGTAGTTAGAGGAAACCATTAAAGCTTGAATTGAGGAAATTGGTGAAATTTTTCACAGCAAAGGGTAGCAGATAAAAATAAACTTCACCAACCTTCTGGGGAGAGCCAGTCCTTTTATAGAGTGCAGGTAGCTATCAATAGCGCAGGAAAGGCACTAGATTTTACAGCCACACTGCTACCATATAATGACTTTATAATCACTGTATCATCTCTATATACCATGCAGACAATACAGTCACGCAAGTGTCATAATTGCCTAATTACTACACTAATACACGCAGGCAGCAATTATGCAAATACCAGAGCTCCGAGCTGCAGGGGTGGAAGCTGCGGGGAGTGCAGCCCCCAGGGCTGCCCAGCCCACCCCTGCCTCCTCGAATGCTCTAGCACAAGCTGCAGAGATGTTCTACTTTTAGCTATTGTGGAATACATCAATTCACCTTGAGAGAAGACGTGATCCAGGTGAAAATACAGACTTTCCCCTCTACTGGGGAATTTGCAGTGTCTCAAGAGAGATACTGGCAACATATATGAGTATTGCATTTGTATAAATAAACTATCAGCAAAGATTGACTCAAACTGACCACCTCTGAACCTCATGCCCTTCCAGACCAGTCCTTTATCGAGGTAGCTTTCATCAGGTCTGCTTTTTACATGACTAAAATATGTTCCAGCACCAGGCAAAGAAAATGAAGGTTCCTTAAGAAAACCTAAAACTAGGAGAAATTCAAGATGTATGAGCATTGTGGCACATCTGGGCTGCATTCCAAATGACAAGGGCTACGATGGGGGACTGGGGAACCGTAAAAAGGCAAGCCTTCATTGAACTTGCCTTTGGGACCCATTTAAATGTGAAACTCGGGGACTGCAAACCTGTGGGTACCAGGGAATAGATGCTCAAGACATTCCCACTTCTGAAGGCCTTTTTTTTTTTTTAAAAAAAAAACAAACCCCCCAAAACCAAAACTAAAACCAAGCAAAGCAACACAAAAACAAAAGCACCCAAGAGAAATCCCTCGGGAATCCACAGCGGTGTGTGAGTGAGTGAGAGCATCTCATCAGCTGCATGTCTGAGCCCTCGCACGCAGCTGATGAGCACAGCTTGCCTGACTCGCACAGTCCAGGGGAAACGCTTGTTAGAAGAAATGCTGTCAGCCTCTGTATATTAAAAATCTCCTGTCTTTGGCTTTTCTTCTGTTTTCTGCTTAAAGGGACAACAATCCTCATCACCTACAGCAGCCAAGTACTGGACATCGTGAGCTGATGGCACCAAAAAGCTAACCTGTCCTGAATGTGATTTGAGAAGTCCTTCTGATCACTGATAAGAAAGAAACCAACCTCTCAGCCCCTGAAATACAACTCCTATTCCTTTCCCCAAAATACAATTCCTATTTTAAGACTGAACTGATCTTTAAAAAGCACAAAAGCCAATTCTTTAGCTTTACCATACATTCCCGTGAAGCACATATTATGAGCAAGAGCAACTAAATTAACTTCATAACGCTGCGGTGGGATTTCAAGGGAAAGAAAAACAAACAAGCAAACAACATTGTTATGTGAAGATACATACTTTTTCATAAGATCTCTGCCCTCGGGGTGAGGATAACCACACTTCCAGCACACTGTTCTCACTCATTTAATAATGGGATACGGTTTTGGATTGTGTATATGTTGACAGAAAGCAGAAGTGACAGAAAGCTCGGGAAGCTTTGCTTTTAGTATTTGCCAGTTGGAATGGAAATACTTGAAGAGAACCTCTAGGCTGATAAAATCTGTCACTCGAACATCAAATAAAAGCCAACTTTATCAGCCACTAGAAAAAACCCATCTATTTCCGTTGTGAATTGCAGTAATATCTGGTTGAAGCCTTTTCTCTTTCAGACATTTCACGAGTTCCCTTCAGCTTTTGGGGATCCAAACCTGCCAAGTAATATAGCAGCATTACCTCAAAATTGTGTCAAACCTGCACAGCTGGAGCTTGAAGTCCAGAACCTAAAAACAAGGCACGAGCAGGATTCAATGCTGAAAGGCATGAAAACCCCATCTGAAACCCAACCCACAGAGACAGCGACCAGGGTCAAGGCAGGCTCTCCTGCCCGTGGGCTTTGCTATGGCCGTGCTCAGCTGATCTGGAGACAGCTCTGCTGTTTCTCTTACAGCACTTCTTCCATCTCCCAGACCAGCACCAACCCTTACAGCTGCAGGAAGATCCATCCCTCTGATGAAACACAAGCGATGAATAAGGGTCAAAACCTAAATTCCCCGTGCACTGAAACACGCTCGGTTTTTTAAAAACCCTACAATCGCAAGGGTTAATTCAGAGAAAGAGAGGCTATTTCAGTGCTTACCTTTGATCATCTTGACTTTCTAAACATAATTCCATAAACACACAGATGTGTATGTACCCTTTAGACAGAGGCAGTAATTACAGCTGACAGCTGTGAGAACATTTTACATGTTTCAGTAATAAACCTATCCATCCCTATTAAATATTAATACACAAGCTCTCCCTATTACCTATTATGTCATCAGTCACATCAGGTTTAGGAGGAAGGTCAGCAAAAACAAGATAACAGGATTTTTGTCATTTTTTTAAATACAAACTGAGCAGTTTATTGGTGTAAATAAAAACCCTGACAGGAGAAGCACTATTTATTAGCAGGGCTGATGCATAAGCAGGAAAAAACAAATAGAACATTTTCCTGCCTTAAATTTGTTTATCTATTGTATAAACATCAGAGGTCGTATTTCAGCCAGGATAGGAAGAACGTGGAAAGGAAGGTGAAATGGAAATACACCCCGGTCCTTCTCCATGTTGCTACCTCCCAGCCTCTCCGCGGGTCTTGGAGAAGCCTGCGCTGAAAGCTGGATGCACACTGCGAGGCAGGGCACTCGGGAGCCAGGCAGGGCTGCTTGGGTAGGAGAGAAAAACTTAGATACAAAGCACAATGCCACTGGTTCCTGCCCCAGTCTGTGGCTGAGAAAATATACAAGAGTTAGCCTTCCAGATCTGCCATAAGCTCGAGTATCTTCAGCTGTCATGTTTCTCTTAATCTCACCAATTATTTCCATGTTTTCCTAATCCAGAAGGATGAATCCGCGAGCACACACGACACCCACAGACACTGCAGATCACTTGCAATTATTATTTCTATTTTTTGACTTTATAATAATACAGTCTGGCACGCAGGTCAGAAGCTGATTCCCTTGACATTCAGATTTTTCTACTGAAAAAACCTGCTGATTTGATAAAAATCAAGACATTCCAGAGGAATATACTTCTCCTAAATTACTCCCCAACAAACTAACAGTTAAACTGAAATGTGTCGTCTTCTGTTTGAAATTTTTGAACCATCTATACAAATTTCAAGAAAATTTATACTATTAAGGACACTTCAGTTTGCTTTTCACTAATTGCTTTCACCCAAATAACTTTCATATCGTTCTTTTGAAATGTTAAACCAAAATAATTTTTCAAGTTTCTCTTTGTTGGAATTTTAGTGATCAACTTTTCATTCAAATTTGGTTGAAAGCAAGAAGCTGGGAAACTTGGACTTTTTCCTGGGATCTGATTTTCTTGTTGTTGTTGCTAAAAAACAGTAATTGAGAAAACAACCATTCATTTTTGGTTGCCAAATTTTCTTGCTAGTTCCAATTTTCTGGCTCCTTTTCAGTCTCTCCTCTGCCTTCCTGCCCTCCCCAGCAGCCCCCCGAACCTGGGGAAAGGGCAGGCAGCCAAAAGCAGGGCTATTTTAGGTGCCAGACAGAGAAGATTAAAGATTAAATTCTCCAGTCATCTGTCAAATGCATTTTTGATCTGGGGAAGGGGAAAAATAAATGAATTAACAGGTACTGCTTAAACACGGAACCTCACCACCGCTACCCACAAAGACACCAGCCAATCTTCTTCATTAGCTGATTTAGCTCAGCATTACAAGTAGTTGCTTTCTTCTTTCACTGCTCCTGGTAGAAAAATCCTCCAGAACCTCCCACCAAAGTAATTACAAATTTTCTTTTAAGTTTGTGCATAGCCAGGTTGCAGCCTGTTATTCTTACAGCAACCCTTTCCCCCAAAATAGGTATTTCTTTCATTCCCAGATGTTAACTCTCCTAAGCATTACCAACAGCAATTACATCTTTACTGGCTTCATTTTGCTGCAAAGACAACTGTCCCCTCTCATCTCGGTCGTAAGGTTTCCCACTGCCCTCATTATCCAAGTAACTCCTTTGCTCTCCACCTTCCCAACTTTAAGGCATCTTTCTTCAGCTTGGTAACTGGCAGCGTGCAGAAGACTCTGGAGTACAGATTGTTTCACATTTTTCAGACTGCTCCATTAATCCTGGCTTCTCTTCAGGCAGAATTACCTTTGCTGACACATAGCCCACAGAGTCCTCTCTTAGTCCCAGATCTGCACACCTCAAGCTGCAGCAGTGATCGCCTGCACTACGCTAACCTTTATTTTATAGGGCTTTCTCAGCTCACATCTGAAGTTGCCTGATCTCTCTGCTTAATGCTTTGAAGCTTCCTTAGCCTTTCCAAAGCCTCTGAGTGATCTTCACATTTCCTTCATACCTCCTTTAAATTCCAGACATGAACAAACAGAGGGTAACACCTTCAACCCTGCCATTTCAGGCACATGGTTATCAGCTCATATCTTTCACCGACTAACAGGTCAGGATTGCAGGACTTACTTGTTTCGGTGCTTATCAATCACCAATTTTTCCTCCCCTCTTGTGATAACTCCTACAAAGCACAGAAGAATCCTTAAATCATAAAAGCCAGAAGATAGGGGAAAGTCCCTCTCTCAGAAAGATGACTATTTTTGATTATACTCACACCACATATACATATATACACACACAGTCCACACCACTTTCTTCCCCCCCTTTTTTTTGTTAGTAATTCAAAACCAGTTTTGACAATAAATTTGGAGTCAGCTTCAGTGCTTATTACTGGCTTCAATTTCCTTTTACTAGGGGATATAGCTCTATTAAATCAGTGTCTGCAAGATCGGAGTCCAGGAGAATTCCATCCTATTTCATGCCTCATTATGAAAGATTCATATAGCCCTACTCATCATGTTTCTACAGTCATCTACAACAACTCTGACGTACTAAAATGCTGTACGGTATGAAGTGACACGTTGAAATCATCACTCAAGTTCACCAGGCTTAACCAGTCTGACAACGATACGTAATCTTACTTTGGTTAGGGATAAAAAGACATTCTAATCAGCATACAAGAGCCATCTTTATTGGGGTAATTGGCATCTAACAAATAGAGGTACTGAGCTCAAAATGTTGAAAAGTGCCTTAGAGGTAGAAGTACAGGAGAGAGATTACCTACAGGCCACCAAGAGTGGAAGCTGCCTTTGTGCTGGAGGAAGCCCTGCAGTGATGTGAGCATCACGCGCCTGAGCTTGTTTTCTGTGGGGAATGGTGGTAATAGGATTAGTTTCTACAACATGACATAAACTGCCTCTCTCAA
Source organism: Todiramphus chloris collaris (assembly GCA_025345505.1). Lineage (NCBI taxonomy): Eukaryota > Metazoa > Chordata > Aves > Coraciiformes > Alcedinidae > Todiramphus > Todiramphus chloris. The sequence goes on along the minus strand of JANVCC010000073.1, from coordinate 7,212,725 downwards.
ACACACACACCCCTCCTCGAGACAAATAAACACACAGGTCATTCATGTGCGAGGCAGACTGAATTATTTAATTCAGTCAATTTAAAAGATACCTGGAAAGCAACACTAGAGCAGAGTTCAACATTTTAAGTTCTTGGTCAAGTACAAGCTGCTCTAGTGGGAGGTGCCCCTGCCATTGGCAGGGTGGTTGGAACTAGATGATCTTTAAGATCCCTTCCAATCCTAACAAGTCTATGATTTTATTTCATCTTGTTTTTCCATTGCATGTAAGACACCAACTGAGAAACAAAGTAGGACTGGAACTGGAAGATAACCAGCCTGTAAAACCAGGGCTGTGTCATCAAATTCTTGGTCTTTATTTAACGCTGTACCGCCGAACAACCCACGTGTGGATGTGTGTATACGCACCAGGGGATGTTTAGACTGGATATGAAGAAAGGGTTGTCAAGCCCTGGAACAGGCTGCCCAGTGAAGGGGTGGAGCCACCATCCCTGGAGGCCTTTAAAGGATGTGTAGATGTGGTGCTGAGGGACATGCTTTAGTGGTGGACTTGGCTGCGCTGGGTTAACGGTTGGACTCAAATGATCTTAAGGGTCTTTTCCAACCAAAATGATTTTGTGGTTCTATATGTGCATGTGTTAGTGTTTTAAGTCTAAGTCAGAAATCATTAGACTGAAAGAAGTGCAAGCGCTACAAAGTCAACTCCCAGAGCCAGTGTAAATTCCTTCGGCCACTTCCCATGACACAGGCCAGCTAGGATTTCTGACAAAGTCACTCACAAGCTACAAACTGCCACAACAGCATCAGGATTCACAGCTTTGGTGTGGTTGCTTTTTAAAATCTTCACTCTGTTGTCTTGTCTACTAGAGCCTACATGGGGTGGCTCCTACAGCAGCTCAATCTATAGAGTAATGACATCAGATACTTAAATATTCAAGCATTCTAGGGATGTTCAGTTCCTTACTAGGTTGCTACCGTTAAAGAAAGCGGATAGTTTACCCACCATGACTACTATTTTTATCACTCATACTATTTCCTGTTACTGGTTTTGCTACCTTCCAGTGATCTACACTTTCATGTATGTATTTTTTTATATATACATATATATATTATTTCAATAGAAGAAAAGTTTCAAAAGACTTTACAAGGGATTCATTTCCATCTGATGATTCCATTTAATAGCCCTGTGGGCTAAAAGCCAACTGATGAACATTTCTAATTCATGGTGGCAGAGGAGGATGTTAACCCCATTAGCATCAAAAAGAAATGACCAAGTGTCAAGACAGTTTTCACAGTTCCATTCCTGTCCTTTCAGACCAGTTAAAGCTCCCAGAATTAGGTTAGTCAATGGTGCAGACTGGTTCCTCAGTTAACGTGTCCAATGGTGCTGTCTGACGCCGTGCACTGACTGCATCAGATGTGCTGCTGGATCCAGTTACTGAAAATTTTAAAAAACCCAACAATAACAACAACAAGAAACACACACAAAAAAAAACCCAAATAAACAAAAATAAAACCAAGCAAAAGACACACAATGAATTCTTTCTATTTAAAGGCTCTTAAGGAGACAGAGGAACGCTCTATCTTTTTTTTCGTTTAAAAAAACAAGTACACCTGAATATAATGGATGAGATAAGGAGGGATAGGTATTTTCTGCACTGTATCATTTGTCCTTCTCACTATCATGACACATAAAAATTAAAGCAGCTTTGTAACATTCTCAAACTTGACTAGATAAATCACAGGGTGAGCACAAGGTTTCATGGTATTCCTCAGAGATCAGTCCAATAAGTTTGGCTGGATCCTCATCTCCTTGATATCATTTTGACAAAGCCTCCCTGCTGAACAAGGAGTTGTTCTAAGCTGGCAGACTCACTGGTGTTAGTAAGACTTCAACCTTTGTAGTTCTTTTAAGTATCTACTCTTCTTCACTTTTGTCTATTAACTTCAATAATATGCTAAACCCCCACAAACAGTACAGCCAGCCAGCATTCAAAAATGGGCAACTGAAGACCTCTGCAGAACGTCCTTCAACATGAAGTGCAAGCAAATAACTAGAAACACAGCAAAATCAGGTATCTCTGCAAGATCGATCTTGCAAGGTACTGACTGTCCACTTCTACACGGTTTCCATTCTGAAGGGGACTCAAACTTTTAGTGGTGGAGGCTCTTGCTTTGGAAAAAGCCATGTTAGTGGCCAACCATGGCTAGGTCCAAACACAAAACAGACCGGAAAGGAGAGAATTCTAACTCTGACATTCTTTTGTTCACTAGGAAGCTAGAACAGTATTTTTGCCCGTCCTCTTGTGTGCACTTGCTCTGGCAAGTAAGGACATTTAGGCCCTGAAGAGAAATAGGAGAAGGGAGATAGGAGGGAGAAGAGAAATTACGAACAGTCCTCCTTTACTCCCCAAAATAGCTGAAATCCATTTCAAAACAACAACAGAATCCTTACAAATGTGGGTCAAAAAAAACCCAAAAAAAGCATAGAAAAAGTTTCACATCATCTTCCCTTCCAACCAAATTCCTGACTTTCGTCTTCGGCTATCGCAGACTCTTCACTCTATTAATAGCTTAATGCATGATAAATAATACATTATTCAAAAGGAACTTGTACTTTCACATTTGGTACAATACTTGCAAGCTTCTGGCACTGTCTTCCCCTTGATTTCAAGTGACATGCCCAAAGACTTTGCAAGGAAAAATAAATCTGCCCGTTCAAAACAGATACTGTCTCTGCCCAGTTGAATGCCTCTTTTTCTTGGAATCAAAGAAGGAAGAAATACTAAGTTCAAAATGCACTTCAAAGGGGAGGAGAGCACATAAAAAAGGATGAGGTGTCCCATTTAATTCGGGTCACATCACTTCCAAAAGGATGTAGCAGAATGATAAAAGTTTCAAAGAGGGGCAATAAAAATGATTAAAGTCACACTGATTCTTCAGTATCAGTAGAGATTGAAGATGTTGGAACTTCTTAGATCAGAGAAGCAAAAGCAAAGACGACATGAAAATAAAGACGACAAAATGATAAAAGGTACAGCAAAGATAAATCGAGGTCTACCATTCAGTCTCATTCATAACATAAGATCAAGGGTATGTTCAACACTATCAGAAGGTTGCAAAATTGACACAATGCATTATCCATCCCTGGAACATAAAAGTATGTGATACCATCACACAAGGGTTTGGACTGAATAAAAGAGCCAGACAAGTTATGCCTGCACAGGTTCCAGGGGCACTTCTCACTTTTTTTTTTCTTTTTAATTCGTGTTCTGATCTGTCCCAATGAAACCCTTTTCTAGGCTTTTAGAAGAGAAATCCCCTGGACTCTAATTCTGATAGCATCAAGAATACTCTATTTTCAGTTTCTCAGGTGGCCAAAACACTTCACTTTTTATAGTCATAAATCACAATACAACAGAAATTGAAACAAAAAAATCTGGTTTTGCGGATGTCAGTAATTCCAAGGCAAAATATCTGCATCTGCTATTGAACTTTGAAATGTTTTTGTCATCTACACTGGAGGAAAATAAATCCAGAAAGATTTGAACTTCGGAAGCAAAGTTTCCCGTTTCAGCTCGCACCTTCCCCTAAGTACTGTAAATATCAGAACTTTCAATGTGGCTTTAGTATGAAAATAATCCACAGTGCCAAGAACACAGACTGAAATAGTATCAAACATGAATTACCTGTAAACACAAACAAGGACACAGAAAAGGTGCACGCTAACAGCAGCTGTTTGGCAATGCATCTCTGATACAAAGCTAACAAGGCCTCTGTGAGAATCACAGAGCATCCCAAGTTGGGAGGGAACCACAAGGATCAAGACAGTGGGTGTTCATTTAGTCCTTAAGTGAACACAATACGCTTCAAGGTGCAAGCCAATTTAAAACAACATATGGGAAGAAACTTTCCCTATCTTCTGCTCTTCTCAGGTTACTGGGGAGTTCAGCTGTCACCAGGAACAGAAAGTGCCTCGTGCCCATGGTGGCAGAGGAAGACTCCTCCTCAGTCTGCAGCTACTTACACACCAACCACATTGACCGAGCTCCTCTCGGGTCTGGAAACAACAGCTCGTTTGGTTATCAAGGATGCAGGCAGCACGTCGTGGGGAAGCAGCTTCAGAAACCAGAAGCATATAGCGACGTGCGACTATCCTGCAGCAGCTAGAGAGCCTTTGAGGAGGAGAGAAGACACTCGACGGCAGCAGACGAGAAGAGAAAGTCTACCCACAGGAGAAAATAGCAGGAACGTCACTGACGTATCGCTTTACATCTGTGTTACTATTTTCTTGTTGCTATGGGAATACTAGAGAAGTGGTTACCATTTTGTATTCAAAGTAAAGTCTAGGTGTGAACAGTATCATTTCTTTGCAGCCTATAATTTTCTCTTCCAAGTAGTGTTGAATACTTTTGTTTGGGGGGAGGGTATTAGTAATAGTCTCTTCTCTATTCACATGTTAAAATTAGCTAACCTTCTACCTGCTCTGGAGAACATCCAAGAAAATCTAAAGCAATGACAAGCACTAACTTATCAGGGTAAAACAGATCTTTTTTCCTGTATAATTAAAATTAACGCACTAACTGGAATACTCTTCTCAGGGCTGATGTTATCTTGCTTCTTATGATGAGGCCATCTACAAAATTAATTCCATCATGTTTAACTTGAGTGTCAAGAACTAGGCTTCAAAGCACTTTAGAGGAAATAGCTTTGAAAAATTTTAGTAATGATTACAGGGGCAGTCTAAAAGTCCTCCCTTATCCTAATTAAACAACAGCACCTGCATTCTCCGAGACAGGATCAGCAGTGGAAGTCACCAGGGATAAATATTGACTTTTTTTTTCTTTTTAGTTCTATCAACGCAGAAGAGGAGAAGAAAACACACAGGATACACAAGGTTGTGTTTGCTTACTCATGTGACAACTCCTCATTTCAACCTGGAAGAAAATGTTTCCTCCCCTTTACTCAAATAATCGTTGACAGGACCAGGATGGCTTTGGAGAATGGGCTCAGCACCATGAAGGTGCTACCAATAGCTTATTTCTGTACTTCAATATATTGCTTGATGTTCTGCCTCAAAACTTAGACGGTGCAGGAAGAAGTGTGCATATGGAACTACTCACCTTCAAATTGTAAACTCCTCCTCAGTATTCTCAGAGCTAAACCCTGGGAGGTTCAACCCTGCAGCCAGTCAGTCCCTGCTCAGAGAGCATTTCCCGCAGTTTATGTACGACGACGACATAAAGTAACGTGCAAAATGAAGAAAATGCCAATTTTCAGTCTCTAGGCTATTTTCACCAAGCTGTACACAGAAGATTGAAACTCAAGCTAAGTATCAACGGCGGACAGTCTCGTGGCGTCAGGGAAGAGCCGCGCAGAAAGGTTTGAACCAGCAGGTTTCCCAGAGTAACTACTTAGTTACAAATTCTGAATTATTTCTCTCAAGCTGCAAGAGCTATTACAGCAATTTCTCCTAGAAATCTTGAGAGGGTTCAATCATATTCAAGGAGAATTAGTGTTCAAACTGACAGAAGTGTAGACAGGGAGTCACTTAGTGTGCTCCTACTTCTATCAATCTTACTCAAGGCTCACAGAGATCAACTGAAACAATCCACCTGACCTCAAAAACTTCTGCATCAGTCCCCTTAGTGCCTGTTAACAACACTCCAAAGATGCAGTTTATGTTGAGAATTGATTACTCAAAAGTAAACATTTAAAGCTGCAAGTAGGCATATAAATATACTGAAGGGATGCTAAATGGAAAGGCTATTTCCCCAGGAAGCCAGAGAAAGAAGAACTCTTAACAAAAGACCACTTCAAAACCAAAAATATTTTAGCTCAGCACTATATTCTCTAAGCAAAGATCATTAAATATTATTTGAGATGAGTGAAACAGAGAGGGGAAATGTGTCCCAGATTTAGATAGAGACTGATGCTATGTGTAGAAGGAGCTGGAGGTATTTGAGCGTAGACTCACAGAATGGCAGGGGTTGGAAAGGACATCTGGGGATCAGCTTGTTCAACTCCCCTGCTACAGCACAGTCACCCAGAGCAGGTTGCCCAGGATCATGTCCAGGCAGGTTTTATGTATCACCAGACTAGGATTCTCCTGTTCCGGGGCTCTGTCACCCTCATAGCAAAGAAGGCTTTTTCCTCATGTTCAAATTGAGCTTCCTGTGTCCCCGTTTGTGCCAGTTGTACCTTGTCCTACCACTGGACACTACTGAAAAGAGACTGGACCCATCCTCTTGACACTCACCCTTTTCATGTTTACAAGCATTGATAAGATCCCCTCCCAGCCTGAACAGCCTCAGGTCTCTCAGCGTTTCCTCACAAGAGAAATCCTCCAGTCCTTCCATGCAGCACCAAAACCTGTAGCAGCAGCTCGAAAGGGCTGATTAAAATGCAGATGGCGTAACCAGAGTTTGTGAAATGCAGAGCTACATAATTCATAAATAGAAAGCGACATTAAATAGCATTAAAGATCCTGCTTATGCAAAAGCAAAGACATATGGAATGGGTGCCAGCACGCTCAGCATACGTACCAAGCCCTGGCTTTCCTCGCAGGCACAGGTAGGGGTTTCCGAAGCGCACCATACATCACTGCAAGCATCACTGCAAAGCCCTCCAGCAGCACGAGGAGGAGAGGAGCTCTCTCATCGCAACAAGAACAAGGCAACGCCAGCTGGAGAGATACCATGCGGTTAACAATTAACCATTGTGGGGAGCCTGGAGTTGCCATGGGCAGGGAGAAATTAATTCTTCAGGTTTAGCAGCAGATTCCTCCCTGCAGAGCCAGCACTGCTTCTGAAGGCTGCAGACATCTGAGAGCACCGGGGTCAGCTCGGCACCGGGACAGCTGGTGCTGCTCACCCTGCCCAACTTTGCGAGTCATCCAGTGCCATAAAAGCATTAGTGCCAGGCGTTTAATTTGGGATTAAAGGAGAAAAAACATGGGTGCTCAATCAGAGCCAATACTGCATTCTAGAGAAATACCAGGCAAAGTTCTCTACTGCAGTGACTCACCTTCCCCGAGGTCAATGAAACTACAGCAGCAGGAAATTCTGTCCCATTACAAGGATCTAAGCAAATACTTCATATTGAATCATTTATCTAATTAATCTCATTTTTTCAGCACGAATGCTAACAGGCTCCAGATTCCTCTCATTTTTATTTGCAGTTACTCACTGAATGATCCTCGCCCATGACACTGCGGTGAGGTATTCACAGAAGGACGGCAGAACTTCTGCGCGGTCCTCAAGGTTACATGCCACGTTTCTGTCCACCAGGAATACGCGATTTGGAAAGCAAAAGTTGTTTCCCACCTTTATTCTGTGCCATTTGCTGCAAGGTCGATGCTATTGTTCAAAACATTTTGCTAGTGAACCAACTTAGTAAAGCACTCGAGAAAAAATGAGCACTACAAATTCCATGAAAGAACACAAACCAAAGATCATTTACTACTCTTCCCCTATTGCTTATATTAAAAAACAACGAGGAGAAATAATCCCTTTTGGTTTTCCCTCTCTTAAAATGAATGCAGAGGTTTTGTATGGTTATGAATAATTGAACAAGCCGGTGATTTATAGCTATTATATATTTATATGTTCTCACTCTGTTGTGTTTTTTTTTCAACTAAAAGAGTCTGCAGAGATGAACTATTCCATGGATCACCCTGCCATGCTCAAGGCTCTTTTTTTGCCCAATGTGCCTCATTTGAGCAGCTTATTCATTACAGTCGTTGTTTTAAGGATGTCCTTTCGGTGCTCCCTTTGGTTCCTGGGGGGAGTCCCTTGTTAAAACGCTTGAGAGCGGGTTCTCTCAGGTCTCCCCAGACATCTGTTCCATCCCTTATGCTACTGCACATTAGTATTTAACATTTGTACAGAGTTAATGTTTAAAGGCCCAGCTACGCCTGACACCATTCTGCCAGAAACTACACGTACTGGAAAGCTCATCCCCATCCCAACCATGAGCACCACGCAGGAGAGATTTAGTAAACAACGCAAACACAGTCAAGGATGGAACATGCTGCAACTGAAGCAGGACAGGACAAGCCTCAGCCTCGCAGGAGCATTTTGCCAGAGTACTTCTCAAAGGTACTGCTCAAGCTGCTGGGCTGTTGTGGTGTAACCAGCGTAACCACGTTTCCCTTCTGCACAGCCGTTAACTCGGGAAGGTGCTTCAGTCCTTCCTGAATTAATAGGCACAGCAAAAATACAATGTCCCGGGGAAGGCTGAATCAAAAGGTGAAAAACACCTCGCCGTTTTTTCTGGCTACCAAAAATTCCTCAGACTCGAGCACATGGTCACCAGTGTGGGTTATCTGTCACTGGCTCCTTTTCAAACCATTCTATTTACATGCTGCAATACTCAAAGCACCCCTGGTTTGTCCCAACTGTCCCCTCCTGGGGAATTATCCTGCGCTGGCTGCGGCCGAGGCAGCGGGAGCCGAAGGATTCTTCGCAAACATATTGTGGTCTGAAAAAGCACAGCCCTTTCTCCCTCTTTCATTTTAACAACAATTTGTTGACTGGAGGAAAATAAAAGGATTAACGGCTCTCATGCTTCCAATTAAATGCTTTGGCCTTCTCTACCTTGCTTTTTAATCAGTGGCTCAGGGGCCCATTCCTTGTATACACCGGTGAATTTCATATTAGCTCTTAATGAAGCACTTACTGACAGCCAGGAATGAAAGCTGCATAGAACAGAGGAAATTACTATTAGACATAATTTGCCTTTCAAATTGCATGTAAAAACAATGGCGATGGCACCCCCGTTTATGCAGGGTTTACCTATTTTCACTGATTGCTACACGAGCCACTGCGATGTGTTACAAGACCTGCTGTTTCTAGAGTATAAAGATCACTCTGCTAAGTTCATCTTATTTTAAGCTGTTAAATTTACTTTGTTTATCTCCAAAAGCCCTGCTGCACATCTCCTGCTTACTGGCCCAAGAGGTCATCAACCACAAACAGAATCACAGAATCACTCAGGTTGGAAAAGACCCTTGGGATCATCGTGTCCAACCATTAGCCCTACTCTACAAGTTCACCCCCAGACCATGTCCCCCAGCACCACATCCCAGCGATGTTTAAACACATCCAGGGATGGGGACTCAACCCCCTCCCTGGGCAGCCCATTCCAATATTTCACTACCCTTTCCGTAAAGAATTTTTTCCTAGTGTCCAGTCTAAACCTCCCTTGTTTCAGCTTGAGGCCACTCCCCCTGGTTCTGTCCCTAATGACCTGAAAGAAGAGCCCAGCACCAGCCTCTCTACAATGTCCTTTCAGGTAGATGTAGAGAGTGATGAGGTCTCCCCTCAGCCTCCTCTTCCTCAAACTAAACAGGCTCAGCTCCTTCAAACGATCCTCATATGATCTATTTGCCAATCCCTTGACCAGGAAGATTCATCACATACAACATTAAAAAAATTCCACCATCAGTATAACACACACTCAAAGACATCTGACATCTGTATTTTGCTTTCAGCACCAGGAGCCAACCCCTGTGCTGGTTTCTTGCGTCATCACAGTCTCAAGTTTTGAAGGCTGTCATCAGGACTGACACAGAAACTCCAGTGTTCCCCATCACCTACAGCTTTGCTTAACTGAGCACTCGGACTTTTAAGTCCTGCATTCTCTTGAACAGGAATCATTCTGGACCAAATGAAGAAGTGTGTTAAGAAGACAAAACCAAGGACAAACTTAACTCCTCACCACCACCAACACTCCCCCCACCCCTTTATTCAGAGAGGAATTCCAACAGTACTACGTCCAACGTATCTCTCAAAGCTTTCTTAATTGGCATTAACCAGTATTTCAGGAGGTAACACTTCACTAATTAAAAGAAAATCAGACACAACTTATAGTCATCTTACAGTAATAGTTCCCTTCAGATTTTGGCAGTAATGAAGATAAAGCAATAATGCACTCAAATAATTGTTCCCCACAATCTCGAAGCACTCGGATAGCTATCAGCCTATAGCACAAACATGGCTCATTAGGACTCTCCAAATAATACCTTGGAACAAAAGAGGGAAAGATTCCTCACACACAGACACGGAGTTTGTCCAAATCACAGAAGTACCTGAATGAGATTAGAGTTGTGGCAAATGTTAAATTATTTAAACCAAAAAGAAATGTTCATGGTGTGTCCTGCTACATCTTCCTTCTCCCTTCTACAATCTTCTCCACGCAGCCTTTGCTCCCAATTTTGCCCTTCTTTGGTTTTTCCTCTAGCACTCCCTTTATTCTTTCAGTTCCCTCTCACAGGGAAAGAAACAGAAGCTGGTAAGAGAATCACAGAATGGTATGGGTTGGAAAGGACCTTAAAGACCATCTCCTTCCAACCCCCCTGCCATGGGCAGGGACACCTCCCACCAGACCACGTGGCTCAGAGCCCCATCCAACCCAGCCTTCAGCACTTCCAGGGATGGGGCATCCACAACTTCTCTGAGTTGTTCCACCTCACAGTAAAGAATTTCTTCCTAATATAAGATCTAAACCTGCCTTCTTTCAGTTTCAAACCATCACCTCTAATCCTGTCACTACACTCCCTGATAAAGAGCCCCCCACATCTTTCCTGTAGGCCCCCTTTAGGTACTGGAAGGCTGCTATAAGGTGTCCACAGAGTCTTCACTTCTCCAGGCTGAACAACCTGAACTCTCTCAGCCTGTCCTCATGGGGGAGGTGGTCCTGCCCTTATCACCCTTCAGGATTTGCTCCAGAAGGTTCATGTGTGTGTTAAGCTGCAGACCCCAGAGCTGGATCCATTACTCCCGGTGGGGTCTCACCAGAGGGGGAGAATAACCCCCACTGACCTGCTGGACATGCTGCTTTTGGTGCAGCCCAGGATACAGTTGGCTTCTGGGCTGTGAGCACACGTTTCTGAGACATGCTGAGCTTCCTGTCAACCAACACCCCCAAGTCCTCTTCCAGAGGACTGCTCTCAATCCACTCATCACCCAACCTGTGTTAGTGCTTGGGATTGCCCCACCCCAGGAGCAGGACTGTGCACTTGGCCTTGCTGAACTTCATTTAGAGACAAGGATGCCACGTGGAACAACATCAAATGCTTTGCACAAGCCCAGGGAGATGACATCAGCTGCTTTTCCTTTATTCACCAACACTGTAAGCCCACTGTAGAAAGCCACCAGGTTTGACAAGCACAATTTGCCCTTAGCAAGGCCATGTTGGCTGTCACCAATCACCTCCTTGTTTTCCACATGCCCTAGCACAGATTCCAGGAAGATCTTCTCCATGATCTTGCGAGCACAGAGGTGAGACTGATGGGCCTGTAGTCCCCCAGAATTTCCTTTTTTCCTCTTTTTAAAAACAGAGGTTATGTTTCCCCTTTTCCAGTCAGCAGGAACTTCCCCAGACTGCCACGACTTCTCAAATATGATAGACAGCAGTTTAGCAACTTCACCCAACAGTTTCCTCAGGACACATAGAAGCCTCTCATCAGATCCCATGGACTTCTGCACCTTCAGGCTACTCAGATGGTCTTGAGCCTGACCTTTTATAGTGGGTGGTTCTTGATTCTCCCAGTAACTGCCTTTGCCATCTGCAACCTGGGTGGTGCAGCTGGAGCACTCACCAGTGAAGACTGAAGCAAAAAAGTTGTTGAGAACCTCAGCCTTTTCCTTATCCTGGGTAACCAGGTCTCCTGTTTCTTTCTGGGAAGTGCCCACGTTTTCCCTAGCCTTCCTTTTATCACTGACATACCTATAGGAGCTTTTCTTGTTGCCCTTGATGTCCCTGACCAGTTTTAATTCTCTCGGGGCTTTGGCTATGAAACAAATCTCAAGCAGCTCCAGACAACATGATGAAGGAAGCAGAGGAAGGAGGTGTGAACAAGGAGCACAGTAGGACTGCAGTGGTGTCAGAAAGTCTCGCATCATTACTCTTCCTCTCCCAGAAGCAGCATATCTAATAAGTAGACAGATACCTTCTTGCAGGAAGAGCAGCAAGTTTAGTGTTGCTAGTGGGACAAAAATCTTTCTATGTGCTGCAAGCCCAAAGCAAAGAGCAGGATCATTACCCTGATTATTCCCAGTGCTAAAGATTGAGTACTGCAGGATACAACAATTGTTGGAAGCAAATTAAAAAGGTAAAGTGAATGTCCAGCTTCATCAAGTCAGGCTACAATCATTAACTCTCAAGATCTAATAGAGATTATACCAATGGGCATCTCTATAAACCTGCAAGAAAGAGAGAATACCCTTCCCAGTGGATCAGCAGCAGTAAATTTAGCAGAATATTGTCCAAGATGATTATCCCGTATCCTACACAATTTGCCTGCATCCCACCTTGGGAAGCTGCTGTCCTTTATCTCTATTGGGTGGACAGACAGAGCCTTGGAGTGATTAATTCCCTCCACTGAGCATGTGAAAAATTAGAGGCATTAGTTGTCCTGGATGGACTGAATACAAAAGAAACTCTCAAGGGACTAAAAAGAGAAAGTCATGAAAGTACCCTTAATACCAGATTTGGCTGGGCTGTGCTATCTGCCAACTCTTCCACACCTCCTTTTCAGACAGCTCTAACAGAAACAAAGGCAAGAAAGTTTTGGCTCACCAAGGCAGAAAAGCTTATAGCCAATAACACCAGAACAGTTACAAAAAATTAACAGAACCTTTCATAACCAAAATCAGAACAGCGCCTGGGGGGCCCTGTGAAATCAGAAGGGTTGAGCAAAAAACGAATGCAATAGTGTGGGTTAAAAGACCTGCATTTGACTCCCAGCCCTGAGACAGTCCTCCTACGTGATCCTGAGCAAAAAAACTTAACTTGTCTGGGTTTCTGGGTCTTGGCTGCTCCTTCTCCACCTGCCCCACAAGGACCACAGCAGGGGTTCTCGCTGTTCGCCCAGCTCATGGTCCCAACTGGAGTATTTGCACTGGAATGTATTAAAAACAATTAACCTGTGACTAATGCCAGCATTTTAATAAATTAGTCAACCAGTGTACACGGAAATGAAATTTTCCTTCTCAGGAAACACAAGGACTTTCACCAGGAAAGAGAATTCATGTGAAGGGGCTCAAATGCAGACAACTCCAGAACAAACACTGTGATTAAGATTCTCCCAGTCTGGTTTTGGCAAAAATTGATAAAAATGACAGATACACGTGTCAAAATAGATGAAGAACTGCTGCACAGAAATCCACACCAGTTAATGTGCCAGAGCAAACAAAACTACCTGGAGTCATATCAGATAAAGACACAGATATAACACTGTCAACAATAAAAAAAAAAAAGTAATACAAAATGTTTAGCTGGTGAACAAAAAACATACTTGGAGTGGAAAAGCATCAGCAGTCAAAACTGACAGGTATATAGACATCCACACCACCTCTGCTCAGGACACACAACATGCTCCCCATCACCCCTGAAAGCACGGATGCAGGAAAAGCATTTCCATAGCAGGATTTCTCCACTCACACTCTGGTCACTCAGCATTAGACTATTGGAAGGGGAATGACAAACTGTAAAAGTGCAGTAACCTGACTGATGTGACCAAAGCTATCCCCCAAACAGCTTTTTATAGAATCATAGAATCACTGAAATGTTAGAGGTTGGAAGGGACCTCTAGAGATCATCAAGTCCAAGAGCCCTGCCAGAGCAGGATCTCCCAAGGCATGTCACACAGGAACAGATCCAGAAGGGTTTTGAAAGTCTCTAGAGGAGACTCCACAACTTCTCTGAGCAGTCTGGTCCAGGCTCCATCATCCTCACAGTGAAGAAATTCCTCCTCAATTTGAGGTGGAACCTTCTATGCTCAAGTTTATACCCATTGTTCCTTGCCCTATTGCTGGGCACTACAGAAAAGAGATTTGCCCCTTCCATTTGACACCCACCCTTCAGATATTTATGACCTTCTGCATGGCCAAAATTCAGGGAAGATACCAAAGGAATAGAGAGTGGTGACAGCACTGCAGAGCAAGAGAAAGGAGTCTGGATGGAAGACAGTCAATTGCCATGGTACACTGAAAATTGTATACAAGTTTCTGCAAGAACACTCACAACTACGTACAGAAATATTCTAAAGCCGTCACCACTTGTAGCATGATTATAAATTCCCACTTCCCCGGCTATCAGGGACAAGGAACCCCTGTGGTTATTATTCCAACAAAAACAAATAGAGAGGCTGACACATTTCTCTTTCTGGTTACCGGGTGAAACCTTATTGACTGCTTTGAAAGCCAGGATGTCAACCCAAACATTTTACTCAAATTTCTAAGAGAAACAGGAAATCAAATAGAGGAGGGTTTTTCAGGTACAACTTCTGCAGAACCCCCTCTCCTCACAGGGAAAACTGTAATGGAAGGAGAAATGAAAAAGGTCACACAAGCAAAATAAACACGTGTCCCTGTGGAGGAGCACAGATGAGATCATCTTGCACTGCTGGCTACGAGACAATGGGATTGGGGAAAAAGAAGAGCTAAGTTTTGCTGTGTTCTTCCTTGCTAAAGGCTGTATTGTAAGCTTATCTTTGATTACGTCCTTCTCGTGACCTTATGGGTCAGAAAAAAGGCCACGTAATACATCTGCCTCATTTATTTTAAACCTATTTACACACAGGACTTGTGTTTTAATGAAGCCGTTTTGACATTGTGGTCATCAAAGATGGCACTAGTGGCAATAAAAGGGGTACAGAACTGTTACAGACTGTTAAAGGAGCTAATATTCAGGATGATAATAAGACATTTGACCCGTACCAAGAAGCAGCTAACTCCCATCATTTATCAGGGAGTCAGATGCTTGCTCTTTACTTGGTTGCAATAGTAATTAAGTCAAATGGTCTCCCTACTACTAATAAAAAGGAAACGGTAAAGATTCATAATTCATACAGATTATTTTGTGCCTGTGACCCTACAGTTCTGGTGCAAGCATTTGATACACTAAAAATCAATGAGGTACCGAATGCTGAAGCAGAGGCTTGCGAAGAAACATTTTCACTCTCACAATGTAATTAGCTTGATACAGTCATTTCCTAACAGCAAAACTCGTTTCCACTGGAAAAGAATAAATTCCTTGCAGCAACTTGGACTTTAATTAAAATCAGCTACCAAAATGTGTCTTAATTTGGGTCCTGTTCCCATGTTAAGCACGACATAAACCAGACACTGTCTTGCACAGGAGGCCAAGCACAGGGACTCATCCAGCATGTCCCACGGCACAGCTCTACTTCCAAAAACAAAAAAAGGGGGGGGTTGTTTGAAAACAAAAACAGAACATGAAAGCAACTGTTTAAAATACATACACACCCCCTGAGCTCCAAAGACAGCTGGAAGGTTCCCACCTATGCACCCATACGAACCTGCCAGGAATAAAACTGAAAGGGGAGGACCCAAGCCAGAGCCCCAGCCCCTCACTCCTCTGGGTAAGGAGTAAATTTAAAGTCAGACTTGTACAGCTCTTCAGGTGCCTATTTCCCCTCGATTTCATTGAACTGAGAATTTAATGGGAGTTAGACACCTAAATAGCTCTCAGAAGAGATCTGAGAGATTTCTCAGCTTATTCTGCTCTTAGAAATCAGGTAATGTGTTTGGTTCTCTTAACCTGACGCTATCTTTAAGGAAAACATAATTCTATTTAGAGAAATCCATCGGCTGGTTCTCAGTCCCAAGGAGCTGATCTCTGTTTGATCTAAACAAGGAGCTGCTGCACCTCGCACCCTTCTCCTCGGCATTGTTCCCAACACACTCAATACAAAAATGACTCTCAAGAGTTTGTTTCTTTGTAAGAATTAATAATCTCAGGATTATGGTTTTGCCACTCAGTTTCCTTATCCTATATCTTATTTGTACGAACTCTCTCAAACCAACACCAGAATTTTAGCTAAATATTAAAACAGTAAACAAGTGCAGTTCTGCCTGTGACAAGAGAAACTTTACAGACTTTTGTAATGGTTATTTCATGAGAGAGTCTCTCCATCAATTCATACAGTGGAGCGGGTGTGTAGGTACAAGGAAAATAAACTTTAAAGAGAAGGAAAAAAGGCAAGGTGGGAGAGGAAAGAACTACTTTACAGCTACTTCTGTCACAAAGAAGAAAGCTGATTATCACTCTTTGATAAGGAAGAAGAAAGCTGTCTAATGCTTCTGAAGCTAAGTTGGTATATAATTTCCCTTTAAGTTCCTTGACTTCCCCCCATGAGCCTTTCTTGGGCAAGGTTACACACGTAAAACAGCGAGCAGTTTGGTTTCTGGCTCTTTTCAAAGCACGTATTAGAATCTCTAATCTCCTGCGAGTGTCCTACACCAGACACCACGGGAGAAAGCTTGCTCATCAGCAGCGTTTCCTTGGAAAGGGGAAAACTGCCAAAGCAAAGAGCAATGCAGGGCAAAGAGTGAACAAACGGGCCGAGCCTGGGAAGGCACAGGGTTCTAACCCAGGCAGCATCGCCTCCTATTCATTTTCAAACCCCCCCCCCCCCCGTAGGCTAACAGGACCATTCTCAATTCCAGCAGGACAGTTACAAATGCACCATTCCCAGTGAGATTCCCACAGAGCTGCTTATGGGAGTTGAGGATGCGTGCGTGGAAAGATTGTGAAGTGCTTTACTATGGCAGGATCCAATCGTTTTTATCTGAAATCCTCACTCTCTCCTTACTTTACAGGTAATTGGTCACTGCTGTGCAAAACAAATTCCCCTTCCTTCTAAAACTCAAGCCCTACATAGCCCAGCTGGTTTCCAGTGATCTTTCCCATAACAATGTGCCAAGGCACCGATACACCCAGAGGTTCTGCTCCACAGCTCCTGGTTTTCTGTGTTCCCGTTAACTCCGTGGCAGGTTCAGTGCTGCAGCACAACTGCAAATCTTCAGTGACCTTCTACGCCTCACCCCAGCCCCCTGCTCCGGCGATGAAAATTGATCTTTCTCCTTCTCACCATATAACATTCTCACGTGCTGTCCTTGCTTTACTCTTAGACAATGTAAAGTTGCACTCGGAGCAGAACAAGCGAAATCAGGCTTTTGTTCAGCCCCGAAAGCAATCAGTCCCAGCAGGCAGCGAGGAAGCAATACAAAGACAGTGTGCAACCATCTCCCCTGCCCAAAATGCCCCAACACAGGATGCTTTCAGCTTCGAGAGGCAAAGCACGAGGAGCTGCCCAGTGGCTGGGTGAAACACAAAAGCAATAGCTTGTATTAACTCGAGTCAGGAGCATGAAGTGAGTTTTAATAATTAATCCTACACGAAGCAAAGATTAAAGAACTATTAAGTAGAGAACAAGCTATTAGTAGAGTACTGAAGGCAGATTTTTCACACTTAAACACCCTGATTATGAGAAGGGATGTGGGTCATTCTCCTTAGATGGTGAAGAAATGGCAAGCATTTCTGTATTTTTGAAAATCTACATGCCTTCTGATGGCATTTCTATAACCAGCTACACCAAGAGATAGCAACAGCAAATGCAACCATTTCCCCTACGCAGGGGAGATGGAGTTCAAGCAGACCCGGGTGGATACAGCTGGAAGGTGCTGCTGTCCTCAAGAGTCCAGGCTGCAAACAAAACCTCCAAGAAGGTCCCATAACACTGGGGGGAAGACGACCCCCAGCTCTCATGTCTGACAGCCTTTCCAGACCTCTGCAACTTGCCACTGCCCAGATCCCGAGCTTTTCCCATTTCCCAGATGGTTCATTAACTGCCTGAGGCTCAACAGCCACTCTCCATGCCTGGACGGGCAGTCTCTGACTTCTGACTAGAGACAAAGCATTAACCCCTCTTCTTTTCAGCGTAGGATGTTATATTCTTGTTACGAGGTTGCTTTTTTGCTTTGTTTTAAGATAATTAGATCTACTAATCAATACCGTCCTCTCCCAGCAGCAATTACAACTGAAGAAAGATGGCTATCGATAAGTATGGAAAGCCATTCAAGTAGTGGCTCTTACCTCGAATGCTGTTTCTCCCATTTTCAAGTATAGACATTAAATAACACTGGGTTTGCTTGCCTTCTTAGAAGGATGCATTTCCACACAGAGAAAACACAATCCAACACTCTGCTACAAAGAGGTAACAGGCTCAGGAGCAGAGCCTTGAGCACAAGTGGTGTTTGTGAGTGAAATGTGGCATGAGGAACAGAGGTTAAGCTGAATAACTGAACTAAAAGGGCTGGGTCAGTCTACCAAAGCTGTTCTGCTTCTTCCTGTAGACCAGTAAGAGTGTTATCCTAGCTGGTGCATTGATCTGTACCTGAGAAATGAGTGACTTCTTTCACCATAACCCGTGTTTTCTCACATCCTCATGGCCCTGGCTGGTAATACAAAGAGATGGGTATAGAAGAACTGAAATACAAACCACACTCAGAAATTAGGATTGGTTTTTTTAAAGTTTGAAAAACTCATCACCTATTTTGGCAAGCACTAAGCCATGTGTCCAGAGGGCTTAAATTTCATCTGGAAGCGAAAATTAAACGCTGTAAGAATTGCAAAATATTTTCAACCTTCTTAATAGAAGGAAAAAAAAAAAGTAAGATACACTAAATAAATGTTACTAAAGTAGGATTAAGGGGGATTCTACCTATGCCCAAGTGACCAAGGTGTTGCACATGCAATCTAGTTTCACCCAGGGGTGGTAACCCTCTGAGTGCTGTTTGCACTTCCCGAGCATTAAACATGAACCGTGCTCTACAGTTCCTACATCTATTCATTCACGCTTGAGCTAAAATATTTTTAGGAGAAGATGTCTCAATTTGGAGATTCTGGTTGCCAGAGCATTGCTGCTCTTGTTGCACCCGTTTTAACACCGAGTTACCCCACCTCCTTTCTCCAGAGAAGGTTTGGCACACTTGAAACAGCCAACTGACAAGATGATGGAATCAATTACTGGTCATCTACAAATCGCAGAGGGGTCCTACTGGAGACCATGAAATTCAAGTACAAAAAAACCCTGACTTTTAAACATTCTGAAAATCTTGCCTTGAACAAATGCTAATATGTGGTAAATCCCTCCAGAACTTCACAGATTTCTGATGGGTCTTTTACAAACAACTGAATTACCTCTGCAAAGAAAATAATTAGATGGAAACAGAACACCCTCAGGGATAAGAGATAATTTTGTTCACGTACTGGAGTACCTAAGTTAGAGCTTATTTTAATGATGGTTATCAAACAGGAACTATTTCTGAAAAGAAAAATCAATTGCAAAACTGTGCTTTTCACTTTGACAACAAAAAAAAAAAAACAACAAAAGAAAAAGGGAACCATTCAAACGTCTTTTTTCACTGCTTGTTTTGTTCCCCGTTTAATATAAAACCCTTTCTTGGACTTGGGAACTCACTTCCACAGCGTCTTGTTCTGCTTTTACGACTCCATTAAGGTCACAACTATCTCCGCTTCACTCACGGAATGATCTCTTCTCCACTCCCCTTGGCTAAAATGTCACTCCAGTGGGGCTGACCTTCAGAGCTTTCAGCTTTAAAATAACTTGCTCCAAGTGGCAGTTTCATTTCCCACTGACTGAGTAAAGGAAGCATCCGGGAGCAGGTTCTCAGATCCATTACCTTCCTTCACGAACACTGAACTCGGGCTCAGAGCCTGGTGGTCTGTTCCAGCTGCACGTGTGTGATCTACGCACGTTCACCCCACTACACCCTACTGGTCTTTTTCTTCACCCACTCCCACTGGGAGCTCAGGAGCTCTTTTGCCTTCAGGCAGGGCTATGCAGCTAAATGAGTGAAGAACCAGAAGAATTATACATTGAGAGACTTGTTTAACCTCTTTTCACCATAACAGCAGCCTCTCTTTTTGAAAGCTTTATACTTGAGCTGAAAATCAAGACAGTTCACACTCCAACACAAAGAGGCTGATGATGATTTTGGATGCACTGACCATGCTGGTGTCCCCCCCTCAAGCACTGGACCCTTTGTAAGACAAGAGCCACAGGAGAGTTTGGCTCTGACACTGGAGCTGCACAGACCCAACTTCAACCGTGTCTCAAAAAGACCTCAGCTTTATGCTCAAGCCTCGCAGCCTGGGAATCGCCCGGACAGATGCCATTACCCTTATGTAATTATCATAGTTATAAGAGAAACAGCATAAAAGAACAAAGTCTTAATTACTAGCTCTAATTAGCTTTAAGCTAAAGGGGATTTAACATCATTTTCTCCTCTGATATGGATGTCAAAGGGGGAAAACAGCTTTTCGTAACCATTCACCTAGTTTTGAGACACTAAAATTTTGTAAATAGCCATGGGAGGAGGAAAAGGCAGGACTCGAAGATCAGAAGAGAGCTAAAGCTATTTTTAAGTTTATTGGTAAACACTTCTTCAAATAGTCTACTTTAGCTGAGATTTCTTCTTGAACAAAGAGCTTTATGACAGGCTTCAGCATCTACCAGAGCATCTCTCAGATGCTCACAACTATTTTTCCCCTAACAAAAGAGGTGGTAGCAGGTGCTTCAAAAATAACTCGTGCTTCTTCCTTCCTGATATTTTGAGTTTTCACAGTTTATGGTTGGTTTTGTGCCAGTTTATTTTACTGTTCCAAGGTGTGACAATGTGTTATGTGCCCAGGCTTGACCTTACAGACACTGAAGGACTCAGCGAGGAGGGCAGCAAAGACACGATGCAGCTATGTGTAAGCTTATGCCTCTGGCAGGCTGAAGTACAGAGGCTTCTTCTTCATTGCAGACCCGCCAAGATTGGTCATGCCATGACTCAACAGAAACCAGCAGGCAAGGGAAGCAGACAAAAATGTTTCTACTTCCTAGAAAGCCTCAATATATTCTGCCTTTGCAAGCACTTCAATGGCTTTGAGGAAAAAATAATGATACGGTATGTAAGAGAAAAAACAAACAAACCACAAACAAACAAAAGAAACAAATCTATGGGAAGATTATAGCATTGATCAGATTGTAATTCTTTGGGCAGGTGTTACAAGTTATGTTCTCTTTAAGGAATGGAACAGATTGAGCTACTTGAATTTCTGACTGTTTATTTCCATGACTGATTTTTAGGCCATGTATGATAGTGAGATTATTTTACCCTTGATTTCATGGGAAAAAAAAAAAGGAAACCAGCTGATTTCCTAGTAGATCTATATATTTAAAACACTCCATAGGGAGCATTATTTTTAAACCCTATTTTATAAAATTATTTTAATAATAATTCAGGGAAAATAGAATGGACTCAAGACACCCTTTCAATGTGTGAGGAATACAGATTTTCAGCATTACTTCATATAAATGTTTACATTTACTGTCAACATATGGATATGTGTAAAATTTGTAATTTGCTAAATATAAAATATTTCATGCATGAAAATAGTAAAAAGCAAGTTTCTAGACCACAGCTTTGAAAAGTGACTCGTCTCATTTCAGAACAAATCGATTTTCATATCCTGGTTGGTCCGTAGACTCTGTGAACAAGCTCCTTTCAATCAGGCTGTGCTTAGCAACCACAAAATTAAGCATCTCCCCCAAAAATCAATACCAAGTTTCTCCCAAATATGTTGTTCCCAGGACTATAAACTGGCCTGAGATTAAACTTCCATTTGTCGCTAATATTTTCTCTGTTTTCCATTGTCTGAGCCTTGGGAAAAACTGCTGGCTCAAAATACTGTGGCAGATGACAATAGATCCCCGTTCAATCACGGAAGACGCGATGTGGTGCGCAGAGTTCCACCACACCCGATAATCTCTCTTCGTAACGTAGACTTCACATTAAAACATCACTGAAAAAACTCCCTGGCCAGGAACTGCTCCAAATTTCAGAGAGCATTTCAACCCCCAATTCCCTCCCTGAACACCTCTGTGGACACGGAGCCCGCTGATGGGAGCCAAGGAGGGTCCTCACAGAGTTCCCCGCTGCTTTTTTTTGGTCAGCTGCTTACGCAGAGCCGCGCAGAAAGTCTGGCCTGCTGTTCAGCTTGGCCCCAGATTTTAACAGGCCAACTGGAAAGCACTTCATTTCTGGAAGTCAATTTTCACTTTGTTTTCAACCTCAAGTCAAAAGCATCTTTCAAAGTCAGAACGAGAGCATTTCTCTGAGCTCCTCTTGCCTCTTCCTCTCCCCCTCCGCTTTGTAACGGGACTTTGCTTTTCCTCGAGGGCACACAAAAGTCTTTGCAAAGTCTCCAGCAAAATCACCTTTAGCCATACAAAGCAACTCGCTGCGTATTCATCTTCTTCCCCTCTCTCTCACTGCTTTTCTTGATAAAGAGTCAAATTAAAGTTCACTCGAGCAAAGATGCGGCAGAGACGGCTGCTAGCCTCAGGCCAGTTTCCACTCCTGAGATTTACAAGGCAGCCACTTGGAGCTGATTATATACTTTCAACAACACATTTCTGACTTGACATCGGGTCGCCTAAGAGTTCTAAATTTAAACCCCGCTGCGTTATAGCGCAAGGGACGCCTGCCTTCCACGGAGCTGCTGCCTCCTCCCTGCCCACAGCCACCTCTGGCCTGCCCACACCTTCCCGAGCATCTCCAGAGCCGCAGCATTTCGTCCCTTCGGCCCCAGAGCCACGCAGCCATCTCCGAGATCGACACCACTTGGGGAATGTACTATAATTAAGACTCACCTGCCTAAAGCATGCTGTGGGTATAAATACAATATATTAATTCATACTATTACCTTACGTTTCCTCCCAGCAGGTCATACTATTTTTAAACCCTCTGTAGCTCTGATTATAGCTTGGCTAACAATAGTACATAAATACTCTACATTTAGCATTTCCATAGCAAACACATGCAGGTTCCTCTTTCCCAATGCCCAAGTCCAACCCTCTGTCAGCATACCCAACAGTTACCAAACTATAAGCACTTTGGGCTTTCCATAAAGTATCTCTTCCAATGCATACAGATCACCCAAAAGTTAATTGTCCCATTTCTACGACCCAGAACAGAACCCAAGCCTCCAGCAACGATCCCCCCAACCACCCCAGTCACACAGATGGCCCCAGTGTGCCCATTTCACAGCCCTGGCCCCCAGGCTGTCCTGCAAGGGCAGCCCAGCCCAAACCATGGTGCAGCCCTGGGGAAGAGCAGCCCCAGGCCTCGCCCCAAGCCCTGCTTTCCTGGTTTGAACCCGGGGCAGAGCAGCACTACGAGCTGCTGGCAACTCTCGGCCAACACAGCAGGAAGGCAGGATCCCCTACTGTATCTTCAGCTCCTCTGGCTACTGCTTCAGGCTGCAGCAACACCTGCGGCAGTATTAATCAATATTCATTATGTCCCATTAAAATGGAGTGTAATTGTCTGGCCAAGTTCATTCCTGGTATGAGCAGACACAGCCTCAGTGAATTCAATACTGGTTACATCTGTTGATTGACACTGGCATAGCGTGCCTGGTCCTGCTTTACCTCCCGTGACACATCTCTTTCAGAGATCTGCCAAAATAAGTGTCGCATGCTTGCTTTTATTTCCTGAGCTTTGGGGGATTTGGCTGGTTTTTTGTTGGGGTTTTTTTTTTAACCATGCAGACAGAGGAAAATGTCTGAAGAAATTGTGAGCTCTAAATCCAAACCAATTATGGAGGACTGTTTGCTATTTTGTTTCCATCGTGTCAGCAGAGTGATCATTTGGTAACATCACTTCTGTTTTACAAAGAAGCTGGTTCTTGACTGAAGTTAAGCATCAAATTCAACAGTGGCTTTGAAAGATGCTTGCCTTCTCAATTTTAACAGCCTGAAACTCAGCAGAAAAATATGGTCTTTACTACTATATCAATTAATCTGGGTTATACCTGGAAAAAGAAACTGTTCCTACTGCACTCGTGTACCTGTGGAATCAAAGCAGGAATGCATTAAGGCTGCAGAAGAGACACCGAGAGACTGCACGCACACTTATGCCTCAGTCACCTAACAGTTAAGTGCTTTTTGGAAGTGAGACCTCAATGTCAAACGTGAGTTGAACTGAACTCAAACAGGAGCGTGGCTGTGATCGTCCAGAGGATTTGAGTTTGTCCATAATCAACTTAAATTACTGGCTGTATAGCCTGCAAATATTAACTATATGCAATCTCCAGTTCACTTGTATGGTGAACTCTAAGAAATACAACACATTTTAAATTACCTAGGTTATCCAAGACTATTGAGATTTACTCTAGTCTTTGCTTAATAGAATATTTGTCTCATCAGAAGCAATTACATTCTCATCATTACCTTTGGTGATTCCATTAAACATGGTGGCATTTTAATTTTTAAAAGTCTTCAGTATTGCAGGCTGCCAGCCTGTTAAATTTTTAAACACCCCAGTCCACAGCTCTACTGCTTTATTTTATTGCAGTCAAAGATTTCTGCAAATTTAAGCCCACAGCATCCCCACTTCTGCCTTCCTCCCCGCCGCTACAAACCTGTTACCTTCGAATTCCTATTTAGCAATGTTTGTGTTGCACAATAGGCACCGCGCTCGAGCAGGGGCTGCAGCAGGCGCTGCTTGAGTGGGTTCCCGCAGAACAACCTAAGACTACATTGTAAATTAGAGAGCAACACGTTTTCATATGACTGGGGTGATTTCCTTGGCTGTTTCATTGTCAAGAGCTCACTTTTGGGGCGTGCTGGGCCTCCTGCCAGGGCAGGCTCCCCGCGTTCGGCTGCACGGACCTGCTGCCAGTACGTGCCCGCAGGGCTGGGTGGCATGGCTGGGGCTGGGAGGGGTGCTCCAGAAACCAGGCTAGGCCCCACACCCCCACTCTTAGCACCGAGCCAGCTCCTGGCCTGGGTACGACCAGCCTGCAAATGCCGTCTCCCACGTGCACGACCCCATGGGCTCAGGCCCCACTGACTTCACCAAACTACAGCAGGCAAAAAATGGCCCTCCAAATTTCCAGTGTGCCATGCCATGCACAACTGGAGCCAGCAGAAAACTGACAATCTCATTATGACCAAGCTGGGCTGTGTTTAAACAACCCAAAAGCTGGCACTGTACCTTTGCAGGGTAAGAGAGCACGTCCTACAGGCGAGCTACCAGGGGTTAACCCTGCCCAAATCCGGACACACACAGTCCCTGTTACACAGGTCAACGCACATTTTTTTGGCACTAGCACCACTCCACGAAACAATAGGAATCTCACTGTAAAACCACTTTGGTTTTTTTTTTTTCCACCAGGCATGGGAAGTCAGTTCTTCACTACAATACTCTGCTCTGCAGTGAAACGGAGAAATGGATGATTAATGCCTGAGCAAGAAACAGCATGGTGAAAAATTGAAGAACATTTCGGAAACGGGTGTTTGTTTTTAAGCTGTTATTACAAGAAATATATTAAAGATGAGTTTTCTGAAGGGACTGCAGCCCACTCCTGAGTTTCCATTTTAGTAAAGAGACAAAAATCTCCTCTGGAGTTAATACCCTGGAGGTTGACCCCGTTAACACTAAAACGAACAGATAGCACGGCTGAGCGGGCCGAGTCCAGGCACACCGTGCTGAACCTAACCCCAGTCAAACCAGGCTTCAGTGCTTTACACCGGCTCTCAGCTGGGCACTCCGACCTCTGCAGCCCTGTGGATAAGCTAAAGCAGGAGCTCTGCCCCACTACCCCAGTCACCTACAACACCCACTCCACCGAGGCGTCTCTGCCGTGCTCCGGCCAATCCCCGGCTGCACAACCCCTCTCCCGAAGCTCCGATGGAAGGGAGAGGAGCAGCAGCCATCTCCCATGCTCGTGAAAAGAAAAGCGTACCCTAAAGTCACAGAGAAGCTAACTCCAGCGAGCCGAGACCAGGAAACACAGCCAAGCACAAAGTAACCTTGTTCACACGTGCCAAAGAAAAGCGCGAGCTGTAACCTTACATGTGTTCCCATAAATCCAGGCACAAAGCCGTTTGTTTTTCACTTGGGATTCTAGTCTGTACCTCATCTATGCAGAAACCAGCTGAACCCTCTGTAGTAAAATCTCACAAATTCCAGCTTACTGCTTTAATGCTTCATTTAAATGAAAATAAATAATTTTTAATTTTTTTTTTTTCTGAACTGGATTTAACCTCAATCTCAACAAAACAATCCACAATAATTGCAAGAAAAAGCTGAATAGGAACACATGTGATGGATGTTGAGTCCAGCAGCATCACCAGCCAAGTCCAGCTTCTGCAGATGAAAGGAGCCAGGGCCAGGTTCTCCTGGGGATCTGGGTCTCCGAACAGCCACCTCGCTGTCCCCAGCGCTTGCAGCAGTCCCCACACCTGGCACGGCTCAGGCTCCCGGTGCTAGAAAAAGCTGTGCCTTTGGATGGTTTCCCAGATGAAGGGCCTGAAGCAGTGATGTGCTGGGGCGAGTAGCCTGTCAGTCAAATACGATGCCCCTTTTTGCCTTTGGTTGTGCAGTCCCAGTGTGTGAAATTCCCTCATTCCCCTAAAAAGTGTTTAGTAGCAAACACAGTTCTGGCAGCTACCAGCGAGCACCTTGGAGCTGCCCCACACAGCTTCATAGGGGGATACCTGGAAGGTACGGATACCTCCACACCCAGAGCAGTTAATCAAAGCCATCCATGCTGCTGGCACAGGGGACAGTCCAGCCCAGACCTGTGGGAGCAACTCAGGAACCCGCTCCCGACCTCAAGCTTCCAAAGCCAAGAACCAGGGATCTGTTGCAATTAGCAGTTTGGGTCAGGGGTGGCCCCAAAGCTTTGGGGGCAGGAGGAATCTAAGCCAGTTCGTATTTGAGGCGACAGGCTGGCTGATTACACTCCCATGGCCAGGGGGAGCCGAAGGGGTCGCCCAGGCAACAAGAACTGACGTTTTCTCCACAGAAGTTCACCACTGCCTTGCACCCGAGTCACGCTCGTGGAGGATGCTTCGGAATTGGTCTAACGAACAAGCCGCTGCGCAGAGGATATGAAGACCGACAGCAACCTCGTGAATAGGCATCCTTTGACAGAGAGCCAGAAGAAAAATATTCAGTAGCAATAAACTGCGCGTTAAATAAATACCAGCAAAGCTTATAACAGAATTACAGACGAGCAATTCAACTTCTCTCAAGAGTCTCACATACTTCAAGGAAAATATCTCCCAATTATCATAAAAAGCTATCTCCAATTTTCACAGTTCATCTATAATATGCTGATTGAGAACGTAAAATGTATGGCTCAGGTATTTTTGTATAATCAGCCGTAACCATATCCTCAAGTGTAATGACGAGCAATTGGAATAGCAAGACTAATACTTTAGCTATTTAAATTCAGATTGCCTGGTGTTTATACTAGTATTCCCAACAGAGATAGGAAACAAAATATTTGAAACAAACAAGTATCTTCTCTGTAATATTAATCTTCTCTCATAACAGAGCCTTAGTGGAAAAACAGATTAATGAACAACACAACAGAAAGAGACAGCGATGCAATTCTCTACATCACGTTTTCAAGAATAAGCAAAAGGCCAGTGTGTGCAGGGAACAAATACTTCACATCTCTGGAAAAAAATAGCCCTAGCCTCATTAAAGGCTCACTACAGATGCAAGAAAGAAGAATTTGGTCAACGAGCAAAGGCATCGATTCAGGAGGAAGTTGTGGGCAAAAGAGAGGTGCCCGCTGGAAGAACCCAAAGCAGCAGCACCCTTACTCGGTCAGCTGTGCTCGAGGGGACAAGAAATACCCCAGGAGCATCTCCTTGCTCGCACAAATCTGACGGCTCCAGAGAAGCTCATGGGATCCGAGTTGCCTTGCACATGTTAATGTGTCTTCATAACAGAGCTGCCCCGGAAACAAAGAATGAGACTTTCCAGAATTGGTACTTCCAGGTCTGCATCAAAAAATAGCTAGGAACAGCCAGAGAACCAGCACAGACAGGGTCTGCTGCATTTCAAGGCACGACTGTAAAATCCCAAATGTCCTCAACACGCCAAAGCCAACTCCTACATAAGCATCTCTGTTCACAGAGATGATACAGCTGCTTAATAGAGTAGAAAATCTGGCAAAAGATTGCTGCATCCCCTAATAACCAAGTCTGTGAAAAGACCGGCTTGAAATCAGCCTCTTAGCAAACTAGCAGCCGCTCTCATGACAAGGAGGTTGGACCAGTGCAAACGACCATTTCGAGACAGTAACACTTAAAAAGAGAGTACTAAAAAATAACAGGTGACTTTTTAAACACTGAGGTTCCTCGGCAGCCACAAGAACGGTTTTGGGAGCAACCCTGCGTTCACACATCGCAGCTCTGCGGGAAACCAAGGGATTCCTCTGCTTTAGCGCTCTGCTGCTGCTCACCTGTGCAACAGCCAAGAGCCAGAAGATGTGCAAGGCTGCAAACAGGTACCGTGTACAGCCAAACTGTGTCAGCGGCAACTAAACATCGCTGTCTGGAGGTCTTAGGGTTCAGCAGGCCCCCAGATGTTGCTGCCTGCACACAGCTGCCTGCAGCAGCGGCAAACAGCAAACCACGGTGAAAAGCACATGAGCGGAGATGGTAAAGAGGCCGGTTCCCAAGTGCAGTGATGGTCCACGGCAGAATTAACCCAGCCACAGCCAAGTGAATAAGATAGGGTAAAGAACAGAAAAACTACAGTTGTGACACGAGGAAGCAGAGAGTGCATTTTTGTAACTGGGGGGCAGATGCAGTGACTCGGGCTGTGGATCCGGCTCCCCAGTTCCCATGGATTGGAGGGGCTGAGCCACTCAAGAGCAGAGCTGGGAGCTGGACAGCTTACAGGGTGAAGATTCAAATTCTCTTCTAAAAACATAACTGCTTCAAGAGAAAAAAAACCTGGCTTAAAGGGAGAAGATATCCTATGTCTGTTTGATTATTCATTTCATTGCTTGGATGCTTTAATTTCTGCTAGGAAGTCATTTCTTGTTTCATTTTCTGCATGTTTGCAGGTGCTTCTGCACCAGGTAAAATATCTTTCTGTTTTCCCACAATCGTTGCTGTCCCTTTGGGCTGCACCACCTCTCCTCTCAGACTCAGGCAGTAACAGCCTGCACCCAAACTCTAGAAAAGCCAACAATTTTGCTTCTGGAGCAACAGCAATTTCCCTGAGAATTAACCACGTTTCATCCTGTTCAGAAGCCCAGTGTCTCAGCAGCATAATACTACTTTTAAATGGCAAAAAAAAAAGCAGCATCCAAACACTGACAAAAAAAAAACCCCACAATATTTTATGCCCACATAGTCAGAAAAAAATTCACCCTTTTTCCAAAAGAAAACTTTAAGAGGGGAAAAAAAAAAAGTTGGAGGTTATTTGCACTTGTGCAGTGACTTTGTTCCATCCTGTGCCTCTCCAAATACGCAAGTCAAGGCAAAGAAAAACTACATAATTTTTTCATGAAGAGTTTTCACCCTAGAGTTGAAGCTTCTTCCTACTTCTTTGTGTTTTGTCAGCTGGCGTGGGAGGCATATTATCCAGAAGTTACACACACATTTCCAAGAGAAAGAGAAAACAGAGTAGACAGTCCATCAAGAAAGGAGATACTTCAAGTTTTAAATGTATGAGACACGCCAGATGGAAGAATCAGTTTCCTTTAGTCCTGCTGTTTCTCCCCCTGCCCCTCCTCAGCAGCCCCATTTCATATTTGCTTATTTTTGAGAGAACTGCCTCAGAGATCAGCGAGAGCACTTTTAATCTAAAGTTAAACCTGGGCTTAACTACCTCCCTGAAGTCAGCCCTTCGCCAGTGAGGGGGCGAGGGGGCTCCTTACACTCCGTGCAAAACTGCTGGAGCACAAGGAAAAGGAGAGGAGGAAAGGAATGTGTTTTGCCACTGAGATTCCCGACACAGCATTGCTCGTCCTTCACATCCATACCCTCCCCAGCCAAGCACAGAGCCACCAGTTCCTTCCGAGCCCAGCACAGCCACTCCCATCGCGGGCGTGTGGAAGCCGGGGCCGTGCGTACGGCAGAACCACCTAAACACTGACACATGCCCCCCGTGCTGGCATCGCCTTTGGAAACGCAGCTTCTGCATAACTCGAAGCCTAACAATATTAAATACCTGTAATAAATTGCCAGCCTGCTCCTTACACACCACCATATTAATGAACAAACCATGTGGTACTGCACCAAAGCACAGAAAGGCGAAGAACTACAGAAAATATTTCTCTTTGTTCCCCACACAAGAGCATTAATTCGATAATTCTTTAAAAATGGAACATAGCTGGCATAATCAAATAAATTATTAGGAGGCATATAAATCATTACCACCTAATATGACTGCAACAAGATTCAATGCAATTTGCAGATAAGTATGAGGAATGACTATTGCGTTTTACTGAATTAAAACTGGCAAAAGTTCTAAGAAGACAAATGATGTAAGATGACCCTACATTCATTTGCAAACTAAAAAGGCAGGAGGAAAGCAGCAGACAGATAAGTCTTACTTTTTCAACTCTTTTGCAGCTTGCCCTGAAAACAAGGATTAATCATAAAGTGGAAATTCTTTCATTTCATTAAAGATTGAGTGGGTGGGAATCTGGAGATAGACTAAAGCTATATGGAAATTCTTAACGCTTCTGGAAATGAGGTGGTTCTGAACTGAGACAAGGATGCGGCCTTTCAGAACGCCCAAATCCAGACTGCTGTCTGGATCGCTTGTGCTGGCCCTCGCTGGGGACTATTTACTCCCAGGAGGACGTTTCCTTACACAACATGCCTTCTCTGCTCCCACAGTTGGTCTAGATACCAAGGAGTTATTTGCACGAGCCCTGCCTCACTTCTGCAGGGGCTGGAGAGGCACGAAGCCGGGAACCAGAGCAAGAGAGCAGCCCCCCTTTCACCAACCCGGCAGCTGAGCGCGGCCCGGGAGAACGGGCTTCTCTCCTTTTCTTTGTCGCTGGGTTTCTTCGCGATTCTAGTTAAGATCCTTAAACCAAGACTTTCAGACACCCACTCACCTTCTGGGTGTTCCTAATACACAAGCTCCATCTGCGATCGCAGGGCCCCGTCTGCCATCTCCAGTGATCCCATCAGCACCGGCTGAGGAACCTAACAACAGATACTCGGGGACTCAGCCTCCCCAGCCTCTGCTTTTCCCATTAGTGCAGGAAGGGGGGGGTTGGGGAATTGCAGGAGAGTTTTCTCAGGCTGCCAAAGACCTAAGTAGTAGTTAATTGCCCCTGAACACAGAACTACCCCAGTTACTGGGATTAACACCTCGGAACAATCTTTGAGAAAATTGCCCCTTCTGCCCAAGAACACAGACCAAGCAGTGTGCAGGGTCCCACAGCAAGCAGTAAGAAACCATAACACCCATGAACTGCTTGTTACATTCAGATCAGCACACGTTGCATCTACGGGATCTCCATTTCTCTACTCCTCCCCACCTCTGACACGCCTTTTGTTGTAGTTCAGATCTTGGAAGATCTTCTGCAGTGCCAAGCAGGGGTTGAAAATCAGTGCAAATCCCAGTGCTCTTCTGCAAGTCTCTGGCCATTATTTCCTGCTCATCTCACCGAAACATTAGTCCTTTGCACTGAAAATCTGAATAGCCTTGAGCACTTTCCTCTTTTTGCTTCAGCTCCATAGTCAAAACGAGTAGGACAAGAGCAGAGGGTGTGTAAGATGAGAGTCTCCAGTCCAAATCTCTTACTTGGGGTTTATTATTGGTCTTCAGTTCATTCTGACACTGACAAAAAGCAATCACAGCTTCTGATCCAGGTTTATATGGACTACCCACATGCTTAAAAGCAAAGCACATGTTTACCTGCTAGGGCAGGTGACAGCATTTCTCATCATCTGAGCAGTTAGTTCCCCTGGGAATTGTGACCTTACTATAAACCCTTACCTCTTCCACTTCAAGGTCCCCTTGGATCCAGCCTTCTCGAATAACAGTTACACCTACACTGATGCTACCACACACACATGCTACAAACAGAGCAGCAAAGCTGACCAAAACACTCTGCTCCAACCCTCCTCCTCCAGAAGGAATCAGGGGAAAACAGTCTAATATAAAACAAGTAGCGGCCATAGCGTTTGCTACAGAAATAAAAGGCACTCCTACCTCGTGGCAATGAGCCATCTATAAAACCCAGATGGAGCAGAGGAGATCAATACCTGTCCTAGGGACGATGAACGGCACACACTCTGCTTATTTATTTTAAGGACACGCATACACAGACATACAACCACATGCAACATCTTGTACAAAGAGGAAGATGACAGATATTTCCCTCTTTAATGCAAAAAAAGATGTATTAACCCACCAGCATGTCTTGTTTATTAACCCATCAGCATGTCTTGTTGCCTGCAGTGTGTAGTAAACTGTCACGACAGATCTCTCATTACTGGAGCCCTGCCATTCACTTCTCAGAGTCCTCCAGCCCTGTTCATATTCAAAGGCCTTAAAGCTTTATACAGTTTTGCACAATCTAATCGTGAGTTTGCACGCATGCCCAAAAATTTGGCAGTTACCATCACCACCTTTAACCGAAGGGTTGTATTTCTGGCTCCACTGTCTTAGTTTTACAGGTTGCTTCCAGTTCTTGGACTTTATGCCTTCCCTGTCACTCCCAATTAAAACAGGGGGAAGACCACCAAGAGACAAGTACATCACTTCAAATGAAATTTACAGCCAAAAGCTAACAGGGGCTGGAAGTAGGGGGCTGGAAGAGAAGAGAGAGGAGATAATTGTTATAATTGTTTCTTGTCTGCTGGTTGCAGCCCCTCAGTTTCAAAAGCCCCTCCATTTCCAAGCAGGGGTGCAATGTTTTTAAGTCCCCCGTGCCACTGCTGCGCTGCCTTCCTCGATTTGCGGCATATGCAGACACAGTATTTTCATGGAGCCCAAAGCCCAGGTTTTAATGCAGACACTCGTGCTGGGGTCTGGATTTCTGCAGCTGACAGGACTCCAGGGAACAGCTTTCATTTCAAATAAAAGCCAGAAAAATGTTTCTTCCCTGCAAAGGATTTTAAGCAAGTAGGGCCACGGCAGCACAGCGCGTGAAGATAACGAAGACATAGCTGTGAACTAGAAATCATAACAGGTTGATTACAGATTAAAGTGATGTATGGACACCTGCTGTAGGCTCGCTCTCCTGCTACTGCTTCACAGATTACAACAAACATTTATTGGTAGTGGAATTAACTTCACCTTGACAGCTCTTTGGGGAGGAAGGGGTTTACATACATCTATAACCTGAGCTCCTAAATAACCAAGCTCCAGAGTGTGCTGCCTGCTGCTATTCCACATCACCAAAGCCCTAGACTAAGCATTTCAGAAAGCAGAATCCAAATCACTGTCAATCCTCTGCCATCCCACGAGAACAAGACTGACAGAGAGAACAGCAGCAATTTGAGATGCCTTTCATGAAAGCTTAAGACTGGTACAAACATCTGGGGGCACAGCACATCCCAGGTGCTGGGAGAAGGATGGCATCTGAGGAGCAAAGCTTTCCCCAGATCATAATCCTCATGTAAAAGCAGAGTTTGCATTCACACCCACTCTAAACAGGCCCCAAAATCAGCAGATAAGATGGATCCATCTCCATCTGCCTTTGTTGAGGCCAGGGGAGGATCAACCCGTTACAGATTATTCATATGTATTTTTATAGCACTTGCTATGTGCTGCTTAAACAGTGAGTAAAACTGAAAAGTCTTTCAGTTTATATGTACCTTCCTCCTTACCACTTGCTCATGGATTCTGCTCAGTCTCCATCTGTGTGGAGCCAACGTGCCCACCGTGCCTTATGCCCACCTTGCCAGTCACTCTCACACTCTCATGGCTAATTCCCTGGGGAGGCTCATGCAGACAGCACAGCTACATCACAGCAGGAGAAGGATGGACTCCTTGAAGTGGATAAAAAATATAAGGAAAAGAGGACTAGCCATGGAGAACTTCCAGATGAACATTTTGACATGATGAGCTACAGCAGCATGGCAAATCTGTTAGCAAAGGCAGCGACTCCTTGCAAACTGTGTGCTTTACTGACTTCTGGTTCCATATGAACGCTCTACCTTCTTCAAGCCCCACATAAACAGCAGCCAGTAGGTTGTCTTCATTTCTATGCAGCAAAACAACACTCCCGAGCAGCAAGAGTCCTGAAGACTTATTAGAGAACCTGGGTTTTCAGTGGCAGTATGCCTCATCCTTCCCTCCCATTCTGGTGGCAAAGAGAGAGGCTCCCAACCAGGTGAGGGGCAGCAGACGATGGTGAAGAACCACAAACTAAAACCAGCCAAGATCTACAAGGTTAGCAGACAGAGTGTAGTTATCTGCACAGCCAGTGTGAAAAC
Source organism: Todiramphus chloris collaris (assembly GCA_025345505.1). Taxonomy (NCBI): domain Eukaryota; kingdom Metazoa; phylum Chordata; class Aves; order Coraciiformes; family Alcedinidae; genus Todiramphus; species Todiramphus chloris. The sequence continues at coordinate 7,178,620 of JANVCC010000073.1, read as the reverse complement.
ATTCAGCCCAAAAGCATCCTTCCCAGAGCCTGCAGTGCTCCACCAGGGATCAACAAGAGCATTTCAGACCTGCCTCCACGCTACAGACACTCCCAGTACCATTTGCCTGGTTTCGCTTCAGGGAATTCAACATAAGATCTCAATAACTAATTCCCAAACAGAATGTTTTTAAAACGTGGGTGATCTCAAGTGCGTGGAATCTTCCGAGAACTTCACAACATCCATATGTCAGATTTTTATATATAGGTGCTCCATACGGCATATGGATTGCATCACTCTTCACAGCTGCTGATAATAGTATAAGAAAAAAAACTCAAAATGGCCTGGCTTTCCTACGGCTGAAGCACCAGGGCCATTTTAAAAGTGGTCACCAAGAGCCTACAGACCAAAACCACAAACAAATGACCCTCTAAGGGCTCCACTCACACTACAACTGAGGCACTTCAGCCACTTTGCAGCATTTTTACATTTTCTCCAAAGTCCCCAAGACAAAACCCTGGATGACAGCGAGGGGCAGCAACTCTCATCCTCTCATTGAGCAGGGCAAGGAAGCAGTCCAGAATTAACCAGCAGAAACACTCTCTCATCTTTCTCCTCTTTCACTCCAGTTGCACTTCAGGGGGCCAAAGACGGGCACATCTCTGCTCTCCAGCTCTGCCTTTCCTGAACCGCCTCAAGAAAAGAGCAAGTCCTTACTCCTCCCTGCACCCTCTCGCCCTGGCAAAGAGGGTCTTTGCTCTACAAGACAGACCCCGGCCTCTCCCACGTGGCCGGGCACGTTTCTCTAGTGCTGTCGTCTCCCGCGTTTCTCCTGACGGATCACTGACCTGGCACCAGCATCCCTGGCTCAATCCCTTGCTGTTTTGAACTCAGAGCTACGTAATCAACAGGAATCGAACACACGTAAGGTTCTACACCTGGAGATAATTTTATTTTTATTATACACCAGAAAGGCATGTTTCTGGTTTGTCAGGCAGGGTTCATTTACACAGGCTTGAAGCACTCGCACACAGCTCATTTTATTCTCAGCTTGCCTCCAGAGATGCTGTAGGAGTGCATCCATATGGTCAGGGCTTTACAGCTAAACTGGAAGTACCAAAACAGAGATGCAACTTTCATGCAATTATATGCACCGCTTCACTTTCCACATTGGGAAGCACACACCATCTCACTCCCACTGCATCCGCAGAGAAAGACGTGGTAGCAAAGAGGTCCTGTGCCAGGGAGAGCCAGGGGCTGCCGCTGCTCTGCCGCTCACACCGCGCCAGCTTCGCGGGGCTCCTCAGATGCCACAATCTTAGGGGAGTTCCCTCGGCCATCACACCCAGAACTGCCAGAGAAATACTATCACCACCTTTCAGCAACCTAAAGTAGACAGGGCAAAAATAAAGATACAGAGCCCTTATGGCTTTCTGTCTCTCGAATCTCAGTAACTGGGCACTGAAACTCTGCTGACCATCCTTCTCCAACGATGGGTCATGAGGGAGAAGGCAGAGATGCTGCTTCAGTCATCAGGGTCACTTGTGCAGATGGCCACAGCACCCAGCTGTGAGACTCTCCCAGCCCAGGATCGGCACCGCTCTCCCGTGAACAGATACTGGGACCAGGCATAAATGACACTGGAAGTTTCCTGCACTGAGCTGGCAGGAATGCACTGGTCTGGCTCCAGTCTGTGCTGGATCCCACCTGCAGAGCTCAATTTCTCCGAGCGCTCTGAAAGCAGTGAAAGCTTTCCTATTTTTTAACAGGCTTGCATTTTAAATCACTTCATACATATATATCTGTATGTCCGTGTGCTTGTATATATCTCAAAACATAAAACCAATTGAATTTCTCAGTGAAGATTAAAAAATGGAAATGCCTAAGACTCTATACCCACATCACAAGCCAGTTCATCTCCTCAGAACTTGAAGTTCCAAAATTCACAGGAAGGAGTTTGATAAGCAAATTTAATGACTTTGCACAGACGTAGCCACCTCCTTTTATAACGCTTGTGATCCGATGACAGGCACTCACTCCTTGCTAGACATTTTATGTACTTGCTCATTTGCATGCGCTCCAGAATTACCCATTAAAAGCTGCCTTTTCTCAACAAATTTTTGCATCTGATAAATGGCCAGCTCCACTGGCCTGACTTCATGACAGTCCTTGGTGCTGACAGCTCAACTTAATTAATCTATTTAATTTATTGATCAAGCCCATGGCACAGGAGCATTCCCCATTAAACAGGGTTTTTATCATCCTGAGTTATATGACTAAAGGCCTTCCTAAAATCTGAAATTTAGTTAGCAGCTGACATGCTGTCCATCCAGAAAGGCACTCATGAAGAGGAAGAGCTGGAGATTAAAAATGACTTGATGATTTTAAATAATGACCATCAGGTTAGGCTATAAAATGAACTACAGCCCGATGGCCTGTTTCACGGAAAAAAAATGCATTGCAAAGCGGTAATAAATCCTTGACAACCTATTCTGAAGACTTTGGACTATGCTCCATTACATTTGTGTCATTGTGGCAAACCTGACAGTTCTATTTGTGCAAACTGTGACAGTTATTTTACTGGGAAAGTGCAGTTATTTAGCACTACAATACTTCTCAGATGACACATTAATACAGATATAAACCCTTGCAGTTAAAAATAAAACACACAAGGAAGCAAACTATAGGCTTAAGCAGACAAATAGAAGACCATTGTAGTCTTTAAATCTAAAATGAACAAATCACTTCCAGATGAAGGACATTCAGGTAAGTCAATTCCCCTGCTGCCAGAGCCCCCAGGCACTTGCCTTCCGCTTTCCAATCACATAACCAGAAGCCATTACAAACTGGCAGGAAATTATAAGCCTAATCAGCCAGATCAGAAAGGTGACATACCACACACCCTCCACGTTAGCCTTACTGCCTGTGATGCGGCAGCGCTCCGTACATCCACGTCTGTCTGCAGAGAGATGCAAATGAGGCTTAACTCTTGCAGTAGTCTAGCCACTGGAGGGTAATTAGAATAAATACAGTTTCTGAGCTAATTACTAGTTGTAGTTTTGCTGTAAAAGTAATTTGTTCAGGGAGACTTGGCTGAAAAGGTAGAGACAGTTATACTGGACAAAGAATAAATGGCCTCATCATAATTGCATACAGTCTAATTTCTAGATATGAAATAGAAATCCTCTTCTTTATGGGATGCTGGTCATACCATTTTAGCGTTAACATCCTGAATACTTTACAACTGCTGCTTCATTTCCTTGCTAATATATTTTTAAACTGGTGACAAGCAGGATGAAAATATTTTCTATAAATCTGTCCAGCATCTGAAATCACGTTAGTTCTGCGAGCACCAAGTCGGCGGAGAGACACCAATTGGTCAATGTAGGTATTTTCAGGATGCTTTCCACCGGCGTGTTTGGGTCTACATCTCCGTTCGCTCCAGCACGGCACCTCTATTCCCGCAGGACCCCTTCTCGGGGGCCATCCCCCTCCTGCGAGGCAGGGAGCGCAGCAGCACTTGCTCCTCTTCGGCCCCCAGAGACGGAGTCTGCGGGCGAACTGAGCAGTCTCATCCAGATGGAAAAATCAGATGACAATCTTTTTTTATCCCAGCCTGAAGTCTGTCTAACTCTGGCAGGTAGCAGCCTAGGCTAACACGTTATTATGCTTAATTCCGCTCGCGGAGCAGGAACCAACTGTTACTATTTACCCTCGCTGCGCACGTTTCACGAGGGACGGGTCCGAAGCCATTCCCGCTCATCTCCCAGAGCTCGGCCACCCTCCCACCCCTCGGCTGCCTCACAGGCTCCCGCAGGGCACTGGGAGAGCCTGGCAGTCCCGAGGGCACGGTGCTTCCCACCGCACGGGCTCACGGGGCCACAGCCCTGGGCACCGCCGCTTTCCTTACAGGCTGCAGTGGTGGATTTGCCTGCCCCAGCTACAGCTCTGGCACCAGGAGACGGGCAGTGGTGGTCCCCAGCAGTGGGAGAGACCCCGGGGGATCCCTCGGTGGAAGGGCGAGGTGCCTTTGGTCACCCTTCACCCAAGCCTTCGGTGCTGAGGCTCCATCGCTCTGTCCAGCCCTGGCCCCAGGGACAGAGCCAGGGCTCCTGCTCACTGTGAGCAGGGCTGCACGCGAGGACGTTTGAGAAAAAGAAATACATGTGCATACTGGGAGCAGTTCTCCTTCCAAATTTTAGCCTCTGAACAGCTTTATCTCCTAATTAAAACCCACAATGTTTTTAGCCTACAGATTCAGATCAAGAGAGAGAGGGGTCTGGAAGCTGTCTGTTGCCTTGCAACAACATTTCAACACGTTGCAAATCACATCACAAGCATCCAAAAGAGCATCTGATTGTCCGGGGGTGGGGGTTTCAGCCATTCAAGGACACCAAATTACTTCAGACAACAAAGAATATTTTGATATTGACTCTGAAAGGTGTCTCTGTTTTATGATGAAGGAGGAAACAAAAGGGACAGGTCGTGCCTCTCTGCAACACTTCCGTACCTGAGCAAAGAACAACAGATTCCTGCAGGACATTTGCACAGCCCTGGCAGGGCTCAGGAGTCTGGAACCGGAGATTGCCTCTTTTAAAGCAGGTACACTTAAAGGCAGAGGTAGCAGGGCTTGATCTGCGACAAACGCACAAGCAGGGAAAATGGATGTGATCATATCAGAATCCACAGGACGATGCTCTTCCAAAGAGACAAAATTAATTGCTCCTCTCCACCTCTCCTCACTTCCCCAAACCTCTCCTGAAGCAGCTCTGCATGGACACAAATTATAAGCACATCTAGATTAGCACATGGCTGACAGCAGCAATCAAAATACTTCCTTGCCATGTTATTCCAGTGAAAACACAATACACCTGCAGCAGTGACAGACCCTGGCCCACATCTACACCAGAAAACCTGCCCTGCTCCTCCTCTCAGCACACACTTGGACATCCCCGTGCCTGCTTCCTTAGCTGCTCCCACCCAGCATCAAGAGGTTGTTGGTATTAGATGTAGAGAAGACTTTGTCTTTCACTACAGGCTCTGTCCTCAGCGCCAAAAGGAAGCTTGCTTGCCTTGTGGCAATTTAGCAGAGTGGGAAAACAGCATCTCTGTTATTACAGCACATACAAAGCACAAGTCGCTAATTGTGACTCACACTTGCTTGTTTACTCACACTGCTGTAAACACTGACAAGAACCCAGAATTCAAAGGCCTCACTGTCAGATGGAGCTCAAAGTGATTTGCAAGACCTGAAGCTGTCCCACGGCCAAGGCTTCAGCTTTGACCACATCCTGCAAGTGCTCCTGCAGCAGAACCAGTTCCTGGTACCAGCTGAAACATGGGCACAAGTTCACATCTGTGAGGAGGGAGAGTGGAATGAGCTTTCCATTGCAAGCTTCTCCTGCAGCACACAATGCTCGCTTATGCACAAGAGAACATAAAGTAACCTAGGAACCAGAGTTGTGTCACTTCTTGGATGTTAATAAGATATAAAAACAATAAGTGGTAAAGAGCTGTAGGCCTGATTCTGCCTCACTGCGTCAAGAGCAAGGCTGGGGCAGACTACAGACCATCACCACCTGCATCGTACACAAACATGGGAGACTTTTCTCATATGAAAATTCTAATCCAAGGAAAAGGACAGAGGTACCATCCTTATTATTTCAAAACTTTCTCACTCACAGTCCAAGTTGCCCAGACCTAGCTGTTTTGTTCAGCAGTTCAAACCTTGGTCCATCTCCAGTTCTCACTGTGCAAACAGCTTTTGGCTCACAGGCAGCATAAGCAATACTTTTGTACCACAATGGTATTTAAAAGCCACTAGATGCCTATATAACTTTAGTATATGCAAAGTAAGTGAAGTGCTGGTCAGCTATCAGAGCCCCCCCCTAGTATTAGCTACTCGATATACTTTTGCAAGAGTATTAAGAGTTGTTCAAACTTTTGTTATCCTGAATTCACAGCACTGCAGTGTACATAAAATTATTATTTTTAATTAAGATGATAAAACATTCTGAAGCAAGAGAAACATCCAATTTTTGTAATTAAAGTGATGAAGAAAAAATTGCCTAAATGATTCCAGAACTAAATTTCACAACGGTTATGCCATTTAAAAGTTACAGAGTTTGGAAACTAGGCTGCACTTTTAAGAGATTCTTTAATAATTCAAGACCTTTCAAGGTCAGAGAGAAAAACTGTGATTTCTGTACTTGAAATTTAAGAGCTCTGCTCACCCTTCTCATATACATGCATATATATTCTAAGGGTTACCATGGGATCTGCAACAGTCGGGGTCAGCATGTCAAGTCAGCAATATACAGCCCACTACTGTGTACCCGCAGCTTGACTTCAAAAGCATCAAATGTTTTTAATAATTGGGTGCCCCCTTGACAAGGGAGCCAGGTAAGATCTTTCCCCTCCAGTTCAAGGCAATGCATTAGCCAGAAGTAGTTGGCATGACCAATCATCATCTCCCCGGCTCCTCTGAAATGGGTGTTCAGTACTAGTTTTCTTGAGATTTCTTCTTCACTGCAAGAGTGTAACTTAGCTGTAGAGTCTATGGACCAGAAACCCTCTTTTTCAATACATCTAGATGTCATTTACTGCAGGAGAGCCTGATCTAACTGCCTTTAAGTGCTACTCCAAGAAAAACAGTAAGCGTACCTATTGACTGCAGAAACCCAGAAATAACTCCCAATTAGCATCCAGTGAAACACAGCTCAATCTGAGATTGGGTGGATTGAGTACCAGCACAGGAGCATTCAACTCCCCAGCAATCAATCAGACCATTCAAAAAGTCATTCAGAACAAGTGAGAAAACTTCTGTGAATTACAGAGCAAATACTTGCACTCTAAGTGTGAGAATGAAAAAAAAAGCTTCTAATTCCTCACAGAGAGATACCAGACAAAGTATCGTTTCTTCTAAGTTTGCAAAACTCAAATGCAGAGGTGGGCTACAGAAATTAAAACTAACATTTTAGACACTTCGGCACAAGTGTTGGGCAAAGAAACGGGCGAGTGAAATCCTTCCTTAACTTGCCACACACTGCAACATCTGCTTTGACAGCTGGCTTTGGCCGAAACCTTCCTTCCTCCTTCACTGATACACCTTGGCTGATGCCTGTTAGTAAAGGAGCACTTTGGAACAGTTCTAGAGTCCAAACATCCAAGCTGACACTTCAGCAATCAAAACCCCATCCTTCAGCTGTGTGTGGACACAGACTAGACAAAGTGCTGGCAATCCCAAAAATCAAGTTCCTACTCAAATTTAGGCACATATTGATGGCAAATTACTGGCACCTCACCTTGCTCAATAAGGGAGATCACTGTCTGTTCACAAGCAGTTCCCCGAGTAGTTGGATTCTCTGTTCTGCCTCCAAAGAGCTAAAAACCAGGTTACCTCCCTCTGTCTGAGGTTAGGAAAAGCCCACTCCTTTTAAAGAGAGAAGCAGAAAGCAGCAGCACCAGGTACATAAAATCAGTGTATATACAAGATGCAAAATCCCAGCAGCTCCCCCTTCCCTGTCTTTTAGCACAGAATTAAGAACAGTGCCTGTGAGCTCTCTGTTAGTTAATTTGGTGTCTTTATACATTTTTAAACACAGTTTCTGGTAGGTTTCTTTTTGCACTGATCTGTCAGTGTGTTGTGGATAAAATGACAATGCAAGTCTCAAGCTATCAGCCTCTTTATGCCAAGTAACAAAGAGAGGATGCTTAAAAGAGTCTCTTGGTATTCCAGAGAGCTAAAGGATAACAAAACACAATCTCGGAAAAGCTTAACATTCTTTTTCTTTCCCCAGTTCCCATTTTTCTTCTCTCACCCTGCCCCTGGTCACTCACAGGAGGAGGTTAAGTCACAGGGCTCAGGAAAAGTGACTTTTCAATTCTGAGTTTTAGCGTAGTGTTTTCAAGCACCAGCAAAAATTCATTTTCACTTTGCACATTACATGGAGCTTTGTCATTAATTTGGACAACATGTCAAAAAAAGTAGAAAACAAGCTGTAACACCCTCCCCAAAGCTACTCTTGCTATCAAGACTGAAAAGGCCAGGTTAACTCTAAAACAAACTTGGTAGTGCCTAAGGAAAAGAATTAAGTTTTTAAAAGAATGACATCAAATCTACATGTTCAGGTTTATTCCTTATTATTAATTACTTCTTTTGCCACATTTATTTTCAAAAGGTCTTTTTCAATTTAGGAGTCTTCTCCAGTGCCCAAGACAAAGTGCAGGGAGAAACCATAATAAATCCCACTGCAACCACCACACCTCAAGAAAACAAGTAGCATGTTGCACACTCAGGTAGTTTCTAGAAGAGCAGAGTGAGAATGAAACATCTGGCAGCTGTTTCACATCTCCGAGGCACTGAAGACTCAAAAACTGAGACAATGCAGATTAATACTGGAACCAGAACAAAAAAGCAAAGCAAAACCAGCACAGCAATCTCCCATATGTTAATTAAGAGTCCTCCTTGTCACTCTGTCCTGACACATCTTTTTACTGTCTTTGTGCTTACCACCAATGCACTCAAATTAAACACAAAGTTTGGCAGGGTCTTTCAGGGTCTTGTGCCAAAGAGCATTTCCAAACTACAACCTTTCTTGTGCCTTCCCAAATCTCTCATGCTTCACAACAACAGTATCTTCAGCTGGGATAGAACCCCTCAGTGCTCCAGCTCCATCTCTTCTCTGGTGCCCAGTCAGCCCAGGGGTCACATTTGCCTCTCCTGCTCAGCCTACATGGGGGACATGTGGGAGGGCCCATAAGGAAGCCTGAAGTCCAGCAGTCTTAAGAGACCGAGATCACTGAAGCAACGGATGTCTTCCTGCTTACAACACCAAGTTTTAAATCCAGCCCCGTATTTTCATCTTTTTGACCTTGCCAGAAAAAATAAATAATTCATCCAGTTACTGAGATGGGACATCTTTGTCTTTTGAAGTCTGTGCACGGTTACATCCAGCTCTTGAGAGCCCAGTTCAGTAAAAAAACCCTTTAATTGGGACTGAATATAAACATCAACTTCTTAGTCAAATGTTGTCCTAAAAAAGGGTACATGTAATCAGATGCTTAAGTAATTCTTTCATCAGTCTCACAAGACCAAAGAACATGTGATGAAAAATGATGACAGATAAGCCATCCAAGTGTCCCAAAATACTTGGGACATCGCCTCACTACATAAAAATGAAGGCAGTTGGTTAGTATCTGGCATCCTTAATGGCTTCTGCCCCTGCTGAAGAAGTGGTCTTGAGAGGAGCAGTTTGCAAGCCTCACTGTAGCAACGGGATTCCTGACAGACACAGGAAGGTAAATGTCACACAGCCAGCCAGACTGCTAAAGGCCCCTTCCCTGGATGCTTTGGATAAACACATCCTCGCTGCTATTCCTGTTTCCCAGGAAGGATATAAAATCTGAAGCAGGGAGAACCTGCACTGCTGGGGCACATCAGCAGGCCGTGTGCCAGGCAGGCAGCTCACTGCAGACGTGGGCAGATCGGGGCCCTGCAGCTGTGGTGGCTGAGAGCATTTCAAAGCAGATATAATCTACTGGGACGCGGCGTCGCTTGTCCCATCGCTTCAGTGAGGAGCCAACTACTGAGCTGGCTCATGCACTGGTTTCCAAAGAACCTGCTGACCAAATAAGGAAACAGAAGAAAGGCTGAAACCACCCCAGGAAGGATAAGAATGATTACTATTTTTGTTTGAATCGCTAACTTCATCAGTGGCACAAGTGCCCCGGGCTGGGTGGAGCATATTTAAGTGCCAGCTCACACAGGTGTCAAGCAGAATGAGAGAGAAAGTAGCAGAAAAGGAAACGCTCAGGGTGCATGTACTGGGTGTGCTGGGTGGCCACAGGGAAGCAGGATTCTGGCTCCTCACCCACGTGAGCCCATCAGCTTGTACAGGGGGACGTGCACAAGCCAGTCAAGGAGCTGCTTGCAAGCACCTCTATAAGGAAAACCAAACCCATAGCACACAGAAAACAGGGCTTGATCGTTCAGCTGTCGCTTGTGAACGTGCTGGTAAGGAATCGTGGTGGCCCAGCCCCAGACAGACCGAGACTGAAATGGGAAAGCTCACCCGCCCTTCAGCACTTCTGTACCATGCCATCACTGCCCCACTCCAGTGTGCTTCTCTCCTACTGCCTTACCCTTCCTCGATGTTGCTCAGTCTCCTGATGTCAACAACAGGATCCCTGAATTAATTCAAACTGCCTTATGAGAACCAGGCTCCTGCTGTGCCTGTTCAAGGCAGGGAAGTTAGAGGTGAGGATAAACCCTCTTGGCATTCCACAGCTAGCCAAGCAGCTAACAAACGGTCAGCACAGCACTTCTGTCGCTCAGCCAACAGCTTCATATTAACGGCCTCACTTTTAAGACAATTTGCCTGAAAAAGTTTGGCAGCGCAGAAAAGCGGCGTGGCAGAGCATGGTTCTCTACAGGCTTTGGCCCTTCCCATGACAACAGCATGGAATGGAGCACTGGAACCAGCAACGAAAGGGGGGAATACGCACATCGCTCAGTGGTGGGTTTAGTAAAAAACCAAACACGTGTTGTGCAATAAATCCTCTGAGACAGCAAATAATTCATATGTGATCAAGAAAGTACTTCAAGTGCCTGTGCCAGCATGGGTGAGAGCCATTAGCAGCAGCAAAGCAACAGAAGAATCTACTCATAGCAGCACCTCTACTGCTCTGAGGGACCCAACTGCATCAGGTCCCTGTGTCCACAGAAGCCACTGCTACTGCACAAGCCAAGTTTTGTCACGTGTTCTGCTCCGTGAGAGATCTTCAAACTGTATGCTGAAGGGCAGATGTTTTACAGAAACCACTCCCCCTAAAGGAACAACAGAAATTCTCCTTCACCTCCTGGTGAGGACTCTGAAGGGCAACTTGCACCCACATCTGAGGCTTCTCCAGAAAAGCTCCTCTGCACATTTTGTCAGTCACCTTCCAGGAGAGTGAGGAAATGTGGTCCAAAGTGGCTGTTGCCAACGTGAAACTAATAGATCTCTTCCTCCCATAAACTGAGGCATGTTTTCTGATTTAAAATTATTAATTCATACAGTCACAGAGCACTGAGTCAAGACTACACCTCAGCCACCATGAACAACCGCAGAAGGTCAGCGAAAACCCAGGAGCAGCCTACTAGGACAGACACAGCATCTGGTTCTGCAGGTGGGAATTCACAGCCTGGGTCCCTCCTACATTCAACTCTGAAAGAAAAAAAGTAATTAGGAAGAGAGAAGACAGAGTGCCTGGATATAGGGAAGAAAAGCTCTGAGGAAATTCAAGAGGGAAAAGAAGTTAGACCAAGGGAAAGGGAGACAAAAAGAAACAAAGGTCATTGTTGGAAATTCCATTGCAGATGTGGAGGTCAAAAATAATTTCTTCATTTCAAAAACCATCAAATTCTGTTTCACTTGCACTATCTGATGAATAAAATATTGGCAGTTAACAATGGATGAATCCGAGAGCAAAGCGTAACCTAAACATTCTTACAATAAAAAAATTACTGTGATGTGTTCAAACTTTTTGTGAACTGTATGAACACAGCAGAGAAAGTGTATCCCTTCTGCTGAAAATCAAAGTTTACAAATGGAAATTGTTTTTACTAGTTAGACAACACCACAAAAAAAAGGGAGATAATGAAAAATTCAAGGGAGTCAAATCAACCTTTTTTTGATCAATGACTTGTTTGTAGGGACAGGCACATTTTGAAGTGTGAAATTTCTGGCGTACACAAGCCACCAAGGTTAGAATCAATAAAAAGTGAAAATGAAGGGGGTTTGTGCTGACTGACTTTTAAAGCAAAACTATGCATTATTCATACAGAAATCTGCCTATAATGACTGCAAGGCAGACTGAAAAGTCTAAAGGCTTAGACTCGATGGAAAATTTAAGACAAATCACATTATTAAAATGAGCTTTGATTAGTTCTGCAGAATACAGAAATCCAGTCTCACTCATCTATAGATGAGCCACTACTGCGCGTGTTTCTAGGTCGCAGTGGACATACAAGTAATGAGAGCCTCGTAGAGCAAGACAGAGCAGTTTCAAGAAGGAAAAAAGCTGAATTTCACAGGAAAGACAACAAATTATCTCCACAAGTAATTGAGATGTTAAACATTCACAGTACGCTTTTTTTTTTTAAACAAGGTACATTCTCAGATGTTCTAACAGCTGCTTTTAATAGCCAGGCTCCTACTTATCAACACACATAGGATGCTGCAAGTGCTTAGGAGACTTTTCTCTCAGCAGAGTACTCTCTACATCTGGGATGGGATTTTCAGAAGACACTGCAACACTGGTTCTCTATTTATGTCTTCATTACCAAGCAGCAGAGGTGGACAGGGAGTGAAAAAGCAGGTGCTGAGGACCAATCCCCCACATTCTGTGTATTCTGACCATTATTGTTCAGATTACCACTAATCTGGTCATGAAGACTGCAGTGTGAATCTGATAAGCAATGGGAGTCCATCTCCCCGTTTCTCTTCAGTGGGAAGGGGTTCAGCTCATGCCCTGCAAGACCAGCCTGCAGGGCAGACCAAGCCTGGCAAGCATCAACATGCATAATTCACTTAACAATACACTCCCTATCCAAACTAAAAATGCTAACAGAAACAATGGGGTTTTATTAAACACTAGTTTCTAAAGACTACTCCACTATAACCAGTCCATGTCTAGTATCTCCCCGTAACCTCAAAGATAAAGCATTTATTACTCTTTCCTCTTGAATTGTACTTAGCCACAAGCCCAGCTGACCCAGCTCCACACAACAAAGTCAACTCACTTCAACATAATTTGGTTGTCAATTAGTGCTCTCACATTTTTTCAATCTCTATTTAAAGCTCAAAACAAAAAAAGCAACGCAGATTAGGGGAAAAAAAAAAATCTTCAAAACCTGCAGATAATACAAGATTTCATAGGGAAGAGAAAAAGAGCAAGAGGAAGCTGGAATATGAAAAAACGGCAAGAAGAGAGCTTGTACAATTTCAACAGCATCCAGCTGCAATTCAACCCCTGCTTCAGCTGTGATCTCCAAATCGATCCAGATCTGCCCAGAAATGGTTGATGAGCTATATGGGCCTATACTTGTACATGACAAGCACAGAAAACAGCAGTTTCTATCTCTGTGGTCCAACTTTAAAACTTATTTACCTTGAAAGTACTTAAAGGATTGCAGTATTAATTATTTTTAAAGGACATTCAATGCAATTGGTGGCCCAGAATTGATGAGTATATTAAAAAAATAAAGGAGGAGAATTAATTGGGGATCTTGGGACCTTATTAAAATCTATTCTTGATTGAAAGTTCTTTGACTTTCTACTGCTAAACTTCTCTTGATGAGGTTACTTCATTTTTACTTTAAGAATACCACTTGGTGGAGAAAAATAGCCAAAGTTTAAAGAAGTACACAAACACATCTGCAGTACAAATCAGCCGTTTTCCAAAGAAGAAGTTTACACCTAAGGCTTAAGCAGCATCTGGTTCTCTTATCTCTCAGAGGCCAACCTTCTCTCCAAGTGCCACAATTAGCAGTGAATCTCAGGAGGCAAAGAGTACAGGCACAAGGCTGCATTCCCAACAGAAGCACCAAACTGGTCAAGCTACTGGGAAGCTGCACCCTTGCAGGTCATTTTGCAGCACCACTCATCTCTCAGGACATGCACGAGGTGTGCGGGAAACCTCGCTAGCCCAAATAATCTTGTCCCAGGTTCAAGCAGCCTTGTTCCCACTGTAAAAGGGGTGCTCCCAGGCTGGATGCAAGCTATAGCTTGCTTAATGTGATGTCAAAATGTGATGCAAGCTACAGCTAAGCTTAATGTGATGTCAAAGCTCAGCAATTTCTCCTACAATGAGCAGAGATGGACATGAGTAGATACACACCAGACAGGAAATTCCTTCCAGAGACAGGTACAGGGACTATAAGGGTCCAAGGCTGTCCATACAGGTGATGTCTTTGCATTACCTACCTCAAATCTAAGCACGCTTCTTTAAATGCCTGCACCAACCCTACATCTTCAAATGGCAGAAGAAATGGGTAGATCTTCAACAGCACTGTGGAAAAAGAGCTTTGACTGCAACACCAGCAATTGTTTTTATCTCAACACCAGCCAATTCCAACAGTTGTTTGGTCACAAAACCCCGAACTGCCTTCTCAATTTCTTGACATGAAAGCCCTTGTCCATATTCCATTCTCTGTTTAGGTTTACTGGGACTTTCTTCCTCACCACTGATGCTACACAATGAACTTCAGAAGTTTCACAGCAAAACATTTATCAAAACCAGCCCTCCCTACCACTTCTTCCATACTCTGTGTCAGTTCCAAGGCCTCTGCCTTTGATGACACCAGATCACTTTGCTCCTTCGGGGGTTTCTGAATTATGCTGCACGCACCGAGTGAATTAAGCAGAAGACCAAAGAACCTGGAAACGCAGAATGGCTGTGCCTGCCCCTGAGGGGAGGAGAGAAGGTTCCACCTGCAGCTCCGCAGGTTTTTTTGATACCATCACTGGTTTTTTACAGTCTCTTTGAACAAACTCCTTTCATGGGAGGAAAGAGCATTCCTCTTTTCTCAGCTGAACTCTAATCTTCCTCAGTCTTTGTAGTTTTATTAAGAAACTTTGGCCATTTTGTTTGCTTCAACTACTGGAAATCTGCTTTATAGCCGTTAAGACAGTGGCTCTTTTAACAGTAAAAATCTCAAATCAGAAGTCCAGACCCCTGCTACTTGTAGAGAAACTCCTCAGACCCATGTCACAGGTCAGGGGTCCCATCTCTCACAGCACCTGCACAGCTTTAGTTATCGTCGGGGGTTTTTAAGTCTCACCATCCTCTGCTCCAGGACCTTTCTACTCCCCTGAGGAAACACTCTGCACATTCCCCGAGCTTTCTTCTTCACAGTGTTTTCCCTAGTATTCATTTCTCTCCCCTGATTGCCAGCTAGGGCTGAGCCCCATGGCAGCAGCCACCTGCTTGTCCATTCTCTCCTCCATCCTCAGTGCAACTACAGGACACGTGGCATCAGCCTCTTCCAGCCTTCCACGTCCTGATTCCCGGGCTGACAGAAATGCAGGAACTCTCCATTTCCTCAAGGCACTCACCTGTTCCTGCCATTCCCTGCTAACAGCTGAGTAGACTTTCCACAGCCTTCATTTCAAACCCTCACAGACTCCCCCAGCTATTTGTCCCTTTTGATTTCCATACAGATTATTCCCAGAAGGCTTCTCTTAAGTGGACAACCTATCTTCACCACATCTTTGCCTTCTCTTCTTTCAACCTTTTCTTCCAAATATAGGCAGTATGTGTGCTGTCATTTTACACAGTGATGAGCATATCCTCTTTAGTATCTCCAGAGGTAATATCCTTTCGGAAGTCACCCTACGTTTCCCACTTAGCACTAGAGAGGCAAGAAGAGTGTCTCCCTGACAGTAAAAGGTGCAAGGATCTTTTTTGCCTTCCACTGTATTAATAATCAGAATAAACCACTTGTAAAGTACCTGAAAGCAGAATGCACATTTCATAAGCAAAATATTTCTGCTCTGGATTAACTCCAGAGGGTAATGGGGGAAGCTGAATAATTCACCCTCAGCTGCTCAAAAAAAAGGCTTTTTTCTAACAAAAGATGTAACTGAATTCTTTCTCCTGCTCAATCTTCAAACCTGTTTCAAGTTTTCACCCATCCCAACAGCATGCTTTTTGTTTTGTTTTGTTTTTTAAGACGACAACTCTTTGGGACAGCAAAGGTAGGCAATTCCTGAGGACTGAGACACACTGGACAAGCTTTCATTTATTTATTTTTACTAAAGAGACAGAAGTCAGGGCTGGGTTGATGGAAGACCCCACACCTCTAGGCCAGATTTTAAGGATGCATTTCTACAGCAGAGAGCAGCTGGAAGCCACTGAACACTCAGTTGATGCCTCACATAAAGTTGCCTTTCTTGAGCACACTGAATACAGCCTTCCCTTGCAGCTGCTGCTGAGAAGCTTTTCCTTTCTCCTGCTGCTTGTCTTCTGCAAGGAGGAAAGGCCACACAGCAAGGCAAGAGCTAACCTCCCCGAAAATTTTCCTGAATATTTTAACAGAAAGACAGTCCTTGAAACACCTGGGAGTAAAACAGGTTGGTTGAAAACAACAACAAAAAAATTGTACTTCCATTTTGATCAAAATCCAAAGTTTAAGTTTTACCAAGACTCTACATGGGACACAGACCAAAACCACATCCATTTCTTACAGCGCTAAGAGAATGTGCCAGAGCTGGACAGCTTTAATAAACACACATTGAGTATGGTTAGACGAGATCATCTTCCAGCAGGCTCCTTCCCCTGAGACCAGCCTTCTATTTTCACTTGAGTTGAAGCTGTATTTCAACATGCGAAGGAAGCCAGCAGAGACTATCCTCCAAACCCCCCCTAAGGGAAAGGGGGGCAAATGGGTGAAGGGAAAACGGGAAATAAGAAACTGAGTTGCCCTCTGGGAAACGCACAATTATGTCTCCAACTTCCTCTTCTACGCGTAGACCTGAGGCAAAGCATTTGCAGCTTCCACGCAAGTTAGGCAGGTAAGCCTAAACTTTTCAGATTCAGTACTGGGGGGGGCGAAGTCCTTGTGGGGGAAGGAAAAAAGAGGAGGAAAAAACCCAACAACAACAAAAAAAAGAGACAACAAAAAAAAATGCAAGGCGACTACTGCAGCAGTGCTCCCCTCAGGACCTCCATGTAGCCAAAGGTCTCAGCAGCATTTATAGCAGAGTTCGGGGAATGATAACCACACTGCTCCCTTACACCACGTGATAGCAACAGAGGAAGGATGGGACAGGAGCAGAACTGACTTTAGGCCAGACTTCAGCCTGGATGGCTTCCAAAAGCATCAGGAGGAGAACCTGCTTGGAGAGAAGACAAACCTCCCAGGCTTGCAAGGTCAGGAACTGCTAAAATTGAAGACTTGCTCCAGAGAAGCTGCACCTGAGGTTGAGGAAATAACCAAAGAAGGGACAGAAGTACAGCTAGAGCACATACACCGCACCCAAGCAAAGGCAGCAACCCTTCCAACCCTGGGTCTTTGCCAGTCTGACACAGGCTTCACCTCGGCGCACGCTCAGCCCTCAGCTTTCACAGGAAACAGAGCAGACTTGCGACCAACACAAACCGTGTGCCACTGAAAACCTAGCTGACAAGTCCCCCCGCAGATCCAAAGTCCAGATTCACAGCTTGTTCAGGTCAACCACGGGCTATTCACACATCACAAATGAGGGGGCAACACTGGCTTGGCCAGGATGCTCAGGCAGTGGGATACAGCCCCGCAGGCTGGCTCCACAGCTCCAGCTCTCATCATAACAGCACCAGACTAAGTAAAAGCAAATAAAAGCAACCTGACCCAGGAAAAGAGTCCCTCCATCACTCTTATATGGGAGGGCCAACAGGGCAGTCACACATCTATACTATGAATGGCAACAGGAGTGTCCCAGGACACCCCAGGCTGCAGGGACCTGTACAGCCATGCCCCAGGCAGCACCATCCATCAGTGAGGCAGAGCCCTTGGAACCCTGAGAATATCACAGCAGTAAGTAAAATGAGAGCAAGCAAAGGAGTTCGTCTTGCTTTAACTTCAGATCCTCATTTTAACTTGAGAAAATTCAATTAGTTTCTACCCAGAAGCAGTTTAGCTGCCATTGTTGGCAATCAATGGTCCCTAAATGCTGAGAAACTGGCAACCGTTCAATGTGCTGGCAGAGAGGCTTTCCTAATTAAAGATGTCACTTTTCCAGCTAATTTAAGTATGCCATCTCTTTAAAGTACCAATTGCCACAACAAAATATGAATCGGAAATTGACTTTCTGTGCATCTGTTTTTGCAAAATACTTCCTCCAAGTCGTATGCTTCAGCTTAAACGGTTTAGGTCACTCGCTGGGAGGCGACAGCAGAGGTTTGCTCTGCTTCCCAAGTAACTCTTAAATGAAGAAAAGTGGGGGTACAGTCATTTACGGGAATGAAAAAGGTGTTTGTTGGCTTTCCCATCTTCAGAGAGTTGCACTCTATTCTGATTTTGATACTGATTTTGTTAGGATAGAAGAACAACAAAGAAATCCCCGCTGGATCAGAGTGCTTATCTAAACGGCTTCCACTGCACCGCGTACTTATCCTGGGGATAGGGAAGTGAGGAAAGAAATGTGGAGGCGTAAGGCTGAGACACAAAGGTTTTTAAATGCCTAACTTCCACTGAAGTCAAAATGTCTGATTCATGCTGTTTAGCTCCTTTTAGCTAAACAAGACACCTTTTTTTTCTGAATGCAGCTATCCCAACCCCGCAGCCAACGGCGCAATGTTCAGACCACTCTTGCTCTTTAGCATTAAATGGAAAGCAAAAGCTATGAACCAGTGGACAGAATTCCTAAATTCAGTAACGAAGCACTGTCCTAACTTCAGCCCAGAATCCAATGCAATCCCAGCTACGCTTGCTCCAGTCCTTTCTGCCCCAGCCCCAGGCTCCACAGCTCCTTCATCAGCACCGCTCTGGGGCAGCCAATGGAGGGAACACGACGAGCCCCAGCAGAGCTGCCTTCATCAGAATGGCTTTTGACTCCCCTCGCTCCTCCTAATGTCTTCTTTTATGGTCCTATTGTGACTTTGTGCCGAGCAAACTACACTATATACAGAGCAACAAAGCCCATGTCTCAACTGGTCTCCGGTCTCCTTTATTTCCCAAACCTCTGGCCAACAAAGCAGTTAAAAGCAGGACTTAAAATGGTCCTCCTCCCTCCCATCCAAAGAACAGAAGGGCCATTGAAGTTTGGTTTGCAGAATGCCTGATGCAGCCAGAGAAGAGACATCCTCCACCGAGTGCCAAAAGCAACAAACCCCTGATCTTCAACAGGAACTTTAGGTCTCCTTACCGTACACGACAAAATTCAGTGCAGATGGGACACATTCACCAACCACGATAGTTACTCAGATGAGCATTACTGACACGAAGCTGCGTTTGAGAAGCTCGCAAAGACTGCCTGGCTAGAGTTGGTTAAACACCAGCAAGTCGTGCATTATTTAGAATTTATTAAAATTTATTTTAAACAATTCCTCTCCCACACCATCACTTGATCAGCTCTGTTTACAGTCTACAACTGTGGAGCAGAGGCGTGCAGCATTCATTAAGCCACCGGGCTCTCCCACCCCCAGGTATGACAGAACAGACCCACACTTCCTTCCTGAAATGGAAACCTCCTAATGTTGAGCAGGAAGGGGGGAATGTTTTATACTTAGATGTTTTCTCTCTGCCAATACAAGTTCAGCTATTCCCACTGCAGTATGGCCTTCCATCTCTTCCTAGAGCTCAGGAAGGACTTCTGGCAGAGCGATGAAGTGTCTGGGAGCTGAAATAAAGGGACTCCACATCACACTAAGGAGAACAGCATGGATGTATTCCCTCCTCACACCTAGTTCCCTAGAAGGGAATTTCCTGGGACTCCACCTCCCTCTTCTAACCTCAAAATGTGTTGGTTAAATTCCATAACACCAGGAGAGAATTACAGAACAGGTTAGGCTGGAAGGGACGTTCAAAGACCATGTAGTTGCAACCCCCTTGATGTGGGAAGGGATACCTCCCTCTAGGTTACTCCAGCCTGACCTTGAATGCTTCAAGGGTCAACTGCAAAGACAACCTTAAATTATTAGCAAATAGTTCATCTAGACTGTGAGAATAGCAAGATTTTTTTGAGCCCAGTTCAGCAATGTCACCATTGTGCCCAGCTCCAGCCCCGGGGCTGGATGTGAACTCCACACCCCATAACCAAGGTCAATGAGGCTTTCTTTTTTTAATATTATGTCCCAGCGCCCAGGAATGAACGCTATGCAGAACTAATCTGTAAGCCCAGCCATAGTGTCATTCTGTCTGCATATTTGTTGGCAAGTTACCTCCCCCCTCCCTGGTCTGTGTCTTCCCACCCCGTACTGGTGTATCACAGCCGGAGTCAATACGTGGACTGTCTGCCCCAGCTCTGCCCCTCTGAAGGAACAGTGCACTTTCCCCTTCCAGCTCTCCCTCCAGACACACATCATTAGTCTCATGAGCCGTGCTGAGAGAGGAACAGAGCGACCATCACCCTGGGGCACCCCCAGCCGCTGCTCAACCAGCACCCACCAGTTTCCTTCCCAGCGGCAACCCTCCAAGGAGAAAGGCAGAGCACGGGCACAGCCTTGCAGGTGGCACAGACCCGATGTGAGAGACACACGGCAGCTCTAATGGCACCTGGTGATCGGTGCAGGAAGGATAACGCAGAGGGTGCCCCATGGTTCCTGCATGCTCTGCTTTGCTGGGCACCATGCAGGACAACAGCCACAGCCCACTCACACCCCTCGGGACACTAGAATGCCAGCTGCAGGCATTCAAACTCACAGACAAAAGCGATCCCACCAGCAGGACAACATCCACAGGCAAAGCCCTTCCCAAGATCTCCAAGAAGGTTGCTCTGCAGAGGAGGAGCCCAAGAGGCACTCTTGGCACGCTGCTCCAGGACAGAGCATTCATGTCCTCAGGTGCAAGACAAAGGGAGTGCTGGAAATCAGGAACACAGCTATAAAAAATAGAAAACCGTGAATCCGAGCTCCTTACCAGACCTTCTAATTACCCAATCTACTAACACAAATGCAGCATGGAAACATTAACCACCAAGAAAACAGAAAATCCTCACAACTTTATATCCATACACACACGTGCACAATTTACTCTGCAAAAATAACACGTTTAACTGTGTATTTTACATAAGCGCATTTAATTTTAACTCAGGGACATATCATATTTATTCCAAGTTGGTTTATGTACACAGCAGCTGTACACCAACACCTCAGGGTACCACAGGGTACCGCTGCCTCCATCCACCTAAGCACTAATGGAAAAATAACTTGCACAAACATATCTGTCAACAGACAGGAAAAACCTTATCCCTGGAGGCAATAACCGTATTGTGTTTGGCTTACAAGCCTTTGCCACTAGAGAGACCCTCTTCTTTGGAACACATCCAACCACCCGTGCATCCCTGCCTGCCCCTCGCTTCACTGGGAAGCAACACACGCTCACTGGTTCTCACAGTCCCCTTCTGGTTCTCACCATGCACCATCACAGGCCTTGCCCTCAACAAATCTGCTCTCCTGGTTCCCATCAGGTCGCAGGAACCCGAGCTGTGTCTTTTTTGTTGCTGTGCTATGACAGTCCGAAGTCTTGCACCGTGAGAACAATATTTAGGGCAGGAGTAGGGGGGTCTGGGCAGTTTCTGCGAAGATTAACCTCCAAACTTTTGGATTTGCTGGGGATTCTATAAACTACAACAATAAAAAGCAGCAAGGAACAGTAAGAGCAATGGCTGTAACTACATGGACAACCCCAACGGATCTGATAGGCCATTGCTCAGGGCAGAGCTGCTTCCAGGTAAAGGGAGAAACCAGAGTTTCCCTCCTTTGACAAAACCCCTCCTGTCTTTGCTGCTGTCACACTGCCTGCCCGGAGAGCACGTGCACCAGCAGACCCTCGGAAGAATTGGGAGGGCTCAGATTATTTCTGTTTAAACTATTCCCAGTTTAAAACTGTTGTTCAGAAAAATAAACAAAAAAAAAAACCAAAAAAACACACACACACAAAAAAAAAAACCAAACCCAAACACCCAAACCAAACCTAAAAACAAGGCAAAAAAAAAATCCCAGTGGGTTCTGCTGAGGGTGGCTTGTTCTGCAACCATCTGTGCTCCTGGCAGGATCTGTTCTGCTCCTACACACCCTTCAGCACCTTCTGCTCCCTGCCGTGTTACACAACTGCACAGAGAAAGAAAATCAACAGAATTAACAAGTGGCCAAGTGTGGAATTACCAGTGGGGCTGAGCTTGCCCGTTGGTCTCTCATCACCTCTGCCTGGTGCAGGGTGTTTGCTCCTCAGCACACGAAGCAGGAGAACCTCAGCACACGTCTCCTTTCTTCCTCTTACCTCTCCTCCCCATCCACGTGGCGAATCACCCTCCAGAGACACAAATAACTCGTTCTCATGACCGGAATAACTGAGCTGCCAGTCTGGAGACTGAAGCAGCAGCACTGTGCTCCTGGGCTCTCCTGTGGTTCTCCTCCATCCTGCCAGCTGCAGTGGCCAAGCCAAGCTGGCTGCCCAGCCACAGTCAGCTACCCATGTGCTTCATGACCTCAGGCAAGTAACTTCACCTTGTTACACCTTCCTCCCTCCTTCACCCTTCCACCTTTTGTATTAAGACTGCAAACTCTAGGAAACAAGAGTTGATTTCAGCTGTAGTCCGTGGCTATTGATCTAATAAATAATTACTAATTACACAGGACAGCAATGAAGAACAGCATAAAATTAAGTGATACGTCTGCTCCCATCTCCCTCTCATCTCTACAGCTTATTTCCTGGGGTTGCACAGTGTCTTCCACTGCACTAACACCAGTGACCAGCCATTCTCACTTCTCCCAGGTGACCTCTCCAACACCAGTTTCGGGTTTTTTGTTGTGAGAAGCTCATTGTAAGCCCAGGTCTGGATCCATAATTTCCATATGTTCCATCATTTGGATTGAGGATCTAAAATTACCTTGGTTGCCACAAAAATAGGAGCTTACAATTCCCCTTTGCCTTGCAATTAGGTCTCTAAATCACTTAATTGTGGGAGCCAGATTTTCTAGAGCTCATTCATAAGCAGAGCGAGCCAGCTGCAAAATATTTATCACTGTCCAAGTTCTCTCAAATTTTCATCATTTGGATCACAGGATTCCGTTCTGATCCAGGTCTAGGACTAATGACAGAAAAATCATCGGAGGCCAGATAAATCAGAAATCATTTTCAACAGAAAGCACAGCTTCTCCCTCGAGAATCACCATATTTTCCCAATTCTTGCACAGAAACTGTAATCTTTTAACCATCTCTGCTGTTCTGGAAACTGCAAGACTTGATAATGAAGAATACTGAACAATTATTCTAACCATGAATTATGCTTTGCTATTTAGCTAGCTGAAAATTTCATTAGCATGAAATTTTTCAGTCTGATCATTTAAGCACCTTCTTTCAAAGTCAAAAACTGAGAGCACCTTCTGTGTAGCTCTCTAAGATACCAATCATATCAGTTCTAGCAAAAAACCACACGTACAGAACTGCAAAGTAGCCTCAAAATACTGTATAACCAGGAATATTTGATGTAAGTCACTTTTTCCACCCTATATTCACTAATCTCAATAGCAATTTACTGTAATTAAAATTACAAGCCAACAAAGCATTGCCAGAACCAGGTACCTTGTGACAGGGGCTCAACGTGTACTGAAACAATCAGATCTGTACTGGCAATTGTCAACTGGTACGTTGTCAATGGCACTCTTAATAAATGGCTGCATTTGTTATGCTTTCGTAAATAACTGTTTGCTAGAAGATCATAATCATCTAATGAAAATGTGTTTGCTTTTGTACTGGACCCAATTAACAGTTTTAAAAGCTAGTGACAGCAAATGCACTGGAATCCATTAGCGAGTTCTCCACAGAAAAGGTGACAGGGTAAAATATCAAAAAATACTTTGGTGATTTATGAGATTATGTTCCACGGGAAGTCAAGGGGATTTAAGTGCTTGAAACTCTCTTTCCACAATGAGATTCATATAATTATTATCTTTAATTATTGGGATACCACAAAGAACACCGCGATCATCCCAACAAATCCCTCTTGCACTTGTGCCAAAGCTTTTTTTCTTCTCTCCATATGCAGAAGATACAAGTTAATAACCTGAAATACGTTCCAGATTTCAGTATCTCCAAATCCTACAGGGAATTTCTGGGCAGGTGCAGAAACCAAACTGTGTGCATCGCACTGCAGGGCTGAGAAAGAGAACAATTCTTTACTTGCAGATCACAATCTGCTAGTCTACCTGGAGGATCCAGGATTTTTAGGAGCAGCTCCCAGTCATCAGCACCAACTTTTCTCTCGTCAATGCGTGTCAGAGATTTAACATCTTTTAAACATCAATTCTTTATATTTATGACTGAATTACAGTTGAGTAAGGTGACCCACTGAATCATCACATGTCCTCAGGATAAAAATTCTGCAGGTTAACAGCATCTCCCTCCCCAAATGTCCTTCAGGCAGCAATGAAAAATGAACGAGGCTGCAGTGTGGTTATCATGGTGACATAAGTTACCTCTCTAAATAGTTCTCAGTGTAAAAGCAGGACAAGAGTCACAAGTGTCTGACTGGGGGGGGGAAGAGGAGGAAAAAAAAAGAAGAAATGCCTATTTCTGTGTACTGCACAGTAATGACTTGCATGGCTGCGTCAAAGAAATCATCCGAGCTTCCTTCCACATATCAATATCCATAGCAATAAAAAAATAACTTCAGAAGACAAGGGAAACCCTGACTCACAAAACAGTATTTTGAAGCTTCTAAAGACTTTCTGTGCGTAACTGAAAATTTACTTTAAACTAATAATCCTTTTTCAACTGCACAGCAGATCAGTTTCTGGCTACACAACAGAGCTTTCCAAAAATGCTGGTTATTGTAGTTAATGCTTCAAGAAATTAATATGTTAGCTGGTATTAGAAATCATAGGAGCATTATTTACCTCTATTGAATACTGGGCTAGATGCTTAGCAAATAGAATGCAGCTTAATTAAGCGATTTTATCTAAGGAACTTTGATTTTATAATAAGTAGTTTAAATATCAGCTAGTATTTGCTTATTTCAAGCATTTCAACTATTATTAACAACAGAATGGGTGTTATTGCAACAGCGGTTTCTCATGGCAGTGGAAAGGACTTTTAATATAAATTCATAATGACACCATTGTACGGACCTGACTCTAATCTGGCAAGCACACCATGCATCCAAAACTGCTGCTCATGAATCACAACCTGGGTTCCTGCTGTGGATACTGTTCCTGTTTGTGACATTTCTTCCCAAAGCAACCAGTAGTGCCACCTGCACGCTGCCAGCAGAGCCAGCGGTACACTGGGGCAGGGACTGAAGTTTAAGCACTTTCATTTGTACCAGTAAGAGGTGGGTCTCTTCACTCATTTGTACCAGTAAGAGGTGGGTCTCTTCACTCATTTGTACCAGTAAGAGGTGGGTCTCTTCACTCATTTACGTGCTTTGCTAGATCAAAGTGCATCTCTGGCAATGGAAATCATGCACTTTCTGGGAGTTACATTAAAGACAAATGTAGGGCTACAGGCAGTGTATGTGAGTAACACATGGCCAGCCAGTCCTGCAAAGCCAGACCCTTTCAGGGGTCAGTACTGGCACCTCCCGTGCCTACTGCTTTCACCTACTGGCATGTGGCTGACCACTGGAGCAAGCGAGCACAGGACCACAGCTTAATTCAGAACTGTACTTGTTACACTGCAGATCCACACTTGGAACGCGTGCCGAGTAAATTCCTCAGGAAGTATTTAGCCAAAGGTATGGAGTGGTAGGTCCTCTATCCACACCACAGCTGACTGGGGAAACACAGATGGTTGCTCAAAACACAGGGGAGCTGGAGGAGGAACATTTGTATTCACAGTTCCACCACTGGAGATGGCAAGCCAGGAAGGAACTCTGGCCAATACCACTCACTCTGACTCTGGTGAAGCTTCACAAATAGCTCCTTTCCCCAAAAAAAGGCCAAACAGCACTGGCCAGTGGTGTCTGCAGGACTTCTAATCTCCCAGGGCTCAACGCTTCACAGAAAAGGTGTCTGCATGTGGGAGGCAGGAGTAGGTTGTGTAGGTGCTGGATGCTGCCAATGAAGATATTTTCTGTTACCTTCTGCACATGACTCACCAAGCAGCTCTTCACAGCTATTTTCAACTTATAAATCCGCAGGGCAGACCCCTTTTGGCTAAGCACCCAGCTAGCTGGGGAGGGAAACCAACCCCACCTGTCTCACCCCGAGTGCTGAAGCAGCAAATGTTCTCTCTGCTTTATTTGCAGAAATGGGACAGCCGTGGCAGTTCTCCTAGTTTTGGAACAAAATTTCCAACTAAAAATAGAGCTTCAAATCATCATCGTAGCATCTCTGCTTTCCCAGGCAGGCAGCCACCCCAGAGCACCTGTCTAGAGGTGCCCCAGCACGTGCCAGGGTTTAGCCCATCACTGCAAAGGGAAATTATTCTGCATGTTGAATGTATACATTCTGCCTGCGCGTGTGGCTAGGCACATGCATATTTCCATGCTGATACATCTGTATAATCCATCCTTTCCACATGAATTAAACCAAATGGTGATCACAACGTGTTATTTAAATATCACCAGGGATTAGGAGGTTCAGAAAGACTCCAAACCCCATAAAGTGATGCTAAGGAGGATTACTTCCTGGCAGCGTGTGGATACAAGTGTAAGCTGATTATATATTTTCATGACCTACATCGGCACATAAGGCAGAGGCACAGTCCTCCCCCTTCTCAAACAAAATCAAATCAAATTGTACACTTCCCAGTGATGGAATCCAACACACTTTCTTCCTTCCTCTCTCTTTAACGAACAAAAAGGAGAGAAAGATGAGAGATAGACCTCGGCAGCTGAAACAAGGTGAAACTGCTGAGCTATAGGAATAACCCCACTGTTGAGTCAATGGCATTCAAAGCACTAACGGTGGGGATCAATTGAAAAAAAAAAAAAAAAGACAAAAAAAGTGAAGGAGTGTGAATCTCAATGTAGATACAAGGTCAAAGCAGCTGGTAGGAGAAAGCTGCGCAATGGCTGAGGGGGTACAACCCCACAGCCGTAACATTTCTAGAGTATCTGGTATGCTCCCACCTACTTACTGCTAATTTATATTATACTGCTTGCCATTTCAAAAGGAAGGAAACGCTGCTCATTATCAAAGGGTGCTACTCACCCAGAGCAACACCACTGCTATTCCTTACAGGTCAAGGGCAGCATCCTGTATTATGCTCCTCAAAAGAGGCTAAATAATGCAGTAACTCTGTTTGCAAAATCATACAAGCAAAACAAATGTTATTTTTCATGCACAAAGCAGTTACATTTCTTGACGCATATGATCTTCAATTATTAAAGAAACCGTGATGTCAAAAATAAAGCTGCCAAAACAATAACGGGCTGAAGACAGCTTCTATATTCAGACTCACAACTCTCTTGTTTTACATGAAAATTGTAACACAGCAATGCAGCACAAGAGCAGAAAGCAGCATTAAGTGACCTGCCTACTATTCTGAGGTTACATAAAGACTTTCAATTAACACCAATGTTTATTTTCATTCAGAATCAGGGATGTTTGGGAGTGACAGAAACGTCTACCTCCAGCATTTACAGGGTTATGGGGTTTTTTAGTGTTAGAAACAGAGCTGGTGTTGGACTGTTTGTAACACAACATTCAACCCTGCCAAAAAGAATTCCAACACTAAAGGTAAGGGATAAAACACGCTGGTTGCAGCACATTTTGCTCTGCCCAGATTAAGAGCTGTTCAATAGAAGTATAATAGAATCTGTAAATCTATTCTGACTCAAGAGCAGTGTATCTGACACTGAAGATACAGAGCTGTCATAGTGGAGATAACCTGCACAGTGAACAGAGGCATCTAGGTACGGATAACGCATCATCTGGTAGTATTAAAGTTAAAAAGAAAAATAATTTCAATCTAAATAAAATAAAAATTGGTTATACCACAGACTACCTTAAGCCTTATACTAAATAAGTATTGGCATGTATTAACTGCTCCTTCTTTAGATGCATGCTACAAACAATTTGTTTTAAAATTCTAAGGTGTAATTAAGAGTCCCAGGCAGTGCCCGGCCCTACTCTAGCACACAAGCCCGCTGCCTCGCACTGGTCGCACTGGTGTATACTGGGAACAGGTCCTGCTGCTGGCACACCAGCAAAGCCCCTGTGCTGAGCGTGCCGAGGGGTGTGCAGCGCACAGCCCTGCATCCGTGACCTGCACACGCTGCTGCTCCACACACACAAACTGCTTCAGTCCTCGGGTTTTTTCCAAGGTTCTTTTGCTTCAGTGTAAAAACATCCCGGGAGCAGGATTTGGGGTCTCTCTAGAAAAGCCTCCCAGACTGGAGGCTGCACATCCCCTCTACTTTAGCCCTCCTCACCCTGACACTTTCCCCCGACAGGCGCTGCCCGGGTTTCAGACCGCGCTGCCTCGCACTCCAGAGTCACCACTCCTGCAGGGACCCTCACCCTGCTCCTCTGCCCAGAGAGCCGGCCCCCAAAGAGTCAGACCCCTGCGTTTGAGCGGTTGCTGTGTCCATGTTACCAAAACGACTTCCCAAAACGACCTTGTGCTGCCCCTGGAGTCGAGTCGCACGTGCAGCCACGAGTCCCGTTCCTGTTCAGGCAATTTTCACATTGCTGAGAAATGAGCTTCCCAACGACTTGAATTTCAGCAACGCGGACGGACTCCAACAACCCTTCCCTCGGCCATCTCCTCATGGCACTGACCATTTCTGAACTCAGACAAACCAGAGAAACAGAAAAGAGACTAACTCCAGCACAACAGAACCACCCAGCCCAGCAGCTCCCTCCAAGCTCAGACAAAGAATACCCAGCATGGACATGCTGAGAAAATCACCAGAAGAGGAGAAAGCAGGCAGAAAATACAACATGCCACTACAGGAAGAGGCTAACATTTCAGAGCAGCAGTAGCACAGGCCTGAAACCCCTCCAGATACCCAACCCAGGTTTCATCATGAAATGTGATGTGACTGCATCTAATTACTACCTCAAGTTTTACAGCTCCTTGAGCAGTTCCATCCTACTCAGCATTAGCTGCAGGTTCATTAAAACAGACTAACGGTACAGGTCTAACTTCTGCAGCGCCTTCCAGAAGGAAAAGGTAGAGATTGGAGCTGATTAAAGGTAGAGATTTTGAGCTGACATTTTAACCCAGCAACTGTAGTGTAAAAAGGGACCGAAGGCTTAATCAAATGAATTAACAACTTCGCTTTTCAGACAGAAATCCACAAACATCAAAAGCAGGTTTTACTTAGCCCCTTAATATCTGCAACTTGCCCTATGATGTCAGCTCTTCTCACATATATTGGACATGAATCACAAGTCCTGTGATTACGCCTGCAAAGACTCCTCTGAAGAGGAGCAGGATTTCCTCCCCCCTTCCCACGTCTTTTCTACGGAAGGATGGTTCCCCGTGAACGTACAGATCAGAGCAAATCAGCAAGGTATTGACCTGTTTGGATGTCAAGTCATTAGCACAAATAGAAAACTTCAGAAACGGCAGTGAAAAGAAAGAAAAAGATGCTCTGCGATAGAGGCAAGAACGATCTGCATCTTAAAAGGTCACGCTCTTGTCAGAACAAGAAAATGTATGGAAACTGCGTAAGCAGCAGGATCTTCAGATGCATCTCGAGCATAAGGGGGTAAGATGTTTTCAAGCAACGCTTGCAGAGGCAGAGGAAAATGCCCGGGGCTGCTAAAGCCACACACACGAGGGCCAAGGTGTCGGTCACAGCACGGCCCTGCCGGCCACGGCGCTGGCCTGGCAGGGTGCAGGGAGGTGGCAACTGGCACCCGCGGGGTGCCGGACAGACGGACAGACCTGGTGGACCCAAGCCCTCGGTCAGCTCCTTTGGAAGACAGGCAGGTGTACTCTGGCAAACACCTCCCACCACAACAAGCACATGCACGCTGCTGAGATCTCAGGATGTGCATGGAAAACGCTGCTTCTCCTAGGTTTTCTATTATTTTAGCTCTATAAAATCATTGCTTTAAGTTAGTTTACGGCCTGCCAGTTGGCTGGATTTCAGAGCTATTGCAGCCCACACAGCTAGGGGTTTTTTAAGGCACAAGGGGAACGGAAACTCTAAATAACACCATATTCTTTTCTATTAGGAAACAACTGGTGATGCCAATCCCACCATTCTAAGAGCTGGTAAATTTTGGAGAGAGATTTCAAGATCTTTTTATCCACTTCTCAGCCTTAACCTATATTATGCAACTTGAGCATCTCCTAGATTGGCACCAGCAGTCACTACCATCTTTTCATCCCAAAGCTGGTTTCCCCAAACTATTTTTCCCCTCTCCAGCCCTTCAGCTACAACTCTGACACTCTGCCAGCTAAACTAAAGGTAGATCCAGCTTGAGCAGTTGAGATGTGGGAAGAAGATACCACGACAACCACTTTGCGAGGAAGGGAAGCGCAGTTAAGAACAGCACTGATGTTACAAATGGCAGAACCTAATCCACTCCCATGCATGGCCTATGGTTCATCAACCCTTCAAGATAAGAGATTATTCCAAAGCACTACCACTTGAACATGGCCATCAAACACAAAGCACCTGCACGCACGCTTGGCAGATAACACCTCTGCTCCCAGGAGGTTACAAAATACAGAAGGCAAGTTATCTCCTCTTAAAAATGGCTCACTGTAGGCTGCAAACACCCTGTCACAGGTGAAAAATGTCTGTGCTGCATCTTCAACAACAGAGTAGCCTGACCATGGCCCAGATGACAAACATGATCCACAGTGCTCCCAGCAGAGGTGAGACACTTCCCCTTGAGTCTGACCTATGCTAAGCTGGGATCAGCCACAAAACCCAAGGCACAGTAGTAGCCCCAGCCTCTCTTCTGGCACTTTGTCCTACCTTACTCAAGCTCTTCCATTTAACAACTTCCCTCTCACTAAGCAGAGAAAATTGGATTAAATCCTCCCCCCACAGCTCAGTCTCCTCCTTCCCGATCATCTCAGCATCTTCCAGGACAGAGGAAGATTCTCCCAGCCACTATCTCAGATACAGTACTTGCCTCTCCCCAGCACACACCTCATCACTAACACCTAACAGGATCCACGTTCTGCCCTCTTGGCTCAAGGCAGTCCCAGACTCACATGCTTTCTACCACCACACACTTTGTAGCAGTTTGATGCTCAGTGCTGCTTTCCTTAAAACCATGTTTCCAAGCCAGACTAACTGAAAACAGAAGCAATAAGCAGAGATGGCATCCAAATAGGAGCCTGTGCAGAACATCACTGTCATCCTCCTCCCGCACCCGACCACTTCCCCTGGATCCGCTTGTCGCATCCTGTGCAATATAAAGCCCTCCTGGTAACTCTGGCATCTCTCAGAAGCAATTCACAGTCCCCTGAGCCCACTTAGTCCCAGGTTAGCTAACTGCTGGCAGATCTCAGCCCTCACGTACGCCTAGAGATGAACCACTTCCAGCTGTGACTGACTTCGGTCTGCCAAGCACTGCTAAGCAGCAGGCAAGGGCTGCCCCCCTTCCACCCCTCATTTCTTCCCAACCTTCTCACTAACACATCTGATACTCTACACACTGGTTCTCCTCCACCTACCCAGGAGTTGTGCCCCGTAAAGCATCTGGCCTCTCAAGGTGCCCCTCTCCCCGGCACAGCAGAGCAGGCTCTCCGTGATGCTCAGGGAGCAGAGCCCCATGTGCCTGCTCCTGCACACTGAGCCTGTATCACAGGGGCTTGAGATAACGGCATCAAAACTGTCTCCGTGTCTGCAGTGAAGTGCAGGCTCTTACCTCTCTTTTTATTAGATAGAAATCCCTTCAAAATTGCTAAATTAATGGCTACATGCCAGGCTTACGGCTCTGCAGACAGGAGTAGAAATCCTAACAGGGTTTGTTCCAAATTTGCTCTGCTAGTAATAACCCTAAAGAAACAGCCAAATCAACACAAATGCCATAGTTTACTCCTACTGTGGATTTTTACTTCTTTATTTTATTGTAGGATGTTTAGTTTCTAATGAAATACGAAATTTAGTGACAGGGAAGATTTTTAAAACGTATTGCAGTACCAGATCTTAAACTTACTTTTTATGGAGTATTTTTAGAACCTTCTCCAAAACAACAGATCTCAAGCTCCCATGGTTGCCATTAAATGTCAGCATTTGACAGTTGCCATACAGTTCTCTCTCAGACAAGAGTTTCTGTCTGTAATTAGGACAATAGCTGCTGTAAATCTCAAGCGGCTGTTGACAAACAGTGGCATTTTAACGGCAGATTGCTGAAGTGACAAAGGTCTGGAAGAGTAAGGTTTGGGAGCATCCTCGCAGCTCCCTTCGAACCCAGAACACTGTGGTCAAGTGGTGAAAAAACCAAAACACACAAGAAATCAGAAATCGGTGAAACAGAAATGTGAACCAGTTATTGATTCACAATCAAAACCATTGGGGCACTCATGGAGGAGTAAAGTCAGGGAAACCATGTTTTTTTCCCTGCTCCATCCTTTCTCCTTCCCTTATCACTTACTCCAGGATAGGAATAAGCCTGGTTAAGTTTTTGAAATTTCAGTGTGCTACCATTTCTCACTGGAGCAAAAAGAAATACACATTATTTTCTGTCCCAGCAAGGAATTAATGTACATCTACACATGAGCATAAGCCAGCAGACAAGACAACCTATATGAGACATGTGGGCAAAGGTCACACAGTCTTTGATCTCACCACACCCAGCTCGTCTCCAGCATCCCAGGAAAGTCTCCAGTCATCTCTAGTAGGGAAAACTGTCTCAATATATTCATGTAGACCTGTATACACAGACGTACACAAACCTGAAACCATATGCCCCCCCACATTTTGTTCTTTTCTCCTCAGATGCAGCCTTCATCCAGGTAGCCAGATTGCAGTGTAGGCTGCCTGTGTTGTTATTCAGAAGTGGCAAGGTGGCTAGAAATCAGATGTTGGTAAACTTTGAAGTGCAACGCGAGTTGTTTTCAATACACTATGTAATCCTACCTAAAGTTTAACATGTAAATATATCCCCCATCTTCCACCTACAAGCTTCTCAAGCCCTTCCTGAAAGACAAATTGAGGGCTGACACTTGTCCTTTGGTATAAGCTCCAACTCTCCAGAGCTTTGCAGAGCTACCTTTAATGTTTTTGGTGTACTTCAATAGGATTTTGTACTTGCACTTGTGACACCACAACTGAATTCAAATATACCAACAGAGCAGCAGCTAGGGCAAGCAATTTCTTCTGATGCTCAGAAAGCAAAGGTATTTCACAATGTAAGAACCAAGTCCCAATTTAATGATTCCTTGGTGTTCCTAAAAGAATTGCAATTTTGAGAATGTATAAAAGAAAATATGCTGGACACGCTAATTGCATCTTCTGTCCTCAAAGACCAAAAGGGAAACCAATTATCACATACACTCAACAGGCTACAGCACCAAAATACCCATCAGCAGAAGGCAGCAGCTCCGGCAGCACATCAGCTTATGTCTGTTGTCTTTGTGCAATCAGCAGCTGAAAAAAGTTTGCTTGAAGAGATAGCACAGGAGGGAAAACACAAGTGAATACAGCTGGCATTTCAACCAGAGTTCATTGTGCACTGCAGCTGAGGACAGGAAATTTTTTGTTTGTTTGTTTTTACTTTTTTTTTTTTCCCCTGAGAAATACACAAGAGGAAAAAGAAAGTTGTCTCTTCCTGAGCTACATCCCCCATCCCTGCAGACCACAAACTCATTCAAGGACTTCTGAGTCACGGCCTAAATGTGCACTTTCCCAGAGCAAAGGCACCCAGAGCAATCCTGTTAAAGTGGAGCCAGAAGAAAGAATCAACTTTTTCACGGCCTTCGATGACTGACAGCACTTTCATTTCCATTTGGCCACCCAGTATTCAGCCCAACTCCTCTCCTGAAAGCGTCTAGAAAAATTAAGAGTGAAGAACAGCACATTTCTATGAGAAAGGGAGTACGAGGGATTGCAGTCCTGCACAGGTACTTGTCAAGTCCCTTTTGAATGTGGTTGTGCTTCACAAGATGTAGCAATTAAAGCAGCACTGGCAGAGCCCCTCTTTCTCCAGCCCACACCAGCAGCAGGGAGGGCAGCACTTGCCACATCCCCCCTGCTCAAGGTCTCCAGTCGTGCAGGCAAAATTGAGTTTTGCTGCCCACGGATCAAGCCTGGGTTGTTCCAGCTGGTGGGAGACACACGAGGAATTCGACTTGCTGTTCCTGCTGCCGGGGATGGGATAGCAGAGAGACAGCAACAGCAGCTGCTGCTGGGACCAGGCCACCTCCTCCATCACACGTACGTCTGCCCCATCCCTAAGACCCCAGCCAGGCTCGCCAGGGCTCTGGCACCAACAAGGAGGCAGCAGAGCAGCAGCTGTCAGGGCTGCCCCTGCCTCAGCACCCTTCTGCTTCACCCAGGGCTGCTCTTGATTTTTACACCTCCATCTAGCAAAGCTGTAAAAAACAGCATAAAAAAAAGAAAAAAAGAAAGCCCCAACATAAAAACCAGCACAGAAGGTGCCTCTCCACTGTGGAAGAGGATCTCTCTCATAAGGTGAAGGATATTCTCAAAGCAGTATTTTATTTGCCTTCATAAAAACTGAAAACTAATTGCTATGAATACAGTGTGAGCAAATCAGGGAGAAGCTGGAGCTATTATGTGTAGAAGCTTGCAACATTACAGCCAGCTCTCTAGGTCAAGGAATATAGTCAATTTTGATGAGGAAAATGAAGTGTCCAGCTTGTTTTCTGACAAATCATGTATTTTATGAGCAGCACTGCAGTCTATTTGCTATTAACTTACTCAAATAACTTGAAAACTCTTACCTTTTTTTTTTTTTTGGAACTAAAGAAACAAAAGATCTCGGTGGTGGCAAAAAAGAATACAAATGAAAGTCTGTGAGAGCTGGCAAAGGGTGGAAGATGCAGAAATCATCGCATGAAGAACTAGAAGTTCAGGCAAGTTAATAGGTGGGCAGATTTGGTCCTGCTGACATTAATGTTAATGTTTTTCTCAAGCTGAAGTTTCCAGAGGCTCCAGTACCGCTCTGCTTCCACGCTACCTAATGGATGCGACAGGCCAGTCTAGGTGCCAGCACCACTACGCTTTGCTCAAAGGGCAGCAGGACTCAACATATTCCACCCGCTCACAAAATCCTCCAAAGGCAAAGCAGGTCTGGCTTTTATCCCCAAAGCTGCCATCGCAGAAAGACACTTGCAGAGCAGATGTGCTCAGAAAGCAGCAGCGCGCAAAGCCATTTTTCACTACTACTGTGCTGCTTTTGGACAGGGCAATGAATTCTGTAACTTCCACGTCAAGATGGGGTTTGTTCTTTCAGAGATTTAAACCCCCTGCTCTTCCCAACCACATGAAGACTTTGCAGTCTCAAGCAACTTAGATTAACTGACTGGTCAAAGTGAACTTGTATTTTATAGAAACCAACAGACCCAAACAGCCTGTATCCTTACCCTTAAATCTGATACAGGGTTTAAGAGATTGTAGCATCTCCAGGACACACAAAAACATGAGAGGGTGAGAGTAGTGAAAAGGCTCATTTCAGTGGGTTGGCTATCAGCCACTCTCCAGGCAGGCTGGCAGTGACTGACCATACGAGATTACATGTCAGAGTAGGTGCAAAGCTCATCTCCAGGACTTACCGGCTGATCCTCAGCACCCTTCCCAACAGCCCTGCCAGCAGGGAGAACTAGCCTTGACATTTCACCCCCAAATCACCCACCTCTTGGAGAGTCAGGACTTTTCTCTCTCTACTTTCCCAGAGGCAAGTATCTGGCTGGAGACCATCCTAAAATCTTCAATACCTGAAGGTCTGTTACATAAAGCAAAACGTTTGCTATAAAATTAGCACAACAAGCACAAGCATAAGCTGCATCTTTTCCTGCCAGGATGGAGCCCGTCACCTGTTTTATGATCAGAAATAACACAGCAATAGCTATCTCTCTAACGAGCACCTTCTGGATTCCTATCAATGCTCCAACTACCTGGCAGGAGAGTCACCCTGAGCATGTATCTGCTGTCCTCAACTCAGACGTGTTTTGAACACCTACCAGAATATGGTCTAAGCAAAATAAAAACAGCAGAGAAGCTTCTCCATTGTTGCCAACAGGCTCTGACAGACCACATTAGCAACCAGATTGTACTTCTCAGTGCAAGCATCTTTATTTACATCCTAATACAAGAAGTTTCATCAAAACTAATAGGCTTCTCTTAAGAATAGCAAAAGCAGCTTCATATTAGAGAAAGAGCCCTGCATAGGACACAAATGTGGAGGTTTACACTTTCCTGTCTGGCAGCCAAATTTGGAGGATTACCTTTTTTTTTTTAAGTTTTTTTTCAAGTGAAAGCTGCCTTTTCTATTTTTTTTGATCACAGGAGAGATGCTAAACTGCCACATACGGTCATTTATTTTCATTTCACGTGTTTTACACTGTACATTTTATAGATTATAATAGTTAATTAAATGTAACAAATAACATTTCAAATTCAAATGTTGAGCCTGCTTAATCTTCACAACATGTCATTAATGTCGGGGTGGCACAGTATGAATATAATAGAGGGAACGAGATCCTTTGGCAGTCTTGTCACAGATCAGCTGCTGATTGGCAAGTTGTTCACGACAGGAAATTCAGAGGAGCTGACTGTCACCAACGTACAGGGTGCTCAACACAGACAACATCAGGCCCCTGGGCTTTTTTTACAATAAGAAAAGTATTTCACAAGGGCTTTTGCAGAATTGTCCATATTCGTATATTGTTCTCATCTTCCTGAACTGTATTTGCAGATTCTGTTACTCAACTGCACTTTCATGAAGGTGAAAGATAACAAACAGAGCCAGGCACGTGGTACTTCACGGGATAGAAATGCAATTCACCTCACGGTAAGAGGACTGCAATAGCATTTTAAAATGACCCATCTGTAGAGTCAGCAAAACTGTAGTTCTAAAGAATACTTTAACAAGGAGCACTTAACCCACTCCCCCTACAAGAGCGTTACTTGAGGGAAATAATGAAATAAATGGAAAATAAAAGCACTACCCATAATGTACTGCACCACGTACACCAGTCAGTGCTCTCCACATGCACACCTCAGATCTCCTTTAAGCTCAGAACTCAGTAATATTTCCAAGCACTATTCCAACAAGCAAACTGGGTTTTAGTGTTGCCAAAATGCTTTTTTTGCAGAAGCTGTGGCAAGGGTGGAATATAGGACGTTGGGAGTGCAGAAAAGAGAGCAGACAAGCTCAACTATGGTTTCTTTTGCTCCCGGAGAGCTGTGCAAGGCCAGGCTGCTATAGGCAGCACTACCTAAAATCCAGGACTGCTACAACTCTGAATCGTTTTTCTTTTCCCCCAGATGGAAGAAGATAAAAAAAAAAACCCCACACACAGTGAAAGGTTTTTTTAAATGTTAAGAAAGCAGTTCGTGCATCATTAGAAAGCAAGAACTAACAACAACAACAACAGCCAGCTAACATCCTCAACACTCGTCTGTCTCCCCCCTGGATGAATAAATCTCAAGGTGAATGCACACAAAGAAAGAAAGGCAGTGCTGAAGGTTCCACCCCTCAACCAACTGGAACTAAGCTTGCATTCTGCATTTTCCCAGAAATCAATGAGGACTGATGGAAGGTGAAGAAGAACACCCTGTCTTCAGTAATGCACAGAGAGATTCCTCTACCAGCCTAAGATGAAATAATTTAGCATCCCAAACTTAACACCCATATTTGCCCATTCCACACTAACACACCCTTTCTCCCTTAATACAATCATTACTGGTGTGACCTTTCAAGTTCCCCGCACAATCTGTTCTTCTGTGCTCTTTCAAGCACTTCATCTCTTAATTTATCTTTTTTTAAAATGTCCTGCAGTTAAATCTTTTGCTGCAGCACTGCTTTGTCTATACACTAAAATAAAACTCTACACCTTTCGTTGGTGTTATTACGATGTACATGAACTGTTAACAAGGTTTGTAAGACACAATGGGTTCCTCCTGCAGAAGACTAGAAAGGGGGTTGCAAATTGATGGATTGCTGACATTGAAAAGATGGCATTTGAAAACAGTAGCTTGGGTTGGTTTGGGGAGGGGGAATATCTGTTCTTGCTTGGTTGGTTTTGTCTGGTGTATAATTTTTCCATCAGACTAAAAGCTCAACAGCCCACAGGAGTTACGGTACTGTCTGGTTTTCAACAGGACCAGAAGGAAGAATCCTTCATTACTACTGCCTGTAGTGAAAGGACGAGGGGCAATGGGTTTAAGGTAGAGAGAGTAGGTTTAGATTGAATATCAGGAGAAGTTCTTTGCGTTGAGGGTGGTAGAACAGTGGAATAGGCTCCCCAGGGAGGTGGTTGAGGCCCCATCCCTGGAGATATTCAAGGTGAGGTTGGACAAGGCTCTGAGCAGCCTGGTCTAGTTGAGGGTATCCCTGCTCACTGCAGGGGGGCTGGACTAGATGACCTTCAGAGGTCCCTTCCAGCCCCAGCCATTCTATGGTTCTAATCCATTTGCCCAAGTATTCCAACACATCACTCTGCAAATCATCAACTTGAAACATCTCAACAGAGACCAACTTTCAGAAAAAATAAGCCCAAGGCCCTTAGCTACCAGCTACTTTTAAAAAGCTTCGACAGAGAATCTCCTCCCAGAAGAGCCTCATTCCCACTGGTGAGCAAAGCAGTCCCAGGCCTCACCAGCACTTGGACAGACAAACACAGGAAGAACATAAACATTTTTATAGAGGAGGGGGGAAGACCATCAAGGCAAGAGTTAGTCTGGATCAGTTTAAATTCTGGAGCAAAAGAGGAGTGAGCACTTCAACCACATCATTATGATCTTCCATGAATGTAGCATCACCATGGTCTAACATTTTTCTCCACAGAAGGAAGACAAATACATGCAGAAAGCCAACTTTCTTCACTGATATTACGTGCAACGCTGCTGCTAGATGGCTACAAAGGTGACCATGAGCTCCTCATATGTGCCTTCCTTAGCATTATCCAACAGCTATTAAGGAAAATGGGACAATGAGCCTGCTACTGAAACTGCCCCTTACCAGTTTGATCACACCTTACCCACTCCTGCAGCCTCTACATTCAGCTGGACTTTCCTAGTAACCTGCTGGAAATTTGACTTTCCACTGAACAAATACTTCTATAATGTTTGAGGACTGTTTTTCCCCATATTCATTAATCGTGATGAACACCTTCAAATTCTCCAACGTATTCATTATTCAATATTATTCAAACATTTTGTTGGTAAATAATTCTTGGTTTATAGGTCATTCGAATTGCAAATTGTAACTATTATAGTCATAGCTTGCTGTTTATTTTTTAACATATGTAATTTATTTAACTTAAGTAATGCATACAGCCAATTTAATCAATGTGCAGTGAATTTCAATTTGCACATTTGGCTTTAATAGTCTTAGTTACATAAATCACACACTCAGGAAACTGAAAATAATAATATGGGACTTAAGTGAATGATTGAAAACACACAAACTAGTTCCATGGAAAACATGAAAACAGTCACATATACACGCAAATCTACATTCACCTTCCAAATCATAGGAACATTTGCATCTCTCTTTTCCCTTTCTAATTCATAGTTAATTCGTATCGAAACAATGCCAGCAGCTACAGCAGACATTGCCAGATTGCTTTCCACTTCCTCCTCTGTATCCCTATTTAGGATGTTAAATAACCCTAGACACTATTAACTTTTCTTCATGTAGTATCTCAGAAGATATCTGACCACCACATATAGCCAAAGACCTTCAACTTCCACAGCATTTGGGAGGCAAACTGCAATTAGTGGTTACCTGAATCGATTATAAAATAGCCTAGGACAGCTCTAGTTACTTAATGCTTCTGATTTTATTATAAGACCAGAGATAAAACTATGGTGAGGTTCAGTGATAATAGGAAGTTGGTCCTCTGGGACTTAAAACTGAAGTAAGTAGGCAGAAATTAAGTGTTTATCTAGCAGATTCCTGTTTGTTCATGCTTTAATGTGTACGTCCACCCAGGCTTCAACTGCATTAGGGAACTGCCCGAATTAGTCTGATCGTCCTCCTTCAAGGAGGAGAGAATAAAAAGCCAAAGAAATAAAGACGGACAAAAAGTGAAGCTGACAGTCAATATCTATTACCAGAATGACTTTTCCTAGCGAAAAGACCTTACTCAGAACTGGTAATGGATGAAAAATTGCAGTACCTCCACCGCTCTGAGACCTCCTCATTTAACTGACTCCAAGACAGAAGAGGAAACAAGCAAAACCATGGACGAGAAATCTGGAATAAGCTTTTATGTGCTCACCCCTATCAATACACGGTATGGGCTACAAATAAGCAGTCGATCTGGAAGCAAGAGCAAAGATATTCTGTGTTTTATCACTGAAGTCAGGTTCCAACAACAAAAAAACAATTAAAAAAACAGCTCTTGCCTCTGTAAGCAAGTCTAGAAAGGGATTTCAGATATACAAAACTGGTGCTGAGGTTCAAAGAGCTTGGTTAATCATAAGAAAAGCAGCCAGTACATATCAAAAAACTTGCATTCCTTCCCCTCTTAAGCTGCAGAGCTGTTCAGATGTGCAGGGGCTCGCTTCAGGCTGCTCTCCAGCTATCAGAGGATGCACGTTTCACAGATGTCACATCATATCCCAGACAGACCAACAAGTTAGAGACTGTAACCACCACGGAGCTGTTGTTGAATCAGTATTTAAATGGACAGAACTGATTATGCGCATGAAATAAAATGGACTTTGAGTCAAGAAGAAAAATAAAAACAACTTCTGCAGTCAGGTTCTATGCAGATTCACACAGATACTGTTGTGTCTTGTTGATGATGACACACAGTAACCATGTAAGACTTCCACGCTGGTGTAGAATTTACAAATGGTCAGTTCCAGAAGCAATATCCATTAGAAAGACCTCATAAACAAGTTCTTCTGATGGCAATTACAGAAGAGAAAAGAGACTTCAGGGATTGTCCCATGTCCTGGTTGGAGTGAGAACAGAACTAATTCTGTTGACTGATTTTGCTTTTCAGCTCAGGCTCTTCTATCTGCACTTGCTGGAGTTAACAGCAGATTTCTGCAGACAGTGGCTGTTTCTAGCAGTGATAATGCTCCACGTTTACAGGCACTCCCAAGGATTGGTGTGTGCAGAAAGGCTCTTGCTTACCCTTGTTCCTGTGCAGAGCAAGGTCACTGCTAAACCGTACGTACCACGGTGAGCTGCTGTAAAGCAAGAGGTCATGCCTGTGGTGGGAAGCAGCGAGGACCGGTGACCCCAAACTGCCCAACAAGGGATTCCACCCCATATATGTCATATCTGGTATAAAGTTGAGGAATCACAAGGGTTAAGCCTCTTCTTCAATGGCCAGTGTCAGAGGAGACTGTTCTGCCTTCAATCCCAATCCTGTGTTCCCAAACCCAGTACCAGAATCCAGCTCCTGAATCCAGTTTCCTTCTGCTGTTGAATCCAGCTTGGGACTACCCCAGGACCTGCCACCCAGCATCAGTGGTGACAGAGAGATAATTGCCCTCAGGGTTCAATGCCTTCATATATATTGATACATATTTCATTTTATTGTTATTATTTCTATTGAAGCTGGTTTAGTTTTCTAATCCATAAGCCTCTTTTATTGCCTTTCTCTTCCCTTTAGGAAGGGACAGGAGTCAATAGAGCATCTGCCATTTGTCTAGTGGCCAGTGCTAACCCTGACGCCGGGATTTGGGGTCTGAGGAGAAAGGCAGAGTAGAGAAGTTAATTGGCTCTTCCAGGAATTACAGAGGCAGTCGAGCCTGTCGAGACTAGATAGGAAATGGCATGATCTAGGTATTCTGCTCATTTCAGAGCTCTTCAAAGGGTTCCAGACCACTACATCCAGTGTAGATTGACCCAAATGGTAACTCATCCAGGCACCCAAACCTACTGCATGGATGAGTTCAGTACACCACTGCAGAGCATGAGCTCCACTGCAAGAGGATATGGAACTCCACTAAATTCATTCCTAGATTTCAGCAGCCTAAATTTCTGCCCCTTTTTCAGGAGGTAGCATCAACCTGCTTAGCTCATGCAGGTGAGTGAATGCCAAGGTGAGAAACACAGCCAGCACCTACCAATTCTCAGCGGAGTGCCCTGTTTGCAAAACAGGGAAAGAAGAACGGGAGATTTTGGGAGTTGTTTGTACAAGGGGTTTCACACAACAGCTCAGAAGCCTTCAGCACTTGCCGTTTTGTGCAGCGACGGCCTATTGTGCTGACAACAGCTAACTGGCCCTGCCCAGTTCCCTCCACCCAATTCTCTGCTCATGGAGTCCCACTTTCAAGGCAGAAAGACAAGCGGGTGGCACAGAGGGAATACAACTGGAACCACCCTTTCTTCTCACTGTGCAACTGGACTTCCAAGGGCGGTCCCTGCGAGCCCCTCCGTGGGTGATGCTAGCCTGCACTGCTGTACCAGAGGAAAAAAAAATTCACTGCAGTCTTTTTAGCTTTTCTACTTGAATCTTTCTCCTCATTCTACGTGACAAAACCTGAAATCCCTTCTAAATGCCGTGACACACTGAATTGTTATTAACAAGCTTATTAGAGCTGTAAAACAGGATTTCCATTACATAAATCTCTTACTTTCCCCATATTACAACAGGATACCATTCTAAGTATCTTCTAATGCCCAGTGACCTACCTATTGCCTTGTAACAGAAGCAATCATATCTGATTTGCCCTTTATGAATTCTCCAGCTGTCTTGACTCATTAACATACTGTTAAGTGGTCCTTGTCTAGCAGTGAAAATGTCCTGCTCTCCCATTTCGTAAGTAGCCTCTCTCCATTCAGCTCCTTGTTTAATCAATGCTAATTACATAGTCCTGTGATCATCTCCTGAAATTAGCACAAATGGTAACAAGTTCTTTGATTGCCAATGTTTTTATAAATGTTATATTAAAAAATAGCACTAAAATAACAGCATAGACAAAATTTGTATTAGAACCCTGCATGCTGTTTCAAAATTCACAACGAGGATGGCAGGCAGAGTGGGAGCCCACTGCCACTCACTTCAACTGATTCAATTAAATAGCACACAAAGAAACCCACCTACTTCCAGTGTGGAAAAGTGCTGGTGAGGAAAAACACAATCTACAGTAAGTATGAGCAATAATAGAAAGTGATGTTACAGCTGCAAATTCTAAATGTGTCGTTTTTTAAGGACAAAGAAATAATGATTTAGTTAGAACTTCACTAATTTAGCAATATTTGGGGATGGGGAAAGGGGAGAGGAAAAAAAAAACCAAAACACAACAGTGTAAGCAAATTCCAGAATGTTGTTCAAAGGCTGCTCAAAACCAAGGCATTTGATGACGATTGCTTCACATTTCTAACCATGACGCATCATCTAACGATGCAGCACCAACTCCTATGAGAACTTACAAAAAAGACTAGAACGTGCCTGTTTGGTACTGAAAGTCAAACCTCTCCAGGCTCCCATTACCCAACAGGAGCTAAATAAATAGAAAAACACAGGACAGGTCGTTTCGATACACAGTGAGATGGGAAATAAATGACTATCCAAGATGCTAAGAAAAATAAATGAAGAATGAGTTGCGTAACTGGGTCAAGCCATTAGTTCTGAAAAGAACGGGGAGCCTGGTGGATAATTTAGAGTGACTGGCCAAGACAAGAAGCAGCTTATTGGAGAAAGTTTTTATGAAGATGGTGTCTTAAGTGTTTTATTGCGGAATAATAAAACCAGTTCCTGGAGGATGACCAGTTCCATCCAAGACAGGACCACCAAGATAAGCGATTAACACACCTCAACCAAAGGCCCCACAGGACCCTACTCTGACCAGGTTAGGGAAAAAAACAAACAAAAAAAGACTGAAATCCCCAATGCCTCTCAAGTCAGAGGCAAACTCCCAACTGGCATCACTCGAGCCCAGTTCTCACCAACTGTCCAGCCAGGTGTTTCCAGCTACCTCAGCCAAGTGTCCAGCTGGGTGCTAGTTCTGAGTGACAGGACCATTAGGATCATCCCTTACGGCCATGGATGGAAATTCATGACAAATTGGTTCCGTTTCCTAATTTGCCACTGGGCACCATTTCTGTATGGTCACTCGTCCTCTCATTGCAGGAGTTAAGAAAATGCCCTTCCTCTCAACAGCTCTTACCCTTCCTTAATTTCTCTGTAAAGTTCTGTGAGATGGAAAACATCTTAGCAGACATGCCAAAATCCAAA
Source organism: Todiramphus chloris collaris (assembly GCA_025345505.1). Classification (NCBI taxonomy): domain Eukaryota; kingdom Metazoa; phylum Chordata; class Aves; order Coraciiformes; family Alcedinidae; genus Todiramphus; species Todiramphus chloris. The sequence goes on along the minus strand of JANVCC010000073.1, from coordinate 7,134,708 downwards.
CACCATGAGCCTTCAGTCTAGTTTGGGTCCCCCATTTATCATGATAGCACAATTGCACGTTTCTTATACACACAGCCTTACTTTTGTTCCATCTTCAAAAGGAACGCAGAACACAAAATACTGCAGTGCCAGACCTAAACCCAAGCAATCATCCTCACCTTCACATTATTTTACAGCACACATGATTGATATTCAATTTTAGGAATCCTTCTGCAGGAACACTGAAACATCAGAGCAGGACAGGTTATCTAAAACTAAGGAGTTTATTTGTAATTTTTTTAAGAACAAGTTGGATTACCTTCTGTTAGGACTGGTCCAAGTAATACTTGTCACCAGCTCACCTGAAGACCATTCTTTCTACTTTACGGTTTCTGTAGAGGTTTTTCTGAATGCTCAAGAATTCTGGATAAAAAGCAGGAACCCAACAAGTCATTACTGTCAACAGAACTTCAGAAGTCTGCTGTTACAAATACATAAGAGTCAGAGATGGAAAAAACAACACTGATCAACTACAGTTCTAAGTCCGGAACAAGTTCTTTGTCGACAATCAGTCACAGCCCTACTGCCCCATTTTGTTTCTATCTGCAGCATTACTACAGGTCAAAGTAGAACTGCAGAGCAGCAAAGAACTTCTGGAAGCATTGAGCTCCTCATCTCTGCTCCAAGCACCTACCAGAGCTTCCAGCTGTCCTGGTGAGCCAACCAACACACAGCAGTGCCAGCAGCACACACAAAGCAGTTGTCACGTGCAAATGACATCCAAGTGCTCTTGCTTTTAGTTCCTACTCTTCTGTAACAAGATGAAGACACTCAAAGTATCACTTAACTAGAGAAACTGCCAGTAGGCAAGAGGTTATTGGTTGTGCAAGACCTGGCATGCAAATTTTAAACAGATGTAATAGTTAATTAATGCTTAATATTCCTTCACAGCAGTGGAGAGGTGAACTAATAACAATTCTGACCTCCTGCAGAGGACAATTTATTGTCCAACAACACAATCATTTTACAAGAAACTCAAATGCAAACCACCATGAAGCTTGTGCTGAAGGGAAACTTATCCCTGGACATGTCCACTGCAAGGCTTCACAGATCTATGGGATATGACAAGCTGATGGGAGGAAGGCTCCACAGAACTACACATGACTGAGAAATCCACGTTGAAAGGAGTGCTGAGAAGGAGACCAGGTAAACTGAGATTCAATTTTACAAGATGAAGGTGGCAAAATAATTGCCTCAAATACATCAGGGAAAGCACCAAGGAGGCAGAAAAGCTGTTTACAAAGCCTCAAGTAACCATGGGTACCTTTAGGGTGGGAATGAGAAGGTCTCCAGTCAGAGCCCCATAGTTCTGAGGGAGTGCTGGGAGTCTGGATCCACAACAAGCCCTGATAAAATTAAGGTGAGTGTGTGACATGTTTGCCCACTACTTGATCCAAAAGCACTGCCATCCCTCCACACCCCCAGGCATCCAGGTATCTAATAGTCTGAATCTCCCCAGCAAAATTAATTGGTTGCATTCCACTATTTCTGAAAAGTATCAGCCTTTAAAGCCTCAGGAAGTATCTACAGAAACAATTTTATCATACTCTCAACACATAAATGTTTCTATGGTGACTTCCTAGCACTTCATTGGATTCCCTTTCCTAAACGCTCAGCGTACTCCCACACCACCCTGCAATCCCAAACCCTAGGTAAACCAAAATGGAAAACTCGGTTTTTCTATACCCAAATGTAAAGTCAAGCTCTAAATACACATTTGCTGTATACCCACGCATCACACCTCCGTGGCCTGAACATGTTCCAGGGCAATGCCGGATGATAGCACGTCATCCGACCAGTGGCAGTGACACAGTCAAAGCTAGCTTCTGCTATATATACACCATGAGCTCACTAAAGCCTGGAATATCAGAGTATTTTGTCTTGAAATACCATCTTCTCCTGAAGCATTTATACTCACAGGCAACATGTTCACGGATACTAGAGCACAGAGGCCACCTAAATACTAAATAACTTACATTATTGATGGAAAGCAAATGCAAGTAGTAGGAATGCTGTAAATACTAATAATATTAAAAAAAAACAAAACAGAAAGTACAAAACTTCCTCAGTCTACTCCCCTTTTTTGGGTTTTTTTTTTTTGGTGTGTTTTTGTTGCTTTTGTTTGTTTGTTTTTTGGAGTTGTTTTGGGTTTTTCCAGTATACTTTCTCCAGACCCTTTTCTAGTACGAAACCCCTCTATCCCCCTCAAGGGCTCATTAACCTCTCTAAAACATCATTCTGACACTAGCAAACACCTTCTGAAAGGGCCAGTGCTGTCAGAGCAACCCCAGACCCCACGGAGGCTCCCAGAACATCGACCTCTCAGAAGCCTGTTCACCTACAGCACCCGCACATCCTTATTTTGTCTGCCTTCAGGTCATTTAGTCCTTTGTTGATAAGCAATTATCAGATCTTCCAGGGCCTGTGGAAAAACTTCTCCTTGTCTTCAGCTCACTGTTAGCAACGAGACCTTGTGGATGGCAGCACAGGATAAAACCCTTTCCCAGCTGCCGGCTCAAGGAGGCGATAACCAGGCTGTACCAGGGCACTGGTGAAGCCAGCACTGTGAGTGCCAGTGTCTGAACTGGTCCCAGTGGCTCCCTCACCAGCTGTTATTTTCTTAAGGGCCTAGAGCATGAAGGCACCGCTTGGAAACCCAGCGCAGCCCCAAGACTCAGAAAGCCTTCACAGGTACTTCTCGGCATTGCCAAATCAGGCCATCCTTTCTTCCTCCAGCCCCTCTTTTTGCACACTGAAGATTCATACCTTATTTGCTACAGAGCTCTGTTATTGCCTCTCCTTCCATCCTGGCACCAGTGCAGCATCCTGCCGAGGTGAACACGCCGCTACAGATGCTTTATTTTCAGTTTTTAATATTTTCTGGCAAAGGTAATGTTAACAAAATGAAGGTTCTTGCAAGCAGCAGCTGTTGTGAGAAGCATATAGCCTGTGTAACTGCTTAAAGGAAATAATATGGACTGTTTCCTCTGGGAAATATGTATAAATGGAGAGCTCTTGGATACATAACTTCGACAGGGATCTGAACCAAAGGCTCCCCTTACAGTCATTTGGGGATATTCTTATTAAACAAGGGTAGGCTCTGCCTAGCAAGGCTCCAATCACAAGGACAGGTTTCCAGAAGCACAGCGGTCATTACAGCAAATAACTGTAACCACTCCTCCCACACAAGGCTCCACTTTGAGCCTTCTCTGTAAGACACTTGTTAAGCAGTTTACCTCTTCAAGGGCTTGTTCCTTTGTACACAAAACCACTCCTCTGCTTAAAACAACAGCGGGGGTAAGGGGCAGCCTCAGTGTCACAGCCACTCAGAGGAAATCCCGATGCTCCGTGATTAACTGATGCCACGGCGCTGGTCGTCTTCTATCTACTAATGGACAGGACAGAGTGTCAACTTCCATTCTGAAATTCTCTGACGCTGTCACTTTGTGTCACAAAGTTAAGTGGTTTTGATTATTTGATGTCAGCTCGGTTTACTTGAAGCATTCCTACTCCTTGCATTTGCTTTCCATCAAAATGTGTCAGAAATCTCTTAGTCAGAGCCGCTCTTAACCCACCGGGGTTAGCAGGACCCAGCTGCAACTGCTGGTGGTAACAACACGCAGTCTTCACTTGGAAGGCTCTCCAAGAGAGAGCGTGTCCTCGCCACAGCACCACTCCTACTGGAACTAGTCTGGGCCTTGTTTTAGTCTGGACCTTCACTTTTGTGTGAGACAAAAACCTGGCTCGCACATTGCTAGCTTTTCAGTACAGTGATGGCACAAGGCAGCAATATTTTCCATTCCCTTGCTTCATTATAAAAATGACACGGGTTTTTTCCTTGTGAAGATGGCTTCTGCAGGGGCTGGAGTCTCTCAGATGCATGCCCTAAGAATCAGCAGCAAGTGATTGGTAACTGACTTTCAGCTTTTCTTCTCATTACTCATTCATTTCCGCAACTTGAATTCAGTCTCCTCTGCTTAACCACAGAACATTTAACAGCCTCCTCAGAGCATCCTGGAAGCAAGAAACAGCAGGTAAAATGCACCTCCTACTGACATCCAACTTTCCTGGACCATGAAAACCTTCACAGCCAAGTGAGAAGCTCTAATACTGAACTTGAACACAAGCTGCAGGGTTAGATGAACAAATCACCCAACAATACCAAAATTATTATGAAAATGAGTAATAATGTGTTCTTTAAAGCTCTCCTGACTTTAAGTCCTGACCTCCCCGTGCACTGTTAGTGCTGATAAAGTTTCATTTATGTCAAGGAAACTACATTCATTGTTAACTGAATCACACATGATCAGAATCAATCATCTGTGTCTTCAGGGTGATTCTGGACATGAACTGAATACCATTAGAACAGAATAGCGAAAGGAAGTCAACAGTGAAAAGCCTGCAAAAAGTAGGATTATTTTTTTAATAATAAACTCAAAGTTAATTAAAGAATAACAGTGTTCTTAAATTACTGAAAGATTTCATTTACTCCGGAAACACCTGAATCATCATTAACACTATAAGGTTCTCTTTGCATTAATTCATACCCAAATTCAAGGCTGTGCTCCTTTCTTCCTGCTCACATTTGTAGCCGATGAAGCTTCAGTTCAGGTGCACACGGGTTAGTAATCACATTTTGGTATTTTGCATGCAGATTAGTCCTATTCGAATCTGCATAAATTTGTTATGCATCACTGCAAAAGTGAATGTTCAAGCAACTTTTATTTTTATCTAATCAAATCACTGCCTAATGAAAAACGAGCAACTGTGCACAAAGGTGCACCCGGGCAGACTCCAGGGATCCCTGGGAACAGGAACATCTACTGCTCAGTAGGGCTACCAGGTGCAGGTCTCTCCAGCCTCACGGTCAAAACCTGACCGGGATCAGCCACATCCAGAACACCAGCATTCCTTTCTGCAGGAAGATGAAATCAAGGTTTCCACCACGGAAGGGGTTTCTACAGATCTCCTCACCTAAACCTCAGCATAATCAATTGAGACTTGGTGGAAGATGACTGAAATCCCTCATCTGGTATGGAAGTGGACAAGTCTCCCTGCATCCCTACACCCTTCCTGGCTGTGCAACAAGCACCACATCTTTGCTTCTAAAGGAAGTATCTGCAACAAGAGGAGCTGAACCTCAGGCAGAAACACAGTTCATTTAATTAAACTGCCAGCAGTCACATTACACGGTGGTAGGTAATATTAAGCAGTTCACTCTGGAAGTAACAAGACGAAGCACACGCCTTCTGCTGCTGAAATTGTATTAAACCACTTAAGAAGAGACTCTGCGATGAAATAAATACGCACAAACTGGTATGATTTCTTTGTATAATTGGCAAGATCTAGTCCAGAAACAAGTCTGCCGGGAGAGACAAAGGTGCGTTTTTAAAGCAAAATGTTAAAGACATAACTACCCAAAAATGTCATCCTGAAGTAGGTAACTATGTCCAGATGATTTATAATCCATCTATTCCCTCACGTGTGCTCCCGTCCATGCCCTCACCCTTTGGTGAGCACAGGCTTCAGTGCACCTGATGGGTAAAGCCCCAGCTCAAAAAGCACCACGGACAACAGTGAGAAAGTAATAATGGAGACAAGCAGCTAAAAATTTGTGTGATTTCGGACCTGAACTTGAACAGAAAGCTTCGTCACCTCCAGAGCCCACAGCAAAGGCCAGTGGCTGAGAAAGGATGGAGAGCACTTGAGGAGACCCTGGAGGGGACAAGGCACTTCACTCACCCATTCCACCCCCAGCCATCACTCCGTACCCAACTACATCACACCTTTAGGCAAACCTCACCCCGGGAGCTAGAGGAACACAGGTACTGGGACCTGCAAAACCTGCCTGAATGACCGCAGGGCTGGCGGGCAGGAACGGCAGCGCGTTCACCTGAACAGCCGCAGCAGAAGCAGCACAGCCTGGAACGGATCCAGGTTCTGTAGCACACGCAGATCACTTCAACATCTGCCTCGCCACGTACGAGAACACCGTGCACCAACCTCATCCTCAAACTCCCAGAGAACGTCCCGAGCTGCTGTCATCACAGAAGAGCCTTCTGCTTGGTTCCTAGCGCAGCGCGCCGAGCCGGGCAGGGCGGCCGCACACAATTTAAACTCCAAATCAGCAAGACAAGCACTCAAGTAAAATAAGTACAGCACAATTAACAGTCAGCTCCACTGCTCCATGACAGGAGAGGAACGGGGGGCCCCGCAGACCCAGTCACCCACAGCAGCAGCAGCACCAGGTCCATAGGGCTTCCTACAGAAGCCAAGCCCGGTGGGCATTCCAGCTCACAGGGCTCCCTCCTCCTCCTCACCCCTCCCCACGGGCACGCACACACCACCCCAACTCCTTACATCCCATTTCTCCTTGTTCCACCTGAATTTAAGGGATTTTGAGAAGAGGAATGTGAAAGGAATTAAATTAAAGCTTAGGAACAAGCAGCAGCTAGCAATAAACAAGTTCCCCGAGGTGTGAGAGAGTTTGTCCTCCGCGCTCGCAGCACATTTCAAGGTCAATTACACTCCCTAACGAACCCTGTGCCACAGCCAGGCTGCGGGAGCGACACCAGCCTGAAGAAAGGCAGGAGCTACACAGCCCCGCTTCTGCCAGCCTGAAAGCGCTCCTCGCCAGCAAGGAAGGCTCTGGACCTGTGATGGAACCCAAAACTCTGCACCTCAACCCTTGTCGCAAGCAGCACAGCTGCCCTTCTTCACCCAACAGATCCTTCCACAAATACTTTTATTTAGGACATTTCCACTTGCATTTCCTGTGAAAAGCATACCGTAACCCTCTCCTGACTTTCCCACCTGCCAGCCCTCTCCTATCCACGTCCTCCCAAGAAACACAAAAATCACCAACTTGCCTAAAAAAATTAATTCTGTATGTTGTAGCAACTGAAAACCAAACACTTTGTATTGAAGAGTTTATGGAATTTTCAAGAATAAAAGCCGGAAAAGCATTTGAGAGAATTCTCTGCTTTCCAGGCTGATTTTTACTCTGCAGACTTGAACAAAGACAGTGCTAACCTAAACTGGTCACCTGTCCATCAGCACACAGTGACGGTCCTACCTACTCGCAGAGTGGACACCTTCAGTCACTTTGATCACAGAAAAATATTCTATTTCAGAAATCAAACCCATGTGTCCAGATATTTAATAAAAACAAATTAATCATATAAAAATAAGAAGCTTGACATCACCACTGAATGATATGAACGCATTTCTTTTTCTGGGGGTCAGATCATACACCCTGGTGATGGGCTGGGGAAGTAGCTGAACCTGCCACCCAGGACACGGCTTCTTTCCCCAAACTCTTCCCACCTCACCGAGATTTGTTGCATGCTGCTGGGCCATTAAAAACAGATAACTCTTATCAGAAATCCCAGCACATAATGGCCATACTTAATCCATTAACCTCTAATGCATTTCAGCATCCTTTTCTTGCTGTGTTATTTAACAGGACTAATGTGGATAAGGATCAGTTTTATACCAACATATCACCTGTATCATTTACCAAGATAAAACATTTTCACTGATCACCACACTGCTATTCGATAGCAAAATTGTTGCACATGTTTAAAAGCTTTTGCTTAGGGAAAACAGACCGTTATTAACACGAAGGCATTAAGTCTAATTGTCGTTACTGTGGTCGAGTACAATGCCAAAAATGTATATAAACATCTTTAACAGCTCTAGTAAGCAGTATCTGTTTAAAGAAAAAAACCCAAATCATTAACCACACAATTAAATTACCTTTTCCCTTTTTTTTTTCCCCTCTAATAAGGGTATGACTTTCAAATTATCAGTTTGCCTTCACCTGCAATTTACACAGCACCCAAAGAGTGTCAAGTCTCTAAACACTGGAAATATTAGACATGTAAATTTTTTCATTAGCTCCAGTGTTTCCAGCTACTGCAAGACTGGAGGATACTAGGAGCCACCTCTTCCTCTCCATTGACAGGCATCTGCATACAAAAATTTGATGGGAAAAGAAAGCAAAATAAACCCAAAATGCCCTGAAACTCAGAACACAAATATACTGTGAGGCAGCCAGAGCCGGCAAAGCAACAGGGTAAACGTGCTCCAGCTCCCCAGTCCTGCGCTACCGAAGGCAGGGACAGTTCTGCTGCTCACTTAATCAAAGCCAGGATTTCAACCTACAGCATTTTCTTCTGTAATTTGAGGGATACTCTGATTAACTACAAATAATTAGCTCATTTTAAAATGGCATAATCTTCTTTGTGCACGATGCACATCCTAAAAATGGATTAGCACGGGGTCTAATGCTGGAGCCTCTCTAGCATTAAAGGATTACAGGACATCAATCTGAACTGGTAGCTGACTGGGCTGGCTGCATCCCCTCAGCCAAATCCCCTGGTCCTGCCTGCACGGCAGGACATGCAGGAAGGTGCATGGAGGGGCACACGTCTGCAAACCCAGCAGCTTTTGTTGGGGCTGAAGTGATCTCTTTCTGCAGCGCTGATTTTTGGAAAGCCAGGCACAAGGGCATTCGACTGGACATCGTTGTTTAATAACCCTGGAGTCACAACTGCAGATGTCTGCTTTAGCACGAGGTTTGAGAGGATAGCAGATGGTTAGGAAGCTCTTACTGTGAAGGCCCTAACGATTTCCAAAGGTAAAACAGCAAGTAGCTTTTATGTATAAATGATACTCACCATATGGTAAGCAGGATTGAAATTTTAAACAACAAAAAAAATAAATTATTACCATCAGCTTGAACAGAACCAAAACCAATTAAAAGTAAAGTTGAGCTTTATAATGAAGACTGGAAACAGTTTACATCAGCAACACTCATGTTGCCAGAAAGGGGAGCAAAGTGCATACCAGAAGAGTAGTGTTGTGAAGTGCTAGATAAAAATCCCATTAAAATTCATCTTGCTCCACCCGAAGATAAGGCTGCCATTTCCAGGCACCAAAATCAGTAAACAGACATACAATCAATAGAAAAACATATGTCATTGGCGTTAAATTATTAATCGATTAATTTATTGATTCTGATTACAGGTCATGATTACAGCCTGATTACAGGCTGTGAATAAATCCTTTATTATATACATAGGCATTCCCCAAAAAAATAAATAACAAATGAGAGGCACTAGTTGAGAACCTACACACACATATAAAGACAGGAAATTTCCAATATTTAATAAAAAATTAAAATCACATTTGCTGTTTTTCAGTAACAAGCCTGGGCACATCCTCACTATCACTTCTGCTAAAGCAGGGAGCTCTTGGTCACAAAAATGAAGATCCCTGGGGGCCTGAGGCCGCTCCATCCTGACAGGAACCTGCAGTATCCCTCCAGACGGCCAGGAGCCGGGCGGGCTTCTTCCAGCCCCCACTTCTGCATGTGGGGCCAGGGGCTGCCAAGCAAACCCCAAGTCCCGCTCCCTCCAGGAGCTCCCAACTCGTGTCATTGCTCAAGACAAGCCACACTACACCATGAATGGTCGGGCCACAAGACTCAGTGCCTCTGGCTGGTGAGGTGACATCTACTGCTGTCCACTTCTAGCACTGACAGAAACACTGCTCGGTTTGGTAGAGTTAAGCACGTATTTAACTTCACGCAGTAAAATCAAAACAGCCACCCCTGGAACATTACATTACCTACTGCCTCGTAACATGCTAAGCAGTTGGATTATACAGCATCCCTCAGTTCATTAAATTGAGCCCACTTAGAGGTATGCAGGCTGTCTCAGAGATCTGGTACTTCACTGAATCCTGTCAATCATTCTTTAATTTGTCACACGCCTGGTATGAAAAACCATCTGGTTTTACTGAAGTCAATCTCAAATTTCCACAGACTTTAAGGTAGCTGGACTGTTGCTGGATGTTACATGAGACAGACACAGAAAAATCCAGAGCTAAGCACAATTCTTGCCCAGTACCATTACCAGCTCCCAATTCTGCAGAAGACTGTCAACAAATCTGTGTATCTTTTTCAGCAGGTCCAGTGCGAGTTGTGAGTGAACCTTGAGCATGTGATACGGAGCCTTTGCAGATAAATTCTGCTTTGATCATTCAGGTTCACTAGAAACCAAAGCGAAACTCAAGAGCTGAATACTAAATTCAGTAGAAAAGAAATTTGTAGGCATGCACAAACACGCAGCACTCAGCCTTTCTTCCTTGTTTCGTCCCTACACCAGCTCCCCGAATGCCAGACCCCAGCTCACCTGGGGACACTGACCAGGGACGAGACAGCATTTAGAGGAAGACTCTACAAGGTTGCACTGGGCTGTTTGCTGTACTGTGAAACACAGTCACAGTCCATGCAACACCAGCCTTGGAGAGGCACTTCGCGGTGCACCCAGGGCACTTCCCAGGGCCTAATTCCACTAGTCCCATGGTTTGAAAGGGAGTTCCAGGCAGGCAGTCTGAGACTGATGGGCAATGTGTTTTCCCTCTCCCAGTCAGTAACAGAGCAGATCACCCATTCACCACCCCTGTTCTGCACTGGCCGGGAGGGAGGCAAGACCACCCAGCTGGCCAGCAAGTATCCAGACAGGCTGCAGCTCGAGGAGTTTTGGTTACCTCCTCCATCAGGTTTGAAGGGCACAGGAACTGAACGTGCCGTCTTTCTGTAGATAGGAGAGGGAAGGGGATTAGAAACCATCCTCTGGGAAAGAGAGGGAGAAGCCAAACTATGTTTTCTTGATTCTTGAATTTTTGAATGCAAGTGAATAAGTGATTTCAGCCTCCAGACATTTCTTAGTCACTGTTGACTTTTACATCTTCTTTCAGGGATCAGTAAGTTCATTGTTTCCTTCCTTCCCCGTGATGCATGGGGATAATGAGACAAGGAGCACTCAGAGGGCAAGCAACAAACCCCAGGCAGGCCCAGGGCTGCTGTAAGAAATTTTTGTTGCTTCCATTTTAGTCTACGCTCCATTCATTGGAGAGAATATTCACACAAAAACACCGGCCACTGCCATGAACACTTCGCAGCAGCTTAGGGCTGAAGCAGAACATTAGCAAGAAGAGTGTGCACCTCTCTGGGGTGTGACAGATGGGGCACACTCAGTGTTACTAAATCCCATTCCCTTCCTTTCAAGCAACCGGCAGTGAGTCACTGTTACGCTCTGCCATCCCATTACAGCGTAAAAAACCTCCCTGTAGTAACGCTGGCTACGAGACACGCATCCTTCTCTCCGTGTAAGCACTGTGTGGCAGGAGTATGCAGACAAACATTAAACCAGCTTTCCTTTCAGGGTAGGAAGCATCACCCTCCGCTGCGAAGCTCCTGCGGTAACCCAGAAGGAACTCTGGCTCCCAAAGCGCTTTGTTCTGCTGAGGACAAGCCTAGGACCAGTCACTGCTCAGAATGCCCACAGTACTCCTGAAGGATTTTCAATTTCTCTTCCAAATTACTTCATTTGAAGGGGTTAATATATTAACTACAGACTTCCCCATCGGCCCAGTTACAAACCCCCCGGCCACTCCACGGTCCCCAGATTGTTACCAGTCCACACTTTTGTAAAGCCTGGTTCTCCCCACCAGCAGGTATGTGCATCATGAAGAAGAGCAGAGGATGCTCCCAAAGACAAGCTCAATCCTCTGCATAGGACTGAGCAGACCTGAGCCACTGCACTTGCTAATGAATTGTTTCCACACGACTGAGGGAAGACACCAACTATCAGAGCCCAGCTCCAAGACGCTGCTGTTCTTATTCCTCCACCCCGATTTATACACAGCAGAGATGAGTACTAAAGAAAAGTTGCCATGAGGATCTTCTACTTTTAATTATTTTATCACAGCCTTCACATACCCCTTTTTGGATATTATTACCCTGGAGAGTACACTAACAACCTTAAGTTGCTGACTAATTAAGTTTTGGTATACTCCAAAGCGGGTTTTTGCACACTAATTAAATTTACAGGCAGTTAGATTTGACAGGTACTACAGTATCTGCCAACGTGCCTTCATAATCAGCTAAATTATTAATTGTGAAGCAGCAGACCATCCCCAGGCAGGCGAGGAAGCGCTCTGGCAGCGGAGCTGCCCCGGGAGAGCAGCAGCCAGTGACCCTGTGCCGCAGGGAGCTGAGGACACACGGGCGCTCTCTCCCTAGGCGAGGGCAACGGGCTGAAGCAAGGAGTGCCTGCTGCCCCCTCACATCTGCTGGGGAGCCATGGGAATTCCCAGCCAGGCCTGGCCCTTCGGGGAAGGCAGGGGCCAGGCAGCAGACAGGCACAGCGTGCCTCGCTCAGCCCTCCTGCTACCCCAGCGACAGGCAAAGCCCCCCGAGCTGCAACCGCCTTCGACTGCAGCCGGCATCCTGAACCCCTGGCTCCGGAGACTGGCACCTCAGGGTGATTTCCACAGGCAGGGTGAGCATCGAGAGCCCCATCGATGCCCGTCCCCAGACCCCCTCTCCAGAGCGGTGGGCGGGCAGGCAGGGCCTGCACCCCGGGAGCTGCCACTGCTGCCGTCTGCGATCGCAGCCCGGCAAGTCCCCCGACTCCGCTCGTGCGCTATCACACCTCAGGCCCTCTGCAGACAAAACAGTCATTTAGCAATCTATATGATTCGCGATGTCAAACGCCTCTCTGATAGTTCCCTCAGGACAGCTGCTCTTGCTATTTCATCTGTTAAATATTTCCAGAACCCAAAAGTCCTCAGGGAGAAATGCAGTTATTTTGACTAACTGCTCCTCCCCCTCAAGTAGTTACTGTGTTAGCTTCCTCCCACTCAAACACCAGGAGTTGATTAAGACATATGGATTATCTCAACACTACCAAGGATTTCAATTTACAAAGTGAAATATTGACAGTCTTAATATCACATTCCTCTTTCACTCGGGAGCCCTTCCTCACATCGACACGGATCCCCGCGGAAACACGGCAGCACGACTGCGATCCCAGGGCTAAGCAGACGGCTCTCCAACGGGGTTTTTCGTTGAAGATGCTGGTGGAGTCAATCCAGCACAGTTTTCTTAACTCTACGGAGAGAGCTACTTACAAGTGACTCTTACTTATGGAAATCTTTGGGTCACAAGAAGAATTATTCATGTACACATAAAATTTAGAATTTTGTTTTATGGTCTTCCTCCCTTGTTCAAAAGGGGTTTTTTTGGAGCATGTTGGGTCTCTTTTCACTATGACATAAAAAAACCCCACACATATGAAACTAAACCCATAAAGGAAATTTCTAAACTTGGAAATCCCTCATTTGAAAATCCTTCAGGAACACATCAGTCTTTAAAGTAAAATCTTATTTCCCATATGCAAAAGCTTTGTTTTGGTCTAAGTAGATGAAAGGTGAGGTTTTGTTTTGAACTGGAACAGAAACTAAATTTCAAGTGTTCAAAGTTTCCTATTGAACAGGAATCCCAAGTTTGGACTGGCCCTGCTGGGATCCTACGAGCTCCCATAAAGCAAAGGCACCACTATCCCCATCTGCTCTTGTTGGCATCTCAATTCACTGAGTTTCTATTTAAGATTGATGGCCTTAAGCTGCAGTTACGTATTTAAGCAAGTCAAGAAGAAAATCAGAATGAACCTCACTGACCTTTTATATCTCAAAGTCCTGGGCACATATATTTAAGTTACCCAAGTGTGAACTTGTGAATATCTCAAAATAAAACCACAAACTCTCAGACTCAGATGCTACCCCACATTTAGATGAGTGTTCCATGGCAGAGAAGCACCTTTAAAGGAAAAACTGCAGTTGTGCCATTTTGTGCTTAATACTTCACAACGTGCATTTACCAGTATCTGTTAAACTCAGAATTTTAGGACTTCAAGGAGGAGCAGGACAAGGGACAGGCTGCTTAGCTGACTTGGTAAGAGGGCACACATAAGGCACAAGAAAGTGGAAGGAAATGGAATACAATTTTATGCTTTTGACAAATCATAAATAAGGAAGCACCAGGCAAAGGCATCATTCCAGGCAAGGGACAACAGGGTTCTGCAAACCTCTGGAAATATGTGGTCTCAACCAGGATGATACCCAGTGGGGAAGCACTGTTATGCTTACTGGGAACCATCAACATCCTAGACTTAAAGTCTTCAGAGACAGGAATTAAAAAGAAATACATTTATATCATGACAGCTACAGCATTTTGGAACAGGGAAGTTCTCACCAAGCACTAATTTAAATGCACTGACATGTAAAACAAGCCACAGTCCAAAATGCAGCTGCTACTCCTGAATACTCCACATTTCAAGAGGATTATTAGATTACTCTGGGGGAGAGAGATAGCTCCAGTGACTCTCCATTCCTCAGCAATCCCCCCTCCCCAACTCAACATTTTGAGACCTCCCTTAGTTTAAGCAGTTTTAGTTAAGCCTGTTGCTCAGCAGTTCTTAATCAAAGCTCTGTGAAGAACTCTCTATTTATTCCACATAAATACCCAAAAAACCCGATGAATATACACCCCTTTTTCACAAACCAGAGTGACAGAAAGGAACAGGACCAAGTCCAGGAGACAACCTTATCCCAAACCAACTGCAGCCCCCACCGCAGTCTCCTCCTGGGCTCAGGAGAACAAACTCATCCCACTGCCAAAGCGTTTTTACAGCTCTGCCACAACAAGGGGAGCTAGAGGCCCCAGAACTGCTCGTAGCTCACAGTTCTAGTGCTCTGAGCCACCATTTCTGAGGCAGTCACACATGAAAGAGGGAAAAGTGATTGCAAGGCTTTATGTATTGATGCCAGCCATTGGTTTGGAGCCAGTGAACCAAGAGAAATACACATTGAGATGTACTGAAACAAACAAACTAGAAACAAGCCTGAGGCAAAGAAAAGAGGCTTTTATATATTAATTATACTCTGGTTTTGGTTTCTGCCTTGAATAGCAGCTAGATAATGAAATTCAGCAAACACTCATCTCAGGTATTGCAGAAATGTGCAAGTCAGTCAAATGACCTCCCAGCATCAGGCTTAAAGTCTTCAAACACAAGGGAAGCTTGCTCGAGGCAAAGAATCAGCGTTAGTCCTCGCTTTGCTGATGCAAATCCTCTTTACCTTGAGAGCAGTCCCTCAGCTTCAGCGGTGCTGCCCACGAGAGCCACACAAAGGCAAGACCTTTGCTCTCAAGTGTTGCTGACCCACCTCCAGCACAGCTCTGCCTGGCACCCATCAGAGGATGATGATCAGACAGCCCCAGCAGCACGTTACGCCCGTCTCTGCCCAGCAGCAGAATGACCCCTCTCAAGGGCAGGTGGCAAAGACTTGAGGCCAGAGCCCCCAGCTCAAATTTCGGGAGCTCAGCCCTTGCTTTGGGGCAAACTGGAGACAACAGAGAGTGGTCCAACAAAGATGTGCTCCAGAAAAGGCTTTGCTGTTCATATTCAACACGTTCCACTGAGCCAAGACTGGCGCTCGGCTGACAGGATTATGCCCCAGAGAGCCTCTTTAGCTACATTGCAATGACCTGTGCACTTCTAGCTGTAATCTGCCCCTTCTGTGTGTTTGCTGACAGCCCGCAGGGGCACACAGCATTGCTCGGGGAGGCAGGCGGGGATCCGGGAGCATCCTACGCTCTGCAGGCACTACAGCATCTTGCAATTGGAGGAGAAGTTCTGCCCTGATGCCCCCTGAAGCCTACAAGCATACTGCAAAGCCTGCAACCTGAGGTTTCCCCTTGAACACGCTGAGCCAAGTCGCTGCTTCAGCAGAGTGAGTTGAAAAAAAAATTGTCTGAATTTATAGGCTAGAAACACAGGAGGAATTTGGTTGCTTTCTAAATACTAAGAGGGGCTGGGAAAAGAGCTTTCTCTGCCCAACTGCTTGACATTTTCTCTTCCAGTCTCCTCAGTATCTCTCTGCTCTTCCTTCAGTAAGTGAATCTCTCTGACACAAGCCTCGTCCCTCGGTCCACCAAGCCCAGCTTTTCCCTCTATGTCTCACCAGTGCAGAGTTCAAAAGGACAAATATTTTACAAGCCCCACTTGGGCCCAACTCACAGAAGTTCCCACGTGTTGTATGGGCTGTTGTAAGCCCCAAAAGCTGCCAGAGTCCCCCAGTAAAATCCAGGATCCCATACACAGCTGGAGGACAACGGTGGCAGTCCCAGCTTGCTGTGCCAGGATGCAGACAGCCTGGCTCTGCAGCCATTGAGGCCTCCATGAGTTCCACAGGAATTCAGTCATCTCTTGGCCATTTTGCCACATAAGCTTTTTTTCCCCATCTTCTACTTTTTTTTTTTCCCCCCCTGCAGTTCTCTACAAACTTTTTCAAGGAAAAAGAGGAAAAAAGAGCCACAAAAAAACACAACAACAACAAAAACCATCCAGCCCAGGCTGGAGGCTAGCTGGGAGCTGTGCGTTTACCTTGGTTAGCACTGTGCTCAGCTAGTTTCCATATTCCCAGAGGCCAAGTCCTCTCCTCTCACATGGCATCATGAGGACACAACTCAAGATACAAAGCCAGGCCGTGAGAAACAGCTCAGTGAATGAACAACCCACTCTCCACAAAGGCAGCAGCTTTCTTCTGTCCAGCTTCAGAGGCCTGGCAAAGCTGGAAGCTTCACCAAACCTTCCCCTTTCCTCTCCTCCTCCCTTTCCTCATCCATCATGCTAACACTCTTGAAAATCACCTCAGCTCTAGTCTTTTCTATAGAACATAACATGTCTGGGTTTTTTGCTACAGATTTGTTAATCTTTCCAATAGTTGCAGCAGAGTTAATCTACACTCCCAAAACTCAGCAAGTGTGTGCAGAAGCCAAGGAAACCCTATTTCCTGAGAAAAACCTTACAGCACAGAGAGGCAGGCTGTGAATGAGCCAAGTGGAGCTCTGAGCATGCACACAGGTCCTGCAAAGCCCTCATATTCTACTTGTTACGGTGTCAGCCTTCCAACATACACCACATGCACCAGGATGTAATAGAATCATAGAACTGTCAGGGTCGGAAGAGACCTTAAGGATCATCCATGGGCACGGACACCTCCCACTAGAGCAGGTTGCTCAGAGCCCCATCCAGCCTGGGCTTAAACACTTCCAAGGATGGGGCTTCCACCACCTCTCTGGGCAACCCATCCCTGTGTCTCAATAATAATAACAATGCATACTCAGTTTTTTTCCAGTTAGTATTGCAATTAAAGAAGAAAGCCATCTCATTACCAAAGAAAAGGTGCAAATCTCTAATTCTGAACACACAAAGATACACACATGACACTGTCTCTATTAAATAAGTCATTCTACTAATTATTTTTTGTTTTTACTTAGTTACTCCAGTATGCAACACTTCAAGCATTAGCATCCTCCAGCACAGAAAAGCTCTAATGCTTTAATAAAGCTCTATACTCTGTGGTGCATTTATATTGTTCGAAGCCTTATGAACACGGATTGGCAAACGAGGAGGTACAACCTGCTAATCTAACTAGTATGAGACCTTCCATCCTGGGTAATTCTTCTAGCCCAGAAGAAGAGCACATTTTTTTTCTCCCCGGGGTGGGGGTGGGGGGGAATTCTTCTTGTTAACAGCAAGCTCCAGCAACAGGTAACCAAACGTGAACTGGCCACCAGCATCAGGTCCCAGCACATCACAAACAGTGCTCGCTTTCAAGGCTGCCCATCCCCTCGCAGGGCATGGAGAGGAGGCACACGTGGGTTCAGGGACCTCAAAAGGGCTTCCAGGTGCCCCTGCAGCACCTGCCCTGGTAGGAGAGCCCCAGCTCTACTTTCAGAAGGTGACATCAGCAGAAGCAACGAGATGAATGGAAACATCTCTTCATTTAGGTGCCAGAATTTTAAGTGAAGCTCCCGAAACTCCCCAAGGTGAATTGTTGCTTCCATCAAAGGAAGGCAGCGAGCGTGACTGATAGCTTGATTTTCAGTGGTGCTCGGGTTCTGCAGCTCTCACCAATTGCACTGCAACTTGTAGGTACTCACGGCCAATGTTTTTTTTTAAAAGGTAGGTATTTGAAAATGTATTGCAGTCAACAAGAATTGGGAGATACAGCTCTTTAAAGGGTATGAAGGCCTTCAGCATTTCTCAGAAGTCACATAGGGAATTTTTCTCCCTAATGTTTTGCTTTCTGGTTCGGAAAAGATGACGGGAACACTGGAGAACCTCGTCTTCATTACAGAAATTAAAAAGAGAAAATATAACGAAGTACGTGCTTGGAGAGGAACACGAATAGCGCAGAGAGCCTCCAAAAATTGTACAAAACACAGGAAAAACCCAATCTCTGGTACTGCCCAGTCGTTTGCCTGTGATTCCCACAGGAGAGAGGAACCCACACCACCATTTCAGAGCCCCAACTTACGTCCCCTTTCAAGAATCAGTTTAGTTAGAAGCAGTAAAGTCCTCTCTCCGTCAGTACTGCAGAAATTGAACAGCAAAACCACATTAGCCATTAAGAGGTTTTGAAGTCTATTTGTTTACAAAATGAGAATTACTTTTACATTTCTAATTAGGTAGCTATTAACTAACAAACAGGGAAATCACACCAGCATAGGAAGCTTTGCTATCATCACAATCTTATTAAAAGGAGAGCTTAAGATTTTACCAAGAACAACAAATTAATCATGATAATGTGCTTTTAAATTATCAAATGCAGAAGTCAAGAGGAGGCTTTTTAAAAGTTCTTTGAACCAACATATTTTCTCTGCTGATGTCAGAATTTAACAGGATACAGTAAGAGAAAAGCTTTTTAAGTACTTCTGGCATTATTCTATATAGGAAAATCCGTGAGGTACACTAAATTAAGTTAAAATTAGATTATGCATAGTCATTCTTCCACTCTTACACAGGGAAAATAACTGCTCTAGTATTCAGAAGCTGCCAGAGTCTTTAACCCTTTCTCACCTAACACAGCAGAGCAGATGTTTGCTGAAGTGTTACAGGTCAGAGACCCCACCAAGTCCAAGGAGACCTCAAATGCTTCATCATCATTCTGTGATCCCCTGCAGAAGAGATTTTCTCACGCACTTTAACCAAAACAGAGCAACACCTGAGAATTCAACTTTGACATTTTAAAATCAGCTGCATTACATACACGCACTTCCTTTTGACCCTTTCTTTTTAGAAACATGGCCTGATGGGCTGTAGTCAGTATGGAGAGATATAAAAGTTAACAGACCAAAGAGGCATGTTAGTGGTGCTTCTGGAATAGCGTTTGAGAGTGCTCCCACGTGACTGTGCCATCACACACTGTGGCAGAAAGCAGCCATCATTTACAAACTTCATTCATCCTTCCTGATTTGGGGGTCCTCTACTATTTGTAGGAGGCTGTGATATTTTACCAGCTAGCAACACCAAGTACATGGACATGAGAGTCAAACTTTGAAAGTTGTAAACACATACAGACTAGATGACTAAATGCAGGAAGATAATTTGTAACAGAAGAGTATGTTTCTGTAATTCCAGAAAGCATGAACCTGAATTCCCCACATCCTATTAAAAGACTTCTGCTCCCATGATCATTACATTGAGATTACCCAAAAGAGCTTGGACAAGGTAATGAACTTCCAGAAGGCTGCTCTGCAGCCTCGGTCTCAACGTGTGCCCTGAGGAAGACCCCTGGCAAAGAGCTGCTGGTGGCCTTCACCAGTTCTCTGTGGCCACCAGTGACGATGGGAGATGATGGAGATCTTCAGCCTGTTATTCCTCCCAACAACTCAGGCTGACAGCTTTTACGGTAGGGGCATCCTTCACGCACATGTTGAGCACAACGAATTCGTTCAAAACAAAACCAGTTTGTTCCAGACACTTAAGAATACTCCTCCTTTTGCCTTATATAGAGAGATGGAGGTGCCTTTACCATTTGAGCAGCATCCAACCATAATGCTCCAAGAACTAAGGCTCAAACACTTCTTATACAGCACCAGGTCTTTCCATCCCAACAAACTGTTTCTCTCAAAGTAATACCTTTAAATATAGACATTTGCTGCTGTAAACTGAACAGAAAAGGATCGAGATGGCCCCTAAAGAGGAAGTCAGGCAATCCCATGGATTTTCTTGCAGAAAAAAATTAATTTGTGCATTCAGTCAGGCAAGTGCTGGAGAATGGTACCTAACTTACAATTATGAAGCAATCTTGATCCGCAGTGTAGTCCTTAGTCACTCAAATCACTGTAAGTCCATTAAAAGTTAATCATAATATCAGTAAAATAGTTGTTTCCGAATTTTTAAATACAGCCCTGCCAGGAACTGCAGCATTTCTGCTCTTCTGTACAAAGTGAGGCTGATGGCTATAAGTAATCTAATTTAATGCTCTCAGAGATTAATATTTTACCATTAGCACCATTAAGTTCAAACAAGCACTTCAGGACAATCTATGACCTCTAATTAGCACTACTAATGTATTTCTGGTTCTTCCTAGGGCTGGAGCACTCAAGAGCTCCAGTCAAATACAGAAGAGAGACGATCCCAACCTGCAGTTTAAATGAGTCAACAATTCCAACCTCAGAGCTAATTTTATCACCCCATGTACTTGACAAAAGAGAGCTGTTTACTGATACAGTTAAGGTCTGGTTTACAACTTTGTTTAGCTTTCCAGTTGCAAATGCAGTTTCACAGGCAAAGCTCAGCTGGAGCTTGTTTCTTTATATGATATCCAATTGAGAAGGCTTCCAAGGGTAATTGTTGTTGAGAAACGTATTGATTTGCTTCTGAGAATCTTAAAGATTCTTGAGGAATTGCAATTGGGAGCTCCCCCCAAAGGATTTGTCTTTGAAATAACAGTAGCGATGTATTACCTTCCTCTTGGGGGCTACAAGACTGCAATTAAAATTAAAATGATGCATTTGAAAACAATGCTGTGGTATCCAAACGGATTAGCACTACGGGCCTTTCCAAGGGGGTGGACTGAAGGAATCCGCACAGCATTTCTGAACTCAGCCTAAACTCAGTTTTGTTGATTGTTCAAACTGCAGCCCAGGTATCATTTATGGGGAATCCCTGCTGCTACACCTACCATATTGACAGGCTTCACTTTTCTTTTAATGAAGAGCCAGGTCCCTGCAAAATCCACTGCAATGCAATTTTCATCGTGGTACTGCCAAGAAAAGGCAAAGATTCTTCCTGGGGATTTGCTGTGATACTTTCAGAGTTCCCTCCCTGCTTATCCATTGCAATGCCTGAGGTGGAAGCAGAAGACAGAGCTGTCAGTCGGCTGCCCCTGCTAACTTGGTTTCCTCCCGATTGTGTTCTCACCTCGGCGATTTGCAGCACACATCAAATCACACTGGCAAGGATATTTCAGCTTCAAAATGCTTCAAATTTACAGAGTACAAACATTCGTTAAGTGCTCATTACTTAAAGGATAAGTGCTGTCCATTTGCATGCACAACAGCCAGTCTAGAGCAGGATACGTGCACGGGGACCTGCTCTGCAGCCATCTCACGAGCGGGGTCAATGGGAGATTCCCTGCAGCAAGTGCCAACGCAACTGGGCACCATAATAAGAACTGTGTTGTTACAGGCTAAATAAGCAGCTCTGCTGCTTGATCCTGTGGGTTACGAGGTAATTAGCTTCTAAATAAGTGAAATCAATGGATGTTTTCGCAGAATCACACCAAATAAGCAGAAGCTTGGCACACAGAAGGGAGAAACAGTCCCAGTGCTACACGGTCATGTTTGTTAATTCCTAGTTTAATTCCACCAACTTGAATAGCTTTACAGCAGGAGAAGAAAAACATAGCCTAGGGTTACTAGTAAACTCTAAAAAATTACCCTGCAATTTGAAAGCTAAATTGAAGTACTGCTCTTCTTTGGCACTTCACTGAAAAGCCCTCCTTGCTTCCAGGACTGCATACACTGCCACCTTTGACAGCTTATGGAATCCCACTGGCACCAAACTCCTGATATTTCCTTGGAAATCATGTCACTTGGTGATTTCCTGTCCTCATAAAGCCCAAACTTTCACCACTTCTACATCAAGCCAAATCTATAATCAAGTATTTCGAAGAGTTTTCTTCTAAAGCCTTAGCCTTTTACACAAACCCTCGAGAAGCCTTCCCAGTTTCCCCTGCATGACATCTGTCCCATCACCACGAAGTCACATTTCTACTTGCAGCCATCCTTAAATGACCTTGGGAATACTAAACCATATTGCCCCAGAGCAGTAAGTACACTCCACTGTTTCTTCAAATTTCTCAGGTTCAAATATTTGAGTTCCACAAAACAAACCTCGTTTCATGCTAGTTCTGCTGCCTCCAGTGCAGGCTGTGCAAACCACACCTGCCACCAAGAACTGAACACGAGCCCCAAGTAGGACAGCAGCTGAGCAGCAGTCTGCCTCGGAGAGGATCAACATCATTCAAAACACTTCTGTATCACTCCAGCAACACAGGGACTAGGAAGGTATTCTTCAGAGACTACATCTGTTCCCAAGTTGGCCAGGCCAGGCTAGGATTTTTAAAATATACTCCCCAAAACCAAACATTAACTCGAGAAGACCCAAAGTGGCACTGTAACTTGCACAACACCACGAAGACTGATCAAGGGGAAGCAGAGCCATCCTTTTCAACAACAGCAGGCACTCAGGTAACAGGTACCCAATCCATCAGAAAGGAAAAACAGAGGGAAGCAACAGTGTGAATTACACCCACTGAAAAAGCAACAAACAGCTCTGTTGAGGGCTTAGTGAAAAAGCCTGCACCAGAAGGGTGTAACTAGCAGCTCTGTTCACCCCCCCCCCCAAGGAAGGGGTGAAATGCACCAAGTTTGCAGACAAGCAACAAGGGAAGCATTAAATTCTTTCATTAGAAAGAATTTACCACAGTTCATGACAGACATGCAGGTACTGATGGGGAAAAGTAGCTCTAAACAAAGCGAAACTGCATAGGAGACCAAACTCTGACTGGGGAATAATAATGATCTGAGGGAGCCCATTTCTTCTCCAGCCCAGTCTTACTGGTAAAAGTCTCAAACAGGGAAGCAAATATCCTCAAGAATTCACAGATGGTGCGAGGAAAGAAAGCCTCACTGCTCACAGTCAAGTGCACTAATAGACAACACTAACTTTAAGATGGGCTCAAACTCAGCTCGGGAAAGAGAGCCCACCTGAAGGAGGGATGGAGCAGGTCTCCCTCGGAGGAGTCTGTCATTTGAAAATGAAGCCATGATAATTACCACCTCTGAATTTACCCAATGGCTTTCAAGCTGGGAGACCCAGGGCAGCACCTTCCAAGGGCTGTGTTGGCAGCCACAGAAAAAGCTATATATATTCCAAATAAAAACTGGGCTCTGAATGCATCTCTCCCTCCAGGCCATTAGATGGGTAAACTAGGTACTGAACAAATGAACTTGCTACAGTCAATCCCTTCCTGCAATATAATTTTTCCAGATACAGTAAATTACTTTGAGTATTTATCATAATGTTATCTGCAGAAATATATGAAAACTATACAAACACGTGCAAATGCGTTCACCTAATAATATTTACCAAGTGACACTGTTGCCTCTGCTGCTTGTAGCAAACTCAGTCCTGGAGACTACAGGCAGGTTTGCCTTATTAATACAGACAGCTCTCTACCCGTGTATTTAAATACCTTAGAGCACAGTACCATCTGTGTGTATTCTACTAATGAGCTACTTCTTAGACTGAGGAAGGCCAGCCAGCCAACACCGATGACTCAGATGGAGACTGCCTAATTTTTAAGCAATTAATGAGCTTCTCTCTCACCCTACATAGAAGCTTCCTCTAGTTAATTCTCCTGGCATATTACAGCGCATCCTATTCTAAAGAAAGTTTCTCACAGAAGAAAATAAAGAGGAACAGAACACGGCCCAGACCAGTTCCTTAGCACTGAGCCCAAACGCCATGTGTGGGACAAGCTTGAGAAGTCCCTGCTGGGACAACCCTGAGCATAGGACACAAAGTTGGAGGAGTGCTGGGACCAGCCTGATGCGGGGCTACACCGCTGCTTCCCAGGGCAGCCAGGACGGGGAACAGCAATCCTGCAAAGGGGGCAGCTCAGCCCTCTCCCTTGCTCTAGACCATTCTGGGCACTACGATACCTTCAGTAACACTCTGAAGGCCAGTACCGTGCTTACACGAGACCGTTGATGGGTCCATTCCCTCTCGTTTCCCAGTTGTTTGGAAGAACGTGACACTGGCCACCACCAACCGCGGCACATCTCGGGGGCTGGGACGGCTGCCGCACGCTCAGGGCCCACTGAGCACTTAGCACGATAACCAATGGCCCCCATCCCGACCTTTATCTGACTGATGGGATTTTAAAAGGTGAGCCTTAAGGGGCTATTACATTACGCAAAAATAGAATTCCCCCTTCAGCCACTAAAAAATATTTCTTAATAACCTAAACAAAGTTTAAGGAGATCAAAATTACCTTTTACAGCTCCCTGTTGGAAAGCACCGTAGTAAAGCATAGAATGAGTATTAAATTATCTCCGTAATTACTTTCATAATGCACAACTTTCATGTGCACAATAAAACCATTAACGGAGATCTGATTTTTACAAGTATATCGCACATCGTGATTCCGAAAGGGCAGCCCTACGTGCAGGAGAGGAGGTGCTTGTCCTGCCCAAACCTGAAAAACATGCCAATCACAGCAGCACGGCTGTTATAACAGAGAGCTTTTACCCAGCAGCTCCCAGTGAAAAAAAAACCCAACAAAAAACATTTGCCTCCCTTGAGAAAGCTGCTGCTTACAGACCAGTAACAGACTGCGCGTAACATTTCAGCTTGGGCTTACATTATCAAGTCATTACACAATCACAGAATCACTCAGGTTGGAAAAGCCCCTTGGGATCATCATGTCCAACCATTAGCCCTACTCTACAAGTTCACCCCTAGACCATGTCCCCCAACTCCACATCCAAGCAATGTTTAAACACATCCAGGGATGGGGACTGAACCCCCTCCCCAGACAGCCCATTCCAATATCTCACCACTCTTTCCATGAAGAATTTTTTCCTAGTGTCCAGTCTAAACCTCCCTTGTTTCAGCTTTAGGCCATTCCCCCTCGTTCTGTCCCTAATGACCTGAGAGAAAAGCCCAGCACCAGCCTCTCTACAATGTCCTTTCAGGTAGATGTAGAGAGTGATGATGTCTCCCCTCAGCCTCCTCTTCCTCAAACTGAACAGGCTCAGCTCCTTCAAACGCTCCTCATATGATCTATTCTCCAATCCCTTGACCAGCTTGGTTGCCTCCTCCGCACCCGCTCCAACACCTCGATATCTCTCTTGTACTGAGGTGCCCAAAACTGGACACAGTGCACAAGCACATTGTGGAATTGTATTTTTTAAGTTCTCATGACCAAAGTACTCAGCACTTTACTTTGGAAGGGGGCGGGGGGATTGTTCCAAAGGACAACAAGTAATTACTATTAGTAATTACTAGCACATCAAGGATCTTCCTGACTACAAGATGAAGCAAGCTGGTAACACATTCTGCAAGACACTTCACACGAGAGCGTGCTGGACAACCAACTGTTCCCACGGGCTCCGTGTCCTTCAGAGAGAGACATCAATTGCAGCTCTTTATGAAGGATGGCAAATGGAACATTTCCAAAACAGGATTTAATGAAGATCCTTTCTTTACGGGGTTAGCTTTACACCTCCCCGTGTAAGGTCCACAACAGTTGCAGCCAGGCATCCCAGACGGCTGGATTTTGGTTTCATCTCTCCTGCACTAAGTCAGAGGCATGTTTTGCAGTTAGAACAAACCCACTGAATGGTAAAGAGCAAATTTAATCACCCAATCCAGATGAAAAAAAATCATAATGCTGTAAATAATATGATGTAAAGTCATAGTGAATAGGAATTATGTTGACCTACATCAGAAGTCAGCCAAAAACCTTCAGCTTTCAACCAGCTCCAATAAAGCTGAGACACTCCACTCCTAAGTGCAGTTTCCACTGTAGTCCTCTCATTTGCCTAAACTTACAGATGTCATTTTGGATGGAAATATTACAGTAGTGATACACATCCTAATTTGTTACCTTATTTTTGATTGTCTAAAAGCACACCATTATTCACACCTCTCTGTTTTATACAACAGGACATGATTTTCAAGGTCACATCAAAAATAAGAGAGACTCAAGAGCTCAAATATCCAATAATTCTTTTCTTGGCTTGAGTTTCAGATTTGCTTTTTAAAAAACAAATACCAGAACAAGCAGGTTTCAGAAATACTTGAAAATTGGTTTTTTTTCCTCAACAAAACATACTCTGAAATGGGAGCCTGCAACTAGAGAGGAAGAAGCAGGTCCAGAAGGCAGTGCCAGTCCCCCTTCCCCAGGGAGGCATGCCAGAGGGCAGTGCTGATGGCCACAGATCCACCTGCAACCTGGGAGCCAAGGATGCCGTGAGGTGACCTGGCTGCGCTAAAGCGCTCTCGCTTTCTCAGTTTTCAGATCTCCTCTGCAGGCAACTTGTGAGATCTGACATAAGGAACTGCTTCCCAGCAGGGAATCCCAGACACAGTAGGGTCCTGAGCTTCTAGCTTCTTCATTCCACATCCCTATCAAAGACCACAGAAGTCCTAGTGACCAGCTGCAACTCTTGAATGCCCCAGAGATAGAGAGCCTGGGAATAAGCCTGCCTTTGATTCATGTTCCAGCAGTTTTCCATTGCTGGTTAAATGTATCCATCTCAGGGAATTAACTGTTTAAAATCAAACCGTGTACCTGGAAAAGAAATTCTGACGAGAATACGATTATATCTCTGCATTTTACCACTACCTGAAAGACATCAGAACCTTTGTATCTCGCATCACTCCTCCCTTTCCAAGCCCACACAGATATATTTTGCTAAACGTGTAAGACAGCAAAAGCGTGCATGAAGTGGCTCTGAACATTGATCCAAACAACCTTAGGATCACAGAGTGCAGGAGCAAAACAAAAACATAATGCTTAAATCCAAGAACAAACAATTCCTCTTGTCTTGTGAAAAATCTGATCTGCTGTATTAACATCAGCCTTCACAAATATTTGTCAATTCTACCTTCAAAACACCAGATACTCAACTTTCAAATAATAAAAAAATAAAATAAAAATATATACAAACCACCTTTGCACTCCCATTTTGTGTGTTTGTACAGTGGGATAAAAGGACGATCATTTCTTTAAACAAACCTGAACATCTGGTTAGACTATGCACTGAGGTGTCCTTGGATAAAGCCTGTTTTAAGCTGTTCCCACATCTGATGGCAGAACTCCAGTTCCTGGTATTGCTAAAAATCTACAGGCAGCTACTAGGGAAGCACAGAGCGAGCCCAGGGCGGCTGAAGTGCAGCTGCCTGCCTGCACAGTCACGGAGGGTTATGGTCAACGCGTGCTCTTTACGTCAGAGGAGTAAATATACACACCCCAGAGACCTTGGCTACCCGAGAGACTGACTGGCATCTCCAAGGCTCAGGATCCCTTGGGTATTCCCCATGCCATTTTACAGTCTTAAGTGCTTTTTCCTCCTGTGTCCCCCACTATACACCGGAGGACAGTTCATAGCCAATGCACACAACAGACAAGGAACATTCAAAGGCAAAAGCTCTTAGCCTAAAACTAGTGCCCGAAATCTGGTACAGCAGAATCTCCATCCTCATTTCTAGCAGGCACATGTTACTATCTTCTATTGAACAACAACAAAAATTCCAAACATGTTTCCCCAGCACATGACTCCAAGGACATGAAGCCACATTCTACACACGTTTATTTAGCCCCAAAATGTCTCTGTAAGGTGTTGGCAACACAAGTGAAGGGAGGGAAAGGTGTGTTATTCCCCCACCTTGCCTTCAGTGTGCTGGGCAGCCTTAACAGCGCTTCCTCCCTGGGGGATTTTCTATCATCTGCAAAATGGGAACAACTACGATGCAAGCATTAGAGACAGAAAGCACTTGTATTAAATACCATGGCAGCAGATGTTTACTGAGAACACCAAACAGTCCCATGAGATTAAATTAAAAAACACAACAACCCTGCCAAGGTAACAAAGCACAATTAGAATAATGAAAGTCCAAAAAAAAATACTATCATCATGTTTCAAGGCCTCTACTACACAGCCCCCAAGAACTGTTTAAGCTGCAGGCATGGTACTGGGTGCCTAAGCAGCAGTGTGTCCCCCAACGCAAGCAACGGTGACGTACAAAAGACTGGACTTTAAACGTTTTAAAGGAATTTGGGAATTTCAGGGTTTTCTTTTTGCCCTGTTCAATCAAAGAGGACCTGAATCCCTCAGGAGCTTGCCTTGACAAATACCAGTCTGCCCGATGCCTCCTGTCCCAGAGGGGCTGGTGGGTCTGGTCAGCAATCAGGGTCTGGTGCAGGTTTCTATTCCTCACACTTCATTCCAGCAGCAGGAATGAGAGAATCGGATCCAAAAGGCTCATGCCAGGTACTGCTATTGCCTCCAGTTTCTTTATTAAAAACCACTGAACAATGCTTACAGCTGCCTGGATCAAATGGTCTCCTACTCATTCAATTATTATTTAATTTCCCTTCTGGAATAATGGATGCAGAAATCTCAGTAAGTACATTGTTAAAGTAATATTGATCCCTTCAAGATCCAAATCAACTGCAACCACCTTACACTGAAGTGTCACAACACATTCCTTAAAAAAAAACCCAGTGCCTGGGAATCAATTTCCATAGGTTACATGCAGCACAACAGAGCTACAGGTCTGTGAATCTCAAAGGTGGAGGAGGTTTAAAAAATGTCAAGCTAACAGAGAAAGGATCTGCATGGGCAAGGCAAGTGAGGAGGAAGCAGCCTGTCACTGTCTCTGCAAAGCAAAGCACTCAGGTCTGAAGCTTAACTGTAAGCCTCTGTCTGAGCACTGTATGTTTTCATATCAGTATGCATTATAAGTACTAATTATGCTTCTTGAAGAAAAGAATCGATTGGATTTGAAAAGGTTAGAGATAATAAAGAGATAAAATGTACACTCTAGAGGTGACACTGCAGCTGAGATCAATTTTGCTTTCAACTCATAGATAGGCAATCATTTCTAATCTAGTGGCTTGTAACAGTACCACAACAACCTCACCCAGGGCTGGGGACTACCATTTGCACATGTATGCACTGCACTAAAAAGAATTCCTTCCTTCACAGGTCAACCACTTGAAATACTTAACCCTGCACCTCCTGAAAAGGGAAACCTCCAACGTTCCGCTTGTTATTTGTAAAACTGCTCCAAACTGACATGCCAAAAAGTAACCAAAAATGGTTCCAAACCATGGAACGTCTCTCTGCTTTCCATAATGACCCCAACAACTCCCACCTCACCATTTTACTGCTTGCTGCTTTCACAGCAAAAAAAAGTAAAAAAGAAGTTTCCAACACAATAAGTCACGGGGACTAGCAATTTGAAACCAAAATCCACTTCAGGCAAGGTTCTGAAAGTAAAGTAGAAAAAAAGTTCTTTAAATTCAGTGGACAGAGCTTTAAGAATGTGTATTAATATTCATACCTAGTTCAATTTAAGAACCCTGAGCTGCGTTTCTTCCAAGATACACAGGAGTCTGTAAAACCTGCCTTAAACACGGAATCAGGTTAGGAAAACACAAGCACACTTCAGAGCTGTTCTGGGTCACAAGTCAACCCAAAGCTAAGCCATTACATCACAGACTCCCTAGAGCTCCTAGAGGTCCGCATCTCCCTAAGTTACCTCCAAGCCTCTGTGTTACCAGATGTTCCAAACTGAGCAGACATTCATCTCTAGGACCAGTGAACATGCTGAGCTTAAAGCCTCTGTTCTGGATAAACTTGTGCTGCATTATTTATATTTTCATTTCAACATTACATAAGAAAGACCTGCCAAAAATATTTTAACAAACAAGGTGAAAGCCAAACCATGTCAGAACAACTCTGCCTGTCCATCAGGTCACTCAGCTACCGAGTAAAGACATGAGCCTAGGACACACACCCTAGAAGTGAGCATACTGGAAATATCAAAATGAAGAGCTCTCTAACATTTCTATTTAGAAAACAAAGCAAAGACACCTTGATACATTGGGGTTTTTTTTCATTGGAAAAGGCCCCATTTGGGGGAGGGGTAAAAAAAAGTATTATTCAATTAAAGGTACAGTGCTGGAAGATTTCTCAGTCATGACTGTATGCCTACTAGGGGCTCAGATATTATTAATAAACTACATTCTGCAGCCAGATGTAGAACAGATATTCAACAGCTGACATGATGCCCATTGCAAGAGCAGAAGATTATAGATTTTTAACTGAAGAAATTACTTTTCGTTCATGTTTTGCTTATTTTTCCCTGTCCCTAAAGATCCTACCTTTGTGATTTACTGCAGTTTGGAACAATTTAATTGTGTTCATTTGTTTTATTCAGATGCAGTCGCGGTTTCCCGGGAAAGGAGTCTGGCTTAAATATTAAAGTATCAACTCAATATTTTAATTGTTTTAATTATACATGAACTCATTTTAAGTGAGTGTAATAGCTAAAAATTTGTGTTTAAATAAATTCAATATTTAAACCCTGTCAGATTGAGGTCACTAAAAAAACCTACAAACCTCTGGTAGATTATTTCCTTTATTGTTCTTCTCTACATGCCTCCCTTCCTCCCCACCAGCAAGCAGAACGGATGTCTAAATGCTGCCAGCTGTCCCCCATAGGTCTGTCCAGATGCCTCCCAGATAGGTCTGTCCAGCTGCAATGCCACTTTCTGTCTACAGGAGAGGAACCCAGGGCTGAGACTCCCGTAAGGAAGTGCACAGACTACTGGTTCCTCACAGCTTACTTGCTGGTAGCCCCTCGAGACCTGGCTGAGCACACGAGGCTGGCTTCTCGCTTCCCACCAACCCCAAGTGGACAGATGGAGAGCAGACATGAACCTGTGAGCAGGCACAACCGTATGCAAGAGGGACTGTACATTCCTGCACTGATGACAGCGTAGAACAATGGCAATTCTGACTTTTTTGTTGTTTATTTGCTGGAGTTGTGCATAACCTACCATCTTCTGGGAAAAGTAAGAGCTCAGCGTGCGGCAATTAGTGTTGCCAAGCTCCCACTTCCTCTATGCCTGCATGTTATTAGCAGGAGGAAAACCTGAAAGGCTCTTTTGCATCACTGATATTTCAGAAATAGGGAGAGCTCATAGCCATGCATTTTACATCCGTGCCAGAAAAAAAAGCCATGAGTCACCACCTCTGAAGCACAAACAGCTCCACTTCTGTCTGTGTCGTGGTTTTCATGGCCCAAGTGATCAGGCAACAGTACAGGAAAACTGAGCTTCGTGGAAGAGAGCAGCAGGAAATCCTAGGCTACAGCAATGACAACCAGGAGCAAAGTGAAGGTCCCCTGAAACGTCTATAGCAGAGCACAGTAAGTTGTTGCATGACATTTAAAAGGCACAAATTATCAAGCCAGTAGGTTTGAAATGAATGTGTTGAAGCGCTACGTCCCAAACACTGCAACTCCCATCAGTGCTTTGAAGAGTTTGGCTAACCCGTGCACAGCAAGGCACGATACTAAGTCAAGCCCTGTCTTTCCCAGGCCATTGGTAACAAGGCTGGATGCAGGTGGAGGGGCAGAAATGCAACTGCTCTTCAGGCTTAGGATTGACTTTCAGGTGGTCTCTAGACAAAGAGGAGGAGAAGGGAGGCTAGAATCCAAGAGTGCATCTAACACACTACAGAGAAGACATGAAATTCTGGCTCTGTAGGCTGGAGGACAAACCAGTGCCAGGCCCAAGACAATTAAGCCCTGTTAACCTGCAGAAAGACTACTACCAGCTCTGCAGACAGCAGCCTCATAGAAACCTTGGGGATGCCTACCCACACAAGGTTGGCATGCCCTCTGGAGCTCTGGCATGCTGAGACAGGGTATTTCAGCTCAGCAAATACAGCAACAATAAATGGCATAAATTATTCACTAACGGAATTATGTCTAGTAAGTCAAAGGGAATCTGTAATCTGAAAAATCTCTTGCTTAAAAAATGCAGTGATTTTTAAATTGGTTTTATATTCCCTGCTACGATTATTCAAAGCGCTGTATACAAAGAGCTTGGGTAAAGAAGTCCCGTAATCAGATTAAAGGGAAATCACCTATCAGCTGGGAACCTGGCAGCTCCCACATCCTCCCTTTGTTTGTGTAACCTCCACCTGTAAAATACCCTCTCTAGGATATTGCTAAGGCTGCAGTCCCAGCATCAGCTATTTGCTCAGTTTTACTTCTCAAAGCAGGCAAAAAGGATGACCTGAAGCTTTCAAAAAAAAAAGCTTCTTAATATTAAGAAATGCCTGTGAAACTTAAGTCAACATTACATTCACACAGATGCTTGAGGCAAACTGTTCTGCTCCCACCACAAACAACAATCATTACTCTGTAGACATGACAGATTATTTCTGTAGCATCTGGATGCTGCTGCCTGGAAAGAGGAATCTGACCAGCGTAATTAAATTAGCTGGCCCGTTTTAATTATTTTGGCACTGCACCTCAAGTGAGAAACAGCCAAACAAATTTGTCTTGCTGCAAGTTTCTCTGTCAGTTTTGCAGCAACACAAGGTATTTTAAAAGCTATTTGTAGCCCTCGCATGGATTCCTGTTTGTCTTCTCCAAACAGACACAGAAACCTGAATCTATAACAAAGGGCAAGAAGTAAAGGACGAGACGAAACTCTTTCTTATCTGTTCTTCTCTTCCCTTCCGTGAGGATTCTTTCTTCAGTAAAGTTTAATTCTACGCTTGCAGGTGGAGTACAATTTCATCACCTTCTCTTTGACACCTTAGATCCTCCACTCCTGACCTCTCTTTAATGATTCTTGCCTGTTGTCCAGCCCCTAAATTTGCTGTCTACAGTTCTCACACTCATCTTTCTCCCCTTGGGTGTCCACTCCTTGGCTTTGAAGGAGTATTTTCCCACCAGCCTCTGCAGATGCCTTCCTAGCCAAACCCCTGTTCTGTTTAAGACAGCTTCAGCTTCACTGATAATGCCCTGGACATTCTACTCCCTTTTTGACTGCCTCGGATTTAGCGGTGCCTTTGCGTTACATGAAGATCTCACCACACCTTTCCATCCCAAGTCCTCTTCAAATCAGCTCTCTTCAGATTCTCTGTACCCCTTAACTGAGATACATTTTATTATGTGATATTACACACATGCTAATCAACTTTGTAATTGCTCTTGTACTTAACACTAATCACAGTTCTGGCCCTTCATGCAATAATTCTATGTATTTCTTGGAAGAATGCCAGTCTACACAAGTCAAAGACATCAATACCCTGATTTTCCTGGTTTATTGCCCTAGTAGCCCAAATCTGTCTTTATCATCAGTGTCAGCACTTTCTGTGCTCTGCTTCACACAGCTCTACATAACTGTCTGCACGATTTCCCTTCCCCTTATAAGGATGCTCACCAGCTTAGATGCCCCCATACCAGTAGCCAAGACCCAAGAGCAGAACATCCATCCACAACACTGCTGCAGAAACCTTGTCCATGGGGCATCATTTGGGCACCCCACCCACTCCCCTCACCCCAGCTCTCATCTGCAGCGACAGCAGCCTTCCTGCTTTCAGACATCCTGCTGTTTACGCTGCAGTGCGGCTGCCCACAAATAACCAGTAATTTACTTTCCCCTTCCCACTTTCCTTTAGCAAGACACCAGAAATAAAAAGCACCTTGAACTAGACCCCAACTCACTACAGCTACTGTCAACCTAGTGAGCAATGTCTCTCAATGTTTATTCCTGCGTTTGCCTGGCTGCATCCAGCCCTCTCCCTGATCCTCTACAGAAATAATACAAATAGTTAGTTCAGATGTCTCTGAAGCATCTGTCCCTTCACAATATATAACATTCAGAGAAGCCCCAAGCAATCAAACCACAATCACAGAACCACAGAATGGCAGGGGTTGGACAGGACCTCTGGGGACCATGCAGTCCAAGCCTCCCACTAGAGCACGCTGGCCTGGAGCAGGCTGCACAGGAACAATCCATCATACCTAAAGACCCTTTTCAGAAAGGGAGTCAAATTATCCATTTTGCTCCAACTGCTGAAATCACAGAAAGGGAAAATGCATTTCACAAAAAATGTAGTGGGGAAAAAAAAAAGAAATCAATAGTTTGCTCCAGACAACAACCTAAAAATCAGCACGAGAGAATTAATATTGAAGGTGAAAACCAACTACATGATCATGTACTTGCAAAAAACTATAATTTTACTTTACAAGCATTTTTTTCCCCTTCATCTTATACTCAACACATACCAACTCAATCAAATGAAAAGAACCAGCTATTCACCAGTGGGTTATATTCAGCAATAGGCAGTCTAACATGTTAAAGCATTTTTCCCACCAGCACTCAACCTGAATTGGTACCGTCAACAGCTGCCAATAGCACCAGACACTCTGCAGAATGAAAGCAAGCAGATTAAAAAAGAACCCCAAAAACTAAAACCTAAAGAAGACTACTACCTGAATGCTGCTATAACCACAGGCATGTTACTTCTACAGATGTAGCCCTCGGATACAAGAAATGCAAAGGCCCTTCCTTGCAGCCAGGTGGTGTTGCCTGGCACCAGTGAATCCAGGCTGCTCAATGACACAGGCTATGGATCTCACAGGGGTTCCCATCCAGGCCAGTAACAGCAGGCTTGAAAAACACGAACACCATTGCCCTGAGCAGGTTTTAGATCAAGCTCCACTGTAGCCAAATCCCAATATCCATGACTGCTCTCACAGGACAAACAGGGCTCAGGCCACAAGGATGTAGATTAGTTAGATTTAGCAATATCCTTTCATACTTTCGAGCCCAGTAGGGAAAAATTCAGCCCATCATCTGGTGTTTCCCAGAGTAACACTTCCCAGCCTGGGATGTGGCAGCTAATTCTTTATAATAGACAGTAACTTCTCTCCTCCATTCTCAATAAATACAGAAATTAAACTAAAACTGGCAACAGCAAGAAAAGTCAGTAATTTCTGTTTGTGCCCGCATTGCTGGAAGTGTTGGCTGAAGACACTGAGGGCAGTAAGATCAAGAGAAACCCTCACACTTGTATGTACAGTGCACATCTTCTGGGAAAAAAGAAGTTAACATGCAAGTTTAAGAGTACAACATTCATCCTGCATCAGTTACCTGCCCACACACACAAGGCTTTAGCAGACTAACAACAGCTAACCTACTTCCCTGCCCAAAGTCCCTTCAAACTCTCAGTCTGACAAAGTCATCCCCTTTGAGGGGGCTGAGCTGCATGGACTCGAAGTTACTTCAGGTCCTAATACAGATGAAACATTAGCCAGACCAACTGCCTATCCTGGAAGGAGCTAGTCTAATGCTTCTTCGAAGTGTTCTGTTATTATTAGTGGGTTTCAAAAGCAGATGTAAACATAAACCACCTCCC
Source organism: Todiramphus chloris collaris (assembly GCA_025345505.1). Classification (NCBI taxonomy): domain Eukaryota; kingdom Metazoa; phylum Chordata; class Aves; order Coraciiformes; family Alcedinidae; genus Todiramphus; species Todiramphus chloris. The sequence goes on along the minus strand of JANVCC010000073.1, from coordinate 7,099,436 downwards.
ACTGCCAGAATAATCAGAGATTACCTGCCCAAGAAAGCTCTTCCCAGTTAACCCTATATATGGTCACACAAACAGCTGGCATTACTTCTTGGCAGATACCCTTCCAGCATCATCCAGATTTAAGTCACCACAAACCACATCCACAGTTAAGAAAATCTATTAGCATGAGTAGAAGATTGACTATTAAAGCAACACTGAAGTCATTATTACCTTTATGGGTTTGCAATCAGATCAACCTTTAAATTTTTTTTTTTTTCCATAAAAGAAAACATACGGACACTTTCAAATAGCTTAAAGTCCCATCAACAGAACATTACAGTGAGAAAAATCACCCTGTAACATCAGGGGAGCAAACCATATTGCTTATGACTTTTTTCTCTTTTTTTTTTTCCTTTTTTCCCCCCCTCCCCCAGAAGAGAACATGAAGTATATATGGAAAGCAAAAAGCAACCTTCTAAAATGCTTGATTGCATGAGCACTAGGTCCAGACTCAAAAGGAAAAATATTTTTCTGTGACTTACCAGAATTTCTCTTTGACACGAGCTTCAAATTCATGCTGACTACAGTACAGATCACAAGAACCAAGAGAACAAGAGGCTTCATCTTTCACTTTCTGTGACAGCTGAAATGCAAACATAGTATGAAGTCTGAATCACAGCTCTTCACTACAACAAAGCAGCAGCTACAGTTAAACATTTCTCAAAGAACTATTACAGGGCAATGGTTTAATCTAGTGAGTTCTGGGTTTATTTTTATGCAGAGGTAGGAAAACATAATGGTTCAAAGTAACTGTCTATGAATAATTTATCTCTATCACACAAAAGGGTTGGGGTTTTTTAAGTGACACTTTGAAAATATTATTTTGCTTAAAAAAAACCACAAGACTTGACTGTTGATTTGAAATAGTACGGGTCTAACGTGGCAGATTTTTATATCTTATGTAAGGCAAAAACCCCACTAGCCACAATTAGTTTTGTCTCATACAAACAGGACACGCGCTTAAAAAAACCTCCACATTGTTTAGGAAGAGATAAAGAGCAGGTTATTCACACAATTTCTCTTAGCAACCTTGTTTTCCCACTGGTGACCCCGTAAAAGTTCCTAAAATAAATTAATGCTATTCCAGAGATTTCTCCTGTCAAATGAAGTAAAGGTGAACAAAATTCACAAGTGAATGAATGCAGGTCTCGGGATTCTTATTAAAAAGGTAAAATTAATCTCTCCTGTGAAGCTTCCAACCTACTTTATATTACATACATTAAAATAAAAGAAAAAAAGCCTACTTTAAGATTTTATTTTTAATTTTATATAATTACTGGAACTAATTCTGGTTCTATTTACACGTACAAGGTCATTCAAAAAACATGGCAAGAGCAAACTGAGGTTCCTTATCTGCACTGAAAAACAGGGAGAACAAATCTGAACTCAGCAAAGCCCATCTCTCTTTCTAAACAAAAGAGAGATGCTTAACTATCAGCTTGAGTCCTCAAATATATGCTTAGCTTGTAAGCAGCTTGATATATTTAGGCCCCAGGAATTCATCTCCATATCCAATACAGACTTTAGACCAGGATCCTTATTCTCACATCTAAATCAGTACGAAATTATTATTTGCACACCAAAAGATTCAGCAAACATAACACTTTCTTTTAAACAGAAATGTACAAAACTACCTGCATGAATAGGCAAAACCAAGGCCAGGAAAACAGAACCACCCCTTAAACACTGCTGTATCCACCCACCCAGCCCACTCGGAGCCCCCTCAGCTCTGGGGCCAGCCCAGACCCCTGCACTCTCAATGTTTGCTCAGCGTGGTGAGAAGCAGAAGGGTGCGATGTCCTGCGGTTTGCTGAAAATTATTCAGTTTAATTTGCCTTTATTACATCAAATACTCTTCCTTTGTAATTCTACTACCAATCTACTGTGTGAAGGAGATGTAAGGAACCCTGTATATATTCCTTCGCACCATGGCAATTACGCTGCTATTCAATTATTTCAAAATTACCACTTAAAACTGAAGTTTTCCCCTCCTCACCTCACCGTACTGCGAGCTATAAATAGGCAGCGGATTTTTTTCCCCTTTGAATTCTATGTTCCCTTGGGCACTTTATGCCTATTGATTCCCCACAGTAACAATACTAAAGGAGTTTTCAAGGAATATTATGCGCTGAAGGTTGTCTGACAGTGCCTAATGGCAGAATTAGTATTCATTCTTCCTTAACCTCTCCTTGGAGTCCCAAAATTCTGAAGCAAGCGAGGCCATCTTGACAAGAGAGCTTAAAAAAGTAATTGAACTAAATCTTTTGACAGATAATTGTAATGATGATGTTATGCTAGAAAGATTTTCAAGTGTAGCTTTGCAAATTACTTTCCTCACTCTCCTCCCTTCAGTTATTACAGATAAAGTATGTAACTCCTAGGTCTTTTTTCGTGTGGGTCCCACCACAAATGAGCTATACATTCAATACACTTAAAAATTCAAAGCAAGTTCTGCTGGTCAACATTAATTCTAGAGATGGGAAAATTCTTAGTTCTGTCAGCATTGCATTTTGCTTTCTGAAGCCCCGGGCTCACCAGGACAGTCAGTCTCTGTACCTGCAAATATCAGGAAAATAGAGTGGGAAGAGAGCAGGAGACTGCTCCACCACCCAGCCATTCACAGCCTAGCCCAGAGCCTCAGCTTGTCCCATCTGACACAATCCCACCGAAGCCGGCATGAAAATACATATCAGACTTTGAGGTGTCATCTTCATCGTGCTAGACATCCCACCAGAAGAAGGCTGGACCAGTCACACCAGCGTGACCAGTGGGTTAGCTGAGACAACAGACTGCTATAGACAAGGTTCTTCAAACTGCCATACAAGAGATGATTTTTTTAAAACATACAATTCAACAAAGAACACAGGTATGGTGTAAGATGTATTAACCTCAGAAGAATGTCAAGTGGGCAGAAGAGGGAAGGCTGTATGTGTCCAGGACAAAGTCTCTGAATTTCCTCAGGAGGAGATTTCCAGGACACAGCCTGACAGGACTCCCAGCATGTCTCCCAATGGGATCAGCCTCCCAACCCCCTCCCCTAGGCCATCTGCTCACCTGTAAAGCACTGGGATGGACTTTGAGACTCGAGACAATCCTGTGTTAGACTTGCTAGCATTTCTGGAAAGAAGGGGGAGAGTGCCTATGATCTCATGAAGAAGATGAATAAAACTATGCTAGCTTAAAGAGATATCAGACGGGATAAATCAGTTAGCATTCAATACCATTTTTATACCATCAAGGCATTTTCCCCCAAGCAGGGCTGGTTTTGTCATTCGACAAACGTTCCCCGTCACAGGCACCGAGCAGCGTTTCCCTGAGGAGCTGCTTACACTGATGCTGCCAACTCCAAGTAGAGTAACAAGAGTGTAGTTCTCTACTGGATACACCTCAAGATGGGGATCAAGTTTAGGACCACTCCCAGAAGTGTGAAGACAACATCTTACTTAATAAGGATACAGAAATACCAACTACAGCTAATTTGCCCGAGACCACTGAGAGAAGGCAAACACAGATTCAAGTGCTGTTGGGAAGCCTGAAAGAATCACTAAAGTTAATCCAGCCCTTGGTGTGACCTGCCAGCATGCATTTGTTTTAAGACAAGGGAAGTTGATACCACCAGAGAGAGAAACGTAGGAAAAGCAAGGTGTGATGACTTTATTCTCGATTATTCCACTGCTAACAAGGCCACCTCTTCCCTCCCCACACTGTTTGATGCTACAGACCACCAATTTATGCAGCTTCCCCAGTCTGCTGCAAGCACCCAGCAGCTACAAGGGGAGCAGGCTGTGATGCAGCACCAATTCTGTTCTTCTAACAGAAACCCTGACTCCCACATGCTGCCCAATGCACTTCACCTGTGTTGCCAAACTCAGCTTGGAAATGCACGTCCCACTTTCCTCATGTACTTCTTACTGTCCTTCCAGCACCCACTTCAGCTCTTGTAACTGCCCAGACTCAAAAGAGCTTCAACTAACAAGGTTAGAAGAAAACACTTAGGAACAAGCAGGAAACCAAAGCATTAATATTCTGCACAAAACCCAGCACTGAGATTCCCAAGTTCCCACTTTAAATATGATTTAGTTTTGCTCTAATTTCTATCATGAGCTTTGTTGACACAGTGTTCTCTTCTAAGCAAGGCAGGAAGAGCAATGCACAGACCAAGATCTGCTGACACACCATGAGGCTCTGTAGGGCCCGGGTTCTCCCCAGAAGCTGTGATGCAGAAGGTGCTCATTAAAAACAACAGCCCACCTCTTTAGTGGTTTCCAGCTGTCAAGCTTTGTTACTTAGAAATCTCATAGAAATAAATTACAGTTTTCACCCCCCCAAAGGATGAAATGCCAACGCTAATTCTTTTGCTTTCTTTACAGTATACTAGATGGTGACTTCTGTTCATTTCTTTTCAAACCATCTCCCCACTCCACGTTTTAAGGCTTTGAATTTTAATATGAACTCTCGTTCAGGTCTTCTCTTGCCAACACACCACACTTTGAGCTGTTTACTATTGAAAGATTTGCAGTCTATAGAATATGCTGGATGGATGCAATCCACAACGGGCACCCATTGTGATACATTTTTGCTGATACCTCAAACACCAATAAAAAAAAAAAAATTAAGACCAGAGATGCACATTAGTTCAAATAATGTACCTTCAGCTCTACTTGGTATGGGACATGCACCATTCTTCGCTCTGTTGCTCAGTAAGCATCAAAGAATCTTTCATTTTGCTTAATTCACTGTGCATCTTCACCATCACAGCCAGCCACTTAAGTTGTCTAAATATGCAATGAGCATTAATTCTACAAGGCAGCGTGCATTCAGCATTCATCTTGCTGGATTTGAGCCTCCAGCGGGCTCAGATCCTTAACTAAATTCACATCTGGCTAATTCTCCTTGTTCAGATGGCATTCCAGGAGAAATTCAGAACTGAGGTAAGTGCAGAGGGAACCCGGCAGCACAAACTGAAAGTAACCATCAGCAATGAGACATCTAAAATGTCTGGGATTATTACTGGCTCAACAGTGTATCAGCTGCACAACAGCAATGCCAGGACAGACCAAGGTATTGTCCTAAGGAAGCAAAGGAAACCACAACTACATACACAGAGCAGCAGGCAAGGTCAGAACACCAGTCTGTAATGATTCGTCCAAAGGCTGCACATCTGGGTGTGACAGAACAGGAACAAACTGTAAAACTCACAGATCTTTTGTGATGTGAGGGGGGTAAACTCGGAATCTTATCAGTTACCTCAAAAGAAACAAACAGCACCACTCCACAGGTGCTAACACTGAGGTTTTGCTTCAAAGACTGTAATGTTTCCATTAAAAAGTTAAATATCTTCTAAATGGCAACCACTAAAGTTATCAACAGCAGCATCTTAAGGCTTCAAAAGGCATCTTACAGTATAACACCAAAACAAAAAAAACAGGCTTCAGTGGCAGGCACAAAAGAAAAATACTGTGGATGGCCTTCACATAGTAACTTCTCCCATTAACATTTCTGGCTGCAAAGAGCAGAAGTGATTTTAGTCACATTAAGGTGGCAATCACACTCAACACTATGAGCACACTGCTGGTTTGCCCCATGGAGAGAAAATCCTGCAAGCATTAACACAAGAACCCTTTCCTGCAAGAACTTTCCAATCCAATAGCACCCCAAAGAAGTCCTCATTTGGGGGGGGATGGGAGAGAAGAGGAGCAGGAAATGGAAAAATCCCCAGAAATATTCCAAATACAGATCAAGATTCCAGTATCTATAGAATCACAACGCTAACCAGAGGGGTTAGTGATGAGCTCACAATACAGGCACTCATCTAAATCTCTACTAAGAAAACCTCGACAGAAACCTGAGCAGCACATCTTAACAGATTCGTGAACCAAAAGAACTAGAACTACTCAGCACTGATTAGCAGATCAAGTACTATCAGCTCACACCACACACTGACCTCAGTTCCCTAAGGAACCCGCTCATACAGAATTCAAGTTCATTACATCTTCAAATTGGATTTTAAATCCCTGAATCCTACTCTCTCCCTTACTGCAGCAACTCCTGCACTTGAAACTGCAGAAAGAGCTGTGGGAAGGAACAACAAGACCAACAAAGGAGTGGGAAAGTTGACTATTATCTTTTAAGCCTCACGCCCAGCTGGATGTACCAATCCAGCATTACCCTGGATTCTAACAGAGAACTACTGTTCCAGCCTTAATTTTGCAATATTCCAACTGCACATCCCAGGATATATGGATATGCTTTGTCCACTATCACAGTCTTTAAATTTGAGTAGCCCAGGCCTTTTATAGACATTCAAAGTGAAATACGTGTTGTGGGAGGAGGATTACAGATGTACTTCAAGCCCTCTTGGTTTATGAGGTCAACATAATGGATCTATTAATTTACAGCCTTTTTATCCCCCTAGAGTAGGAGCTATTAATATTCTACATATATTTACTTCTGGAGATTGTGGTTTAATCAATACATGAAGTACCGTTGGCAAGGCAAAGACTGCCAGACCCAGAGAGTTCAGGTTTACAGAGTGGTGCTTAGCCTCTTACTGCTGTGCAGGAGTGCTTAGAAGATTACAGAAAAGCCAGCTGGGGTGAGAAGAAAACACAAAGACAGTCCACACATGGAAAGCTAAACATGTACACCGGTACTGGGGAAAGGGGACTCATTTTAAGAATCAGCTTAAAGCAGCCTAAGTGCTAGAACTGACATGGTTACAGCAAGGCAGCTTCCGAAGCAGCGTGAGCCACAGCAGTAATCGCAGCCACACGAGCAGAAAAAGGAGCCCCAGCCCCAGATGATCAGGTAGACCTCCTAAAGCCAAGAAGGCCACTGAGCACTGTCCCAGGAGGGTAGACTTCTGGTCTGGGATGAACTCAGAGGCTCCTCTCTCAAACCCAGCCCAGCCAGCCCACGCTGAGCTGCGGAGAAGCTCCACTCAGGAAAAAAAGGACTCTCAACCCTGCCTTTCAGATCCCCAGGGGGTAAAAGAGTAAGTTGCTGATGAGAAATCTTAGGCTCCAGAGCAACTGATAAACCCCGTAAATTCCAGAAAACCCCCAGCCTCACCTGACTCCAGCTCTTCAGGTGCTGACACCCAGAGCAAACACCACTGCTCTCAGGTCACGGCCTTTTTCCCCTAAGTGCTATAGATGATCCTTCCTGTGATCACCAGTCTCCTCCACAGAGCCTCAACCACAAAAGGAGAAGATATTTCTGATTAAAGAGAGATATAAGTCCATTCTCACCCACACCAATTTCAAAACTCACACACCACTCTTACATCAATAAAGTCTGTCCAATTCACAGCAGCCTACGCAAGAGCATTATTAAACCAAAAGATTAGATGCTTTGCTGCTTTCATACTCATACCAACCTTGCTACCCAAGCAGCTTCTATAAAAAAAAAAAGCTATTAAAAATGGAGATAGTTCAAAGAGAGGTCTCAATCCTGAAAGATGGCGTGTCCCTTCTCTTCCCTCTCACACTGCTTCTCTCCTTCCCCTTGTGTTCCTCAAGGACCACTACAGAGGTGTACAGAGCACAAAACAGAACTAGACTGTAGCCTGGGCTGCCATCTGCATGCTGAAACATTCCCTGCTTTTATAGAGAAACACCTTTCACAGCCTCTTAAAACAGTCCCCTTTCCGGGACCACAGAAAAGATGGACTGCAGTTGTTACAAGTGTCAGGCGTTTATTGACTTTATATCTGCTCCCCTATACATTCCCACCTCTGCAATACTTACACAGTGACAATATTTGCACTATTCATGGCAAACCCGGGCCACACTCACTGCTGCACAGTAATGAAACAAGTGCCAAGAGAATACAGCTTCGCAAGAGATGTGCTTCGAATTTCATTCCTTGATCTCACTCTTGGCCACATGCTTCCCCAACTAACACACACTACTCAAAGAGGGGAGAATTCACACAAAGAGATGACAGACCAGCTGTTATGCTTCTTACAAACCCCTCTTCCACACTTTTCCACTTAGAAAACAGTTCCAGAGAAGCGAGATGGGGTACTTGGCTCTGCCACAAGCAAAGGCAAGTTGCTTTCACTGTACTCAGCCCCACCTCGTAGTACCTTACAGGGAAAAACACACTCCTGATGAGGATTTTTCCCCCCCTTACGTAACCAGTGACTAGACTTTACCTATACATATTTTGCCAGTTTGTCTGGGTGAAAACAAGAATTCAATTAAGCAAGCAAAAACCAACCCTCCTAGGTTTTGAGAATCGTGAGAAACTACTTACAGAACATTACTTCCAGATATTTGGTGGCAATCTTGGGAACAACGGGGTTTTGTTCTGATGCAGGCCAAAATCAAATTAAAATATGTATTTTACGTGCCATGGAATTGCTTTGCCAAAGAGACATCTGTGTTACTTTACTGTTACGTAAAGCGGTGGGAAGAGGGGTGGAAGGAACTCTCTTCCTGTAGTGCTTTTGGGGGGAAAACAGGCTGCAAAGGAAAGGATTAGCCAAGCAACCCCTGCAGAAATTTCTAACACACAGTCCCTCTCCCACTGTCTTTGTCACTGAACGCAACAGAACCCTCGGTCCTCCATCGATTCCAAGATGGGCTTACCCAGGTCAAGTACCAGATACGAAGGAAACCCTGACCATGAAAGCTAGCAAAAAGGATTTCAGCAAGGGCAAGATCTCTTCCCTTTGTCTTCTTCTCAAGACTGTTTTAAGGAAGATGTATTTTTACTTGGACACCCTGAAAATCAAGTGGCCTTTCAAAGTGCATCTTTATGTTGCGATAGAGTTTAAACGTTCACCTCCCTTCCCAGCACTAAAAACCTCCTGATAAATAACTCAGCATCACGTTGTTTGAGAAAGGCTTAGAAACAGAGACAGAGATGGTTTCCCATGCAGCTCTTTAAGGCTGTTTAATAGCTGTTCACGGTTTAGCATCCCTTGATATTTTCAGCTTGAGCCTCAGTCTGAAGTGAGAGATTACTCAGAGCCTGAACATTTTGGAGAGCAGGGGAAGTCCATACATTATAAATGCTGTATTTGTACTTCATATTGTAAGTACAAATTCTGAGCCCTTTTCCTCAGACACACGGGCCAACATCCCCAGCCAGGAGGGACGACTGGCAGCACAGGGGACTGACACTTGGATTTTTTTTTCCTCCATCTCTGGTCCCACAAGGGCATCTCAACCTAGGACATAGAAAATTTGGACCAAACAGCCTCTCTCTTCCAAATGCCACATAGAAAACGCTGTTTTCTATACCTTTAACTGGGGAACTGTAACAGGTACCCACCCTACTCTCCCCAGGAAACAGCTGTGGCACATTCAGGGAACAAATTACCTTTGCAAACAAACCAAATTCATTTACAGACCCAACCCAGACAGAGCACCTCGCCTGGATGCTCCTTCCATCTCTCAGCAAGCAGAGCATCCCAATGGGTAAGGGCCTCACACATAGTCCCAATTCCCTCCTCCTTGTTCCCCAGCAGCCTACCTGCATCTCTGCCAGGCTCCTCATCCACACTGCCTCCATACACAAGCTGCCCATGACTTCCTCAGGGAACTGAAGCCAGAAGCTGCCCCACACCTCCAGACCCATCCTCTCTTTAAACCCTCCATGGCTCGAGCTTACTGTGCAGTGGCAAGGGAACACCACCCAGGAGAACCTGAGCCCAGAAAGTGTGCTCCTACCTGCCTCCACTTCCTCACTCCTCTGGAGCCTCCTCTGGGCTCAGTGCTGGAAGTCCAGCTTCTCTAGAGGCCCACAGGCCTCTGGCCCCCATCAAAACAGAAACCTCCTTCTCCTCCCTTTCCCACGCTACTGGTCCCTGCTTGATGAGAAGTGAGCTGTCACTTCTGCTGACCTTACCTTCTCCCCACCAGCCTATGAACCCCTCCTGACCCTCTCAGGCTCTTTTTAATCTGACTTCTGTCTGGAGAGTGGCCAGTGCCCCCACAAAGGCTTCCAACAGCTCTGACTAGTGCACTGCTCTAAAGTACATCCACTAGACCGGCAGCCGTGGAGATTTAAAGACATTCCATGGCTCTGCTCTGGAAGATACAAAGCTGGCCGATGCCACACAAGCAGAGGGGCTCCAGCATTTCTCTGGCATCCACTAAAATTGACTAAAGTTGTCTAAGTACATTAATGTGCACCTCATCTTTCTTCTTAACTCTTCTGCAAGCAAGAAATTTCTTGCAATGCAAGAAATCTTCCTCCCTTCTCCCTCCCTCCCCCCCTATTTTACTGCTAAAGCATCAATCACCAAACAGCTTGAAGACAAACCTCCCACGAGCTTCCAGGTACTGTGAAAGTAAAAGGATGGTCTGCAGAGAACCCTCGAGCCCTGTAAGTGGAACAACCAACGATTCATCTCTCCCTCCTGTGCTCACCTGCAGCCCAAGCAGAGGGGGAGTATCAAGGAGGTCCTGCTATCAGCTGACACCCCTGCACATTCCCAACTGATGACCCCTCCCCAGTACCCAGGAGCAGGCCAGAAGCGCGCGCACCCACACACCCAGGGGATGGGGACGTGCTTTCCGACATCCTCGGTCACCAGCCAGAAAGCTTTAGTTTGGTAGGGGAAGGTCTCCCCTCACAGACTGGGATCTGGAGCATGCTGGAGGTGCAAGCTGCTGCCTAGCAACACAAGTGCTCTGCAGGGAGGTCGGAGCATGCCCCTGTCCTCCCATTGCAAGAAGTCTCCTATGCACAGACAAACACCTTCACAAGGACACAGTTCTTCATGATTTCTTAGAAAGCCATCCTGCACATCACCAGTTACAACTTCTGCTTAACCACGGACTCACCAAGTCCCGAAGAGCACTGGCTGTGCCTTGGGTAACTGCCACAAGCCTTCACTTCTCACGTTTGCTGTGCGTAGATTACACCCCACTGGCTTACAGAGCCCAAAATCCCAAACTGCTGCCCGTCCCTCCGTCTCCATCGCCTTCTCAGCCACCTGTCTATTAAGAAGAAAGAACCTGACTCGCTGCAGATTTATCCCCATACTTACCTCTTATCTCCTGCCTCGGGTCTGGCACGAGCAAAGCTTTTCAGCCACTAAGTCCTCCTCAGAGCTGGCCCACCCTACCTCCGGAGAGCAGCCCCTCGCACGCACCACACAGAAGCAGGGCAGGCATCACCTGCTCCCGCAGCCGCGGGTCTGGCAGGTACCACAGACCACCAGGCAGCTGCACAGGTCCCTCCCTGCTAAAAAATAACCGTTCCCTCTAAGCACCGACTGCAAGGGTTTGGGGCGAGTGCCTCGCCCAGGCATAAACGCAATGCCACTCAGACAGTGCCCGGGCCCCCCGAAACAGCCCTTCCCCACCGCCCTTCCCCGCTCCTGCGCGGGCAGCGGCTCACCTCGCCTTGTGCCAACCTCGAACAATTCCCTGAAAAACCTCAAGCCGATGTGCAGCCTGACGGCAAAAATCACAACAGCCACATACCCTAAAAGAAGACTTTTTTTTTAATAATCAGGATAAACCAAAGAGGTTATAAACACTGCAGGGGAGACAAAAAAAGCGCCAGTTCCTGCCAGGATGCTTTTTTCTTCACGATGCAAGTGGGGGTGTTAGGGCAGCAGGAGCAGCAGCTGCCCAAAGCACACAAGCCTCACCGTAACTTTGAGAAACTGCAGCTTACGGCATTTTCCACCAGGAACTTGAGATTCTCTGAACCGTAGCAGAGACAGCAGTCCAGGAACAGGCTCTTTGAAAGCTGCCGCTTTAATCAAGCGTTGGAGAGCGGGAGGATTCGCACCCTTCAGCGCGTTCCGCTCAGACCCCCGAGGAAACTAGCGGAGCCTCACCACCGACAAACTTTCAGAGGCAGGGAACAGATTGCTCAGTCGCCCACCGTTCCGGACACGGTCGCAGCACCGTGAAGCAGCCAAACCTCCAAAGAACCGGCACCTTTCCACCAGGCTCCACAGCATCCTGTAAAAACAGGTCCCGGCGCGTTTTGCCGCGAACCCCCCGGCAGGAACACTTTTCCCGGGCAGCCCCAGGCACGTTCGCGGCGCTGAGTGAGAGCCCCCCGATACTAACCGAGCCCGCCCCCGGTGACAGAAAGCACTCCGGGCGCCTCCGCAGCCGCAGGACCCGATCCGGAGAACGGCGGAGTCACCGCGACAAGACGGATGGTCCCGGCCCCAGCAGCCGCTCTCGCAGGAGCCCGGCGGGGCGGCCCCCGGAGGGCGCGGGGGCGGGGGCTGGGGATGTCCCTGCCGGGAGCCATCGGCAGCGTCCCGGCGGCAGCAGGTGCCGCGGGCTGCCCCCGCCCGCCGCGGGGCTGCGGGAGGGACACGGCAGCAGCCGCCGCTCAGCCCCGTCCCGCGCCCGGAGGGGGCGGCCCCGAGGCCGTACTCGTTACACACCCGAACTTTGTTTTATTTCTGTGGGAAATTGTTTTGAAAACAAAAGAGAAGAGACATGGGATTGCCGCGAGGAGCGCCGCGCGGCAGGACTCACCTCCCCGGCGGCTCCGCTCTAGGTCTCCATACCGGCACGGCCCCGCCCGAGGCCGGCGGGCTGCGGACCGGCCCCTGCCGCGGAGGCAGGGGAAGCTGCGGCCGGCAGGGGTGCCGCTGCGGGGGCGGCGCGGGCCGCCCGTCTGCGCGGAGCGCGGCTTCCCGCCGCCGCCGCCGCGGAGAAGAAGACGAGAAGGAGGAGGAGGAGCGGACGCTGCCCCGCGTCGAGTTACGGCGGGCGGGCGGGCGGCGGAGCCGCGGCGCGGGGAGCGGAGCGGGACGGCGCTGCCCCCGCGCTCGCGACCCCGCACGCGGCAGGTGCGCCCGCCCGCCCCGCGTAGCGAGACCCGCAGCGCCCCCTGCCGGCCGCGCCCCGCCCCCGCCCCGCCGTCCCCAGCCGGGCCCCGGGCCGGCAGAACGCGGCCGCCAAAGCCCCTCGCGCCCCGTAAACGGGCTGTACGAAATAAAACAGCGAGTTCTAAACCCCCTCGCGCCGTTCCGAAGCGCCCAAAGTTATCAGCGGGCCGCGCTGTGGCTGCGAGCCGCGCAGCGCTGGAAGGGGGGGCCGAGCGGGGCCAGCACCGCAGCTCGGCGGGAACACGGAGGGCACAGCTCCCTGAGAGCTACCTGAGCGCTGGGCCTCGGGACTGGAACGACAGGCGACCCCCCAGGGCTGGCGGCCACCAGGAGAAGGCCTCCTGCCCCGTAAACTCGCTAATTTATAGCGGGGGTGACACTGATGGTCCAGAATACTTCTGTTGGGCGGCTTGGGTCAGCTGCCCTGGCTTCTGCTCCTCCTGGCTAACTCAAAACTCCATCTGCTCCGTCCAGCTAACACAAAACGGCTGAAGACCCCCATACCACAGCTGCCCGCAGGTGAAAACAATGTGTCTTACCAACTTTGCTCTCCTCAAATCATCACCCAGCTGCTGCCAATGTACACCTGCCCCACCTGGGGCCACAGCGCCTGAGAGGAGCAAATGAGCACTCCTCTTGGAGCAAAGCCCAACCCCAGAGCTCTTGCTCCAGCTCTGACAATGCTCACAGCCGCTCTGGCTGCAGCACCTGCACCAGTTTCAGGTGCGGCTCGTCCCACGGGTTACCACGTCTGCACCAACGAGGGACAGGCTGCTTTCAAACCCACCGCACATTCTCATGCCATCATTAGCACCCTTTAACCAGACTGCCTTGAATGGGATCTGGTTAAGTTTCTCCACCCCAACTTTGCTTCTGACATGGAACATCCATGCTTTTCTACAGCATGGCAGGGTTATTTTTAGTTTGCCTATGCTGCTTTTTGTTTGCCTTTAAATATCTTAGAATGGCTCTGTGCAGAATATAACCTCCTGCTTTTTGCTCAGGTTCACAGGAGGACCCAGGTTTGTCGGGCACCTGCAGTACAGGCAGAAAATTCATGGGCCAAGTTTCTAAGCACGCTCATGTAAAGTGCTGTGACTTTACAGTGATGCTGCTTGGACTGACTTGTGCTGTCGCAGGGCGTGTGGTTGTCACTCCTTTGTGTGACCCCTGCGAGGCTGCAAACACCGAGCAATGCAGCAGTGAGAAGCTCAGAACCCACACACGTGAGCAGCATCCAGCCAGGCACAGGAAAATATCCTTCTTGTGAGACCCTCACCATAGAAGTTAATGTCCCCTCAGCACCCAGCCCTCGCTCCAGTACAGCTGAGAAGAGCTGGATCCTGTTCAGTCACACACAGCCCGCCTCAGCTACGCATCAGTGTCAGCATCTTTGCAATTATTGATGCCAAAGCCAAGAAAACACTTGGCTCTTCTTTCAGATCTTTATCACGTATGCAGAGCTGACAATTAGCAGAATTGTCAGCTATAAACAAAGCAAATCCAAACTAGGTATCATACAGGGACAACGGAAGTAGCAGCATTTTCACTCATTTATCAGAGTGTAACTGTCCTCTAAAACCTCGTTTGACTTGAGGAGCTGCTGAGGACAAACAGCACAGGGCTGCTTTGTTCTGCAAGGTGAGGCAAAGAACAACCAAACACGACGACTCTTCCCCATCCCAGGGAGGGCTCAGCACACACGTGGTACTCCTACGTACAGTAAATGAGCAAAACTGTTGTAGTGCAGGAATGTGACACAAATCAATAAACTAGCCCGTTTTTACTGCCCGTATAAATCTTTCAACTAATTAGAAAGAGCCAGTATGTTGCCAGGAGACCTTGCTTCTCCATGTGACACAGCCTTCTTCACCAAGATGCTAATACCTTTGCTGCAATTTATAACCTCTGACACTTCAGCTGCTCGTTCATTTCTCCTGGCATGATTACAGTATAAAAGTGCTATTTTTTTTTAATTATTTATCAAGTCACTTACTAAAGTCACTTTTTAGCCAAATTAAAAGATTAAAAGCCTAGAAATAAACCATCCTATGGACAGTGAATTATACAGCGAGGTGAAGCTGTATTTAATGATACCTTGAATTTATTTTGAACTTTAGGTGAATAGATAAGGCAGTGCCATTAGAGATTCTTCAGCATTTTGTAAGCCAAAACCCCTTAACGCTACACTATATGAATGTATACATTAGTCATTTAAAAAAGAGGGGAATATACCATTTTTTTACGTTTGTTTCCCTTATTCTGATCTCATCTCAGCCCCCTGTGGAAAGTAATCCATTGCACGGACAAGAGCAACATGATACACAGCTGTCAGTCTTAGGTAGGCTCCGTAGGAATGGGAAGAAGAACGTAGTATTAATAGAGCAGAGGGCATCAGCTTTCAGAGGAACTGTAGGAACAGCCTGCCATGCACCAAGCCTTACACTAATTTCAGACACGCCACTGAAGAAGTAACGAGACCTGTTCTGGCCTTTGTTTCTGACATTTTTCTCTCTTATTTTCATATGTTTGATGAAGCAGGCTCAGGACCCCAGCTAAGACATCCCAGGTGCACTGTGTGTTGTAGATACGCAGAGGAACAACAGAAAATAATGCATCTGATGTTGATAAAAATGGGAGAAAGAGAAATTACTCACACTGTCATACCTGTCCATACCAGGAAGGGACATCCAAAGAGATAGATGAATCTGGGCAATGTCAAGGAGTAAGTCTGTGGAGAGCCAGGAACTGAATGCATCACTTGGAATCCCATTTAGTTCTTCAATCCTTGATTTGTTAAATCTCTCCATTTTTCCCACTCACCCAGTTATTTCATGATGGGGTATTCTAGAGTTTGCATCCAATGCAGTAATTCAGTGAAAAAGCCTCTTTTTCACCAGCTTCAGTTACCTTTGGCAGAGTCCCCAGATACACTTTCTTAACCAATTTTAATCAATCTATGCGTGGATTCACCTCCAGCCCTTACAATAAGATTGTGGCCAAACATCCTCTTCTGACTGCCACCAGCAGAGGCTGTCCTCTCAGCTGCTCTTTTCACATCTGCCAAGGATTGAGTGCTTTGTGCCTGGTCCTGCTTCAGTCAAATAAGGTAGGGTTGGTTCAACTTTAAAGAGCAGAAATTAAAGAGCTCCCACCTGAGCAGCTTGCTCATCAGAGCCAAGGTACAAAGTGAGCAGCCCCCAGCATGAATAGGGTAATCTGGTGGGCATAAATTGCCCTAATAAACCTTATCACTAACACACCTAGTTCCAGAAGGGGCCATTGTCCATGGCTGTGACCAGGGAACCCCCAGTCTCACCATGAACCTCTGCTTCTGAATCTATACGATTCTCACCTCTTTCTTGCCTGAATGGGAAGATGACAGGATGAGAGGATTCACAGCTGAGTGAAGTCCCGTTTGTTGACTTTATGTTCCTGCTTTGTGCATAGCAGCACAGATTTGGGTCTGATCTTTGGGCAGTAGGGCCACACGTGGAAACTCCGTGTGTGTGTGTGTGTGTATGCTCCTGCTCAGAAGAGACCCTGTGATGACCACCATAAGCAAGAGGAAATAAGGCTGAAAGCTAAGTCCGTCTCTCTGAAAACACCATCAACCCTTCCCATTATTAATTATTTAATTAATTCAGCAGGCAGTGCTGCTGAGCTGGTAGATAAACCCATTGCAGCCAGGCACAAGCACCCAGCCTACCTAAGCCCAGGTGACAATGACAGACCTGCAGGGCTGTAGAGTATCCCCCACTCCCACGCTGCATCTACCACCTCCAAGCCCACTGCATTCTACTGCCCAGGGCCCCGTGCTCTCCACAGGCTGCTCTGCCAGCAACACCCATGTTGCTGGAGCAGAGAGGGAGAAGCACTGAACCACAAGGATGCAAGATGCTGATGCTGCAACAGCAGAGCACGGAAGGGACCTCATCACAGAGACTTGGCAGGGCTGCGTTTACACGGGACAAAAGCCAAAGCAAAGAGAGCCTGATGTGAAAGCAATGAGGAGGACGTCGGCGGCCGGATAACACCGGATGAAGGATTAGCTACAGGAAGGAATAAACTGACAAGGAGAGAATCCTGCCTGGCTGGTAGCAGCCATGATTCTGATCACCGCTTGTCAGGAGATAAACATAGAGCTGCATAGTAACATATTTCCAGTTCAGCTCTGCAAAGAGGGAGTTTTAATAGGGTGCCAATTCCCTTCAGTTGGAGGGACTCGCACAATAATGTCACTGCTGTTGACTGAAGTTGCACACAGACAGCATAAAGCAGCAGTAAATGCCAAGATTTCAAAAATCATTTTGCATCTGACATTCTCTTGAGTTATTTCAAGTGAAAGATAAATGCAGTATCTTCCAAGCAGTAATCCTATTTGATACCAACAACATACACAAGTAGTTAAGTTTGGAATAGGGTAACTTTCTCACTTTTATGCTTGAAAGCTGAAGATAAAATTATTAAGCATTTTGCATGTACAGAGTGTAAGAGGAGTGACTGCTCTGCATGAGTATATGGATTGGAAAATAAGAATTCTGGTCCCCAAGGAATACCATGACAGGCTTACAGCAGAGATAACATCTTCATGAAGGAGGCATTATATTCTTGTAAACAAGATAGAGTGTGTTGACTATTTACTTGCCTCTCTTGACTGGCCAACAGAAGAAATGGTAGCACTGTTATGGATTAATTAAAATCAGAAACAAATTCTAGTTTTGCTTTAATAAAGCAAACAGCTATGAAAGCTTGTTAGGGAAACTGCTCAAATGGAGAGCTTTTTTTTTTTACATGCAGAATAGTTTGTGGAGCAGAAATGTAAAATCCACTAACAGATAGTGGAAATCTGCTTCCATTTCCCATTGAGAATTTCTCAGGCAAGATAAAGATGAATGCTGCCTTTGCCTATTTATTTCACTTTTTGGTGGGAGAACCAATAATGAGCTAGAAAAAGGTGGGCAAGGGGGAAGGAGTAAAAATAATTAGCACACACAAACTCTCTCACTGGTGATTTCTGTCCTCTGGATGGCATGTAGCTACACAAACAGTTGATCCAGCAGTTCTGAGACCTCTGGTGAGCACTGACAACATCCTAAAACGCACCAGCTGCTAACAATAGAAGTGTCTTCCCTCAGCCCCTCATTTCTCCTCCCTTCGCCCCCTTTCAGTTGTGCTGTATCTCCAGCAAAACTGTGATTGGCAGAGACAAAAGATTTAATGCAAGTTGTGCTTCTTCTAACATCCCATGAAATTCAGAGGAACTAATCAACGCTGGATTCACTTGTGTTTCACAGATCATTTTTGTTGGGCAGTATTTAATCATCATTGCATATCCCACTACAATACAGAGTTTGGCAAACTCATCTTGGAACAGCTCATTTGGTGCAAACTTAGATGATATATGAACTTAAATGGTAAGAAATTACTGAGAAGATGACAAACAGTTAGTTTTAGATGCCACAAGCTGAGGAAAAAGAGGTATGTTGTTTAAAATGATCTCATTGTATTTTGTACCTCTGTCCTCATAAAATGCAAATTTCTGCAAGCGGATGCTTTGAAAAATCTACTTTAAAAAGGAAAGAAAACCTAGGAATCAACAAATACCAATGCTGATCTTTTCTGGTTTTCTATTACAGATTTCTTTCCCCACCTTTATTTTTTGCCAGTGCTTCTAGAAAAGAAGAAATGAGTACAGGGCTTTCTTCACCTCTTTGTGTTCGTAGCAAATAATAGAAATTTTAAATCTGCTTGTAAAAATCGTCCTGTTTTGCACTGCTGTTCTGCTCAGATTATCATATTTCAGGCCACAGAACAGAGCAAATCATAACAATGAAGGGAAAGACACAACAAATGGTCCAAAACTCTGGACTGATGGCACAAAACTGCAAATTACGTTTCTGGACAGAAGCTACACATATTTGGGGTAGCTTATATTTAGTTGAATAGTGGATTTTCCAGGTCAGCTGGCAAAAGGAAAAGAAAAACTTCGTTCCTGATGAAAATGAAATGGAGTTTCAGAGCAAGGAAGAAAAGTGGTAAAAATAATAATAATAAACTTCAAGTGTTGTTTTGTATCCTTGTTCACAGATAGATAAATCATGTATTAAACCTACATACCGGGATCATTCTGCAAACAAGTGTCTCTTTTCCTAGTTGACCAACACCATTACTAAAATGTAAAGTTCAAGGTTTAATTCTACACTCTGATTCTATTGCTTCCCCAAAAGATAACTGGGTTTCAGCTCAAGCAGAAGCACCGGGCTCACCTGACAAGCAGAAAAGGAGAGTTTGGCTGTTCCCACTTATGTGTGCACGAGGGTGCTCCCTGTCTCTGCACGCTCACATCCTGCAGATGCTGATGGAGCTGCCAGAGAGAGCAGAAAGAGCCAAGCGTGTTAAATGACCCATGCTGCATAGCTGCAGCAGCACAGCTCCCAGCTAGGGTAGCTCATGCCAAGCTCCAGGTGGGGAAGGTTGGAGAGGGGAGCAGCAGGAGCCTGGCTCAGCTCCTCCGAGCACAGCCCAGAGAGGCCAGAGGCCTGGTGAAGAGGCTCACGTGCCAAGACCCTTGCTGAAGCCCTCACTTCACCTTGAGGGCAAACGTCGGCATTAAGATCCTCTAGTTTCTACGTAA
The DNA here is from genome assembly GCA_025345505.1 of Todiramphus chloris collaris. Taxonomy (NCBI): domain Eukaryota; kingdom Metazoa; phylum Chordata; class Aves; order Coraciiformes; family Alcedinidae; genus Todiramphus; species Todiramphus chloris. The sequence goes on along the minus strand of JANVCC010000073.1, from coordinate 7,079,937 downwards.
CCTCTTTGGAAGAAAAGAGGTTCCTTCATTTTTCTGAGGTGTACGTACATGAAATACATTTGGCAAGAAAAAGGTGCTCCACACTTAGACACCTGCACATCCACTCACTCACCTGGCAGGCTGCTCCAGCGTGACCTGTTTGAGTAGTCCTCTGATTTATCACATCAGTAATTCAATTTTGATGTCAGTGTTTCAAGGTCTCTTGAATTTATATCCTATGAAGGAGGAAAAAAAAAAACCAACCAAAAAACACATAGTCAAACACATTGGCAGCAGTCAACAAAGCAAAGCTATGCTAAAATACATTTTCCAGCCTTACCTGTTTTAATGTGTGGCAGTAAACGCTTTTCAGGACATTTGTTTCCAGGCTTTGTCATCCTCTGTTGTCCATGCATTCTAAGGCACTGAATTCCCTTCTCTCGGTACATCTGCAAAGAGAAACATTTATGGAAATAAAGGGATATGATTTAATCTCTGATTCAAAGGCTGAACGGTGGCTTTAGATACAGCATTTTGGTTGGGTTTTTTTACTATGCCTAAACCAGTCCTGCCCTCCAAGCTGTCAGTGAGTTCATTTCCTCAAAAGCAGTGAATGTTATCAAAGACAAAAAACCAAAACAAGTCAGTGGAACTGGAGCTAACAGCTTCAAAAACACCTTTGATTGCCAATGCTTTTGGCTCGTGGTAACACGGTAATGTTCTAAAATTGGCTGGAATTTCTGTAAGAAGCTGTTCAGTGTATTTCAGACTTGAAGGATTCTTACCTATGGAAAAATGTCAGTACTTGGAAGTATCAAGTAACATCAGAGTAATAACATTAGAGTTATACCCCGTCTTAAAGGAAACAGAACACACATGCTGAAACACTTCCTTAGTTTCTATTCTGAGTATTCATCTTCCCTGGCAGACAAGAGGTGGAAGACAAGTGCATAGGTATGTCTGCTCCACACAGGCACATGCTGCCCATGCTCTCCAGCCTCCACCTCCAGCAGGCAGCTTCCATCAAACTGCTGAGGGCCAGAGGCACATCTTGTAGTTCCAAAATAAAGGAGCCACTATTTGGAAATCAATGTACAGCACCAGTTGCCTGAGCAGAGTGGACGTGTCTGTTCTCTTGGAATTAAATAACCACAGCTTTGGAGCAGGCACATCTGAGACAGCCTTAGCTCAAGCAGCAGAATCACAGCATTGACTTCAAGCACTTCACAAGATCCAAAGAAACACTCTTTGCAGTGTAAACTCTACAGCCCGAAAGCTTCTGAGAGAGGGACACATCCAAAGACTCAAGGGCAGGGTCTGGGAAACAGGGAGGTCTTTGCTGAGCTAGGGAACAGCATGAAGAGGAATCAAAGCAGCCGTGTGAAATGGTCACGTGATGGGGACATGATAAAAACAACTGAAGAGTGGAGCAGAGAGTGCATCCTGCTGGAGAAATGCCAGTCACCATCTCTCATGACCATGAGGGGGGAAGAATAGGTTTAAAACTGGGAGAAAATCATGGTTTTGGGGAGGATTCTGGTGATCAGCATATCTGGAGAGCCCCAGAGAGGTTGTTCATTAAAAGCCCTCAAGCTGCAAGAGCTGCTCAAACAGCCCACCCCATGCAACAAACCCAACACCACTTCTCTGGAGGGATGAAGACAGACTTGGTTAAACCCTGAACTCTGCAAACAACAAGGGGAACACAGAGAGTGCATCTGGGGGGCAGATGGGAACAGAGGCAGGAAAAGCATTATAAGAAACACCACAGTTTTACTAGAGGTTGCTGTGAAGAGGACCCAGTTTAAAGACAACTGCAACAATACATTCAAGAGCAAGTCTGGCTGGAAAGCTACAGACCGTTGATGGATAGCTTTCTGAAGTTCATTTCAATTCCAATTCCCTTCCTAAATCCCTGGACTCTGCTTCAGAATGGCAATGCTTTGCCTACTGAGGGTACCCTGGAGGTTGCTGTCATTTCCCTATTCCTGAGAGAGGGACTAAGACAGAGTCATGGTCCTTTCAGGGATCTGAGATCACTGAATCATGTCCTCCCTGGAGTAATCAGAACCAGGAGAAATATCAGAAATAACACTTTCTACACTGAAAACGGAAGAGAATTCTTAAGCAGTCCTCAAATTTACAGAAGTGACTTTTCCATTGCTCCTCTGACAGAGCTTGCCATTCCTTCCTCTGCCTTATTGTCACCACAAATCTGGTGCAGTGCAGACAGCAGAACTAATCCACTAAGGGTGATGAACACAATATATGATGTTCTGAAAAGTTCTCAGATCAAGGTTTCTTAAAAATAAAGATTGTAGAGCAAGAATCAGCGTTCAAGGGCAGTCAATCAGATGTCTGAATTATGTCCTGCCTTTAAAATACACAGTGGATAACAGTTTTTAAATGGTGCCTGTAAAAGCTACTATGTGTGCTGTACCTTGACATTACGTCCACAGTGAAGTACTTACTTCCAGGGTTCTCCCCATTTATAGGTCTTTTATTCTGCTTCAAACTAATCAGAGCAGCTGCTCCAGAATGTAAAAAGAAAAAAAGCAAACGTATGATTTACTGCCAGATTCCCAGTGAGCAAAAGGGCACACACCCATCACTGCAGGCAAGCAACAAGCAAGCAGAAGAAAAACGATTCAGAGCAACAGAAGGAAGGTGAGAGGGAAGGGGCTGTGGGCTGGGCAGGAGTTACCTCATCAAGGTGAGCCTGTACAAGGCCAGCCCGACATGGGGAGGTTCTTACAGGATTGCAATGGGATTACAGCAGGTATCTACATACTAAAGAGGCCATTAGCTTCAAAGAACCACTTACTTATTATCCCTTTCAGTAAAAAGCCGTGGGCCCCAAGCTCACAAAGAGCATAGGAGCATGCTTAGCTCTGGCTGTCAGTGGATCCAGACCTCAATGCCCAGGCCAGGGGGCAGCAAGGTCTCCTGCCCTGGTAAGACTCCTCCCTACCTGCTCTTCACCCCAGCACTAGTGACCAGGAGCAGGCTACTCAGTTACAACAGCCAGGATGCTTAAAACAGCACTTCATCCTTCTCAAACTGGGAAGGAGAGACTGAGTACCTTCTGTCACTTCCAGGGGCAGAAGAATACCTTGGAGATATTCATCCAGCTTGGTGTCCTCACTGCAAAAGAAGAACCTCAAAAACCAGCATGAGTCGCTTCTAGTTCCAAAGGTTTTCCTTATGACTGCTTCAGGACTTGCATCAGAGCTCAATCTTCACCGACCCATTCCTTTATGAAACTCTCCACTTACCTGCACACCCAGAGCTGAGGTTAGCTACATAAAAGCATCTGGAAGCCACATCAGTGCAGCTGTGTGCCTGCTTCAGGCAGTGGGTGAAATTCCTGGAGCACCATTTCACACTGCCCAGGGACAGGGCTGCAGCTTCGCAGTGTCCTGTGGATGTGCATTCACCTTCCACTGCATCCAGCCTGCAGCAAAGCCAAAGGACATGAAAGCTCACCCAGGTATTGCTGAGGGTAGGGAATTCTTGGGTTACTTCTCCAGTCTCTTCCAGTGTGACTTGTTCACCTTCTGCTAACTGTTCAGCCCAAGCTGAAGGCTACAAACACCACTGTGCCCCTGCTCTGGAGAGGTCTCCTCCAACACTGGCAGATCAGCCTTGTGAGGGAAAGCAGATTTGTCCCCTTAGCATGTCATCTCATGTTTTTCAGCAGGAAATTTAGATTGCACTTATCTAATTAATGGAAAACTGGGATAAACAAGCAGATTGCTTATTTCAATTATGTGTACAGTGCCTGCAGGGTTACCATTTAAAAAAATCACAAAGAAAACAGTCAAGATGGGTAAAAAGATGCAGACAGGAATATACAATCTGCAGCCTACCTTGACGACAATTAAAAACACCTCTCCACCAGGAGTGAAAAGAGGGAGCTTATTCTTGGCAAATGAGTATAATTCAGATTTTTTCAGCCATCTGTAAATAACATTTACCTGGAGCAGCTTTCCATAATTAAATGATTTCCTTACGTGTGTTGCACACATCCATCTGCGTAGAGAGGGAATAACTTGCTCAAAATAAAGACAGAGAAGGAAAGCAAGCAGGAGCTCTCCATTAAGTTTCCCTCAGAGGCAATTTCTCCGGAATCCCCCAAATTCCATGAAGTCAAGCACCTGCTCTTCTTGCAGCTTAACTTACTGAAAGATGCATTACCTGGACAAACAACCCTCTCTCTAAGCAGCTTAACGAGTTTGTGTAAATGTTTGAGCTATTGTAAAGAGGCAAGAAAGTCATTTCATATCCTATTTGGAAAGGTAAACAATTTTCTTGTTATTTTGGGTCCTTCAATTATTTGCACTACCATATGGATTAGATGAATACCCTGTGGGATGGCTGGTTTGGGTGATGTGACTCACAGGTAGCAAAAGGTTCAAAACTGGGAGTGAAGAGTGGTTTCTAATTCAGTTATTTTAATAATTAGATGCAAACCCAAGTCTGTTGAACGACTTGATTTCTATTTAGTAAGAATGTTAGAGTGATGATCAAAATTCATTGTTCAGCTGCATTTGGAAATTAAAATGTCCAACAATGCCAGCACACTGAATTCCTCTGCTGCTCTTCTGTGTAAGCTAGCTGACTGTAAACCCAACACCAGAGTTACTTCTTTTACCTTCTGTATTCAGTAGATGCCCATGTTCAGTAATAAGCAGGATTCATTGAGATATGTGACATTTCATCTTCCTCCTCTTCATCTGGTTCTTAGTTTATTTTCCTAAGCACCTGTAGGAATGTTTCCCCCTTACAAAAGAAAAAAAAAAAAAAGATACAAAAGATACAATAACTTCCTGTTCAAAGCTCTCTATGTGACTCACTATGTGAGTCTCACTGACCAAAATTTAGCTTTAGAATATCTTTAGAAGTAAGCACTTCATTAGTATCACAGTTAGAATCCCTCACTCAGAATAAACTGGAGGACCAGGTTCTTTACTGGTTTACACACAGATTGCAGTGATTGAGTCAGAAATCTCCAGAGACAGACAGGATTCTCAGTCTGAGAAAATAAACTTTTCACATTATCAAGTGCCCAGCCATTCCTGTGAAGCTGTGCAGTGATCAGTGATCATCATCTCAGATTCAATTGCATTAATGGGATGAAGCCAAATCAACTGCTAGTTTGCAATGAATATCTCTGAATCATTATTTGCATCTTCTCAGCCACAGAGGTGCTGCGTGACAGGAACTAATTTAGTACCAAACACTCCAGGGAAAAATGCACCAGCTGTGTCAATGGTTCTGATCCCCTGCAGAAGATGTGTCCCAGAAAGAAGATTTAGGAATAAAGTTTATGCAACACATGGCCAGGATATACAGCCTTTCTTCTTACACGCTAGCTGGTGTTGTAGGGACCCCACAGGTATGACCAGAGACATTTGAGACATAAGCAGCTCACACCAAGCTACAAATGCCACAGATCCTCTGGAGAGGAGCAGATTCCTGCCCTCCACCAAGCACAGCCTGGCCCACTATGACACACGGTCCCCAGGGGTTGCAGACCCCACAGGAATGTAAACTGCTCAGGACTGTAGGATAATCCAGGCTAGAAGTGACTTCTAGTCCAACCCCCTGCTCAAAGTAGGGTCAGCCATGAGATCAGACCAGTTTACTCTGGGCTTTTGGGATCCCACTGGGTCTTGAAAAACTCCAAGGACAGAGAGTGTGTGACCTCCCTGGGTCCCTGTTTCACTGTCTTCATGGGGACAAAAAAAGTTTCACTTATGTCCACTTTTATCTGAAGTTATGTCTACTGTCTCTCACCCTTCCACACACCACTGTGAAGAGCCTGGCTCTGTCTCCTTGATGCTTCCTCATAGGCACAGAGAGGCTGCTATTGGGTCTCCCCAAAGCCATCTCTTTTCAAGGTGAACAAGCCTGGCTCCTTCAGCCTTTCACTGTGGGGCAAGTGCTCCAGCTCCCAGGCATCTTGGGAGCCCCTCTGCTAAACTCACTGCAGTCGACTGACGTCGTTCTTGAATTGGAGGACCCAAAACTGGACAGAGTATTCAAAATGCCATCCAGTAAGTGCTGAGCAGAAAAGGACAACCACTTCCCTCGAACTATTGACTATGCTTCTGGCAAATCAGAACCTCCACCTGTAAGACCACAGCCATCAGTTCTGCTTTTCAGTGCAATGAGACACTGCCTATCAACATTATCAAACATCAAAGGCACCTTTAGAAACGGCCAGGTTCAGAGCTCAGCTGAATTGCTGGAGTGCTATTGATAGATACAGGAGGGCTTTTAGTCCAGATTTGCTAACAGTGGCACTCCAGAGCACTATGTTCACAACACCCCACATGGGACATAACAAACGCATGCAGAGCAGTTATCTGAGCCTAACATGCACAGTGGCCATCTGTCCAGCACATCTTCAGTCTGGTAGTCTGTGTTGCTGGACATACAATAATCATCATCTAAATCAATAGGCCAAAAGGAAGCAACAGCTTTAGTCTACCTAAATGAATCCACCCTGGCTGTTTTCTTGGTAGCTATTGAGTGGAGTCTGCTAATGTAACCGAGATCCGAATCCAGCGCTGGGCTTGTAGGAGTCAATGCAAACTGCGGCAAGTAGCTCGACCTACTTTTCACCATCTAGATGGAATTCATCCTTGCTCTGCTGAGTTAGCACTAAACCTATCCAATTCTCTCAGGCTCCAGTCGCAGGTAGGACTCAGTGCCATAAGATAACTAAATCATACGCGTGACTGAAATACCCCAGATATTATGAAGCATGCAAAAGAGATGTAATCAATTTTAGAACAAAGTAAAATCTGAAGTCATTTATCCTACTTCCACTAATATCTAAAGATAAATAAAGTCATGCATTAAATATTTCCATCGCTTTTGTTCCAGTGGTGAAAATCTGCTGGCAAGTACTAGAAATCAAAAATAAACATCAATGAAACGCAACAACAATCATGAAAGTGGAAAAAAACCCCAAGTACAGTACATTTGCATTCAGCACAGATTTTCCAGTCAACTCCCTTTCCAACAGGAGAAAGGGTGAGTTTTGGCAACTCCATCAAGCAAGCAGAACTAGAGGAAAAGCAGGTTCTTTTTTGCCTCGGGAAGCTGAATTCCATCATCTATATCCCAAATACAAAGTCCAATACACTCTCAATTAGGTAGGCACAATCTCCTTTGATAAAAAAGAGTAAAATGCTGTATCAGAACAAAACAAAACAAGGAGCTTGCTTTCTCAAGCTAGAGACATTTTTTTATACAAGGAAGGTATAAAAAACAACTGCAAATTCAGTATTTCTGAGCCTGCACAGTCAGAGCACATGGTTTAACAAGCCTCATGAACCTTCACCCAGCTTAGCACCCCTTAGCAGGAATAAAGGAAAGGCATATAGTTTGGAAAGCTGAATGTTGTTCTTGGTATAGTCTTCACTTTATGTTTTATAAGATTTTTGAAGCCAGTTGTCATCTTCTGCCTGTGAAATACAGCTTCCTCTGATTTCTAGCTAAAGTATGAGTTAAATTGCTTTTAAATGAACTGAATAAATCTAATAAGTGTGGCGTGTAAAATCCTCACCAGCTTTGTATCTAAGTGTATCTCATAACAGCACAGGATCTTGTGGCATCGAGATGTACAGGTTTAGTTTTGCCCAGTATAAAAAGAATTACATTAATCTCTTTCAAGCTTGTCACCTTCGAGTTTCACGGAGCATCCCTTTTGTATACTGAAAACACACAGGAATAACCTTGCTGACCCTCTCTCTGCTATTCATTACACATCCTTCTCTCACGCTCTTGTTTATTAGTCTGCTCTTAGAATTAAGTGGATTTTATATTGCCTAATATTGTCTCAAATGAAAATCCCCTTGTGCCTGTAATTATTTCAGCTGCCCTTTCTGGCCCCTTTTACGCTTTCAGCTCTAGTCTTATTTGAAAGGAGATGATTTTGCATCCATTTCTTCTGCTGCAAAAGAGCAGCAATAAGAAGGCCTGTAACAGGAATATTGTAAGAAGGGAGGCTCCCATGTTATTAATAACTATTTCAGGCTGGTATCCAGAGGCATCAGCTGAGCCAGAGTCCTATTGTGATAAGCTACACAGCCATGTAGTACATGACAGTCCTTGCTCAAAGGACTGCCTCACGAGGGATATCGGGATCTCAGAAGAGAATTAATATTGCAAGTTTACTTGCCTAATTACATTGCCTTTCAACTTCCCATAAGATGCAGCCTGTCCTCAGTGAGAGCGTGGTGCATGTTTGATAATGACAGCACTTGTATTTCACCCCCCACCAAGGAGGCTGGTCCCTGCTGTCACAGACCCCTGTGCAGTCCTTACCGTGAAGCTACAAACAAACCCTTCCCAGCATCTGCATCTGCACACGGTCAAAAAACAGCACTAGGACAGCACATACCAAAGAACTACAGTGCTGGCAGTAGCGAGGGGCAGAAAAGCTCAGGACTCTAGGGAGGAACCTGCCTGTTGAGCAGTCATGGAGAAGACAAGCACAGACTCCACACTCACCTGGAGCAGTCACTTTAAAGCATGAAGCATTTCAGTGACCAAAATCACTCCAACCCAGGACCCGGGGAGAATGTATTAGGTATTAAATGACCTGCTTCCAGAAAATGCAAGTGCCTGTGCTGGTAGTGTCGTCACGGAGAGAATATTTCAGAAGTATTGAGCAGTTAAATATAAAGTCTAAATCTCACTTATAAGGTGAAAATCAAAGCACCTAAATGACTTGGACAGAACAACCTGGCCCTCAGAACCTCTACGGCTTTCTGCTCAGGCCAGCTGTGCATGACTGCCAGGACAAGCCATTCCAGGGCCTCAGCTCATCCCTCTCTTCAGGTTCAGGTGGGAATCTGGCAGAGGGTTCCTGCTCTACATCCTCCCAGACACCTCCCCCTGAACAAACCTCCTCCTTTGCCCTGTGCCACAGGGGCTGCCTCCTGCTCCCTTCTCTCATGGGAGCTGGGCAGTCTGCAAGAGCCCCTGGAAGTAGACGGGTGTATCTGTTTACCTGCATTTCTCTGTTGCCAACAGTTTGCTGTAAAACAGCCTTGTTACCACTAGATAAGGCAGGGTGTTTGCTACAGAGACGTAAAGGTGGCTCTGCAACAGCTCTGCTCACTGTGTACACGACCTTTTAAACAGGGAAATAAGGTCAAAAGGAGCACCTGGAAGTTGACAAACATCTTCACCAGTGAATGAGCACCAGTCCCACGAACACTCCCACTCTGAGTACAGTAAGGAGAACATAAAAGCAGACAGAGTAAAAGAACTGTGATGGAGGAGCTTCTTGAGGTATTAGGGAACAGTAGCCAGCTCTTAATTGTTTTTCTTTGATTAAGAACATAATATTAGAACTAGTCACTTATCCAAGATGCAGGCAAGAATATTTTTGCCAGTGTCCACAAGCTCAGACCTTACACTCAATTTCCTGTAATGATTAAAGAAGAGGTTCCATCTCCCTCACGAGATAGGTCAAGCTGTCCACAATGACTGCGACTGTGACAATGCCCAGGTTATTCAAGGATCCTTCTCTCCCCCCACTGCCCATCCCTTTCTAATTCTCATTCTGATTTTGGGCCAGTCTCCTTCACCTGCCTGTATTACACCACGGGCAAATTTTTAAATGTGAAGTAGCAGATGGGTTCCTAAAACACAACCAGGAATGGAACACAGGTGACTGCAAAGCTGCAGGTCGTAATTCCTGCAATGTTTCAGCATGAACAGAGCTTAATATGGTTTTAATACAATTACCCAATTATAAGTGTCTGATTCTTTGCCTTGCACTTGCATTTCCAATGACACAGCCAAATCAACCAGACACATCATCAAAAGCAGTAGTAGGGAGTATATTTAGCAGACATTCCAAAATGGATCATAAACTTTAAAAATCCCAACTTACTGTAGACTTTGGGAGAGAGAAATTATAGAGAAACTGCTGCATAGAAGCAGCGCTTGTACCATGAATAAGACATGGCACTGCAGTTAATTCTTTTTTAGGAAAAAAAATACATTAAACATTTATTACACCAAATGTTAGTTTAAAACAATCATTAAAATCAGTTTTCTCTCTGTCCACTGGAGATCAGTTATGCATTTAAAGCTGATGAAGCTTCCCTAATTTCAACATCATTATTTCTACGCACACATAACAGGAGCCATTATATTTTAGATTCACATAGTAATGTTGCTCAATTTATTTCTCACACTTTCTATCTCCTGTTGCAAACCTTTATACTGATCACGAACATTTAATTTAAAAATGAGTCTCTTAATGACCATCTTCTGGAAATACATGAACAGCATTTACAAAGGGGAAAAGTCAGCTTAGAGTAATACACAGAGATTGATTATTTCTGTGCTGGATCATTTCTGCTCTTTTCTTTTTCTTCAGACTTTGTTTAACTAGTCATTCATCACAGTTTTTTTGTACTGCATTATTTCCCAAGCTCCTTCCTTCCTCTCCTAGCTGAAGGTGAGCATGTGGGCCCCCCTTCTCCCACCCCGTGTTATACCCAAAGTACAAGCCCAGAGGAGCTGGAGGCTGGTCTACCCCTTGCTGGTGTCTGGTGGCAGCACCAGTGGCTGAGAGTCCAGGGGCCAGTTTGGCTGGCTGCTGGTCCCACACTGCCTCACCAGTACGGGAGGCTGAGGCAGCGAGCACCCTGGGTGCTAGCTGGGCTTTTCAGAAGACAAGCATGGGACAGCAAGCTCAGGCACTGGTGTCTGCTGCTGCCCAGCACTGGACTGACTACAGGACAGCAGGGATGACATCTTAGTTAATAATGACTGCTGAACATGGCAACTGAAGCCTTTACCTTTTAAAATATGTTAATTTACAGTAATTAACATACAGATCTTATTAGATTAGGACTAAGAAAATTGCTGCCATCTACTGCTGGAAAGAAATATCTGAATACTGAAAGCCTCTTCCAAAAACAAGTTATGAACTACAATTACCCTGAAGAAGTTCATATCAAGTGTGAGCTCTGAGAAAGGAGGTTGTCACACACAAGCAAGAGAGACGTGACCCTGCAGCTTGGTGGTCAGGGCATCAGGCTGGGCTGACAGTCAGAGTGCTCTTCTTGCTCTGTAAGCAAAAACTTAGTATTAATAGAGAAAAAAAATAAATAGTAAGACTATCAGGCCTCTTTCACACTACAATGTGCTGAGCTGTACTTTAAATACATCCCCCGGTGCCTGAACAACTCCTACTTATGGCACACAGACACTTCTCATCAAAGGAATCATGGTTTAAACCTTGGGGAAAGCTTTTACTTTGGATTCCCCATTTGCTTAAAATTTAGGGGTTTTTTTCTCTCTCCTCCAAGTTCAGCTTTACTCATTTGTAACAACTTAAATGATTTGGAGGGGATGAGGCAGTCTGCCATATGTCACTGCTGGTTTGGGGGAGGTTAATCCAGTAAAGATGATATGTCATCAGGGATTGATGGATAAACTCTATCCTGGTCTGCGGGCAGGTATTCCTTGTGAGAAAGACAGATCTTACAGGAGGCAGAATAGGCAACTGCCCTTCAGTTGCCCTACAGAGCTTACAAGGGGAGGACATAAGAGTCTGCAATTTTCAGATATATATCAAATATATTCATTCAAAGCTTTGGGTTTGGAGCAAGAGTCCACAAACTGGAATTTCCATGTCCTGTTTGCAGTTCCTGTGCCCACCAAGTGTCTTTGTGCTTTCTTCTTAGCCATGGTCACTCTCAAACCCATACTGATGTTCTGCACCAACAGTGTGTTTTCCCTCCGAAGCATTTGCTTCAACAGCCTCTTAGAGCCTGCAGCACCAGTGCCTCTGGGGATTTTATTTCCTTGTGCTCACATGAAAGCAGCACCACTCCACCAACCTCCCTCACTTTCCCTGGCACGCTGCTTCCTTAAAGGCTAATTTTTCCACTTCATTTCCAAGGATATAATTGTCTTCACTGCCCGTGCCCAGTGGCTTCAGGAATCCTGCCTGCTCTGCTCAGTCAAATGCTCTCTGCCTAATTCACCTGCGCCTTTCGTCCCCTTTCTGCTTTTGCTCAAAGATCACCCTGTGAGCACTTCCTCTCCCTCTCTGAACCAACTAACAAAAAGCTACATGAGTGCACCCAATTCCCTTAAACAGGACACTGTTTTGTCTGTTTTCCAGGGAACTGCTCATCCAGCTGGTGTTACCTTTGCCTTAGGTGAGCTCCACTGGCTCTAACGCTTGCCCAATTTCTGCACCCTCTTCTTTCCCCATGGTGGGGAGAACATGCAGCACGCTTTAGTTCCCCTGGGGAAATCACTGTCCTTTGCTGAGAGCCAGGACACGTGGCTGTGGCAGAGCACCTCTGGCAGCAGTTCTCACAAAATCACACCTAAGTCTTTGTCCTACAGAAAACAACAAACAACGTCAAGTTTGCTCAGTCCAGCTCTGCAGCAACCTCCCCAGAGCGGCCGCGGCCGTTCAGCTCCACTGTGAAAGCAAAGGTGCCACCACCCATCTGCATGCGAGACTCCACTGGTAGAGCAGGAGGAGGGGACAGGCTGACAGAAAGGAATGAGAGCCAAGTCAGACCTGTGTGAACTACAACCCTTTTCTATCTCCTCTTCATTCTCAGAACCATTTTACTCTGGCTTGGACACAAAGCAGCTGAGAAACAGCACTTAGACCTCAGCCTAGACCTCAGAGCAGCAGTAATTAGCAGGGTGAAAACCAATAATTTTCTTCAGTACCTCTCTCTCTCTCCTGCACACACATCATGTGCAGCACGTTGATTCATGTCAGCAATTAAGGCCTACTCTTTAATCTCAAACGCTTTCATTATATAGCTGATAGTCAAAAGTATCTGAAATGTCCAAAGCAGTCTCTCCATCCCCCACCACCAGTGACAAAAAAGGGATGGAAGAGAAGAACTTTAAAAAAAAAAAAAAAGGCAAAACACCTTCTGAAATATATTTGTACAAGTTTAGACAAAACCAGGCTGAGAAACAAGCGGCACCACAGAGAGACATGCTGCTGCCCTGGCCCCCCCGTGCTCTTCTGGGCCCCTCTCCTCCTGTCTCCCAGGATGCCTGACAAAAGCCAACGAAGTCAGCTGCAGTTCATGGTTACAGAGGGAGAGAATTGCCCCCCATCCCAAAATACAGTTTTTACACAGGGTACCGCAGTAAACAGACCCCTGCCATCTGCAGCTCCCTCCAGACCCTCCTGAACACGGGGGACTGGTTCTGGGCCACACGGCACCAGGCAGCTGCAGCTCGGGACAGAGAACAGGAAGGTTTACCACACGGCCAGACTTGGCTTTCCATCTTCCCTCACCACAGAGGCTCCAGAAGGTGATGTTTCACTCAGATAACTTTCCCGGGACGATTCAATGCAAGACAGCTGTTTCCAGGAGAAAGTCCACCCAGCTGAACGTGCTGCTAGTGTCAGCTGCACCATGGCTCCAGCAGCAGATCCTTCTGCCCGCTTGGAAACCTCCCGCTTCACTTGGGAACTTGTACTGGCAGCACCAAAGAAACTGGTTAGCTGAGCAATCCCTGCTGTGCAGGGACCAACAGATGAGCAGGTAAGTGTCTGTCCCTGGAAATACAGACAGATTTAAGCATGTGGTTAAGAGTTTTTCTGAACTAAGACTGATGCATTTAAAGGGAAGAAAATAGCATTTTTTATTTGTATTTTCCTGACAGAACCAGCTGCTTGAATAATGTTTTCCCAGTAGGAGGAAACCATAGAAGGCTTTTTTTTTTTTTTTTTTTTTATCCTAGGAAAACAGTCAACAGTCTTTCAGTGACACAGAAATCAGCCTAACAGAAGCATTTTTGTCAGGTTATCCTACAAGGAGCATTTCAGCTGTATTATCCAGAGAAGAACATCTGTACGATATTTGCCTGCCAGGAAAAAAAGCTTCTCCTGCAGTTTTCCCAAAAGAAACATTTTTATAACCTTTTGCTGAGAGGGAAGTAACAATTATCCACACAGGAGCATAACATTAGAGTTCCCTTGACAAGGATTTCTTTATTTACATGTCTGTGATGAAGTGCTGGTGTATTTCTTTTGCTAAGAGAGCTACAAGGGAGGGGAAAAACAAACAAAAAATAAACAAGAAAACCCCCACCCAACACGTCAAAGCACAAAAAAAAACCCCAAACAGCCACAGAACAGCAGAGCTGCTGGCAGTGACTTAGCAGGCCCAAAGGAGGATGTGTGCAACTGCAGCCCTGAGATGAGGACCGTGCAGCAGGGAGTGTGACCCCTCCTGAAGTGCCCGCCTGGCACCGCCAGTGCTGTGGATCCTGTGCCAGCCTGGAGCCTTGTGGGAGTGTGCGAAGGCTGAAGGAGAGGAAAAACAAGAGAGAGACTTGCAAAGTTATTTTCCAAGCTCTGCTGTGTTATTCATCCCATTGATCTTCCTTTCAAGTGATCTTAAGAAGCTGACATGGTGCCAGAAATTATACCCGGAACACAGTTTAACATACTCATTAGTCTGAAAACAGGAGAATGTCACAAGTAATCACAAGGCTACCACCGTGGTGAGATGAAAGCAAACACTGATCTTTCTTAAAATGTTTTGTTGTGGTGGGTTTTTTTGTTTGTTTCCTTGTCTGTGTCTTGTCATACGAGTCTCACCATGTGAATTAAGACCTCTAGTCCCATAGCTCCTTTATGAAAAGACAGTGTAACAGCATTAGAGGTTCCTCCTGGATGAACATCACTATGTGTTCAACTTCCCCATGGATGTCTATTTCTCCTGGCCTTTGTCAGCTCTGTTAAATGTGCTTGTTGGTCAGAGGCTGGGTTGATTGGAGAATAATTTATATCAACCTGGTGTTTTCATGGGCTTCACACAAAATTATTAAAACAAACTACTTTCAAGCCCCTGGGTAGAGAAGCCACCAGGGAGCCTCCCTCCATGTACACAGTGGTGCTTGGCATTGTCTTCCCACCTGTGCAATCTTCTGTCTTGTCTGGGCTTTCAGCCTCAGTGCCCGGAGAGATAATTCAGTAACTTGGTTCGTGTAATGAAAGTGGTCAGTATCTCTTTGCTTCTGGCACTGGGGAGCAAAGAGTGACACGTGCAATGTCACTGCTCCTGCCCAAATAGCCAGCCAAGGAAGCAAGACCACATCAGAGGGACACCTCATGATTTATCCAAGGCCGTGGATAACCTATGGCTACTTTTTGGCTGATCTTGGCACCCACCTCCTTTCAGAAGCTGAAAGAAAGTTTCCCAGAGCACTCAAGACACAGGTAGATCCTCATCACAGGCAAGAAGCTTCACCATCTTGGTAGTGTCCCTTGGTTTAGGGTGTCCTTCAGATACACATCTGCGAGTAGTAAGAGATGGTTTTCAGTCCCCATTTCAAGAACCATTCAAGTATTAGACACAAAATAATTAGATACAAAAGTCTGGGGGAGGGGGGGGGGACGATGACATACCATGCCTGTGCCCTAGGAGTGCTCTGATTATCAGGCTTTAGGAGTGCAAACTCTTTTTCTTGGGCATAGTGACTCCTGAATTCTTTCATGCAGCACCCCCAGCTTGGGGCTTTGCCAGCTCCCTCCTGGAGGGCTGGAGACCACAGGGACTCCTGATGAAACAAGAGGTGTAGGTTTGTTGCTGCAAAGGAAGGAAGAGACATGGAAGCTGAGTCTTCTCCCATCACATCTCTGCCCCTAGGCTAAGGATTAGGTGATGTTTCCCTGCCTGTGAGCCACACCTTGGAGCCAAGCACTACAAAGTGCAAATGCAGGTGCCCACATATTACCACAAATAATTCACTGAAGCAAAACATAGGTTAATATAAGGACAAAGACATCCGTGTCCAGCTCCTGTAGAAGATCTAGGCAAGGGCAGCTAAGTGCTGAGACACTAGTCCTGTGATGGAAGGCCAGGCTCTTGATGCCCTTGCTGTTAGACAGTCCTGAACCCTGATCCTGGAATCCTTACAGAGCACTGCCCTATTTGTGACAACATCTGATGGGAGCACTGCCTAAATAAGGAGTGTAGAATCAGGCTTGAAATTTCCATAAGAACCTGATCATAACACTCAGGAGAGTAATGTCTCATGGCTTCACTACATTATTTATGTCTTTGATTCCTGCTAACAGTCTTGTCAAACAAGTATAGATTTATTATTTTAATTATCTCAAGCTTGTAGAGATTTAAACATATGTTATAGGTGTTCAATAAGTATTAGAACAGCAATCAATTTCTTCTTAAACAGGGGAGTGATTCATGGTGCTCTGTGAATAGATAAATTCACTGTAGTCAATACCACAAAGATACTTTGAAAGAAAGCAGGAGGCTCTTTTAATTAGCTTCTAATTAATTCTGTTTCGGAAGTCTAGATGAAACATAACATTTAGGAACACTAGAAGTCATTTAATTACAAGATTTGGTGTGTTATCCTCAGATCTTTCATTGCCAAAGCAGCAGTGTTTTCTGTTCTGTTTCCCAGCAGGACAGTGTTTATGGATTATCTATACAATTTAACATTGAACATCCTCTGTCCCACATGGCTTTCCTGCTTGTGTAATAGATTTATCAGTTAGCAGTGATGGACCATCGGAAGAATTCAGCCCAGAGTTTTGCTCAATATGATTTGAATCCCCCTTGGGCATTACTTAACATCAGTAAAAATCTAAAAGGAGATTTCCAGGTTTGCCTTGGCACAAAGGGCTCCATTAAAACAGCATATCCTGTGGAGACCACAGACAGATCTTGGAGCACCAGTCTCTATGTCTAGCATCTATCCCGAGTTGAGTAAAAGAACAAATATTTCTATCTAGAGCAACAGATATTCCTATGCAAAGTTACAAGACTTCATTCTCTAGGTACCTTCTCTGAGGCTGTTGATGGTATAGAAGGGTCAAAGCAGCGGGCAACAAGATGTCAGGACATGATGAGTGGCTTGGTACAACATTTCTTACCTCCCAGTAGAGCTAGTGTTGGATCGACACTTCCCAAGGACTTGTATAGACTTAGATTTCAGGTCCTTGGGCAGAGCTGCTAGCTCAGCTCCCGAGTCTCTGATGCACCGTGAGCCTTAGCCAAGGAGCAAGACGCACTGGTCCTCCAAAACCCCTGTCACATCACCCCACTCAGGGTCTTAACAGAAGCAGTGCAAAGATAGCACTGAGAAGCCTAATGCTGGCCCTGAGGGAGGTGGAGGGACCAGCAGACAATACTTGTGGGTGCTGAACAGATTTCTCAGGCCCAGCCCAAAGTCACCCAGGAGCTTACCAAATTCTCCAGTACACAGCTCCCCATTCACTGTCACTTGGGGCAAAGCCACTGAAGCCTCAGAGCTGTAACAGGCCACAGGAGCATGGGTGGATAGCACACCTCTGCCTGCACCCATACCCCACCTAGGCAGCCTTAGCTCAGCCACCATCACCTGAGATGGGGGCACAGCCCAGGTGTGTGCACCTCCACAGTCCATCTCTCCACCCTTTATCATCCCCTCCATTCCCTCTCTCCCATTTCCAACTCTCCCGAGAAAGCAACATTTCCATCCTCTTTGGACCTCATCTGTTCAGGATCTAGCCTAAAACAAACAAACAAAAAAAAAGAAACTGAAGGCAGGGAAGGCTACTGAGCTCCTGCCACGACCTCCCAGCTCCACCCCGTCATCCATAACTGGCACTTTAGTGGCAGGCACTTTTACAGATGCTGCCAAGGACCAGCACAGGGCTGCCACCACGTCCCGGACACGGCACGCAGGAAACCTGCCAGAGGAACCTCACCGCACTGCACGCCGCTGGACAGCACGGATGCACTTAAACAGAAAAAAAGTCCCTCTTCAAATACTTTGAGCCACTGCCCTGGAAAGGAAAGAGATTAGGTGTTTGAAGGTAGCAAGGCCTCATTTCATGCAGAACAATAAAGTACCACAACAACAGCAGATGCTTATCCATTCTTCCCCAGTCTGTTCTGGAAGGATTTTAAAGGATTAGAGAAGTGGAAGCTGAGCTGACTAAGAAAGTGCAAAATGCATTGAAGACAAGGATAATAATGGTCCTTTTAATCAAGTTTTATAAGGGAGAGAGACCTGCCTCAACATGTGTGTGAGAGGGAGAGATCCCTGCAATCTTCTCAGTAAAATCTTGCCTTTATGGAATAGTACATGAGAAAATTAATCTTTAATTTTGGGAAATAAAGGAACTTATTCTAATTGTCATAGATTTAAAATCCATCAGACCAAAGACACAAGTGATCTAAAATCTCTAGGAAATCAACAGTTCCTTTATGCCAGCCCTTGATGTCACCTGCCTATAAGAGAGAGCATCTCAGCACAGAAGTTTCACCTTTCCAGAGTCAAAGCTGACTCAAGGCTCCAAAAAAGATAAGCCCATGATTAAATCTGCCATCTGAGGAGCTACCACAAAGACTGCTATTAGTTTGCTTACCGTGGGCAGTCTTAAATGAATTTTCAGGTGAGATTTAAGCTAGGAAGGAGTAGAAATTTGTAGATAAGCATGCATGCTACAAAAAGGAGGCAGCAGGATAAAGAGACACAGAGCTGTTCATGGGAGAAATGGATGAATAGACCATCGAGGCCCACCAAGTTAATGAGACAAAGCCAGATGTCTACACAGAGAAGGGTTTTACTAGGATATCTGAAAGATGCAGTCAGCAAAAAAATACTACAGATCTGATTGCTGACCTCCAACAGAAACCGGACAGCTTTTAGCTCAAATTATGCCCCAAAGCAGTGATAGGAATACCATTCTCTCCTGTACAACAGATTTTATCACTTCCCAAACCTCCAAGTTAATCCTTCCTGCAGTCAACAGACAAAGCCAATATTTTTAAGAACGAGAATACAGATACAAAAGCAAAGGCTAGCTACCATGCTTAATAAATTCACCATCAGTTCCAGGAAAGCCTTTGGCTATGTATTGAATAGAGGAAAAAAATAATATATGGGATTTGTCAATTGGTAGAACTTTAGTACTGGATGTAAACCCCAAATCTGCTCATTGTACAGAGCTACCGATACAATGCAAGTGCTGGTTTCACACCCCTCCACATCAGTGACATTCCCATGGGCTTCAGAGGCTTTGGGTGAAACCAGGTGTACTACAGTAGTCTGGGAAAAAGAGTGAGGAAAAAGCTTGCTGCCCATCATTCTTGCCGTTCATTCCATGGCTGTAGCCAGGACTCAATGTGTTTCGAGCATCAAACCTTGCTCCTATTTTCCAAATAAACAAATTGCCAGAATTTGGTGCAGAAGAAAAACTATAGCTCTGAGGCAAAAAATATAAAACAAAAGACATGTTTTCAGTGCTAGAAGCCTGAGATAGAGCCCAAATTCCACATCTTTCCACTTCAACTAGTGTCTCCTGATTACGTATGATGCTCACAGAGCCTTCCATTTTTTAAAACTCAGGCTGAGTTTGCAGGACCAGCAGTTCTGAAAAATATTACAAGACTGAGCAAATGTAACAGAGCTCACAGAAGAAAAAAAAAAAGGTGGAACACTGGGGGATCAATTTTATATTGCTGCTTTTTTTAAAAAGAACTGCACACAGTTCCTTTTTTTTTAATTATTTCTTTTTTCAACTGAATCTAATTCTTCTAATTCAGGATCATAAAATCTAGTGGAAAAAAAGAATCCTAAATTACCAAAGGCAAGAAACAAACTTTATACTTAGCTGCACTGGTTACAGCAATTTCCATAGTAATTATGTTATGCACATCATCTAATACCTTGTCTAGAGTGAAGCCTCTACTTCATATTAGTGCCATCCCAGGAACATACATTTAAGAAGTTATAAGGAGAAACAATCGCCTTGGGGAGTCACACTTGCTACTGTGTTCTAAATTCTAAAACAATACTTCTAAGAAAGCACATTTTCTTTTATGAGCAGCATTATTAATTGAGAGCAGGAAACAAAATATGAATTTTTTTATTAGCCTCCTCTCCTCAGAAGAGGCAGGCACTGTTCCTGCCCTCTGTCCACCCACACGCAGAAATTACTGAACTAGTTGACCAGTTCAATTTAAATTCAGAAAAAAAGTGAGACATTCAAAAAGATATTAAGTTCCTCTGAGTTTGGCAAGAGTGAACATATATAGGAGGCAGAGTCATACCAAGGGACACAAAGGAAAAAAGGAAAGCATCGCAAACTTTACTTAAGAGAAGACAATATAACTGGGGGGGCAAAACCTCTCCTATTACTTTCTATCCTATTGCCTCACATAATTCAGGCAAGTCAGTCAACCCATCACAAAAATTTGCTTGCTATAACCACCTTGGCACCTGGTAAAGAATATAGAAAACACAAGTTAAAGATGATCCAGGCTCTCAAACTTACAATCTAGGACAATGATATAATTAAGACAGTGTAATGAACCCTCTTCTGTCCCTAGCAGTGCATGAGCTGAAAGTGCATGGCTTCTGCCATGCTTCGTGGTGGTGTTTTTCTGGAATTAGCCATCACTGCTTTCAGGCAGCAATTCCCAATAGCAATGATCAGTTGGGATGTAAAGAAGTAGCGCAGTGATTTCCATAGGAGCTGAGTTTACTTTGTGTCTCCTAAGGACTTGTTTGCAGTGCCTGCAACGGGGCCTTCAGTGAAGAAACTTCTTCCTGGTCTGTCTAATGAATGAGGCATTGAATCAATTAAATTATGATGAAATGCAAACTAATCAGTAATAAACTAAGTTTGTGATCTCTGCCTGTGGTGTAGCACCTCTTCGTGTCAATGCACTCTCATAGATTTGTCAGCGCTTTCTCCATTCCTGAGGAAAAAAAAATCCCAATAAAATTCAAAATGTGTAGCCACATGAAGAAACAAATCCAGCCAGAGGACACAACGAGCTCATCTCCCCTCCCTACACACTGCTGAATAATATTTTACTGTAATATTGAAACGTACATTGATACATTACTTACATAAACACGCGGCCGCCTGGCATTTTAAATTATTAGCAGAACAGTCTTGTGGTGACATAAGGCTCAATCCTGCATTTCTGGCAGATTTCCAGATCTCCTGGGGACACTGAAAGGTGTGGGAGCTGCAGAAGGAATGCAAGAGCAAGGGAGCACTGGTTTTGTCTTTAGGGTCTCAAGTCACATTATACACAAGTAAGTCTGAGGCTGAGTTCACGTCCCAGGCTCAGCTTTACTGTCGTGCGGTAAAAGCATCACTGGGCTCCTTCTGTTGATCACCCAGACATTTTCACAAGTTGGTTTTGTCTTCAATCTCCCCTAAAAAAACACAAAAACCAAACCATGCCTCTAAAGACCAATGGGAAAGAATCAGAGCTGTGAAACACGAGCGAGTAACATTTCCACCACACGCACAATGTCCCCATGCAGCAGTCATTTCATGTTTCTGCCTTTTGCTATGAAAAACACTTCAGCCCCCAGGCTGCTTGCTTGAAGGGTTGGACACCCAACCTGAAGTCCATCATGGCAGGGACTCAGATCTGAACCTGCCACCTTTCAGCCAAGCACCACAGGTTCACTGGCTGCTCAGAGACGGACTTAACTCTCTTCCAGAATCATGCTGTGGTCCCGAATAGTCTTCCCCTCCACGTGCCTGTAAGAGATCTTAAGACCCATTCACTTGTCCAAAGCCAGCCACCAGATCCAAAACATGATGCCTCACTCCATCCTGCACTCCCAAACTCCTTCCTCGGAAACAAGGATGTGACCGACTGCTTTGCTGTGACCCTTTGGAATATTACAGAGGCTTGATCCATCCCCACATCAAAATGACTCCAAGGTGTAATTTCTCCAGCATCAGGTGTCATTTCTGAACCTAAGGAATCTTTCAGGAAGAAGCAGAGCCCCATTGAGTCAGGTGCTGTTTCTAGACAGGGGACAGCATCTGCAGAGGAAAGTCAACGATCTCAGCAGATGAAGCAGACAAGAGCCATGAGGAGAAATAACAGTATAAGGGTGAGCATCATCCTTAGGGTTGCAGCAGAGAAGCTGGATACAGAACCAGGTGTCCTGGATCCCAGCCCTGTGCTTACAGCACCACATCGCTACACCAGGCACACAGATGCTGCAGTTTGAAGCCTATCAGTCTTCATGAGGTGTTACCTCAACTAACATGAAGTAAAGCTGCCATGGTAACTTCTCCCAAATTTCCTCTACTTTTTTTTTTTTTTTTTCACCTTGCCAGTCTCACTAGAAAGCAGTCCACAAACACTGTTTGCTCCTTTCCTCAGAGCTTTTGCCCAGTCTTGTTTTACTGCACATAAACAAACCTCATCCGATTACAGGTGAATATAAACACACACACGTAGCAGTTTGGGAGGGTGTTCCACTTACCCCATCACCACAAGCCTCTCCACCAAGGATCACGCTGGATTGTTTCACACTCAGATCATTTAATGTAGCTTGAAACAGCCCTCACAGCAAAACATGACTTGGAAAAACCAGTCAGCACACTGTTACCAGGAAGCTTACCCTAAGTAACTTCTACTTCCAGGCTGCTTCCAAAAGTCTCTCTTGATTCTGACAGCCAGCTGTGTGTAAGAGGAAACCAGAGAACATGGCTAAAAGAGGAGAGGAAGGTTAAGAAGTAAAACAGCAGGAAAAAAAATCACAGTTTAACATCCTAGTCTTCAAAGGCACCACTGAGTTACAGGAGGACTATAAAAGCTCTTAGATGCTCTCTGAGAGCATAGGTCACTGGGAGGCTAGGGAAAGGAAGAAAATCTGATAAAAGATCATCAAAATGAAGGAGGGCTGTAATTTCTCCTAGAAGAGGAGCTCTGAATTTGATGGAGCTGCTGGGGCAGACAGTACCACCCATGAGAACTTTTCTTCTTCCCTGTGGAGAACAAGTAGATTAGTAAAAGCTCCACAATCTTCAGAAATTGTCACATAATAAGGCACAACAATACCTGCTGCAGAGCCAAGAGCTAGGGTTGCCACAGTAACCTCCTCCCGAGATGTTATGGCAGGGATTTTTCACAGGAGCTTGAAAGAGGAAGGGGCCCAAGTCACGCAGATAAAAAGCAATGGGAACCGAGTGCCTCACACCTCCCAGCTTTCCTTGAGGGAGGAATCCAATTAGCCATCCATAATAGGGTCATCTGGCCTTAGTCTGTCAAGAGTCCCAGCCAACTATCCTGCAAGGATTCTCCTGGTGGGGCAGCAGCTGAGTTAGGTGCTCTGAAATGTGCACTGCGTGCATTTTTCCTCTGCTCCACACTTTGCAAGCTTGGACTGCTAAAATATATTCCTTTGAAAAATGGACACAGCCCAAACTCTCAGGTGGGGCTACAGCACAAGGCCACCACTGAAGGAGGCCTGTAATGCTTCAATATTTTACAGCCTTTATAGAGACCACGATTATCTTATGGGCAGGCACAAGACTCACCGAGGGCACAGCTTCTCCCTCTCTTCACTGGCTACTCTATGGCTGACCCTTTAAGCAAGATCTTAATAAACTCATCCCCTCCCACTTCCTCTAGAAATTCCTATGATAAAATAAGCAGAAATCCAATTTAATGATTCTTCCCACCCTACTGTTCCTTCTTTCTCACTCTTTTCTCAATCCTTTTTATTTTAATTAAGCATTTCTGATGTAGAAAACAAGAGTGAGGCTGGCAGAGAGGGCTGGTGATGGAAACATGCCCAGGTGACAGGGGAGCTCTCCGAGACTCTTCTGAACTTCAGTAGAAGACAAAAATGCAATGCAGACACCTATGTATTCCATATGTTCCCAGGCTGAGACCAGCAGAGTACAAACTCCCACTCCACCAGTCTTGTGGAGGTGAGATGCCACAGGGACTGCTTACACTGACTTGGCCCCACTCCAATTCTCTTTACCAGAGGACACATCTAACTGGGCAAGCTAAGCCCTGACGCCTGGGCTCTACAGAAGGGCAAACAGCTGAAGGTGTAACCTGGCACGTAATACTTCATAACATTCCCTCTCTCTGGGTGTCAACCTGCATGCAGACACTCAAGCAAGAAGTAGAGGGTTTACTTCAGGTGTATTCAGTGGTCTATGAAGATGTTGTTTCTTACTGCCTCGTGGGCCCCAGGGACCTCCCACCATCACACTACACTTTATACCCGGGCAAGAGTAAACTCCCAGGAGAGTGGGAGCACCACGCGAGATCAGGACATAAGCAGTGACAATAAAAGCTAAATGGAGTGAGTATGTCAGTGCAAGGAACGTTTGCTTTACTCCAAGGCTGCAGTTCAGCACCTTCACAACAGCACTGCATTAAGTTACTGTGGCCAACGTTAAAGCAAATTCAAATACCATTTTGTTCTGATTAAACACTATTACCCACACTTCACTATAAAACCGTGCATCTCTTAGACCTCTCCATACTCAAGAGGTCTGGATACAAGTGAGGGCTTATGGTAAAGTCCCACTTTCTACACAGGCACCACCATTTGAAGAAGAGATTCTCTGTTTTGATATTCTAACAAATGTTCTTCCCCTAAAGCACAGGAAAGACACATGGTGAGGAACTTGTACAGAGCATATGGTGCTGCAATAGCAAGCTGATGAGTCTTTAACAGCTTTTGACAGTGGTAAAAGATCAATTATTGCACCATAAATATTAAAAAGTTCTTCCAGCCTTTTGCTGTAACGAATGTATATTTAAACATCAGTGTTTCCCTTTAATAGCAGCCAATTTGCCTCAGAATCTGAAAGTCAGGCAGCCCCACAAAGTGAAATTAAATGCTCGATTGCTCTATGTTTACACCTCCAGCTGCTAAAGAACAGGCCCAGCATCAGCAGCACAAACTCCTGAAGCCACTGAAGCTGCAGCCAACCTGAAAACAGCCCTTGACCCTCTGTTAAAACTTCAAGGTAAAATGGAATTGCCACTGCTTTCCTTCCCCTTCCCTGTGATTACAAGAGCACGTCCTTGGAAAGAATTAGGCAAGAGGGGCTGATGTCCCAGGCTGACCACTGTGCCAGCTGAGATGTGCAAGTGCAGTGGGTTCTATTCTCTCAATGTCTTGGCCGTGAGCTTTCCACCGTGGATTAATACACACCCAGGTGTATACACAGGTCTGGGTGCTCACACTCTTCCTAGCCACTGCTTTACTCATGAAGCAAATTGGCAGCCCCCTTTCAACAGTTCTCTTTGGAAAGTCACTGAGACTAAACAATGGTGACACAGGGTTGATATTAAAATTAATACATATGTGCCATTTTTAGAGAGATTTGATGACAGAACCACATGTAATGACCCTGGGGTCCAGCTCAAAGCAGCACTAAATGGGCAGTGACATTCTGCTGTGCACTGTGGGTTTGGATCCAGAGCTAAACTGTCCTATTATGGTTCTGAAATAATTCATATGGACCCACTGTTATCACTTAAGGGCAACATACTCCAGTAGCACATCAACTTCTTGCTCTGGAAAGCTTCCCATCTAAGGGAAGGTATCTTAGTATGCTTTGGGCTTTAAAAAAGGGCCTGTCTCTGCAGACTGCTGTAGGTAGAGCTGTTAAACACTGTATGCATTATTTATACCAGTGGGATCATACAGGGATAGCAATGAAGGTCAAGGCTTTTTTGTGCACCAATGGACAGACACTCACTTGCTGTGTGAACACACAAAACCAACAGAGAGAGGGAAAAGGATGCAAAAAAGGAATGAATTCATAACCCCCAGCACAGCACTGATGAAAAGCAGAGTGGAGCTTCCTTGCTCCCAGGCCAGTGCATCACCTGCCAGGCCAAATCACTGCTCTGCTTCTCACACATCTCAACACCTGCCCATATTTGTCTCTATACATCCAGATTCCCAACGTGCCCTGAGGGCATGACCAACCCCACACACAGCAAAACAGGTATGGTTTTCAGTGGAACATTTCTAGCCACATTAATGCTCTGTACATGGACAAAAAGTCCTATAGTTTAATGAAAGCCGGGTAAGACCGGTTAAAAATATTATATTAAGAAGAAAGAAGAAAAGTTTTGGTCAAATCCAGCACGGAACGGTGTGAAACGGCACCTTCATAGATCAAATGCCTCGCGTGTCCCTGACCCGTACTGCTCCCATGTGGCAATTACCCCTTTTCCTCCCTTGACTGCTCCATCTAGAAAGACACACCTTGTATTCGGGTCTTGTCCCCTCTCTCCCTTTTCCACCCACACCTTCCCACTTTACAGTAATTGAAGTTCTTCAGCTTACCTCATTTTCTGCCATATCCAAGGCTCAGTGCTCAGGGTGGAGGCCGTTGTCAATCAGCTGGATTGTCTCATCTTGGATGGATAAATCTAGCTTCCCCTTTTCTCTGTGCCACTTTGAGTATGGATCATCAGATACCACAAGCACAACTGCTGTCACTGGCCTTTGCATCTTATCACCCAATGGCAGCCTTGTCCAGCAGACTTAAGGGTTCTCCTTTCTTTGCAATTGTACTTATCTTGGTTGGAAACGCCACTCTGAAGTTAGATCCATCTGCTCCTAAGCATCCTTAACTCTGCAGCCTTCTGTTCTTACCTTCAGGTCAGACCTGAGCCAAGGTTCAGACATGTCCTAGCAGATTGTGATGACAGCAATTTGTACTATTTTTTAATACCTTCAGCCAAACCTGCCAAGGAAATTAACCTGCAGGGCAAAGTCAGAGAGCACATGGTTAAAGACAGATCCACAGCAATCAGTAGCAGGTAAGCTGAGCAAGAAAAAGATTTTATGAAGAAAAGTCAAAAGTCTTCGTGGTGCCCCTGGGAACAGAGTAGCATGAAAAAGCAGAGCTTACATCCTCCTTCCACATCCAACACGTGCTGTCTATACCATCTGCATGAAATGAGTCCTTCATTGCACGAGGGGCAATGCGTGGTCACAAAGGACACCGTCTGACTGATGGGCAGGTCAGCAGGAGACAACAGAATCAAGCCAGTGATTATCAACCTGAACTAACCTGGGATGACCTTCTCCATGAAGGGACTACTCACAACTGGTTAGGGTTGAGCCAACCCAAAGGTGAGAAGGGTGTTTGTATCTAACCTTCAGCAAATGACTGCTTGCAGCAACTATGGTGAGCTAGAAAAGAAGCAGCCCTCCCCTAGTTACTACCAAACAATGTGAGAAACTGAATATTGTAAGGGAGGAAGATGAGAGGAGAAGTCTCCAACCACATTGAGAACAGCAAGAAAGGCAGCCTGGAGACAGGGAGTAAATGTGGTATATGCAAAGCTGCCTGGGACCATGCCTGGCTGAGCTGAAGTCTATTATCAGACACTCTGTAGACTAATTCTCATTTCTTCAAAACCAGGCACTTTTTCCCTTTCTCTGACATTTGCATCACTTAAAAAAATGTTTATGCTTGTCTAACTTCAGATAATTTATTTCTGTAATTTGGCTATGTCTCGGTCCTAAAGGTATTTTTTATTTGTTTGGGATTTTTAAAAAGGATTTTGTGCTCACAAAATATCCCAGATGGACAACTCCAGGAAAAAAAAAAGCTCTGAGAGAGCAGAGTGCCTGTGTCAGCCATGACATAGCACGTACCCCGCACCATCTCCTCTCTGCTTCCCAGGATGAGGCACACACCCAGCAGAACAGCAGGCCACACTCTTTTCTGGTGTAGCAGGCTCCTGCTTCACTAGCACAAGCCAGGAGCACAAAGCGGGCAGCAGACCCAAGGAAACCAAACGGAGACCAGTCACTGTGAACCCACCTCCCAGCCAGCAGGGATGCCAGCTGGCAACTGCAATCCTAAACGAACCAAGAGGTGGAAAACATCCCCAAAGGTTTGCTGTAAATCAGGCAGATCCTGTGTTGATTAATCACTTGCTTTAATCTGTTAGCAACACTGATTGAACCTCAAAGGAGTTCAGCTTCCCCCCCAGTTCCCTCATACCCACAGTGCAGTGGGAAGGCAATAGAAGAGCTCAGAGAGCAGGACAGATTCAGGGCTCAGGGCTTGCAAAACACCAGGGTCTCAATTTTAATTGATTACAGGAATTTACAAAAAAAAAAAAAAAACAAAAAAACAAAAACAAAACAAAAAATCAAACTCAACAAACAGACCAGACTTATTAATTCTGAATACACTTAGCTGTTGTTAGCCAACAGGTTTGGTAAGATTAGCCAAGGAGAAAGACAGACACCTCAGTTCAGGAACAGTATTTCTTCTTGCCCCCAACAATAACCTCCACTGAGTTTTATACCCTATTACTCTCATTCTATTTCACATCATTTCACAGTGCTATAATTTTCTTTTACATTCATTTTCATTACCATTTTGGATACCTTCTTCATTACAGTGTCCTCTACACAGCATTCCGTAGAAGCGGCTCACTTCTTACAAAAACACAGCTATAATCAGAGTCCTTCTGATTCCAAAGGGTGATTTTCCACACACAAGTGTGGGCTTTAAAAGATGCATATTTCACACCTTAATTTCAACAGCAAAAAGTGACACGTGCACTGTTGTTGTGCTTTATTAATCACAGACTAGTGCTTCCAATCCAATCCAGAACTTGTCACAAATCCTGCGATACCTGCACACAGATAAGTAAAATAATGGAATTTCTAACAAATTCATCTGTGATTGTATCAGTTGCTAAACTGGGCTACTATTTGGGCTCACTATTAAATGCTTCTGTCTGCACTGTGTGTGCTTTTACTACTAAAGCTGAGGAAATAGCAGGGAGCTTGAACTGTGCAGCATACCAAGTGTCCCCCCTACACGGTGTCCCTGTTGGGACTGGGGCCCAGGTTTGGGAAGCTGATGGAAAGGGCCAAGGAAATTCTTCCAGACATAAGGGAAAAATTTTTCTTTGGCACATTCCCACTGTACCTATAGAAAATAACTGCAAGACCTGATGGAAAACATGTGCTTTGAAAGTTGCTTTACAGCTAGAGACATTTTGAATCCAACTTAAGAGCCAAGAATTGTGATATTCATCAACCCCCCCCTTCTAGTGGGCCATCTTCTTTCAAAACAGCAGAGCACAGGGTCTGGAGCAATTTCTCACACAGATAAGCCACAAGAACAAGGTCACTGTGTTCAATCCCACCCAGAGAACTCTGGACAAGTAACATAGCTCATGGGCCACTAGTGTTGCACCAACCCAGCAGCACTGTTACCTGTTCAGGTACTAACCCAGGTCAGACAGCTGCATTAACTCAGGACCTGGATGCAAAGTGACAGCGCTCTGATCCGCACAAGCCCAAAGACCCTCCGAGTCTCCAGAGCCCCCACCCAAAAGAGAAAGAAAGCACATACATCTCCTAATGCAAACAAGATCCAGGGGCTGGGGTTGGTTCTCTGGATTGTTCTGGGAGGTGGGGTTAAGGCTGACTCCACTGCAGTATGCAGAAGGTCAGAGCGCTTACTAACACAGCACCACACTGTTTCCAGCTTCAGCTTCTGGACTGACTTAGGCTCCAGACCAAAAGGAGAATGCAGCAGCATCCCCAGTGAATGCAAATACAAATGACAGCAGGGAGCATATCCAAGCCCATGGCTGCAAACTCCTGCACAGAGCAAGCAGCACCTGCAGAGCAAGGACTGCAACAACTCCACCCAGCAAATCATCACGTCCTATGACAAGTGTCTGTCTTTCATGGCAGGGCAGAGAGAAACTTTGCCATTCCTACACTTCCCCCTAGCCTCCCAACTACACTGCAGAATCACCCCCATGGAGCTCCAGCCAGCTAGCTCTTAACACCTTGCACGCTTCCAGCCTCTGGCACTGGCTCAAAGAGGAAACAGAGGTGAAATAATCAGTCCTCTAGTGACTCAAAACTGTTCTGTACAGCTGTGGAAATTCCTAGGAATACTCAGTGCCCAAACTATTGGAAGGCTGGTGGTTTTTTATTGAAAAGCACTACTCTGATTAAGATAATTTTATGTAATTTCAATTGTGGCATAACTACCAGCTTTAGCAAATTGTAAAAAACTGACAAATCCCCCTTTTTAGCTGGAAAAATTAATTCCCCCTGTCATATCACTTACAGCATTCAAAAAGTCATCACTTCCAGAATATGAAGCATCATATTACAGTAAATGAAATATTTTGATTTCACGCCTTAAATCATCAGCAGCAATTTTGAAACACCTCACCAAGATTACAGTGTCTCCTCCTGGGAAGAGACTGACATAATTAGCGAAGCATTTAACAGCGACTGTTACTGATGTGTCAGGCAACATTGTCTAACAAACAACAATATGAAAAAGGAAAACAGAATAATGCACAAAATATTTAATAACCCCCTTTTCATTTTCTTTTTGTTTTTTTTTTTTACTGATGAGCTGGTGCCTTTGGCTTCCAGTGCAGGGCAGAGAGCTGATGGTGTGTGGTGGCCCTTGGGGATGGGCAGCGTGATTTGATGTTGGCACTTGAATCCTTCAGTAACTTAGGAGAATTTGAGTCAAGCTGCCATTCTCTGCCAACCTGCAAACAGTGTCCCTGCTCTTTGTCATTGGCAGGGATGTCTCTCATTAAAGATTGAAGATCACAATTTTTAGATTCCAAACCACCCAGCCAATGTCATTAACATTGCATAAGCCAAAAGTAATCAAGCATCACTTCAGGATGTTTTCTAGGTGGTTTTGTTGATTTGGGGTTTGGTTTTTTATAAATAAGCTGTGCAAGCATGTCCAGGAAAGTAAGGAATTAATATCCCTGCCTTGAACCAGTCAGGTGAAGCTCAGCACTTGTCTGTTTGGACATTTCAGTCTCAATTGCAGGGCTACAGTTCCTGACCTTCCCTTTAGCTCCAGCTGCAATGTATGCCAGACTGCACGTTTCAGATGGGCACAAGTGGAGATGATAATGTCATGGAAATAAGGGTTTTCAGGTCATCTAGCAAGGTCAGGGCAACACCTACATTAATGAAAGCAAAACTACATCTACCACAACCCTTAACTCTCAGACTCTTTTAAGAGTCTAAAAGCTCAGTGGAAACATCCGAGCAAATAATATAAAGCACAAAAGAGGAACCCGAGCCTGAGATGGAAAGCGATTTCAAGGAACAAGTCCCCCAGGAAAGAAAGTTTCTCACAAAGCAGAGTGAGTTTGAAAGCCATACTACTGTTCATCCTAGAAAGGGCACACGATGACATAGAGAGAAACTTCTGTAGAAACCAATTTCACCCAAAATACTTTCTACCAATGAAGTCAAAATACTTTTCGCTAAACGGGTTTGTCTGACTTTGGACAACCCAAAGAGAAGATCCATTGATTAAAGCTAGGCTGCAGTTAAGTGCAGGGGTATGAGGAACTTGCTCAGCGCAGCCAGGGCCACAGAAACCAAGGACCATGGCAAGCCAAGGTGACTGAGTGTGTACACAGAGGACGAGGCCACATTCAGGGAACCTGGACTCATTTCCACAAAAAGGGTCCTGAATGACAAACAGGCAAGAGCAGAGCCAGCAAGAGCAGCAACCTGAGTAAACCAGGGAAGGAAGGGGAGCAGAAGGGGAGGCAGAGCAGGACAGCCTCAGCTACCCACAGCACTACCTTGACACGTGCCCATCAGACCCCGGGGAGCCTGCAAGGCACACAGCTCACAGCACATGGCATAGAACAAGCCCCAGATGGTCAGACCCCCAACTACCCCTCTCTGTTTCATGGCTTCTGTCAGCAGCGGTGATACTGAAAAAGAGAAATGTATTTTGCCCAAAAGCAGTGTGGATCAAGGGGAGTAAATTTACCGTGACATATTTCATCATTTCCAAAATCATATTTTGCCAGGATATCCAGTTCACAGGAAGTGTCAAAATATTTGGTAGCAGTCTGATTCAAACTGACACAAAATATAATTACCAAAAAAAAAAAAG
Source organism: Todiramphus chloris collaris (assembly GCA_025345505.1). Classification (NCBI taxonomy): domain Eukaryota; kingdom Metazoa; phylum Chordata; class Aves; order Coraciiformes; family Alcedinidae; genus Todiramphus; species Todiramphus chloris. The sequence continues at coordinate 7,048,208 of JANVCC010000073.1, read as the reverse complement.
TTGTTTTACAACATGGAAAATCTGCCTTTTGGCCAGCTCTAACTGATAGCCCAGTGTCAGCTCAAAAAAACTAGGCATGTGTTTCTTCCTTTTATTTTCCCCTTGTTCCATTGCACAACTGTAAGAACAAGGGGTAGCTTGCCTGTTAGATTTCATCTGGCTAACATGAATCCGTCTCCCAGTAGCCATCGGTCAAGTTCTTTTCTAACATCATTGCAGAAAATGCGAAAGGTTTGCATTTATTTTATAGTTTTACAGCAGCTAGGCTACCTTCAGAGATTTATGTCTTGCTTTCATGCTTTACAGCACTCCTTGAAACATTAGTAATATCATCTAGGCAGGAGCGATAAAACGCCAGGACCCTTTACCACATGCAACTCTGTCTGACACCAAAGCAGGCTTCTCAGGTGAAATATAGATTGGAGAAAGAAGTGACGTGAGGAGCGGAATCAAATTCATCTCAGTTACACTCTTGTCATTGATGTCAATATATTACATCCCTACCAGGCTAAAACAAGGGTTTCTTCTGAAAGATGCAAGAGTAGAAGTACAGCTTTGGATCTGAAACTAGACTGACATGGGGGTCTGCATTTATTTTTAACATTACATAGTCTTATACTTCCTAACTCTGAATAAGTCAGGCTTTTTTAAATAATCATTTCTATCCTTTCTGTTCAAAGCCATCTAAAAGATTTAATAAGGCTGTAGGAAATGTGTACAGAGGAGGAATAACAGACCGATTTTAATCTTACTGTTAGTCAATGAAAAGATTCTAGATGAAAGACTGCAGATAACCTAATAGTCTTTTCAGTCTCTGTCTCCAATTCCCCGGATCTTGTGGGAGAATTAACTGTGAATTACTGCCACAGTCTGGTGATCACACTAGATATTTATTTTCCAGACATTGTTGAAAATAAACATTTACTTCAGTAGACTTTACTTCTGGGGACTTCTGAGCATCGTGTTGCCCCAAGAAAAGACCTTCTCCTCACTCAACCTAAGACACTTCCTGTCATTCTGACAATACAAAGAGCACTTAATATGAACATACTTTGTAGCCTCTGACATGCTGTCAAAGAAGGGGAAAATACTTTACTGCCACTGAGAACTGAATTCACAGTGTATTAAAACAAACAAGAATGAAATCAAACTGCCTTCAGAAGGACTTCTATAAAGTGCCCAACAGACAGAACTCAAACATTACTCCAGGTGCTGTTTGAACACCATAAAGTACATGCCAATCCCCATCCTTCAGGGTGGACGATTGGCAAAATATTTACCATGTTGCCCCTCTTGAAGATTTCTGCTTGTTGTCAAGCAGAATTTTAAGGCTTTTCCCTGTTATGCTGTTCTTGACAGCTGTCACAGAGGAGCCACCTCCTGCCAGTAAGGCTGCCAAAGGACACGCTGGTCAAAGTGTTTTGTCCTTAGCTCACACTGCCACTTACTGCCCAGTGCTGTCCAGTTACTTGCTCTTGCAGACCCCTTTTCACACTCAAAAGTTAAATCACTTCTTAACACACAGAAGTCCAGGGGCACCAGAGCTCAGAAGGTCTCCCAACAAATACATGTATTATAGACATACATCACCTCATTAACACCTAGGTTAATAATTACTGGTTATCTGTCGTTGCTTATACTGGGAGCAGAGAGATGCAGAAACACATAAATTCAGCAAGAGCAGGCAAAAGAAGCAGCTGTATTAATTGATAACCCCGTTTTATATACCCTAGCCCCATAGGGCGATGGGTCAGTGATCACCCATCTCCTAGGGTGATTGGCTACAGTCCTACAGCACCCAGTGCAAAATATTTTTCCAATGTACCATAAACAGAACTTAGCAAAACACCAGGTGTTGGTCCAGCTTACAAAAACCATCCTGCTGTTTCTCATAACTTGTGTGAGAAAGGCAGGATTCTCACCAAATATTATGAGAACCTGAGAAAATCCCTCTGCTAGCAGCTTTGCAGCATCCACAGGTTATCTATAGCCAAAAATCTCATGGAAATGGGGCCCCAGCATTCCAGGAACGATGCCTTCCAAATACTGAGATGATGACTTCACAGCACAGAACAAGGTCTAAACCACCAAGCCTCCTGTCCGCAAGAGGCTCTGCTGTGCCCCAGCTGTTGCACTCGTGCCCCTGGCTGTTGATGGAGGCACGTTCTAGATGGGCTATGATGTGCCCACCCTCTGCGTGGCTGGGAATCATACCTGAGGTGCAGCACAGGGCAGAGGACATTGGTGTTTAGGAACTGCAGCCACCAGGCAGACTCCACAGCAGGTTTTCCCCAAGAACAGGCTGTGAGCCTGGCCCCACGTGCTGCCTTCCGGCCAAGCCTTTCTGCAACTGAGCAGCTCACCTGAAAGAGAACTCTTCTGATGCTTGGGGCCAGCACTGACCATGCAGACTACTCCTAAGAGGCTTCACTTTGAACTCCCACCATTATGTTTTGCCCGCTCTCTGTGAAGACTGAGCAATCACAGCATGTGTTGCTTTTTAGAGATGATCACTGACAATGATTTATGCTTTCACAGTGAATTTCCCATGAGTGCTTAATAATACAGATTAAACCCTAATAAATGTGTTTCCTGCAGGTTTAAGTGACTAACTCTATGATCTATTAGACTTGTCTCATAATACGTATAATTTTTCTCGGTAACTGTGAAAATTTCTAAAGAATTGGCAGCATCTGTGCCTGGAGTATTAAAGAAATCTATTTTTTACTGGGGGAATTTTGTACAAATTAAATCCAGCCTTGGATGTAAAATGCTAAATTTCATATTGTCTGTAAATATCTATTAGAAATATCCACAACAAACACTTACAATCATTAAGAAAATTAAACTGTTAAATACTCCTCAAACATTATAATGAATCATGTCAAGCTGCAGCTTTACATTTTATTTTGCAGCTATTTTATCTTTTTCAGTCATAGGCTCACAGCACATAATGTATTCTGTGTTATTCCTCCCAGTTCCTAATACTTTTACGCGTTGATCACTAAGGGAAAGTTTTAATGTACAGCTGCTTTTAGCCAGCATCTGTCAGAAACCCAAAAGATTAATTAATCTGGTGCTGAGTAGCAGGTCCAAACTTCACAAAGCTCTGCTAATGTTTTGGTTGGTCTGGAGCAAAAGGGTGTTTAAGAATCTCTCTGACAGCTAGAGGGAGGGAAATAATCACTTAGAATGAAAAAATCCAAATTCACTCAACTGGTAATGAAATTGCACTGAATATTGATTCAAGGCTCTAATATGCTCACAAGTTCAAAGCAAGCACTGGAAGGCAAATATTCCCTCCTCTTCCTTCAGACAAATCTGTAGTACTACCACAAGGTAGTATTTTACTTCATTCTAAATATACAGCATTATAAAAGAGTTTTGAAAGCGGTCCTGCAATCTCTCTCTCTCTCCCCCCTCCCCCTGCATTTTTAGGCTGACAAATTTAACATCAACTAAATTCCAACCCAGAGCAGCACTTTAAAGCGATTTACATCTAAATGAATAGGTTTCTGTCTCCCTTTGGTTTTCAGAAATTATGCAATTGCCTTTTTTTTTTTTTTTTTTTTTACTAAACCAGACTAATCTGAGATTAATGTTGAGCTAAAGCTCATCCTTCATTCCTCCCTACCATGGCAGAGACATTAATGACGATGTTGGGAGTCAGCTTTGCAGAGGATTTCAGACACCACAGCACTGGAGGAGAGTTATTCGTAAACAGTAGAAAGAGATCTCTTCACATTTTTTGTAAATCACTTACCTACCAAACTGTCTTTCCCCAGCAGATGGTGGGACAGGATACACTAGGAAAGGGAAGGAAGAAAGTCTTTTGGTGAGAGTTCTGCCTAATTAAGAAGTTGCACGGATGACATAATAATCAGAGCAGGTTTCTAGTGGTTTGCTCTGCAGGCTGTAACTCAGGAGCGATGAGAGCGCAATGCCTCTATGCATTAGTTAACTCTGGAGACATCCTGGTGGCAGCAAGGAGACTAGTCTGTCCCTCCATCTGCTCAGACAACAGCGATTTGTTGGCTGCAGGCTGGGTGGCACAAGAGGATCCTATGCACTTAAAACCGAACTGACCACCTATCAGCAGTTCTGCCAACGGGCACGCACAGGGCGCTGGGTCTGTGGAGGTCCAGGCTGTAGTCTTGGCTATGCTGGTGACCAGGCAAAGCACCTTGCTGTTTGATCTTCTACCTGTAAAGTAGGCGTGAGGTCCACTGCAAAGCCCCAGTGAAAGCACCAGGCACCACCTTGGGGTCTTCAGTTGCAATTAAGTGGCACACTGACAGCTCACAGACTGATTTCAGGCTGCCTCAGCCTTATGCAGCTCATGCTTCTCTCCCACACACCCTGGCCATCATACATGGGGGGACTACATGCTGCTTTACATCTCCTGCTTTTTTAGTTGAGTATGCAATTCAGGCCATCACTGCTCGAAGTCCAATTATCCTTGGCCTTTATTGTCAACAGTCACTTCCATATCCCTCCAGTCATTTGTGACAGAGACCAGTCTGAAGCCCACACCCTCCCCAGAAGGCACTCCCATCTCTCTCCATACCAGAAGCTGCCACTCTCCCTGACAGCAGAGCACTTGCTCTCTCCTCTTTGAGAGTCCATCTCCACATCCACATCCCTCACGCTGCCCAGTCAGGGTGATACCCTCTCATCACTTGGACCAGCTCCCCCAACTCCAAAGCCTCAAATACCACGCAGTGAGGAAGAGCCTAGAGGCAGGGTGTGAGGAGCACAGGCACCACTTTGCAAGCAGCAAAGCACGATGGAACTCTTCATATCGGTCAGGCGTCCAGCCACAAGGTGTCAAATAAATAAGAGCAACAACGTGTGCCTCTAGCGCTCTCTTCTCCTCCCGCTCTCATGCCCTGTGAGGCTGGCAGCATCTGTCGTCCAACCAGAAAGTCAGTGTCCTGGAAAAGACTAGCTGATGATTGAGGTGCACAGCGAGACCTTCCCTGCCCACACTGAATGTGTGTCTCAGAATGAAGCCTCAGAAATGACTTCTCAGAATATACCGAGTAATTGACAGGTAATTTAAAGCTTTTGCCCCTTTATCTTCCTTACTCTAGTGTAAAAGCTCTATGTGCTAACAATTGCCTCATCATTCTTTCATACAAAGAAGAAAACCTGAAGATTTCAAAGGGAAAACAAGTCCTCTTGTTACAGCTCTGCCCAATCCAGCCAGGTGGGACAAGGCCAGTATTTCAGCAGATCATCTGAGCATTACAGAATTGCTGACTATTGTCAGAATGCCTTTCTCTCCTGCAGTAAAAAGTCTGATTGTTTTCAATTGGCAAAATACTAAAACCTGCAGCTTGATCTCCACGGGAGACTCATTATGGCTGTCATTAGATGGTCTTTGATCTGTAGAAAAGAGAGAGCAGAGCAGAAAATATCTGGACTTATGTGCTTGTCATTAGAGCATGATTGTTGCATGTTACCAAAAAGGAGGTCAGATTGGCTCCATTATTCTCTTCAGTTGAAATTCGGTAAATAAAACCCACACTCCGTGTGAATAAATGTTTCTTTTGTTCTTTAAGGGACTAAACACATATAAAAAACGCATGTTCTTTAACCTAGATCTCTCAATATCCTCCATACACCTCAAGGCAATGACCCCAACAGGAGATCACTTCCAATTTCCCCATATCTGAACATACTGATCACGTGCTGGTGCACAAGTGCAGATGAGCATCCACATCTACACACACCTCCAAAATTAAGGGAGAAGAAAGCACATGATGGAGCACCGTGAAGATTTCATTGGAATGGACTCAGAAGAGCCCTGTTATCCACCTGAGTGGATTCTTGGCAAATCTTTATAACATGCAACACCCTCACGTATTCCACGTTTGCATCAGTGTCAGGAAGAAGATACGAGTGATGCTTCATACCAGTGCAGGTAACCATGGCCCAGGAACATTCTCTTGCAGGGGTTAAATGTACTAATACAGCCAGAGACACTGTGGAGGAGCCACTGGCACCAGTGGAGTGTGAAGAAGGAAGCAGTAGCCAGGGGAACTGCTGCGCTAGTACAACTGTGAAATGTGAGCAGCTCTGCCCACAATACAAGTGAATAGAGAATCCAGGCTTGGGAGCAGCAAGTGCATCTCAGTTAAACTTCGTTCACACGGATAAAAAGGGTTGCCTCTTCCTGTTCACCAACCTTTTTATGTGACAAGCAATCTGGTTCCAAAAGCACTCGAAACTCTATGAGCCTACAGACCACACCCTCTTCAAGAACGTTTTGGGGTTTGCTGATCAGAGCTGGCCTGAGGTTCTCTGCAAAACATGTATTTAAACTCTGCCCAGCTGTAGGACTACCAGGTTTCACTGTCACTGAGCTCACTCATTTGTGCCTGGTAGGCACACTGGCTACTTGGCTGCCTGTGCAGAGCTGGGTGCTTTAACAAAGCATTCTACTACCAAAAAAAAAAAAAAACCAACTATTTCTTATTAGAGCACAATCAGCAGAAGGATCAGCATTAGATGGCTAAAGATCCTCTGTCCCAAAGGATTTGGAACTGGGAATTTGGTTTGGCCAATGTTTGTGACTCTGGGCTGCAGAGATGCTTCCCACCATGGCATCCGTACTACCTGGGAAGGTTTAGAGCTGACATGCATGTTCCACACCTGCTACCTTCTGTCCTCTCCTGGTAGTCACCATGTTTCACACTGCAGAATCACAGAATGGTTTGGGTTGGAAAGGACCTTAAAGATCACCTAGCTCCAACCCCCCTGCCATGGGCAGGAACACCTCCCCCTAGAGCAGGTTGCTCAAAGTCCCATCCAACCCGGCCTTGAGACTTCAAACAGACTCTGGTGATGCAGTGCAGTCACACCTCTATATCCAGCAAGGTCAGGCTTGACTCCGGCTGCCAGCATCTCACTCTCTGCACAGCATGACAAACCTCACAGACAAGCACATGGCTCCCAATATGTCTATTGTTGCAAGTCACAGCCTTTGTGCATCAAGAGTGCCCCAGGATAGGGCAAGTGAAGAGACTAGACTCTTGAATTCCGTCCTGCGTCATGCACTGAAACAGGATACTAGTTATTGTAGAAGGCACAGAAGGAACTGGGATAAAGACTGCAAGGGACAGTTGTGGTGTCATGTGGGTCGAGAGGTGGTATCGTGCCCCACTCCCTGCTGCTACCAGTGTCTTGCCACATCTGTTTCTTCATCTGAACAAGCTTGTCTCAAGAGTAACCAAACTGTGGGAGGGCTGAGACACTTTTTGGGTGCATGAGCCCAAATACACCAACACTACCCTAGCACTGCCACGGCAAACTGACATCTATGGATGTGCCTTGTACCTGGTAAACAGCAAGGCACACAGCACGCTGCCAACTGCATATGCTCTCTCCATGTAGATCAATATAGTCATTGGGAAAAAATACTTGCCAAATGCCTGGATTAAGCATAAATATAGGGTGAAAATGAGAGGGCAGCACTACCCACATAAAGCAGGCAGAAAGCATTCCCCTGCACATCGGGTAATAGAAATCTAAAAACAAACCAAACAAAACCAAAGAAACCCAAAACCAAACAAAACAAAACAAACAAACAAAAACCAGCCAAAAAAAGCAACCCAAACCTTCCTGTGAGGAATTTCACAGATCAGACCCCTACATGCACCTTGGACATGGATTGCATCTTCAGGAGTTAGATGCCATCTGGACAAACATAGCCCTTGCTCTGCAGTGTCTGCTTTACCCTTTCTCCCAGTCTCCTAAGCTGCAGGATCCAGCCCCAGGCCTGGACTTCCCAATCAGCAATTTCCAGTGTAAGTATCCTAGTAAACATTATGGTGCATGGAGTGTAGAGGAGGAAAAGGCATATGTGGGCAGAGCCCAGGAACCAAACAACCCTGAAACTCAGTCTCAGCTCAGATTAATTTGCAGGTTTTCCTTTACAATGTCTCATCTACTATATATTATGAGGGGTAGAGGAATAAATTTATACAAGACCCAGGTTATGGATTAACAGTTCTTGATAACAAGCAGCATCTGGCATCTAAAGAACAGTAGCTCTACCAACCAATTTGTAAAGCCCTGATTGAAAGGGTACTGTCGGAAACAAAAACTAAGTCATGGTGTAACAGTTGGGTGCAGGAGGCAGAGATCTCTGGTTTTGCCATAGCAGGGGTTTTAATTTTAACTTCTTGAACATTTCATTCTTTGCTACTGCCTTGCTTGAGACAACCACTTTCCTCTCTGTTTGTCCATCTGCAATTTTGCAGAGAAAGAAAAATCAGCAGCAGCTTTTCTTTCATCACATACTTCACATGAAGCTAACTTCTCTGAATTCTCCTAGCACATACAATGTCCCTGCTGCTGCAAGATAAAATGTGTCACCACTCCATCTGCTACTCATTTGCTGATGAGTCTGTACAGCAACTGCTGCTGAGCAGAATATTCCAAAAAAGAAGAAACTGCAGCCCAACAGATCTGGCTTTGACAGAGGTAGGGCCAGGTCTCATTAATCATTTTGCTGTGTTGCTTACAGTAAGTACCTGGTGGAACATTAGGACTGCCTCTCTGATTCAGTATTCCATGGTACCATCATACACTAGTTAGACAACTCAGCATTTGGTGAAGGAATGGAGAAACAGAGGCAGCGGGGAGTTCTCAATGCTAAATGATTCCTTACTTCAGTACTGCTCTGATATTCATGAGCAAGAGTCCTTAGTTTTGGGACAAGAAGTGATGACAATCCAGGTGCAGAATGTACCCGGTTGTCACCCTCCTCCATACCGTGTTAAAGCTATATCAGAAGATGCTGAAATAAGACACGCAGCACTGAGCCATTGACAGTTACTTTGTGTTCCTGCCCAGTGCCTGCTTACCAAGGGTAAAACTTACCCCATTTTTTGGTGAAACAGTCTGCCCTTCAACACCAGCCAAGGGGCAAAATTCAGAGGAACATGGCAAGAGATGCACAACCTCTGGACGCTCTCAGTGAAGGCTTCCCACTACACAGAGAGCTTGAGCAGAAGATGGGATGGATCTATCACTATTCTAGCAACAGCCAGGCAGATCTGCTGGGGAGCAGCTCTGCTCCCAAGGAGAAATTCCTGCTTTCTTCTCAGGGATTGTCCTGCTGGGGTCTGATTCACTAATGGAGGTAAGTAAACCTAAAGAAGCTGGGGTGTCTTTTCATCAATCAGGTACACAGGGCCCTGTTAACAACAGGTGGACATCACCCTAAATGGCCCCCTCTAAAATCAACTCCATCAATGTCCTATTGGCTCAGACTGAAAAACAAATTACTATGAAACCTGCATCTCCTCCTCTCTCCCTTCTCACACTCTGCTCAGCACTGGGGAGATGCCGGGTCTTGCTCTCCACCAGCAGCCCAGTTCACTGCCTGGTAGTCCTCTTATTCCATCCTCCTTGTTCTCACCACAGCACCTCTCATCCCCACAGCCCCACCACCCCTGGATGCCTTCAGATGTCTAGACCTACAGAGCCCTTACTCAGATCCAAGCATCGCAAGAAAAGCTCCTTCTCCTCAGATTGCAGATTAGAGAAGCAAAATAAATAGTTTCTCCAATCAGGTCATTCAAGTCCAACCGACTCTGCAGCCAGCTGCAGCTGAGTAGACTGCTCCATCACTTAGGGCCTGGGGAGGTTTCTGGTATCCCATAGCTCTTAACCTGGTTTTCCCCAGAAAGGCAGCAAGACTGTCCCCTCTTTATATCAAATTAACTTGAAGCCACACATTTGAAAAAAAGTTTCCTAATAGTCATGCCTGGTTTAAGTATATTTTGAAGACTTAGGTAAAAAAGGCAATCTCCAAAAGATAAATGTTATTGTATTTTTCAAAATAATTGAAGGGAGGAAATGATGATTATTTGCATTTCATTTTCATTTTTTCAAACCAGCTGCAATCAAAGAAACGTCTGATCTCTATTGAATTACTATCTGCCTTTGAACTCTTCATGTACAGCTCTTTCCTGTACTTTACATAAATAATGTTGTTATAGTACATGCCCAGTCACAAAGGATACTGACAGACAGATACAAGAAAAGTGAAGAATCTGAAAGCAAAGTGATAAGATTTTCAAGGCAGAAACACATTTTTGTACTTATCGTTGCCTAAGGATAACATTATTTGAAGCATAAAGACATGCAGCTCCTCATGTTTGATGAAAAGGTTACTAAAAAAGAAGAGAAGAAGAAATTACGACATTTTCCCCCACTCTTTCTGATTTGAGTCAGAGGAGAAATCAAACATGCCCAAAGGGGAAGCGAGGAAGCTGCCTTAAGATACTTTCTAAAATGCAAGTTTTTCTGAACAACTATGTGGTGAAGTTACAGTCCAGGTTGAGATTGATAATACAAAATCCTTGAATTTAAAAAGTCTTTCTAAGACACCGAGTAAAGAAGGGCCCTAAAGGGGAATTGTCAAAGAGAAGCTATTAGGGTATACTACAATTTCATTGCAAACCTGATGATCTGACGAAGGCAAATATCCCTCACCAACAGAGAAGTGTGAATAACTGATCTTCTTTAGATCAGTGGTTCAGCTGGGGAAAGAAAATACTTTCAGTAAACCTGAATCCATTTATTTAATTATTTGTAAAAGAATTTTTTTACATTCATCTATATAAATGCATATGTGTGTATATATATTCAATAAACTGTAACAGTTTGTTTTGGCTTGAACTACCCATTTCAACCCCAAATGATTTTGGTTTCACTTTGCAGTATTTCAAATAACAGCAAAAGCAGAAGTTGCCTGCTGCACACTATCACAAAACCAGCAAGGTATCATACCTGCTAATGCAGCCAGCTAAAGCAACATCCAGAAAGAGAAGAAAAGTATGGAGACATATCCTTTTCCTACTCAGCTCAGAACAAAGCTTCAAATCTCTTCATCAAGATAGTTTTTTAAGCACTGACATGTCTCTGGACCAACTCAGTTCTGTTGAGACTGGTCCCCTTCATAATCGACACTGGAATTTATTCCTCAAACCTGCAATATTATTTTTAAACAAAAATCAGGTATTATATACCTGATTAATATAATATAATACCTGATTTTAGCAACAATATATATATATGTTGCTAAAATCAGGTATTATATACCTGATTAAATGCAAACTCTCAGTGGTGGTGTTCTCTCCATGAAAAATGTACATGCCTCTCAGAGGTAGGGTGTATAGTGACTTTAAAGTCACTCAGAGGTACGAGCATACAGGAACCATCCAAGGTGGTTTACCATAGCTATAGTAAACACCAGACATGAGAAACTGCGCCTTATTCTAATCAGAGCTTGAAAATTCCCTTTAGTTAAGTTGAACTTGATTCAAAACAAAACACCTACATAGAAATCCCAGCCATTTGAAATGGCCCCACTGCTGTCACCATACATGGAGTTGCTGCAGGACAAACAAAGGAATCTCCATCCTGATCCAGAATCAGGACACAAGCCTGTTTTGCAGGGCCTTGCCATCCCAACAACCGCCCTGGTGACCGCTGTAAGTTTAGCTATACCCCCCAGTAAGGGCTGATACCACAGTCTCCTTGTCCTAGATTGGATGACTGCCTCACTGGGCTGCTCCAGGCTCTACTGCAGTCATACTGTGACTTAACAGCCTCCTCCAAACCCTCCAAGGCAGCAACAAGCTAGCAGCAACTACCCAAAAACTTCAAGGCCCATAACAAGGCAGGAGATCAGGCTAACCCTGGTACACTGAACCAGCCAGGGCAAACAAATAAAGCTGCTCTGCCAGTCCTAATTGCTCATTACCAAGATGCAAAGCAGAGCAAATGTGGATGGCTGTAAGCAGCAATCTCTCCTTACTGTTCCTTCAGGCAACCATCCTTAGTCTTACCCACAGTCAGCAACTACCACACCAGCCTCACCCCCTGGGACCTCAGCTACTACCCACACTTTCAGCCACTGCTTGAAAACTGCAGATGGCAGGGAATTTTGCTGGCTGGCTACTTAGTGGTTTTTAACTGAGAAGAGGTATTTTGTAAAGGGAAGTCTCTCAAAAGCAGGAGAAATGAAGGGTATTTATAAAAATAACCAGAATCCTTCCCCCAGGCATTCTGAATAAGACATGTCCAACAGCCTTAAGGTTTAATGTCAGCAATGCAAGGGTCAATGAAGCATTGAAAAGTCACACCCCTCTCCATAATTAAAGGGTAACTTCATTTCTGATTACTTCAGTGGAGTGACAGTGAGTACGTGATCAACTCAATATCCAGAGAACTACACGCGTTCATAACATCCCAGAAGAATCAATTCTGACAAGGTGGAATAAAGGTGAAAGAATCCCAACCAAATGTTGAAGGGATGTAAATGTTACTGACAATTGGAAGCAGAATTATACAGTGAGAAAAGTCGGGCAACAGCAAAAATCAGTGATAATACTAACTTGACGGTGGATCTAAAAGCATTTTAGGTTGGGGGTGTGGTCTTGCACCAGTTAGTTTCCGGGAAAAGGCTCAATCAGTCTCTGCTGTCTTTCAAAACCCAGTGTTAACTACAGACATCCCAATGGCTGGGATTTCTAGCAGAGAAACACCTCACAAAGAACAAGATGGGCTTGTAGGCAATAAGGCAGAGATGCCATGCTTTAGTTTAACTGATTTTTTTGAGAACCATATACAACATTGCAGTACCCCCAGCATGAAGCTGAGGCCAGCTGCGTGGGCTGCTATGGGGATCAAGAGCACTTCACTCACTTTATCAGAGGGCAGGCATAAATTTGGGAAACATCTCTAAAAAGATACTGGTGATCAGCTGTTTTCACTCTGGAAGTTAGTGATGGGGTCTTTTTGTACTCAACTGATGAACAATCCCATGCAAGAACTACTCCCAGAAAAAGATACCATGTCCATAGTGAAGGCTTTAGTTTCTTAGGCACTACAAGCCCAGGACAGTGAGAGTTCACCTCCATGGAGCCTGAGAACATAACCCTGCCTGGCAGTGCTTAGGATCCTCTTTGTTTGCCTGCCCATCACCACCCCAACCTCTGTCAGAGCTGGGCTGGGGAAAATCATTTCATGGGTAGCGGACCCAACCAGCTCTGTAGCCATGTCCTTGAGGATTAACTGCCCCAGCAGTGAAAAAAAAAGTCTCCAGCAGTACTGCATTCACAGAAAACCTTTTTTATTTCCCTAAAGTCTTTCTTAAAGTTCAAATTCTCATCCAGTCCTTGATCAGGGCTGTAAGAGCTTTACAAATCCAAGAGATAAACTCTTGCTTTTATAACTAATATAGTTGACTTCCAAACCTCACAAGCCCACTCTCAGATCTATTTGTTCCTCGTCCTCCCCAGGTGAGAGACATCGATCTGCTCATCTTTCAAGCTTGCAGCAGCCAAGGCAACACAACTGTACTTTCACCTAATTTATCATGCTCTTTTCGCCTTGGCCACAGCTTATATCAGCTTTTTCCCTTCCTTCCTGCCCTGTCCCTTGGGTCCCTGAGCCAGCCTACAGGGTCTCATTAGCTTAATAACTTCAGAGCAAAAGGATTCTGTTCTTGCAGGTTTTGCTAGAGTCTCCCTGGTTACACACAGAGGAAATCCCAGTGATGACATGGAGCTTCAGCTTAAATCAAGGAGAACAGCCAGCTGAATGAGTAACGTGTTCTTTCCATACTAAACATACTTTTCTCCAGGGCATCACATGGTCCAGCTTTCCAGTCAGAATAGCTGTAGGTCTTAGTTTCAACCCCAGAAAGATCTCCATATGCCCACATATTCCTCCCAGAGCCACAAAGACATGTACTAAGCTGTGCAGAATGCACTAAGTCCAGTCTTTTGGGAAGCCTCAACTTGCCCTTTAGGGTGACCACACATTTGGACATCAACAGCTCAGACATCCTATGCCTGTGGTACATGAGTTGCCCAATTGCTTTGCTCTTGAACATCAGTAAGTCTGTCAGCCTTCAAATTTTGCTGGCTGTGCCTGCAGAGGATCCCTGATCAAGAGGAATGTCTGTGTCCTGATGCTACATGAAAATGCCACACATGCTGTAACGCAAACCCCTGGCTCTGGAGAGTCGGGGTCCCCTTGCTAATGTGGGGCTGAACAGGCCAGTGGCTCACAAGGAGCTCAGCACAACAGAGCAGGCAGAGTGGCCACCATCTGCTCGGCTTGCTCCCTGCCTGAGGCAGTGGAATGTTGTGCCCATGCCTGGGGCCAGGCCTCAGCGGACCCCTTCGAGGTCTGGTTCTGTTCCTCCCTTCTCACAGACTTGTGAAGAAGTGAAATCTCAGCTGTCGGGGGCTTGGCGAGAGGAGCAGGGTTTCTAGGTGAGAAGAACAGGCCAAATGCTCTCTTTCTATCACTCTCCAATGTGCCAGCTTCACAAACCTGCTGACAGTCCTTGAGAGCTGATGACATTTTTCAAAACATTAACAAAAATAGACAAGCACTTCCCCCCTGCCATTGAAAAAACTCATCAACTATTTCCACAAAGCCCTTCTGCTCTCCACTCCTTTTGACCACCTTCACAGCCGGCTCCTCTCTATCAAAACATTTACACAGCCTCATCCCATTCCACAGGGAAAAAACCTGTCTTCTAGGGAGCAGCTGACACCCTAACCCCTTAAGAGATGTTAACATTTTAATAACGGCAACTCCCGTGCTTTGTAAATTCTGGTCCTGTCCCCTTACACCAAAACAACTCCTAGTGATTCCCCATGAAGAGATCTGCTTGAGTGAAAGTTTAATGTAATGGCTTAACACAACGTAAGCCAAGCCATTAGTGCCTGTAACTAACACTGGAAATAAAGTTAAGTGCTCCTTGAGCTCTTAATTTCAAATTAAAAGGAAAAACTAACATGTTTTTAAAAACATAATTCATAACTCATCACTTAGATCTTGGCTTGCTGTTAAAACACTTGTGCGTTTTATAACCTTTTCAGTTTAGCAGCACTAATAAATTTATTTCTGTAAGTTAAGTACATACACTTGCTATATATGCAATGTCCTTTGGCAATATGCAATAAACTGAACTGAGTAACTGTAATACCGTTAATTATTCTTTCTTTTAAAAGATATATTCATTTCCGTACTGCTTGTACTTTTAAACCTACAATTAAGCTTCTATTGGATGTAAATGTACCAAGATATTTATTCTACAGGGGCAATCCAAATACTTTACGTAAGCAGGGATTAATACATCCATGATGAAAAAACTTGCCAAATGAAAAGCATTTTGCTTAATAGGGGAATAAAGTTGCAAGATAGGAAGTAGTCTGGCTCTGACTCAATATACTTACATTCAGCATATGCCTAAGTTCTCTCCAGAACTAGAACCAACGTTGGTTGGTGTCGTTGACCAGATCAGGGGCATGAAGTCCATCAAATTCTCACAGATAAAAAATGTTCTTGTGGCAAGGACTGTGACGTGTGAATAATTGGTATCACAAGCCAAGTAACACCACAGGGTTCTGCTGAAACCCAAAATCCAAAGCAATTGAGATTGAACTCTTACAGGGGCTAGATCTATTTATGAAATACAAGCCTCTATCCTTCTTACCTCCCTCCCTATCGAAGCAGCTCTTCTTCTCAGGCAAGAAATAAGTGGAAGGGAACTCCTTGTTCCCTTTGCCAACTAAAAAATCACCATGTTAAGCCAGAGGGGTACAGAGCATACCTCTGAGCAATTCATTCAACGCACATGAATTCTGCTTTCTGACTGAGGCAAATGAAGCTGTAGAAGCCTCTCATGTGCAAGCAAAGGATGAAGTCAGCACTGTAAGAGTTACAGTTGAATTGCAGCTCTGCAACCTGACAGTGTCTTGCCATTCCTAGGATCAGCTGTATGTACTACCTAGCCGGCTCCAACAAGTCCAAGAACATACCTAAATCATTGACAGTGTGATCTGTCTTTAAAACAAATGAAAGCTATCATGCTGCAAGCTCACAAACATGAATGCTACATTTTTCTACTCCACATGAGCCAGTACCATATCCTGGCACCATGGAAAATAAGGAAAGTCAAGTTAATGACTGAATAGCTGTGAAGCTGGGTAATAAATGACAGCCAGGAATACACCAAGGTTGACCTTCAGGCTAGAGAGCACTGGCCTAAATTGGGACTCAGGTCTCAGTGTTTTATTTGGTTCTACTGATATTTTGCTAGGTTCCTCAGTATTGTGTTTTCATCTTAGGTTGAACCATACGTGCTGCCACTCCCTGTTCAAATTCATCTACAATTAAGCAAGAGACTCAGAAGGAAAAGAATAAAATGAGGGAGTTGTGATGCTGGAACATTATGATGTACAAAGTGTCATTACAAGAAACACTTGTAAAAACCATCAAATTAATATAAAGATTTTCTTAGTTGGAAATGAACAGCATGAAGGTAACACCTGGTCTCATTAATATGCACGTCAACCTGCTTTCAAGATAAATAACAGCATACATGTAAATCATTTAATATAAAAGCAATCATGCAGAGACATACAGGATTCAATTCATCCCTTGGCTCTAATTTAATGTTTAGATCACTATTTTAGTTGTTTAAATTGAGCATCAAAAATAAATAACCACCAAACATAAATGCTTACTTTAGGTTTGGTTTAATCTTCAAGAGATATACAGCCTAGCAGAGGTGGTCAGAAATCTGGGACTCGTGGCAAAAATACCCCCAAAATCAAGAGGTTCTGTAATTTGAACTGACTCCAGTTTATGAAATACTAGATAACGACTTCCGCTTCTTCCCTCTTTATACCAAGACTGCCCATATTTCTGTGAGTTTCTTAAACGTCCAGAAATAAGAAATTGTAAATATTCTTAGAAGTGGTTTCCCAAGAAGAAAACTCAAGACATAAATCAAGAAAAGAGGTCCCAGTCAATCAAATAAAAGCTTCAGACATCCTCCATTATTAAGTTTGGCCTGACATTCAGAGTATTAAGACCATAGTCAAGATGGACATAGCAGTATAATGCAAGGCTTAGTCTGCCCTCAGCCCAGCAAGGACAGGCGTGGACAAGAAAGGAGGCATTCCACCACTGGGACAGGGCTTGAACCATTCTTTGATTTCAACTACAGATCTTATTGTTACATCCTCAGGAAAATGCTGAGCATCAAGAACTGCCAGAAAATCCAGGTGAGACCTAGAGCTATGGGCTTTGTCTTCAGGTCCTTGGTAGTTCAGCTCTCTATTCAAGGAGAACTAATTTAATCAATCCAGCGGGATAAGAGACAAGTGCTTCTGATTACTCATGATATTCTGATCCAAGCAGAAGCACTGCAGGTGTCAGGCATCCCTCCAGGCCTGAGTCCTATCATAATATGGCATAAAAACACAGAGGATGGCAGTGAGAGTGAATTGGGTGGATGCACTCCCTGCTTATATTCCTTTCTGATACCTTCTTTAGGAATGCTACTTGCAGCAGCATCTTACCCTCCTAGAGACTTTTCCATGGGAAGGATTCCATGGGAAGGACAAACAGTCAGTAAAGAAGAAAACAGAATATGCATTACCTCAGTAGCTGCCTCAAGAAAAGCTAATCCTATTTCTACTCTCATCTCTCAGATGCCCATCTCCAGTGATAACATCCTGATATCTTCCTATGTGTCCTCCTTTTTTCCTCTGAGAATAATCCCCATTTCCTGGAACTACATTATTTCAGCAGAGTAGAAATGAGTCCACTCTCCATCTAGTCTCTCTGCTTCCTCTATGAGCTTTAGCTCACTCCAACTTGAGACAACATCAGCCATATTCCAGTATAAAAAAGCAGTCATCTCCAACCCGTGGCTTTCTCCTTTACTATATTTTGACTAGAACTGCTTGGATTTCTATGATAGTCAGTGAAGAGATCCAGGAAAAGTCACAGCAGATATTATTCAGGTCATACTTGGCAGTTCTTTATGATTAAAATTCTGTATTTATAAAAGTCTCCCACCTTAGAGCTTTATCAGAGAACAGATTTTATTTGTCTCCCCAAAGACATCTTGAATGGTTTTTTTACAAATTCTGACTTTTCAATAAAACTCCCCTCTCCCTAAAAAAAACACAAAAAAAACCCAACTCAACAAAACCAACCCTCCCTCATATAAATAAAGTTTATTTTCAGTGGTTTTCTGTTACATAACCTTAAATTAATGACTTGCATACTGGCATAGCACTTACCTGTATCCTGCTCCTACACACACCCTGGCTTTAATATTTCTATCCTGATGCTTACCATGAAATTCTTCTCTTCAGTTGAGTAACTCAACAAATTGCTGTGATGTACATAACACAGGTAATAAAGAGCTGACAAACTTCACATTCACATTAAGGTAGCCAGCTATCTCATAAGCTTTTGTTTAGTAATGATTGATAGACCATTATTAACAAGCAGGAAAAGATGCTGTAGCAAGTCATTTAACCCCACTCCACTCATTGCTTATATTCATTGAGGAAAGATGAAGATCCATGGAGCACAGCTTGTCCATAAATAAGACTGCATCTATGGGATTAGAAAGGCCTCATTAATGCAAAGCAAGCTGTGTAATTCCAAAGCGAGCAATCTGAAGAGAAACTTCTGTGTGCGTTTTCTTGCACTGGAATGTTTGCAAATGGAATGAATATCATTCCTGAAACTTCAACTCAGCCAAAGAGAGTCATAACTCAGCACCTCCATGGAGTATTTTTTACAACTGTCCAGTTAGGTAAGACATTGTACTAGGATCAGTCTATATAAGCTGCCAAAACAACAAATGGCTGAATCTATTCAGAAATTTTGGATAGCTCTTCACACATTTTAACTATATTAGCAAATATATCACTTTGCCCCTGTTGACAAACTTGGCCTGTGCATGCTACCAATCTGCACTGGGCAAAACACCCCCATCTCCATGCAGAGGTGGAGTGGAACAATCTGGAGACAATACCAACAGCACCAGCAGGAATTTAGAGGGGCCAGCCTGACAGAGGCACAAGTGGCTGTGCATCCAGCCTTCTCATGGCTCCCAATTCTCTTGTCCTGCTGTGCCTCGCTGTCACTAAGCATCAAACACAGTCCTAGTATAAGCACTGCTCACGTAAGCTCAGAGGCAAATGGTCTGATTTTGCATATTGAGTTTTTATTTTGTTTTCCAGTTTCTTCACACCTCTTTTCAGTACCACCTGTGTGTATCTGTTACTGCTCTTGGAGATACACTGTCCCCGCGTGATGCTACGGCATCCAAGAATGATCCCTTTGCTCAGCCTCGGGCCCTTAACTTTGGGAAGCAGGCAGATCCATTTGATGTACTAGCTAAACATTGTACTTCTGAAGTCTGCATCAAAAAAAATTATGGAAATCCCATTACATTGGATAGCTCAGAGTACCGCAGTGTATTCAGTGCCAAGTACTTATGCACAGAACAAGCAGATATTGGCCTAATTCTTGGCATGCTGAAAGCTGAGATATTCACATACATTCCGAGCATATGACACTGTAGATTTAGCTAGTGAAGAGCGGCTCAGGAATAAGCTCAAGAATTTAGGGCTTTTGCCTGGTCACAGCCATAGTCAGGCCCTGTATTTCACTCTGCACAAACGAGTCCTTATCTTCTCACCCTGAAACTTGAAGGGAAAGTTTACTATGCTGGATATTTCAGTCTGTTTGACTAAAGCAGATTCACAGATTTCAGATAAGCAGGAATCTTCTGCTTTGGCTTTTTCTTACCAGTCTGTACTCTATTTGAGACATGGACCATGAAGAATTTTCACTGTTCTCAGTATTTTTTCCTTCAAAGTTGCAGGTTTTAATGAAAGCTACAACATGAGAAAGGCAGTTTCCACTAAATTTTGTATCTAATTTTCAACCTACTATATATTGCACACAAAATATACCAAAACACAGCGTCAGAAAATAGCTGGAAAATGTTACCTGCTCACTACTGAGAGAAGCTCAGAATTTTCTTGTGTAAGAACACATCCTTACATAGCAGACAGATGGAGATTGCCTTGCCCTTCAGTGTGCAGGCACTATAACTGCTACCAGCCCAGCAGCTGGAGGGCCTCAGGAGACAATGTAGGAAAACAGAGGAAGGCGAAAGAAAGCTCTGCCTTCTTCATAAGTCATGTCAAAAATCTCTGACTCCTGTGTTACATCACAGAGAAGATCTTTGTTCACAACTGCTAATACACTCTGCAGTCCACAGGCTAGAGCAGTCAGGTTAAAGACAGTGGCAGAGCTAAGGATGTATCCAGACCACCAGTTGACATTAAAACTGCAACACCTTAATTTTT
This sequence comes from Todiramphus chloris collaris, assembly GCA_025345505.1. Classification (NCBI taxonomy): domain Eukaryota; kingdom Metazoa; phylum Chordata; class Aves; order Coraciiformes; family Alcedinidae; genus Todiramphus; species Todiramphus chloris. Next base: position 7,027,980 of record JANVCC010000073.1, on the reverse strand, counting down.
GCTAGACTTTTACCTTGGGTTAACACTCCATTTTTCCTCAAAAAAAGTAAGGCTGTTCATAGCAATTCTTCAGGGAGAGAAATGCTTAGGAAAAGAGAACTAGAAAACAGCTGGCCCTTTTACTCTAAGACATGGAATCAAAATTACTGCAGCCATGGCTGAGGAAGCAATACCAGGGGGGAGTGATCCTACCTTCTTTCGTGCGTACCTCCCAGCCAAGCACTTGATTGTTATGCCAGGATGGTTGGCCATAGATCCAGCTCCCTGCGCTCTTTACAGCTTCCTGCAACTCCGCTGCCTAGGGACAGAACTGCCTTTGCTCCCCCAGAGAACAGAGTCTACAGTTCTCTGCACATAAATGGGACAAGGGAGAGCTCACTTGTTTACTGTGAGCTAACAGGAGAGTCAGGCTGATGCTGGCCCTGCTCTCACAGACTGCCTTGCACGTATAAATAGCCGAGCCCTCAGAAGATGCCCATTATTGCTGAGTCTGGAGAGCAGCTAATTTTAGCCAGTAGCAGAGCTTTTAAAACAGAAATTCTTCATCAGCACAACCCTTCACTGCTGGAATATAATTTACATAGTTCCATCTTTCTGGTGACACTAATGAGTTACTGCTCTGGGGGTAGTTCACTCGGATCCCTCTAGATGGCTTGCTTTAAGCTGCACCAGAACTCCCACTACTGAATTAAATCCTCCAGGGCAGTACATTCTCTATGCACTACGCTTCCTGTATCTGCTTCCCCTCTCCTCAGATCTTAACTTTATTCTCTAAACTTAGACCCACCACAGATCAGGCCATGAAGTGTCAGATTGATCCTTCAATGTGAATTCATTCTCTTCCTCCCACATAACCCTCACCTGCCATCACTTTCCTGAATATAGTTACCTTCACTCTGTCTTCTCAATCCTTTACTCACACTTTGGTCTTTTACAGGCTTAGGAAGATGCAGATCTACTTTGAAATGCAGCTCCTGAATTTCTTCGTAAAATTCCGTGCTTATTATCTCTGAGTGACTCCAGATCAGACATGTTCAGTTCATAAGAGGAGTGTGGGGAAGAAAACCAAACTCGGCAAAATTTCTGCCTGCTCAAGAGTTCGGCTGCTCTCCTGCCCTCCTCCAAAGGTTCTGCAGGATGAAGTCCACATTTTGAACAGCTCCCTACAGAAACAGTACCGCTGCTCTCTAACCTTGTCTTCAGGACTAGCAAGGCCAAAATCCAATCCAAATTGAGTGCATCACTAGAGCCACTGGATCAGATTCCATAGGCACAGGGAACACCCAGTGCAAACACTAGTCATGCATTTACCAAAGTCCTCAAGCTTTCAGTTCACAGGACCTAAGTCTTCTGTTTCACCCAGTGATTCTCTCACCCTGAGACTAGCTTCTAATCCCATCCATCTTGTCGCCCTTTCAATGTTACCAAAACTGGTGCTGATATTAAAAGCTGTCTATGGATAAACTCCCCTCTGGCTTCCGTATCTTGTACCTACCTCTGCCTCAGCCTGCTCCTTTTGCTTCCCTTATCTTCTGTGTCTCATCCTCCATCGGTGGGGGCTACAGTTTTAGTCATACTGCCTGCTAAACTGCCTTCCAAGGTATTGAGCAAAGCTATAGGAGAGCAGCAAATGTACAAAGTTTTCATGGATCTTCACACGAAAACTTGTCTCTTTTTTCCCTTTTGAGTAACATCAAGACTTGAACATTGCATTTTTGCAATGCTATGGGGTCAGTGGGCCATTCTGAACATGAGATCATGGTCTTATGAAATACGAGTCCTTCACATTGCTGAGCTGAAAACAGTTTTCCAAGCCAATGAGAACTAACCAAATCAGATGGAAACCAGAACTGCACAAGACTCTCAGGGCAGATAGACAAATGGCTTGCAGGTTCTGTGGTGTGCAACTGTGTGCAAGGACTCAACACTAAGGACATGATTCACTAAGTAAGCTTTCCTTGGGCATAAAAGAAGGACAATACAGGTTGATAGAAAGCTATGAAGAGCTCTAGAAGCATTTGGACACTAACATATTGGGCACTGATGACTGGCAAGACTGATGTTATCAGCTGTGAAAAAATGAGGAAAAAAAGCAAAGGGGTAAAATAAAGAAAAGATTATGCAAGACATTCAGACTAATAATAATGAAAAATTCAAGTCCAGAAGGCATGGGTGCTACGAGTGAAGCAGCCTGAATGGCTCAGAGGGATACCACAGCCAGGCTAATTTATCGAGATAGCAAAACGGCATTCTCTAAAACAAGCTAAATTAATTATTTGCCTCAGTGCTCCCAAAGGAGAAAAGAAGCTGACAGAAAATGACATGTCATATAACTCTCAGGGTGACAAGGAAGGGAACTAGCAGAGATGCAAGGGCTGAGGCCTATATATCCCTCCTGTGCTCCTTGGCTGCCTAGGGCAAACCCTTTCATTGATGAATACAGACAACATACCAATGACACGCCAGCAGTGCTCTGATAAGGGAGGGTTCTGTCTGATCATTTTCTTGAAGCTCAGGACAGTCTCTAGGTCTGGCTCTCCTTTGCCACAGCCTTCATGTCTTCATTTCTGCCTGCACAAAGTGACTATGAAATTCTTCCAAATAAGAGTCCTCCTTTTTTCTTGGTGGCAGCTCAACACTCCCTGTTCACAGGTATAAATGTCTAGCCAAGGCGCAAAGAAAAAATTCCCGCATGGACTCATGTCACTACTCACAAGGGAAATGGGTCACAAGGCTTTTCCAAACTCATGTGAAATGAACAGTGAGGAGGTGCAGCCTTTGTCAAGCTAAGTGCAACCCCTGTGAGCTCTTGTTGCCTTGCTGCAGGGTGAAGGGGTTGCTGGTTTCCTGATACCAAGGGGACCTCAATATAAGACAGATTTCCAGGAAAAAAAAAAAAAAATAGATCATACTCAGTTTTTCCCTCAATGTTAGCTCAATTTTTTGCTTTTCATAGCTCACTTCCATTAGAAAATAGCTCCCCTTAGTGACTGAGGGTACCCATGCACTTATCCTGTGCAACGTGTTATGTGAATGCCTAGAGACAGTGACTGCCTCCAAGGACCTCACTCCATTCCCCAGACTCCAACCGAGCCCACAGCAATGCTCCTGCTACAGGAAATTGCACCTGCAAGGATATGATGTAAGAGGATTTAGGTAAGTATAGAATTAGCTAAGTATAACCAACTTAACAGAGGTAAAACTAGTGGAAATAAGCTCATTTTGATTAATAAAGAGGGACACATCAACTCACCAAAAAGATGGATGTAAAAGAACTTTAAGAGCTCCAGTAATGTTTGAACATGAGATAAAAACAGTAAAATGAGACCTGCGTATACACTTGGCATTACTGCTGTTTAACTCTCCATAAGCGCAGAAAGACTTTTGGATACCATGGTACATAGATAACGAGATTGCAAAGAGTAATGTTATTTAGAGTCATTAAAAAGTGGAATTACAGACAAGCCTTATCAAGATCTGTTTAACCACGTAGGTAGAGAAATCTTGAAGCAGTGAGAACACACTTGGAATGAAGCTCTTGGAAGCTGTAATAATCTAGAAGTTGTCTGTTCTTCTTGCACAAGTCTGACCAATCCATTTGTTAGCTGCACATTTTCTGCCTGCAGTGAAGAAAACCTCTTGCACAGTATTATCATTATACACAATGCAAGCAGGCATAGTCATACAGAGATAGATGAACTTAAAGGGGGGAGGGAATAACAGATAAGCTACAAAATTCTGTAAATATATCGAAGCAAGAGAGCCTGAAATGAGGCTCTCTGAATTCCCTCTTTTCAGATGTCATTGAGTTGGAAGATCATGGCAATTGCTCACTTTAGACACACTTGAGAAGGTAATCAATAGAGTAGAGAGAGTAGTAATGCAATTTAATTTAATATAAATAGACTAGGATAATAAATCTCTCTCTAAACGAAAAGATAAGTCCTTTCCTATTATGTTTTGTTCTATGCTTCTAAAACAGCATGTGAGAGACTCTGATAAGATATTAAAAGCACAAAAGTAAGCTACAGAACCATGTGTAGAATTACACATGAAATGCATGTAAACAAAACATCATGCAAGACAAGGATACATTTTTCCTGTTGACATTTTACAGACGTTCTTTTAGCTTTGCAGAAACCGAACTGCGCTACAAGCTTCACACAGCAACCAACATACCTGGGTCTGTGATACCTTAGCACAATGCATTTTGGGGCACCTGTAGCGAGCTGGTAAGACATGAGGATGTTGTTGTAATTCAGCTTGTGACTGAATTCAGTTTGTGATTGAGTTCCAGTTGTGACTGGAAACAAAGCACTCATGTCAGCGTGTAAATGATGACATATTCCAGCTTAATCCAAAACCTGTTGTCTTCACTGGAGCACTCCTGTTGAATCACATGTTCTGTGAGTATCGACACAATCTCTAAATTCCTGTCCCAACACATCAAACATAACTGATGTTTTCTGGGCGTGGTCTCAATTGTAATGTAGTTCTGGGCAGAAATAAACAAAGGTCGCATGTATAGGAAGGTATAGTAATCTCTAAAAAGAGATGGCTCTAGGGCAGGCTAAGGAAGCAAAGAAGCTGCACTTCAACTGCATTATGCAGTCCAATACAAAAGGTCCATTCAGGGAAGAGGAAAGTACAAGAGACAGATGGGGTATAATACAGGAACATTGAGGTTATTGTTGTTTTAGAAGGTTTTAGTAAGTCAGAAATTAACATTCTACTCGAAATAGATGCTGGGGTCCTACACATCCAGGTACCCTAAAAGATCAGCAAAGCTTTGCATGCTCCTGGCTCCTGCAGATGGCACCAAAAAATCAGTGTCCAGGGCAGTGAGGTGGCTCTTGCTCCCAAAGAGAAAGAGCATTCTCTGAATTGATGTTTGTGCACAAAAATAGCTCTCAGCACAAGATCAGCCAGACCCCAGGCTAATCAATAATTTCAGGATGGCAGTATGTAAGGGCACGTTGTGCTGGAGAACAGTTGATCAATGATTCCTTGTCACGTGGCACTCGATACCAGATGCTGCAGGACGCTTCTAGCCGCACGCATCATAGTGTGGCACTTTTTGCCAAGACACAGAAGTCTCAGTAAACAGCCAAGAGAAAACAGAGTGCATGGGTAACCTATTGGTCTGTCACCAATTCTTGCCTCTGACAGCCTGCCCAAGCCCTGTTGCTGTTTCAGGTACACTAACAGTTTTGTGGCAAATCCTGTTGCTTTGTGTGTTCCTAAAAACATAGTAACATGTTCTGGTGGTAGTATTCCTCTCCAGCTCCATCTTGTGGACAAGGCACTGCAAGTAATCATAGAATGCTTTAGGTTGGAAGGGATTTTTAAAGGTCATCTAGTTCAACGTCCCTTCGGTAAGCACGGACATCTTCACATAGATCAAGTTGCTCAGAGCCCCATTCAACCTGACCTGGAATGTAACCACCTCTTTGGGCAACCTGTTGCCAGTGTCTCATCACCCTCATTGTAAAAAATGTCACCCTTCTATCTAGTCTGTCTCCCCTCTTTTAGCTGAAAACCATCACCCCTTGTTCTGTCACAACAGGCCCTGCTAAAAAGGTTGTCCCCATCTTCCTCACAGGCCTCCTTTAAGTATTGAAAGGCCACAAGAATCTCTCCAGAGCCTTCTCTTCTCCAGGCTGAAGAACCCCAACCCTCTCAGCCTGTCCTCACAGCAGAGGGGTTCTAGCCCTCTGAACATTTTTGTGGCTCTCCTCTGAAGGGCAATGAAATAGGCCAAGTGAGGCCTTGCACAAAGTGCAACCACATTGTTCAGCATCCCGTCCCACAGAGCTACTTCCCACCTAGCAGGAGGTCAGTTTCCCTGAGAAACACAACTGGAGAGCCAAACTGCCTTGTCCTTTCCCTTTCTCCTTGCTTGTCAGATCTACTTTCCACCTGAAAGGGAAGAAAAGGCATCTGCCATACACCTGAGAGACTGCAAGACTGGATGTCTGACAAGACAAAGGGCAGTTCCCAGAAGTGCTGTTTCAAAAGTGTGCAGTCCACGTGTCATCAGAGTACCTTGCAGCCAGCCATCTATCCCAGTGGCAAGCTGCGAGGTGAGAGAATCGCAGTAGAGTGTTGGATTGTATCCTGCTGTACTCCGGCCATAGCCAAGGACTCTCTTAGCAGAGTTCCTTAGGCTGAAGGGCCCATGTTTCTCATGACAGAAGGAAAACAAGTCTGCTAACTAGAACAGAGGGCAACCAGCTTTTGCTGGGGTCCCCAAATCCCCCCCAAGTGTTCAAAACAAAAGAAACCATTCACTAGTCTGTGTTAATCTAACACTGTCAGCGGACAGCAAGCCTTCTGCTACCTTGTTCTCCAGGGATACCTTGCTGTTCTGCCTACAGGAAGGGAGAAATACCTTCTACTGGGAAGCTCAGCCACAGGAATCTTGCAGAGAAGGTGTTCTCCGTGGGAGAGGAGCAGTTGCTTAGTGAAGCATATCTGATATCCGAAGGTAATTCCAGCTGCTTCCCAAGGTGCTGCAGGAAACAGTAACAAAGGTTCTGGAGATGACTGAAGCTCCTGCGAGCACTAAAACAGGCAGGCAGCAGCAGCGGCAGCTTTTTTAACGCAGCCGAGGTGAGAAGCCCCGAAAGGTGCGGAGACGCTGGGGCTCCCGGTCGCAAGGCGGTGGCGGGCACACGGAGCGGGCACACGGAGCGGGCACACGGAGCGCCCGCCCGGAGCTCGCAGCGGTGGCGGGCGACACCCCGCGGCAGCACCGGCGGCACTGGCGGGCACTGGCGGGGACTGGGCGGCACTGGCGGGCACTGGGCCGGGGCACGGAGCCGGGCGTCGCACAGGTTGCGGTTCCCGCAGCCGGAGACGTGCCTCGTCAGAAGGGAGCCCGGGCTTCCCGCGGTGTCCCCCGCCGGGCTGCAGCCGAGAGCAGCGCTGGGTTAGCCCCCGCGGAAAGCCCCGGCGAGCTTTTGCTAGCCACCAAGGCCCGCGGCTGGCTTCAGACCCGGCAGCTCACTCTGCTGTGGGCTGGTGAGCTGCGGAAAGCAATCAGCGGTCAGCAGAGCACGTTTCACACGGCAGCCCCTTCCTTCCATCCCTCAGGCCAGCGGGACTCGCCTCTCTCCCCACAGTGCCCCCTGGTCTCCTTCCCCTCACCGCTTCCCTGAGCCCTACTCGTGTTACGGGAAGAAAAGCTGCCCAGCCTGGACGCTAAAACAATTAAGAACTTCAGTTGCCCCACGGTATTTAAAAAGTGGACTCTGATTTATGGGGACACATTCTCTGCCAGGCCAACAAATGACACGACTCATCGAGCACCTCTTCAGGCCAACAATATTTAACAGTGGTTTTCCTTTTTCCCCTTCTCCCATTACAGGAGACTGGGAGAGGGCTCTGCACTTCTGTGGCTGACAGCTAAAGGCAGCTGGTCTGTGCCCGTTACCTTGGGAGAGCTTCTAAGCCAGTCCTTGACTTTGTGCACCTTAAGGTTTACCCTGCACAAAATTTGTTGTGTTCAGGCTATTAAATTCAGTCAGCTGAATTCAGCTGACCTCTCCCTTTACTGAGGAACAAAAGCATCCCCATAATCAACATTTTCATTAAATGTAATCAAATGCTCCAAGTTCAACTCCCCTTTCTGAGCACTTTCACTGCCTCAGAAACACCGTTGGCCTCAAACAGCCACGGGCAGCGTTACTAATATGTCACAGATCTCGTGTCTTGAGCAGACTTCTTGGGGCTTCCCTGAAACACAAATCCTGCCCCAAACTCATTCTAGTTCTCCAGATCTAGACAACTACTAGCAAGACTAGCAAGCCCAGGAGAATGACAGTGTAACAAGACTGGGCAGAGCAGGACAAGGGCCAAGAGGAATGACAGACTTCAGGCAACTGCGGGCAGCTGCCCAAGCAAGAAGGAGCGGGGCTGTGAAGCCAGGGGAAGGCAGAAAACCTGCTTAAGTCCACATGGAGCTCTCATCTGAAGGTGAATTGCAGCAGAGCATTGGATTGTATCCTACTGTACTTTGGTTCCATCTTGTTTTAAGTGAAAAATTCAATAGGCTCAATTCAGCCACTTTCATAACCCAAGCAGTGGCTTAACCCATCTCAGTGATGGATAAGGCTGGCTTCTAGTATGTTGCTGTCTCCAGGCCTTGAACCCACAGTAAATGCTTAAAGCTGTATTGAAGCCCACGACCAAGTAAGTTCAGACAGTAAATCAAAAGGAGAAAGTTTAAAGACATCTTCTATTTTTACCAGCCAGAGGTACAGCAATGTTTCTTCAGTGACATTTAAAAGTGAGATCTTCGTCACCCCATCAGGGACTGCATCCAAGTGCAAAAGCAGGAAATTCCCTGGGCACAGAGGCACGTGCCACCACCTGAGCTGAAACTCCTTGCTTCCCTTAGGGTCCGTACGCTCCATCTGCAAGGCAAGGACCAGCCCTACCCTTGGGCTGGCTGATGCCCTGGGTACATTTCCCAGGGAGCCATCAGGGAACTAAGAAACCTTACTGGTGAGACACTTCCCATTTTCAGGGGCTTCTACTGAAGGAGGAAGCTTTTCTTCTCCCGGACTATATATCCTGGGCAGGGCTGGCTTGTCAGGAAGTATTGTGACTTGGGGGTGGTTAGGTTTATGCCGCATGTATGTCAGTGGTCACTCAGCTGGCACAGCATGGCAGGCCCCGGGCTACAAATCTCGGTGGTACATCCGGACCAACGCCACAGTGCTCGACAGAGGCAGGCAGGCTAGAGGAGCAACTCCACTCCTCTCACCTGGGGTGCAAGACAGGCATGTGCAGGCGGGCCTTCAGACAGAAGCAAGTCATCTATCTCAAGACATTCACTGTGCAGAGGTTGCTCCAGGCCTCTGCCACTCCACCCCCCACCTCCCAGACCTCCCCTGCACCCAAGCACAACTACTCTGCTCAGCGTCACTGCGAGTCGATAGGAGCGGGCAGCTGAGCGCATGCTGCTGATCCCATCTCACAGCCCTTTGGGGGCATCTGTCAGCATCAGTACAGTCTTTTTGTGTGCTGGCTTCCTTTCCTCCCAAACCTTGTTCCAGTTCAGAGGAGTGGGTACGTTTTTGATGGGGCAACATAGTTGGATTCACTCTTAAAATGCCTTTCTGGGAAGGAATTCATTCTTACCAATCTTGCAGAATAAAGTAGCCTCTACAACTCTTGCACCCATCTTATCAGTTGGCTCAAATAAGAAAGTAAGCTTTGAGAACTTAATCTCTTAATTATGGAGAACCCAAAAGGCATTTTGGTACAAAGGAAAATTAATTTTCTTGTCTATTTCAACAGAAAGTCTTCACATAACTTAAGTGACAGATCTGTCTGATGGATGTTGCCACAACACTCAGCCTTTTCACGCTGAAGATTGATGGCTCCTAGAAATAGGTAAGTGTCATTCACCTAGGAACTGGGATCCCAGCTTCAACAGAATAAACAGACCTTTCCCACCTACTAACTGCTGAAGCATTTCCTGGGCACAACAGACTCCATCAGTGCCAAAGAGAGAAGGTCACTGCACAAAGTGAATCTCAGAGCAGCAGTGGGTACTAGCAACAGCCAGTTTTGCTCACGGAGGTAAAAATGACACCTCCTAGAGAGAGTCCCTTTAATTCTCCCCGGTCTGGGATGAGTTTTAATTCAGAAAAAAACCAGAGCAATGTTTTAAAATAAACCATCACAGCACTGAAATTATTGGGGCTGCTCCTACACGCTGCAGGTTTGCAGAATCAGAACCATAATCGGTGTCTTATTTGGAAAGAGTTCTGAAGGGGGCAGGTTGTTTTTTCTTAGTGCCTGTCTCTTGTTATCTGCCCCTCATGCCTCAGCACTACTTCTGCATTCATCAGCAAGGCCAGTTAAAAATCACCTGAACTGCCATTTGACCAAGTGCTTATCTGCACAACTGCACAACCCATACCATCAGTTAGGGAAAAACAATTTCCCCTGGCTACTAGAGACAGCCTAATTACCTAATCTGACAGGTTATTAATGGTTCGAGTCAACAAAAAGTATAATGGATGCTGATAAGCACAAGCTGCCTGGACATTTGGCACATACAACCCAGCTAGAAATCACTGCTGTGAAAAGCTGCCACTGGCCACAGGACTAAATTGTCTGATCTCTCAGGGTTTCATTTAACAAGTCTATCAACATGATAAAGAGACAAACTAGCAAGTTTAGTCCATTAATGAGGGCTGTGAACAGCCTAACAGGATAAAATACATTTATATTGCTGGCTAATGTAAAAATAAATCTCTGCTTCCTTTCTCTATAATTACAATAGCCTCCCTTTTTACAGTGCTACTTTGGGGACAAACCCCACGTTATTGCCCTTAGCAGGAAGGAGAGAAGTACATGTAAGGGGTCAGGAGGAAATGGGCAGCAAAAGCTGACACAGACATTTTTTAAAGCAGTGTCAGCCCTCCCATAATACACCCCAAGTGCTGCACCCTTTCTTGGGTCTGTTTTAAAGACCCAATTACTAGACTCACACAATCCCAGCAGAATGTTAGGATTTCATTTTAAAGAAGAAAAAGAGACACAACCCTTGCAGTTACTAAGAGCAGTGCATGTGTGTGTGTCAAGAACAGCTCCAAAACAGAAAGCATACAAGAAGGAACTCACGCTATTGGTTATTTCTTGTAATCTCAGGGTTTTCTGGGCCACTCTTGCAACCATTTGGCACCTTACTCCTGAGGTATAAATGCCTGGAACTAGCAGTATTGAGGCCAATTAAGGACAAAGAACAGATTTGTCCCATAGGCTTCAACCTTCAGTTAGCACATTCCAACACTGACTGTCATTGGAAAAACTGCACCACAATGGCACACAGCAGCTCACACCTCCAGCACCCACCAGGCAGCTTTTCCACAGGAAACTATTTCACTTTAATCTCGTTCACTGGATTTTTATTGTAATTAAGGAGAACATTTTTCTTTGTGTTTTGTTGCTTCAACTCCCTGTGAGATCTTTCATCCACCACTTCTGCACGCAGTTCACTTCTCAGTGTAAGCATCCATCCTCTACTGCTCATGCAATGAAAGGGACCAAGGGGGCTACTTGAGCAATCAAGATCCCAGCAGATCCTATGCATGTTTTCAGACACGTCCCATCTTTAAAGAAAACTTTACACCACTGAAATTTTTATCTCTTTATCTCTGCAGATCCTCAGCAACATGACAGCAACAGCTTAGAATAATATGAGAGGAGATATCCCCCTGCTTAAGTGCACCCTGGATAACATGCTTGACTGACAGGTAACGAAGATATTTCAGTTCAGGATGTTGTCCATTTACAACAGCTTGTACTCCATGAAAATAAAAATCCTGGTGTCTCACTCAGTGCTTGCATTGCTTAGAGCACTTTAGGCCTAAAGCCCAGCTTCTAATCCAGGTAAGGCAACTATTGATTTCCTTTGATCTTTTTTTTTTTTCTTCTCTGCCAGCAGTAAAACTACAGATATCTACATACTCATTCTGCAGCAAACTCAGATTCCTTAAACCACAGCAAAGTGAAAATCGAAGCAATTTTGACTGGAATTGCCAAGAGAACCACATCATGTGTATAATAATAGCCAACAGAGAGAGGAAGTCATGGTGTAACTCACAGGATGTCATTAGCCAGGGATACTACTGTGGCAAAAGGTGGCTCCCCTGTTCTAACATCAGGTAAAACAAGATACCTCCCTCAGAACATTCCATAGGAAGCTGGGAACTCAGAAGGTTCAAGGAAAACAGTGCCCTGCTGCCAAGCAGGTCCATCTGTCCAAAACACTTCCCCAACAGGCAGCTCTTCTGCTCCAAACACATTTTCACACTCTGGACCACACATTTGAATACTGCAAAGCTGTGTTCACTACACAGCTGACATTAAGGCAATTCAAAGAGGGTCTTCCCCTACCAAACAGAGATGCATTTATTCTTTTAATTAGGTGAAAAAAATAGGCAGTGACACCATCATTATTTACCACTTAAACTATTATTGGGCCACAAAGGCAGTAGTTCTGTGTTAGGTTCTGTATAAATGAGCTAGACCTGTATCTTTTGTTACAACTGGCTAACACAGGCCATCAGCTGTAACTACTACATAGCTGCTCACCTGTCTGTCTTTCCTCACTTGCCTCTCAGCATCTTTAAGGTCAGGCTTTGTACCAGTTCCTTACTGCAGAGTTTCTGGGGGTCCTGGAGGCTCTCGACACTCACACAGGTACATGAAATGACACTGCAGCCCATTGCAGTGATGTGAAGCCCCCTTCAAACCAGGCTCCTGGTCCCAGCCACGCCATTGCATACTGCTCCACTAGAAAGACAAAAAGAAAAAGGTTTTTTTAAAAAGTAAATTCTTCTGTAAGTGCATAAACATTTCCAGGAAAAAAAAATAATTAAAAAATTCAAAAATGGTATTATGAAATCCAAGAAAACACAGCATCTTTACACAGCACGTAGTAACCTGCAGTAATCTGGGGTCTTGTTCTCTACTGCTATTCCTTATCTCATTCCTAGAGTAATAATGCACATAATTTCCACCTATGGGATAAGGATCTTCTATCTAAATGTTTTGTACACTCTAAGGTCAAGAAAGCTAACAAGGCACAAAGTGAATGCATTTTCTACTACTGATTATAAACCTGCAGAAGACTCAAGAACATATGAAGGGAAAAACACACCAAGTGGCACGAAGATCTGCAGAAGGTGGCATAAAAACTTTAAGTGGTGTTAGGCAAATAGCCCTAAGCTGTTCTTTCATTTGCTTATGTAAACACTGACCAATGGAGCATATCTGCAGCTAACTGTATTTCTCCATTCCACACTCCCTGGCTGTTTGAAAGCTACAATACAGTATAACATTTAGCTGTGCTTTAAAAAGATTTTTGCTTCAGGGCCGTGTTCTGATCTCAAGAAACCTTTTCTTTTCATGCCACTTGAGGCAATGTCAAAAACTCTCATTTAATTCTGTCACAAGATGCTAGAAATGCTTAAGAAACTCAGCTTCCCCCAGTATTACCGGCAGTTTTTCCCAAAACTTTTTTGACGTTTTTGCATCTACCACAAGAGGGAGCAAAGAGTTCACCTTCCTTAAATCCTCTGTTCCAACGCAGAAGCATCGATAACCAGCAAGGTGTTGTCATTACCTATGACCAAGTTCAGGCTAGGAGTTGACAGTGCTTTCATACAGCACACAGGTCCTCAGACAATTCAAGGGGACTCTTTTTACTTCGAGAAAGGTGTTGCCTCACATTCGCACTGTGCAGAGCTCTCTTCAAAGCCAGCAGATGCTGCAGAGCTCTCCTGAGGAGCTGAGACAGCTAGGCTGGTAAAATCAAAACAAAGCTGATGGAAAGAAACCTGCAGCTTCATCCCAGCAGTGTGAATAGGATGTTTCAGAGGAAGAGATAAGCATTTTCAACCGTATTGGATATGTGTGTGGCAGCAGGGGACAGACTACACCCTTCCAACTGCACATACTGCTCTTAATGACAGTGTACTGTGATTCCTCATTAAAACACTATCAGAAAATAGTTCTGTAAAAAAAAAAATGCCCCTAAACTTCGTCTTCTGTGGCCTACGTGGCCACAAAGTGGGAACAAGTTCTATAGGGGGGGTCTCCCTGGTCATTCTTTCCTTCTCTCTCTCTCCCCACACCCCTACCAACCTCCCCCACAATCATCAAAACTCTTTTTAGGTTCTACTGTTACAAAACTGAATAAAGATTAGAAATGAAACTTAAACCCAGGCAGCTACAGGTTGCTGCTGAAATATTATGACACCACTGTTAAAAGCAACCCCTAATATCTCATTCCAGTAGAGCAATCAAGCAGGTGATTAAGCACACTGACTTCCTATCTATAGCAGTTCTAACTATACCATTGTTACCACTGGTGTCAAACACAGCAGGTTAAATACCCTTACATATTGCTGGATGAGGATGGACTAAATCCAGATGCAGATTTCCTAGGAGGAGAGAAGAGGAGAAAAATCTCTTCTGTCTCACACTTACCTTCCCTCTCAGGTAAGGTTATTTGGCTGTTGCTATCCAACTCTTAGCTCAGATCCAGGCTGAATTTGTGCCATCTTTCACAAGCAGTTTCCAACATCCAGAGGAGAGGTTTGCTCAGCTCAGGTCTTAGCTGCTTAGTTGTTTCCTTTTGATAATTGACTCGATTCCAATTCCACAAAACTAATTACAGAGCAATTTTATACAGCCTTTGCTGCTCAGAACTGGTTTATAAAATAAAGAAGACAAAAGACTAATAAATGTCTGTATCTCTTCCATGCTTTAAATCTGTAGAACCAAGTCACATACTCTTCACAATTTAAAACAAATAAACAAACAAACAAAAAGGTGCCCTTTTGTTTCTAATATCCCTGGGGAGTCCTGAGAGGTCAGCTTGGCTGTGACAGCAGCTGTCACAAACACCATCAGTGGCAGACTCCAGGTGCTGGCTCTTACCAAGTGTTCTACAGCTCAGAATGAGACATTTCCTGCTGAACACAGCCCAGGCCTGATTCCCCTCACATTTGGACCATTATGAATCAGAAGCAGAACTGCTGCAGTCAGAAAGGTGTGCAATAAACCCCCACACCCACAGGCTCTGTACCTCAATAAATTCAGCAGAAAGAATTCCCACCATCACCCTGTTACCAAATGCAGGGCTTTCCAATCCTTAAAAAGGCAAGAATGAGTCAGAGAAGCAATCCCCAGAACAGTGCAGGATCTAAACTAGAGCTACATCTATTTTATAGTGAACTTCTTGGATCTTAAGGAATAGATGTGAGCACACAGGCACACCAAAAAAAAGGTACTACAGACTTTTACCTATTGACAGGCTGCTTCACTTAGAATTTTGTCAGGAGAAAGATGGATTTCTACAGTTAAGCCTACAATAAAAATTTTAGTGTATTAAAGTGGGTGCATTAAAGGGATAGTCTGATAGTTCAGTCAATAAGGTTGAACATGGGCAATGACTTCTTATACACAGCACAGCCACCACCTTTCCTACATCACTCCATCTCTCCATGCCTCAGCTCTTCATGTAAAGTGATGGCAGCAGCAAAAAGTGTTCTAAAAAAATAGGATGAAGCAGCAGTCACTTACTCCAGGTGTGGGAAAGTGAAACAAGGAGAACATGGAGATGGTAGCAGAGGCTCCTTTGCACATTACTAGACAGTTCACACTCTTCAAAGTTTAGTGACTTCAGTCCATGTCTGTAAACACCGAAGAGAGTTTCAACTAGTCACAGTACCTGCAGTGCTTGGGAGGAACTGGGTATCACCATATCTGCAAAAAGGACCCCAGGAGGACCTCAGGCAATACTGATGAACACATCTGGTAAAGACTCGTTTCCAAGTAGTCATGATTAATACAGAAAAAGAAAATAAAACCACCTCAGAAACAGATTTTTCAGTGCTTAGTGTGAAACAAACACAAGTTTATATTTAGGGCTTAAAAGGATAAAATGCTAACTGATTCATAGGTACATTCATAGCCATTTTACAATCATAAATGGGTAAAAATCAACTAGGAAGTATTTTAACCACACTGTTCTTTCCCAGAGATGACTGATTAGCAAGGTCCAATACTTAGCAAAGACAGTATGACTATTCCAATTTCACGTATGAATAAATGAGGCAAAAAGTAGGGTGTGTCATCCTGGTGGGCCAGCAAAGGAAGCAGGAATGTGGTCTTCCAAGTCTAGTCCAACATTCTGTCCAGTCAGCCCCTGTACAAAGTAATTTAGGAAAAAGAGAGTAATTTTCACTCTAGGAAGATGCAACCATGATAGAGGAGTGACACCCCTCAGAAAGAGAAAAAAAGGAACCCTTTAAACAGAGACACAAACTAGCTTGTTATTCCATTATTATCCGGCACTTTGTCTTAAGAATGTCAAGAAAAAAAATAATATTGAGTTGGGTATTTTTATCCTTGGACTTGCAGGCCCCTAGGCTCTACCAGGTTTTTAAATGTTTCTCCATAAATGCAAAGTATAGAAAATTTTAGAAGCTAAAATATACATTCTTTACCTTCTAGAAGAGATGAGAGCCTCATAAAATTGTGACCCCAAAAGGGGTGGCTTTAGGAAACCCAGTAATAATATCATGACAGCACTGGCAGAGGTACCCATACAGCAAAGAGCTCTTCACTTTTCACCTAGAGGGTTTGAGAAACAGTGCATTACAGCAGCTGCTGAGAGAACACTTAGTGCAGTATGTTTAGATTGTTCAAGGTCTCTCTCACAATCTTTTATCAGATAATTTCAACAGGAACCTCTTACAACCTCTTACATGCCTACCCTCCATAAACAATCTCTTTCAAGAACCAAATGCACAAAGGGAAGACTGACTTTATTTGCCTGGGTAAAATAAAAGGCCTGACTTTATTTGCCTGGGTAAAATAAAAGGCCTGTGGAGGAAGGAAAGAACAGATCTGATATCTAAGACTGCAAAAAGATTCGGGTGGGGACACCGCAGAACAGCATCTGCTCCGGGGCTGGCTGGTCAGAATGAGCACTCACAGCTGCTTCTGCCATCTCAACACGAGGGCTTCTCTGGACGGAGTCAGCAACACCCCAATTCTTATTTCATTTGTTTTCCACCTACTAATATTTTATTGTGCTCTTGAATATGCAGCACAGAAAGGGAAGCTGATTTGCCATGTATTGTGCACACATTTTTTTCCAGGCCGTCAGGTATGCCTAATCAGCAAAAAGCACTTACATTATTTTCAGAAGTTATTAACTGAAATGGGAAACCAGCATTCTGTGATTCCATTACAAAAGAGTTACTGCACTCAAGTGCAGCTGGTATAATAAGTATCAATTGGCTTGAGAGAACCTAGCTATGCCAGCCAAGGCTCTGTCCCACAGCATTCAGCCTTGCAGTTCCCCGGTATTTACAGGATTGCCACACATAACCTGCATCTAAACCCATAAAAAGAAAGCAGTGCTGATCTTCAAGTTCAACCAGCTCTCCAGGCAGCTGCGTAAAGCAGAAATACAGTGAGACACCAATTGTATTAATATGAATATGAAACAATCTGGAGAGGTACACTGGCATTAAAGATGTTCAGCACCTTTCAGGATCTGGTTCCCAGAACAACCACCAAAGCTGACTCAGCACTTTCAGCAGAATCACTTCTGCTTTATCCAAGTTCTGCACTTAAGTCTTCAGCAAGCAGTTGTCATTTTTTCTTCTGAGCCAATAAAGATCCATGCTGAGCTGTCAAACTAACTCCTTGGACTTTCTCAAGAAATTTTTCCTGTTAACCTCCTCACATGTATCTCAGAACTTTCTTTCAAGATAAATATAGACAGGCTTTGTTTTCTAAGCCTAAATACTAAACTTCATTAAAATATATTTATGTATTTAAAACACTATAAAGAATGCTAATGCACATAATCAATGTGCCCTTAAAACAAACCAAGAAACACTTCAAGCACAGTAAATACCAGTCCCCATCATGTAGTTGCAGCTCTGCTGTCATCCACAAACGTATATATACACTTCCTTTCATCTTTTAACGCTTTGTGGACAAGGTGAGCTTTACCTGTCACATTTTACCTTGTATGGGAGCCAAAGAAAACCAAGAAAGAAGTAGCAATGAGGCTGGTTAAACATGAAATGGTGAAAATGTCACATTCTTTTAGGGCATTTTTCAATGGTATTGGGCAGCAACTACAACACAGGTTGTGTCTCACAAGACACAACACAACCCCAAAATACCAAGTCAAAAGTCCAGTCCAGTCAGCAGTGTGACTTGCCTTAGGACATCCCAAACATACAGATGTGTGTGGCTGGGAGCCAGGTGCCCATCAAGCTGCTCTTTCATCCCCCTCCTCAGCAGGACAATGGGGAGAGAAAATAATACAGGAATAACTCGTGGGTCAAGATAAAGGCAGTTTAATAAAGCAAAGGCTGTGCGTGGAAGCAAAGAAAAACAAAAGATTTATAATCTACTTCCCATCAGCAGGTGATGTCCAGCCACTTCCCAGGAAGCAGGGCTTCAATAGGCTCAGTGGTTGCTCCAAAAGACAAATGTCATAGTAACAAATGCCCCCCCTCACCTCCTTTCTTTTAGCTCCTATTGCTGAGCAGACATCATATGACACAGAATATCCCTTTGGTCTGATGGGGTCAGCTGTCCTGGCTCTGTCCCCTCTCAAGATCTTGCCCATCTCCACGGTACTGGTGAGGGGGGAATGTTGGAGAGACACCTTGATGCTGTGCCAGCCCTGCTCAGCAGTAGCCAAACACTGGTGTGTTGTCAACACCTTTGTAGTTACCAATACAAAGCACAGCACTGTGAGGGCTGCTATGGGGAAAGTTAACTCCATCTCAGCCAGGCCCAATACAATCTCCACCCCCTATTCCACACCATCTCTGCCATGTTCAGGTCTCACATAATTTAATACATATATATATATATATCTCTTCTAACCATCCCATTGTATTTTCATTACTGAAATCCCTTCTTACCAACACGTAGAACTTATACTACGTACTTAAACCATCTTTATACCCATCATACACTCTCACTACCTACTACCCCTGTCCTTTAACAGACAGATGTTATTCCCCCATTCCAAGGCCTGTCCCCACTCCTCCAAATGTTCATAAAAACAGGCTATAACTTGATAGCTATCTCAAGATGGTTGCTCAGGACAGGAGAAGCCACGTGTTCCGTTGTTGGACACCAACACTGGCTTGGTTTAGGTCATTGTTGCACTCACCTGCTTTCTTGTGAAACACTCTTCATCAGTTCAGGTCATTCCTTCTACATCACTTCCTACAACATAAAACTCATATCACAGATTATTTTTCCCCCAAAGTCTCCTTGAGGCACACACCAGGTCTCTCCTCCTCCCTCGTTACCCACCAAGTACAGCCAGGTCCCTGAGAGAATACGATCCCCTAAATGGATTCGCTGTTTCCCCTGGGAGCAACCCACACCACCTTTCCCACCTCTCTCTGTGCACTACAGAGACCTTACCTCCTCCCACAGTGTATCAGGTTTGTTTGGGCAGGACCAGGACAGTTAGCAGGTCCTCTGGTGTTAACCAGCCACGTGGCTTCTGCTAAATTTATACCCTAGTGTTTCCATGCCCCCTTGCCCAAGGCTCTCAACAGCCTCTAACGGTCTGTTGTACCTCTCAATCTTTCCAGAGCCTTGTGGGTGACAGGGGATGTGATGAAGCCGCCCAGCACTGTGTTTCTTTGCCCAGGAATTTATGAGGTTATTTCAGAAATGAGTCCCATTGTCTGGGCACCACATTGGGCACAGAAGAAGGGTTGTAGTATCTTGACCCTAGCTGGATGCCAGGTGCCCACCAAAGTCACTCCATCAGTGCCTTCCTCAGCTAGACAGGAGAGAGAAAATATAATGAAAGGCCTGTTTGTCAAGATAAGGACAGGGGAAGATCACTTGGCAATTACCATCACGGGCAAAATGGGCTCGAATTGGGGAAACATTCTATTTATTGCCAACCAAATCAGAGTAGGTTAATGAGAAAATTAAAACAAATCTTAAAAACACCTTCCCCCCACCCTGAGCCCACTTCCCAGGCTCAAGCTCACTCAATTTCTCTGCCTCCTCCACACAGCAGTGCAAGGGGATGGGAAATGGGGGTTGCAGTCAGTCCATCACACATTGTTTCTGCCACTGCTTCCTCCTCAGGGACAGGACTCCTCATACTCTTCCCCTGCTCCAGGGTGGGGTCCCTCCCATGGGAGAGAGCTCTGCATGAACTTCTCCAGCATGGTTCTTTCCCAAGGGCCACAGTTATTCATGAACCATCACAGTGCAGGCTCTCCACAGATTCACAGCTTCTTTCAGGAGCATCCACCTGCTCCGGCTTAGGATCTTTCATGGGCTGCATGCGGGTACCTGCTCCACCACAGACCTCCATGGGCTGCATGTGGGTACCTGCTCCACCACGGACCTCCATGGGCTGCATGCAGGTACCTGCTCCACCACGGACCTCCATGGGCTGCATGTGGGTACCTGCTCCACCACGGACCTCCATGGGCTGCATGTGG
>JANVCC010000073.1:6936868-7002825 GCA_025345505.1 Todiramphus chloris collaris | reverse complement strand
GCGGGGCGGCGGGTCCGGTGAAGAGGAAGCAGCGGCGGTACCGCACCACGTTCAGCACCTTCCAGCTGGAGGAGCTGGAGCGCGCCTTCCGCAAGTCCCACTACCCCGACGTGTTCACCAGGTAGCGGCCGCCGGCGGGAGGGGGCGGGCGGAGGGGCCGGGCCGGGGCCGCGGGCGCCGGTGAGGCAGCGGCGCGGCGGCTAACGGTGTGCTGCCCCGCAGAGAGGAGCTGGCCCTGCGCCTGGACCTGACGGAAGCCCGTGTGCAGGTGAGTGCCTGGGCGCGGCCGGGGCTGCCTCCTCCCTAGAGCCGCCGGTACCCGGGGACCCACTCTCCCGCCGCGGCCTCCCCGGGGCTGGGGGGCGAGTCTCCCAACCCCTCCTCGAGGGCTGAAAGCAGCCGTTGAAAATCCCCCTTCCTCGCCTGGGCGAGAAGTTCATAGCGGAGGGGGGTGGCAGGAGGCCGGGAGTGCCGGGTGCTGTCCCTTCCCATTAGTTCTTAACGCAGAAATTGGCAGCGATAGGAAAACAGCATCTTGGGGACGTTCCCAGATTGTACAGCACACTCACAGCTGCCGCCTTCGTCACGGGGCTAAAGGCAGGTACCATCTCTTGAGTTTTGAGATTACAAAAACAGTACTAAAAAAAAAATTAAAATCCGTTGGTTTACAGTAAATAAGGGGGCTCTGTGGGGCATCCTCCATTATTTACCTAAGGTTCAGAAAAGCTGACACCCTTTTTTTTTTTTCTTTAGCTTAGCTCAGTAAAGCAGTCCTACTTCTAAATAACTGGTGAAAACAAACACAAGACTCGTTTGATGTTGTGACAATTGGGCACTGTCCGGGAGAATTCTAGGGCCTAGCAGGGCTGTAGTAATATAGCAATGCTGGTAGAACTTCAGCGTACAGGAACAGGCACTAATCGTCTGGTAGCCTGCAGTTTTCTGAAGCTACAAATGACCCTCGTAGCTTTTCCTGACTACCCGAACTTAACAATACCTCTTAAAAAACAGAATCATTAGATTCTAGAAATCCCTTGGTTTTTAAAAAAAAAAAAAAAAGAAAAAAGTTTCAAAAGGTGTGAAGGCTTTCGAAGTATTTTTAGTCTCAAAATGACAATTGTACTAAATGTGGCGTGTGCTGCTTCTCGGATGCTGCCCGAAGTACTGTTCCAGCACAGCCCTGGGTGTGCGCACGCTTGCCCAAGACTGAGCCCTGGGCAGCTGCTCCGTGCGACAGCCCCGCTGACTCCTGTGTGGCTTTGTTACTGCTGATGCCAGATCCTGGTGTGTCTGTGTTGTCATCACTGCAGTCACCGGCTCGGCAGCAGCTTGCACTAGCTAACGTCCATGAAACTGTACCATTTTTAGCTTTTTGGTTTAATATGCACAGTCTTCAGAAAAGGCCTTAGAAATCTGAATGGCACTTTGTAATCGACTCATCTGAGAGCACCTTGATGCACTATTCATCTCTCTTTTGTGGACTTGGAGTAAATTATGTACTCTTCCCTACCCCTACCACCAACAGTCACTAAAGCCTCTAGCCACTGAAATACCCCAGTATCTGCCAATTACACAGACCATCTACCTGTGGAAAGGACACAGGTGAAAAGCTGTTAACTTACCTGTTATTGCCACATTTACTGTGTGAGGTACTTGCTCTGTAGTCCATTTGACCCGTGAAGGAATGGTGCAATGGTGGATGGCAAAGAGGAACTCTTCTAATGACCTAAGAGAAATGGAAATGTTTAGGTTTGATGGAGTCAAAAAGGAATTAACAACCAAAACAGCAAAGCTGATGTGTCCCCAGTAGCTGGAGGGAGCAGCAGAGAACTGTTACTTGCACCTCCTTACTCCTTGTCAGCCCTTAACACGAGCCTGGGCATGAGCTCACAGCACAGTCTGCTTAGGGTGAGTGTCAGTGCACAGTGCCCCTGCCTGTGTATGTCCTTGCCCTGGGGTAAATGAGGGACAGCTTGGCCTGGAGGGAAGAGGGAGCGCAGGAACAGTTACTGTTGTAGACTGTGATGGACTGTACTTCACAAGCTATCTTAATTCCCCAATACCTGCCTCTTGTGCTCATGCTCATGGTTGCTCTGTGTGGCGTCCTGTGTGCAATGAAGGCTTCCACACTTCTCCCATGGTACCTGGCTCAATCAGCTGACATGGAAAGTGGTATCTTTTTATTAACTCAAGTGTAAACTCAGGAAACTAATCTTACCAATTGCTATCAGGCTATTTCTTCACTTCAGTGTGTTTTCAAATAGAGGTCTGCTTTTCGGGGGAGAACCATCCATCAACCAGCTGAAGTGGGTACCAGCCACTAGATTGTCCATCACTCTTGCATTTTGAGTCTTATATGAAAGTAAACAAACAGTAATAATAATAAAAATTGACCATGAACATATTTTCATTTCAGCACCACTTCAAAGAGACTCCCCTCACCCAACTCCCGTTATTTACCTGTATAGAGGAAGGGAGATGGTAGCAAGAAATCTTTGTATTCTTCCTTACTTTGGAAGAGGGGTAGTCAGAGTCTGCAAAACCTTTTCATAACATGAAGCCATGTTGGGGGATGCTTTAACAGGATTTGCGTCTGTTGTTGCCATTCAGCTTCTCATAATTCATACTGTTAGGATGGGAGGAAAATAAGAAAAAGTTAAGGGAATATTTGATTTTCTTAATGTGAGGAATGAAACATTACTTGGGCATTTCCGTACCATAAACTGCATCAAATAACTTACAGATATAACTGATCTAAGCATCTTTGTCATATTGTGATTACAATCCTCTGTTCGGCTACAGCAGAAACATGATACAGTCAGTCACATCTGTGTGTCTCTCTATCTTTGTTAGCTATTAAATAGGATACAGTTTTCAAGAAAATTACAGCAAGAAAGCTATCAAATTTTACACACTCACCTTTTTCTTTTTAAAAGACCTAAATCTCTTTTGTCAGATCTGTGGTGCTAGTAATTGCAAAAATAATCTGCGTAATATTTAGCATGCAACTCAGACTTGATGGTTTAAAACTCATCTTTGAGTACTGAGTAATGCATTTTTTCCAAAGTATTTTACCACTGGTATTACAGTCATACCATAAAAATCTTAACACTGGTATAGCAATTTCTGTTGTGTTTAGTTTGGCACTTCAGATGTGTCTGAAAATAGAGTGAAGGCAAGTTAAGCCTTTCATTGGAAGCAAAGGAAAACTGCTTAACAAAAGGTTCAAGATGACTAATCTGAATGTTAATGACTATAATATGCACGGTAAATTTTGAAAGCTGTTTGTCACATCAGTGTAAGGTATGAGTTATCCCTTTGCTCCTTTTATCACTTGCATTGATGAGTTTGTACCAGTAAAAAAATTAAGACATCTTTTTCTTTTTTTTTTAAGATTATTATTAGATATCTATCTATGCTGGTAGTTCCTTCCAGTTTGTTAAATACAAAATCTGAGAGATGAATAAGTAAGTTTGGTCATAAACCCAAAATCACCTGTAACATTAAAAAGGGTGGGGTTTTTTTTTTTCTTTTATCCTGATTTGCTTTAGGACAGAAAAGGCAGAAAAGCAGACACCCCATTTTTTGTGTTAGGCTTCTTTCTGAAGAACAGCTTGAAGAACAATGCAAAGATTTAGTGAGGAAATTAATACCTTTGTGGCATTTGTTTTATCCTGCTTAGGAAAGGCTTTATCTGCATATCTGCAGTGCAAGACAGTTCACTACCTTTTTAATTAGGTTTTATTTTTATAGAAAACACTAACACCATGGAGTTGGTGGTCGTCTGTGAGATCTCAGCTAAGATCCACTTACAAATATTTGGGATTACTGGTTAACAGCAATTTAAACTCATCTGATTCCAGTAATTGAGTTCATTTTTCTTACCAGACCTGTGTCTTGGACTAATACAGAGCAAGTGTCTAGTCCTCATTGTCACGAAGGCATAGCCATCTGGTGATTACTGGTTCAGATATTCCTTTGTAAGACATCTGATCCTTTAAAGCCTGTGGCTGCTGGAGTAATGGCCAAAGAATGAGTCAGAGCACTCAAGAATTTTAAGTACCAATTTCAAAACTTTGATGTTCTGACTTTTCTTCCCAGGCCACCTCCCTCTGCCAACTGCCTGTACAGCGAGACTATTCTGTGTTATACATAATCAGAGGGGTACAAATCCCCCCTCCAGGAGGACAGCAGCTTCCCAGTGTAAAGATAATCTGTGCAATGAAGGGACCAGAGTAGTAATTCTTCAGCGGGCTTCCGAGAGCCCCAGAGCGAGTTCTTTGAAAGAGTGAATTGTTACTGACATATATATGTATGGGAACAACATCAACCTCAGGACAGCAAGGCTGTGGCACGCTACAGCCTTCTCCTTTGGGTATCAGCACCCTGGTGTGGGAAGGGCTCTCCTTCCAAACACACGGTGCATTATTTAAGCACCTGAAGTAAATCTCATCACTGTAAATGGCACGTCTGACACTAAAGCAAGTGGTGCAGCTGGGAACTCCCCAAACCTGATTTATAGATGTTACACAATAGACATTTAAAACTGTTTGTAAACATTTTTGACTGAAATAGAATTGCAGATACAAAAAGCAACTATTAAAAAAAAATTAAAAATCACGCAACCACAAAACTCTTGCATCCAAAGATTTTGCCATCATACAGATGTCTATAGAATTTTACTATGTCAGAAATACTAATATTACAGGAATAACTATTTTTGGCATCAGTTGTAATTGTTTTGGAGACTTGAATTTTTGCAATTTAATTTTATTTTAGTTTGGTTTAGTGGCTTTGCTGGATGCTCATAAGAAGTTATCTACACTGTATGGTAAAAGACCTTCATATCTGAAGCTTACCTTTGTCCTATCTCAGAAATAAAATTCAGAAAGCTGTAATTCTCTACAGGACAGAAGTTGGTCTTTCCCGTGCCTCTTGTTCTTTGTATTACCACTCTCTACTGAATCCTGATTAGTGCCTTTGAATATTGTACATAGAACACGCTTGCAAGCAGCTCGCTGAATTTCAACAGCAGTTATGTACAAAACTCCTGAATGAGGTTACAGGCCACAGCTAATGCCTTTCTTCCAAATCCAGATCCAGCTCAGAATCCATCTTCAGTGGCCTCCAGTGCAGAGGGGGCTAGAAGATCTCAATGTACATTCAGATGTTGAATGTTCAACCTCGGCAGCATCCATTTTTAAATATCCTTGGTTTTGGTCCTCTCTCCCTTGGGTCAGAGCTGATGTTCTTCACTCTCTGCTGCCACCCTGGGTCTGAAAGGGTCTGCTGAGTGAATGCTAAAGGATAAAAGTGTGAGGAGATAGTTTTCTGATCTGTAGATTGGATTGACTAAAGTCATTAAAGAATGTTTAATGGGCTAAAATAATGACTAGTCAGGCTTGAAGAAGCAATATACTCAGCAGCTTACTACACAAAACCAATACTAGCCAAAGCCCCTCTAGGAACAGCTTGATCCTAGACAGCGTACTAGATTTTTCTAGTTTAGTACTGGCTTTCATTGCAATTCAGTTAATTAATGTGACTCTATGCTGCTTGCATTCGTGGTAGGTAACAAAAGGTACTCATTTTACTTTGAATCCTCTGTATAAAAATGTATGGTCCAGCTATCAAGATGAAAAGCACACGCTGCGTATTTGGCCTAGTTACTCCTACAGTCATGATTAAGGTGCTTCCTGAGGTATCTGTACAGAAATAGCCACCTCTTGAATGGCTCTGTTGCAATTTAATTTTCAATAAATAGCTTATGAAAGGATGAATGATCATTTTTAATAGCTGATCATGAGTTCTCAGGTGATAGGTTTATATATTACAGTGGCTTTAAAACATACGGGGCTATTCAGTCAGAGCTAGAAAGTAGTCAAATTTACAATATTTATAACTGATTTATTCCTTAATAAACCCACTAAGGCATTTATGAAGGGATCTTTAATATTAAAGAAGAGGGCTTTAGTTTAAGAGTACACATTCTGCCGCCTGTATCGCTGCATGCAGTAGTAGCTGATAAGACAAACTGCAGAGTAAGTTCAGCTAATGCCTTTATAATTTCTTATTGAAGGTCTGGTTCCAAAACAGAAGGGCAAAGTGGAGGAAACGTGAAAAAAATGAAATTCTGGGGACTGTTCCAGGAATCTCCTTAACGCACCCACTTGGTCTATTTTTGGATGTTCCACTGAGTCATTCTCCCCTCCTAGATCACGCGTGGAGGTCAATGCCTCTTCCAACACTGGCAGTGCCACCCATGTCTCCAGCCTTTAATCCTTCAACCTTAGGGCCATTTGGCCTCAGCAGCCTTACCTGGACTTCTCTCTTCAGAAATCCTATTTTAAATCCACATTTTGGAAGGTATAGAATTACATTTTTTTCTAAATCTCAAAACTGTTCAAAAATGCTGCTCACATGATCTCAATAAACGTGCTCACAGAGAGAAATAAGTTTACTAAATTGGGGTTAGTTTCTGCATAGGATCACAATTGGGAACAGCAAGGTTTAGTTTTAAGTCGTGCTAGTAAACACTTAACATTTAATTGCTCTTTGAAGACCAACTGTGCACATTTACTGCAATGTTGGTCTCCTAGAACTGTAGTCTGAACACACACTGCTGTAATCTAGATGGCTCCAGCTCCACCCTTACCTGCCACAGCATACACACCAGAAAGGTGCGACTGCAGAAAGACATGGCTTGTAGGTCATTTGACAGAATGAAGGTATTAGACATTTCTTCTCAGGAGACCAGGAGCTGGCTACATATAGAAGAGTGACACAGCTCAAGAGAGACTGAGAGGAGAGAGATTCTTACACGTCCTACTACAAGCCAGCCCCTTTCCCTGGCAGGTGCTGTGCTCTCAACACAGAGAACAAGCCCACAGCTAGCCTCCTGTTTTTCACTGTAGTCAGACACCTCCAACTCCAGCAATTCATTTCAGCTGAACCTGCTGTCTGGGCTTTCTTGCCCAGCAACCTGAAATTTATCAGCAAAATGATGCTGCTCTAGCATACCCTGTAAGATAAGAAAAAAGTGTGTGTATATACATGTAATAGGTGTGGAGAGAATGAGAGAGAGAGGGGTACTAAGAATAAACCAGCATTCTCCTCTTGCTGAAATTATAGCCTGTATCGTAGTTCCACGTAACAGACAGATGCTGCTTTTCACATGGAATAAACTTGTCTGAACAAATTGGCTGCATAAACAGGCACATAAATCGGTCTTTTTATGAGGTAGTTTATTGCTTTCACAGAACAGGCTGATCTACAGCATCCAGGGTTTGCTTAGAAAGGATTTAGCATTAGGAGATAAGAAGTGATTGCTGTTCTAGGTATCTGCATGCCATGTCTGATCTCTCATTTATTTTAGTTAAGTGTTTGGGGTTTTGTTTGGGGTGGAGTCTTTGGTTGTTTTTTAAGGGCAAGAAATTACACCGCAAAATACATTTTGTTTCTGGAAAATAAAATGTATGTTTGGAAGAAATTGGAAATTCTGGCACGTTTTTTCTGATATTTTGGGTGGGAGAAGCTGCAACTCAGTGAGTACTTGTTCTCCAAAACAATCCTTAATTTGGATAATATTGACTTTTTTCAAATACAGGTTTCTCAATGCTTTAAATCCTCTCATGACAACAGCTTCAGTACTAATGAAAGCTCCTGGACCCCCATCAGACCCTGCTCTTACTGCCTTCACTGATCCAGCAGCAGTTGAAAGGAAAACGTCAAGCATTGCAGCACTAAGACTCAAAGCGAAAGAACATTCAGCACAAATCCCTCAATTAAACCTCATCTCCAGTCTTACAAACACTAACAAAGAACTTTGTTAGGAGCTGTCCCACAGACCTCAGCCGTGCAGGGGGAAGTGAATGCCTTCTCCAGCGAGTAGCTCCCGTTAGAGACACACATTTGAAAAAAAACCAAAACCACACACACACAGAGCTGTAGCTCTTTCATCTTCAGTAATGGACTGAAAGGAAATAGCCCCACTAAAACTGGTTTCCTTCGTTATAACGTGGGAACAGCTAGTGAACTGGCACGTGTCCTTTCTGACGCTAGAGAAATAGAAGCAGAAACTGAAGCTTTGAAATCCCCAACCTCACCAGATGTTAGTCCAGAGGTTCAAAATTCTTCGTAGGAATACATTTTTCTAAGCAGTTCTTAACTCACTTCTCAGGAGGAACTCTTACATGCAGTACTTGAGAGCCAGGAATCAGTACGTGGTTACAAAGAGACCGTGCTTCATGTTGAAGTTCAAATGCCAGTGACATCTCGCATTCTAGACAGACGTAGCAGGAACGAGATGGGGACTGTGTTCAGTAGAGGCTTTTGATTCAGAACCAGGTTTGTACAAAGAGTACCTTGTTTCAAACTGGGGAAAAAAAAAAGTTTGCTTTATGTTCAAGGTGGCAATGTTTTGATAATTAAAAATGTTTAACCTTTGTTTATGAAAAATGTACCCTGTGAATGTAGGTTATTGATGTGTAGTAAATTGTGTGTAGTTCTCTGTGTATGTATATACATAGCAATAAGTAGCTCACAGCTGTAAATATGAAGTTGCTGAATACTTTTAGCATAACTGGCACATATCACCAGACCAGTACATTAAAAGATTAGTTGTACATTTTCAGACATTTCATGCCTTGAATAGCTTCTGAATTTAAGTGAAAACGTGAAGTGTGAAATTCTTCTTTGGACTGATGTTGGAGTGAGTGAAAAATAGAGGCCTTACCGAGCCGGAGTCTACAGTTCATTAAAATCCTGGCCTCCCTTTCTGTCTTCAGACAGGTCATTTTCAAGTTTTTGCCAAATTTCCCCATCCAGGAAGTGGGACCAAGAACAACTCTCATCAATAGGTCTGACGCTTTAGCATAAATTGAGGCTAAGTAGTATCCTCCTTGTGCAGCTTACTCGCCTACCTCACAGGGCTGTTGTGAGGACTGATTAAACAAACATGACACTGTGCAAATGGCAGAGTTCTACAAGTGCTAATTGTTGCTCAGCAATTACCAAGGAAAGGCCAATAGCTGATTACACATAAAGATCACCTTACCCACATCTGTAGTGATGGTTTGAGCAAGCAAGCTCCATTTCTGTGGGTTGATGGGACAACATGAAACCCTTCCATCACTGCTGCCTGGTTCCTCAAACACATTTACACTGAAAAGATTTTGTATGTTTTAGAACTTCTTTCTCGAGGCAGCTCTGGGACTACTTTTAAGACTACACCAATGTTTTCAAGGCTGGAGTTTGGAGCACAGAGCTCCAGACACCTAACTCTTGCTTCTGTAGACTCCTCTGATGTTGTACTTCAGGATATGACAGAGAATGCAGATTGCTGGGTCAGACAGATCAGGTTTCCATTTCCTCTGAAATACTAACAGCTTTGACTGCTCTTAGGTCATAACCTACCTCAAGACTGGAAGTATTTCTGGGTTCATAGACCCCATTGTTAGCAGAGGTAGGAGAAGGTGCTGGTATTTTACTGTTAGGAAAAGCGAGCTCTCTACCCAAATTACGCTAGGTCTGCACTGTAGCTCAAGCAGCAGGGCACTTGGGAAGTGATGTAACCAGGAGCTCTCACACAAAGTTTGTGTTGCTTCCACAACAGCTATTTGCTTCCAGCAGTCTACCCTCATGGTCTAGGCTGCCAACTGGCAGCACAACATGGAATCCACTGAGTTTGTTCCAAATTAACCTTTTAAGTAGGTTAATGGCTTGAAAACTGTCATTACACTACTCATGTTCTACTCTGTACAAGCTTCCATGGCACCTTTTCTTGCCATCAGTGTCTCTTGTAATGCAAGGACGTTCTGCAGAAAAGGAGACTGTCACTGTTTCATTTAAAGTAGCAGGAACTGTCCTGTATTTGCCATGAGCCAATTCATGAAAAGAATTCTGCAATAAAAATAAAACCATGTGAGAGAAATCCACCAAAAGCAGCATGGGAAAAATAACTGCTGAAGGCTGCTTTAAAGAACATGAAAGAGTAGGTCCTATGTAATCACTAAAATCATTGACCACAGAGGTCTCACTCGGGATATCAGATGGGGGGGAGGGGGGGGATATCAAATCCACAAGCTGCAATTCCCTTGATTTCAGCAGTTACATTAGAGACAGCTTTAATCTATCAACAAAGTTTTTCCAGTAGCTATACAGAGAAATCATTTCAGGGACAGCAATTAACACACCGAGGCAAGTGACTTCACGCATTTGCACTACAGCTCATGCCAGAGCTAGGAGCTGCTACCTGGACCCAGCTGACACACAGCCACTTTAACACCACTCTGGGACCTGCAGGGCTGGCTCCTAAACCCCTGACAGACTGATTTGGTGTTGCTCTTTCCTAATTCTCCTTGCAAGAGGGCACCCTTCCTCCAAGATACCCCACTCCACTACTGGAACCACAGCCAAGAACATGCTCAGAACCACCCCCCTGACACCACAGGCTGTGGCCCCTGCTTCTCCTGACACTGTCACGCTGAGGCAGGGACAGTCTCCTCTTTGATGTATATTTATGTGTAGCTCTGTGGCTTCAAGCTACTATGTCCTGTTCAGTAGATGACAGAACTGCAAAGGTAAGTACGTGGCCTATTTTGTTACCTTACTGATGAAAGAGGAGCTGCCCATTCCTGTGCCATCTGGGTGGAAGATGGTGTCTGCATTCATTAGTAATTCCCAGGGGGTACAGGTAGAGAATACAGCTTACTGAGGTTTCATCTGGTTTTAGTTTGAAGTGCAGAAAGGTTTTCTTTAAGCTGATTTCATTTTTTCTGCTTTAATGACTCCTTCCAAGAAATTCACATACTTTCATGAGAATTGAAAAGCCAGCTGTGAGAGCTAATGATATTATGAAAATAAACATGCAGGACAACACCTGAAATCAGCTTAGGAAGCAGAGTGTGTCTGTAGCTAAAACTAAGCGAGCTTTTTATGTTAATTATTACTATCTTACAATAAATATCACACCAAGGGAAGAAGGTTTACTTATTCAGTCTATTTTAAATTTAAATCAAGAGGCTAAATTACAAGCTATTCTTATTAAAATTACAGTTATTAAAAAAAAAAAGTTGGGGAGCATTTCACTGAAACACCTTCAGCCTAGTTTCATAGCTACGCATGGGCCAACACTCTTACCATGAACCAAGCAGGGATGTTGACTTCCCTAGCTTTGCTTCTGTCAATGAGAAGAGCAGCATCTCACATTCCACACAGGACAGTCATCTCACAGGGACTTCCACACACTGAATGCTGCAATTATTTCCCAACACTTTCTCTTACCTTACGCACTAAATTCTTTAGTCCTAATTTAGGCAAAGCCTGCACTGATCTGGATTAAGGCTGCAGGATTTGATGCTATGCCTCTCTTCTGAATAAAGAAGGGTTACAGCACAGTTCTTCTCTGGGTGACACCAAGAGGGTTTTCTGGCATAGGTTTCAACTGAAACAGGCCTGGAGCCCTGGTTGTTTTATTGGGCTTGTCTGGTTTTCCTGAAAGCAAACATGTAAAGGAGGATTTTCAAAGCAGCACAGAAGATCTGAATATACCACCACCCCCATCTCTTTCTACAGCCACTAGCCCACTGTGAAAAACACCTCAATCTCCAAGTTAAACCTCTTGACGTTACCTTTCATATCACAACTTTTTGGATGCATTTTGTTGGAAGATTCTGCATCATGTTGGTGTGTCTTCAAGAGATGTTCGCAGATATTTCTACTGGAGTGCTCACACTTGGCTGTCAGGTTCATTTAGTTTGTGCTCTGTGCCAAGTTCACTTCTGATAACATAGGATGTTGGGTAAATTTCCTTATTTCCAATGACATAATATCATCAGAACCTTGCCTACAAAGAAAGAACGATTTTGTTGGGGGGAAAAAAAGGAGAATAATAGGCCAGGTGTTTGAAGAAAAGACAAAGAACCAAGCACAGTAGGGTGTTCTGACTCACAAATCTGTATTGAGAAAGAAGTATTCATGAAGAAAATTAATTTAAGAAGTATGTAGTTCAGGTTTTGAGCCCATAAGTTCCTTTCAAAAACAGATTAGTGATTAAAAACTTTTTTAGTCTAGCAATCTCTTAAACAATTAGCACAGTAATTGGAAAGGGACTACAAATTCAAATCTAGATGGACATAAAAGAGTTTCCCCATAGAGCTTTGCCTTGGTTTTGTGGGTAACTGGCATGCACCTGCCTTTACCATCAGTGGGGTTGAAGTACTGAAGAAGTGCTCTGAATAGGGATACAAATGCCCCAAACAGTAATGCCATACAAATTACTTAATTCATGTAAAGTAGAAGTAATTGTAATGATTATGAATGTGTGAGCGACTCCTTTATTTCAAGTTATATGAGATGTAAACCACCAGCTTGCAATGGGGTCCTCACTGCAAATTTGCCAACCATAGGATAGGATGTTATATTTTTTTTTTTCCTTATTCTGAACTCTCAACCCAAATGCACTGCCACTTGGAAATACATATCTGCTGGCTTTAATCTAAACCAGGTAAATAAGAATTTCTCTGTAAAAATTTTTTCCCCAGTCTCATAATAATTTTGCTCCACTTGCTCATCCTGCAAAAGATGCCCGAAATCAAAGAAAAAGGAAGATAAGGGGGAAACATCTCTAAACTTCAGGTGTCTTCCTGCAAGGCAGATTTGGGGTTTTTTTCTTTTTGCTATTACAGAGATGTTTAACAACTTGTTAATAAACGTCATGGATCACAACTACATAAATCCCAGACTGCCAAAGGAAAACAGGGAAAAAAGAAAAAGAAGAAGAGATGAGACTGTATTGTGCATCCCTGGCAGCACAATGATGCTTACCAGAGAATGCCCGACAGAACACGCAGGCAGAGCGTGAGCTGCTACTCCGGCTGGAATTACTAACGTGAGGCAGAACCACACCAGGTGTGGGTTAGAACAGGGCATTTCTATAGGCCTTGTATTCAAGCAGCTCTCCGTATGGATTTCTACAAAGAAGCGAAGGTAGTGGGTTGTGTTAGTCTGCTCTGATCTACACGGATCCCAGCCCTGCTCCGCGGGCCCGCCCCGGCTGCGCCCCCCTCAGCACAGCAGCCCCGCGGGTCGCTCCGCGCTGTGAGGCTCGGGGCGCGGAGCGGCTCCTGCTCCTCCTGCCCGACCCTGGGCGTCGGGGCTCTCTGTGTCTCACCCTTTCCCCTCGCCCCTCGGCTCCATTTTGCCCTCTCCCAAACAACAGCCTCGCTGAGGGGCTGAGCCCTGCCCCGCGCTGGGGCGGCGGGACCCGGTGTGGGGCAGCCCCTCGGCTCTGCCCAGAGGGCCCCGCCGCCAGCCCCTCGGCCAGGGCTCCCAGACAGTGAGGAGCGCTTAGGAGGAGGGATGTGTCACCAAGACCTAGAACTGCCCCCTGGCCCAAGAAACGCCTGCCTTGAGCTCAGGCTGCTCCTTCTGCCCCTGCTGAACCTGCCCTAGAGGCTCGCCACTCATGAGCTACTTCCAGGTTTGGGTGCTGTCCTGGACACCCCTCCTGCCCCGTCCAGCCCAGGAGGAAGGAGCCACTGCACGAAGCAGACCACGCATCCCTCCTCCTCCTCCTCTGAAGCAGCAGAGCACTCCTGAGAAGCCACCTCTCCCACCTGCTTGTCCTCTTCTCAGCCCCTGGCCATCCTGTCCCCTATATTTGGTTTACTAAACTGTGAGGTTAACCTTCAAGGATTGAAGATGTTCAGTCAAGCAGAGTGCTAAGGAACAATTCCTGGAAGGAACATAATATTCCCTATTAACTTCCTTGGTTGGCTGCAGCATATTCTCCATATTCCAGCTGGAGAATTGCTCTGTGGTGGCTGGTGGGCAGTTACGGGGAGATTGGGATGAGCTTGTAAAGTCATACCGATGGAACAACAAAAACTTTTACATTAAAAGTATATACTGAATGGAGGATTGCTGCTTGGTTTTTTATTTTGTTTTAGAAAACCTGCCTTATCGGTAATGATCTGCAGAAAAACTAGGACAAAACACCTGATGTAGCTGTTACAGATAAAAACCGAAGTCTTTGGTGTGAGCAGCGTAGTGACATTATTGTGAACTAAAGCAGAAGCAGACAAGACAGCCTGAATTACAGTTTCATCTGGTTCAAAAGGGTTGCTAGTAAAACGTATTTAGGTGATCTGCTAAAGAAAAGAATACATTGCATTTTGTAAGTACCCAGTCACAGCTAGAGATTTTGACAAAAGTTGACTTTCACACGCAATTAAACAAAATAATTTCAGTTTTCTAGTTTCATAGAAGCTGATCCACAGACTGCCCTATCTCCAGGGTTATTTTGTACTGATAAAAAATCACGGGATTAATGTTTGTGAAAGAAGACAAGAAAGGACAGCATTATTATAGCCTTATTTTCTATATATCCCCAAGTGAATATAGGAAGAGAAGTGAAGCAGACTGCAATGTTAATGTATGAGAAGAGCCTGGAGACACTCTCATCAGTAAGTTATCAAAACACCCAAGTCTTACCTCTGTTGCTGCTCTCTCAAACTGAACTAGTAAAGATGTTGCTGACTGCAGCAATAAAGTTTTCTGTTGATGCTTTAGCAGTGGTACTGCCAGCACTCACCTTCTTTGTACAGAGCTAAGCAAGGAGAGAGAGGAGTCAGATGGAGAGGGAACAGATGGAAGAGATCCCCACTCAGTTCCCAGCTCCATAGCAGGGTTTCTGCTCTGGGACTGTGGTGAGTGCAGCTGCTCCGAGCCCAGCCCTGAATGTAAACCAAGTAACTCTCCCCAGGCAGAGTGGATGGCAAGTGCTAAGGACTTCCAAGACACAGCCTTGAAGACAATTACAAAAGAGCAGCTCTAGGCATTGCTAAAGCACACACAAAATTCTCAGTTTTAAAAAGAACTGGAGCTGCATCTCTATTTCCCATTCACAGCCCAAGAGAAGGCAAGGAAGAACCTCACTTACTGTTTCTACCATGAGCTGCATCTCAATCTCTCATCTCATAATGACTCTTACAGAATTTCACCTTAGGAAGGTGCCATTCACTGCTATACCTTTTATGGAAAGTTCCTACACACTAGTGATATTCAAAAAGGAAGATATTTTTTTAGACTGGCAAACAAACAAAAAAACTAAGAAAACACCTAGCTCCATGCATACCAGGCATCAAAGGCCTCAGCACCCTGCTGAATAAGAGCCATGGGTCACTTCAGTTACATCTAAACCAGCTCAATCTGTCAGTGAGAAGCACAAAGAAGAACTAACCATACTGAACCGAGTCTTTCTGGTCCCTCTGATGTCTGTTAACAGTACAGGGATCAGAGATGTTCATAAATATTACCACACTTACAATATCCAGAAAGTTGGGGGGTTTAACATATGCCCCAAAATTTAGCAACTACTGTAAATATCTGGACAACCCAGAACATTTCACTTCCAGAGCCCACGGATGTTTGTTTGGGGTTCTGGTTGTTTGGGGTTTTTTAAAGTCCATTATTAATCAGTTACTCTATGCCTTGCAATATGTGCTTTTATGTTAGTTTCATAAACACAACTCAACTGAAATAATGCCTACATAATAACAATAAAATAAACTTACAAAGCTACAGTCTTAGATAATTCCTACGTGATGTACAGAGGAAAAGGACTGGGGTTATATTAACAGAACATCATTTCTTCTCTCTTTAAAGTTTAAAAGATGTTACACACAGACTTTGCAGTTTGGCAACTATACATCAAAACAGATAGAAAATATTCTGTTCTCCACTGCTATTTCAACATGGAAAGGTCTCATACACAATGCAATAGATTCACAGCAGGTCCTTAGAAAATGTAGTACCTTTAGTACCTTTGAGTAAACAGGGGACTTCAGAAGGTGAAAAAATGAATACAACAAGCAATCCAAACAAATTTAAAAAAAATTTAAAAAAAGGTTTCCCTTAAAAAAAAAAAAAAAAAAAAAAAAAAGCTGGCTACTCTAAAACACTCAACTGATAGCTTACTTATTAGACAAAAATTAGTGTCCATTCAACCATGAAAAAGACAAGCCATTATATGCTATAAGAGCAATCAAACTGACATCAGCTACTGTACATCTTGACACTTACTACATAATCAAGGTAAACTTTGCTATATGTGACTGATCTAATGTACCTGTCAGTTATCACCGTCTCTGCTCAGATGAGTTTGTGTGTCACCTATATACATGGGACAAAACAAATAAATAAATTGCAATGTTATCTCTTCAAGCTGCTCACACAGTAAGGGGAGAGTGCTTAGTATTCCGTAATGGAGTTAGGAGTAATTTACTGAGAGATAATTTCTTTTGGACCTAAAATCTCCTGCCTCCTGTAGAGCAGACAAATAGAACTATCTAACAGGAAATGGGGCATGATAATATTGCTCTTTAAATAGAACTAACAAAATGGAAATACAATAGGCATTACAAAATATACAGCTAACAGTTAGCAAAACCTTTGATGTTTTTTATAGCTATTTACTGCACGAGATTGTATTAGCTGCTCCAGCCCATTTTAATACAAGAAAAGTTTAACGTGTTTTTTTTAAATATTAAAAAAAAAAAAGTTAGAACCTCTTAAGTAGTACTCTCAGGTGTCTGGAGAAACTGAGTAAGAGGAGAGAAAGCCACTTTGTTGATGAAATAACAAAGATATGTCAATCAGCTCCCACAGCAGTGCACACGATGGACAACAGTTGTAACAGCACTGATGGTTTAATCATCCAGAACTAATCTTGCTGTATCTGAACAGAGATGCAGCAGGGTGCAGAGGCCAGGACACTCACCTGGGACTTTAAAGGCTAATTCTACTTCTGACTCTGCCCCTGCAGCTCCACACACCTTAGTCAAGACACTTCATCCTTTTGCCACACTCTGGCCTGTTTGCCAAGCAGTCTCCTCAGGGAAAGGAGCATCACTCACCCTGCTGCTTTGCAGTGCCACCAGGACCGTGAGCCTCAGCTCTGCCATAGCAAATCCTCCACCTAAGTCATTTCAGAAGTGGTTGCCTGGGCCCCCTCTCAACTTGCAGATCTGATCTTCCCTGGCAGAACCGAGACTCAAGGAACCCTTCTCACAGAAGTGTTGCTTATGTGTCATCTCTTCTTTGCTGCTCTGTGTGAAAACAAAATCACAGATTTCAAGACAGCAATAAGCTCTGTTCCAGCATTGCAAATCCAAGTCCTGAAGAGACTGAGTTCAGCTCACTGCTTTTACTACCCTTCTTGGCTTCTTTGCAGGGGATACAGTCCATCCTCTGCTGCACAGCCAACAAGTGACAATCGGGCATTAACGCAGTAGACATTCTTACTGTAACAGGAGTCCTTTATTTCCTCCTCACTTGCTCTGTAAGCCACACTTTTAGCAACCATTCCTGAAGCTTGAGGGGAACAAAACAAGCCCGGAGGACTGGGAAATTCACCATGGATCCTTGCTCAGAGTGACATTGTGTTTAGGTTTCTTATAAGAACTTGTCGGCTCTCCTCTGGTTTGCCCAACAGAACCCTTCAGCACAGCACACCTCTGCCCCGTGCCTGCAGCCCCAAAGACAATAACCAAGGTCTTACTAGACAATTACAATTATCAAGCTGATTTTTGGAGGGAATTTTACAAATTTTCCTGCTTGACACAAAAATTCCTTCCATTGTATTCCCTCTTGATTGCATTATTATACTCCAAATCATCTTGGTTATGGCCTCTCTTCCGTCTTTTTTCTTCTGTCCTGGGCCCTGTGATACCTCTCTAACTTGAAAAGATAAATTATCCAAGAACAAAATTGTTGCTATAGTAGAAAGTGAAATGATTGCAGCTCCCCAAATGCAGCTTCACACTGCATCCTAGGGTCAAGTTGAATCTCCAGCCCCCAAGAATGCTGTTTTGTAACAACATTTTTATGGCACTCTGTGCTGAGCTTCTTTCTGGAGCGTCTCTTTTATCCTTTTGATTGGTGTCACTTCCCTCTCAAGGAACTTTCGGTACAACAAAATACTTCTCAATGCTGAATTCTCTAGGAAGTAGAAGAGCTGGGAAGATTCTCTTCAATGAAAGATATTTTAAATATTTCACTTTCCAAGTAGCTCCATGAATGCAGGGAAGAAATATATAACTTAAACACAGGGAGTTACTGACCCAGAAGTGATTAGCATTAACGTAAAGCTTTCAGGCCCTTTTTCATCTTATTGATTCTAAGCAGAATAAATCCGTAAATGATAATAGGGCTCAATTTAAATTACCTACAGCAAGTGCTGCTTTTCAGCTCTCGTCAGACAATCATGCTGTTCAATCAGCTCCATTCTGTATGTACAAAGCAAATTAATGTGTATAAAACAGTCGTAACTCAGGCCAGTTTTCAACAAAAGAATCTTTTATGTAGCATACAACTGCCTTTTATTGACATGCTTTTAATTGAACCTATAATGCTATGTCCATATTCTACCTAATTATAGCAGAAAATACATATATCTTTCAAAATATTGACCATACCTTTCCCTCTGTAAAGTTTCCAGAAGCTTACCAGAGTAGAGAATGATGTTCTCAGTTAAGCCCAGATTTGTTCAGAAACACTAAAAGGGCATGAGAAGACACTTCTGAGCACATTGCAGCCAAGCAACATCTCAAGGATGATTACATTAGCACAGAGAATCAGCAAGGCTGGTTCCTCACTCCTTGAAGGCAGTCTGTAAACATGCCTCTCAAAAGCAAGTCAGAGGGCACTGCAGGATGTGACATTGACTGACAAGCCTCCAGTCTGGAAGAGTTGTTTCTTAAGCAACTCATTTCTGTTTCAAAAGGGATCTTTAGTGTGTCTTTCTTTCTTTACTTGTGTTGCCCAGTTTGCCAGGGAACAGGCAAGTCCCAGGAAGCCAGGATACTACTTCTTTAAAGAGAGAACTCCTGGGACAACAGAAGCAGCAATGTCAGGAAACAAAGAACTAAAGGTGAGTTCTGGCAGATACTTCTGGGTCAATCTAAGACATTTGCCCAGTGGGAGTATCTTTGTGAGGACTAAGGCGCAGGGGTGGGGGAGTTTACTCTCACTTGTCTCTACCATTTCAACGGGGATGACTTCAAGAGAACTACTGGGGCATCCTGCAAAGGCAAAGGAGGACGTCAGGCCTTTTACTTCTATTTTGACATTACCAAGTCCAGACCTTGCCTGCAGGTAGGAAAAACCCTGTTGACAACCCACAGCCTTTGCAATAAAGCCTCAAGGTAAGACAACAGCACATATTCCTCTTTAAGAACACGTGTGCCATACCATGGTTACCAGCAGCAAAAAGCAAATAAATCCAAGGCTAAAATCAACTCCACTGTTGGCATCGATTTTAACATGGGTAGAACTCCACCTCAAGGATGTCCCTTCACAATTAGTCAGTGTTATCACCAGGCTGTTCTAAAAGGTCTGCACTCCAATGACAGTACGCGTGGGACTCCTACCTAGCATTTGGCTTTAAATTTCTTCCTATTAACCAGTCACCCCAAACAGAGGTGAATGGCACCAGCGCAGCCACTCTTGCGTGCACATGGATGCAGCAAGTAGCTGGGAACACCACACAGAAAGGAGAGTTCTTTAGCAGCAGACAAATACACACAGAGAAATCTGTAGTGTAAGTCATTTAGCTGCGCTTCCTGACGTACCAACAGGCTTGCCTGGCACTCAGATGAGCAGCAGAAGCGTGCTAACCACTGCTCCCACTCAGTGCAACAGCTCTCTACAGGGGTGACCTTCTTCTCCTCTTTCTTCGCTCTTCCTTTCTCGAGAAGTTTGTCAGGCACTGCAATTAAAAGTCTGTGAGCAGTAGCAGAGCTGAAGTAAATGGATGTTTAATCTCTCTGGGGAAATATTTAGAAAGTGTACCGAGATGTATTTACTGAAGATTTCACTAATTCAAATAAATCAAGTTAAAATTACAGACCAGACTGCCTACTGTCAGTTTTCTGAAAACCCTTCCATTCAAAAAAAGCAAATAAAACTGGTAAGTTCATTTGTCCTTCGCTTTTTGACTGGGAGCAGAGCTGACATTGATGTTGTGGTGAAAGACATTAGTATTTAACTACTTGAAGAAATTCACATTACCACAGTGTCCTTTTAAATTGCTGTACTTATGTTCGCCACATAAGTTGCTATTAGCAACTGTAAAAAACAAAAAAAGCCCTGATATTACTGCCTTGAACACAGCAGTGGTTTATTGTGCTAAATTCTTTGGAGCTTTCTTCACTCAATATTTGCAATA
This sequence comes from Todiramphus chloris collaris, assembly GCA_025345505.1. Taxonomy (NCBI): domain Eukaryota; kingdom Metazoa; phylum Chordata; class Aves; order Coraciiformes; family Alcedinidae; genus Todiramphus; species Todiramphus chloris. Next base: position 6,982,598 of record JANVCC010000073.1, on the reverse strand, counting down.
AAATTAAAGTGCTATCCCTGAAAAAGAACTATTTCTTCCAAAGTATATATATCACTCACTGTAAAAAAAAAAAAAAAGATTTTAAAAACTAATGTAGCCGACAAGTAATCTCCAAGTTTTATATCATGAAGTAAAACAAGTTCTTGGGAGAATATTGACTTGCCCCTTAAACTTCACTTTGCAGCTTTTAACCTAAATAGAAGCACATTACTAAAATCTTTATATTGAAGTGATTTTGATTTCTCTGCAGCATGTGATAACTCCTGTTTGCCCTACAACACTAACTGTTGGGGTTTTGTTGCATATAACTTTCCCAAATTTGTACTACTATAAAGATGTAAAGGAGTAGGGTTTAGATGTTATGTATTTAAAGATAAACCAAATATTTTTTCTAGGACAGATCAAACACTTTAAGATAAGCTGTCATTAAATGTTTAAGCCATGCTTCTTTTAAGAATGAGCGAGTCCATCTGATGTTTAAAACAAAATATTTTTTAAGAGGTCATCTTTACTAAATAGAAAACATGTCTAATGTTCCCATTTGGTAGACAGAGCTTTCCATTCAGTTAACCATCATACTGCTGAAATACCAAACAAAATACTTATTCCTGAAACAGCCACACTCATCATTAGCAGTGTCACAATGTGGCTCAAACAAAAAGATTCTCATTTATCATATTATTTACACAGAAGGATCAAATCAATAATTCAAAAGGAGAAGAAAAGGCCCAATCTGGTAGCACTGTAGTATTAAAGAAGGAATAGATGAGTAAGACAGGAAGAAGGTTGGTGACTCCTGCTTCCCATCAAGCCCATGTGGCAGGATCCTGGTTAGCTCACAGCACCTTCAGTTTTCCCCTCTATAAAACTGGGCAATAACACCTCTTGGACTTGCAGGAAGGAGTGTAGGATCTACCAGTGTTGGTACACAAGCAGCCTTGGTGCTCTACATATGCAACATACTTCAGTACTCCCATCTAACCCTATTTCAGTAACATAAGATAAACAAAAGCTTCAGAGGATGAAATTCTTCCGCTGACATCATTAAGAAATGCTTATCTATCTCTGCCAATTTAGATCTAAAAATTTAACTAGTCTCAAAACTTGCCTTTATCAAGTTTAAAGTTTATTGCCCTGCAGCAGCACAAAGGCAGAATCCCTTGCACAAGTTCCGTTAGGCTCCAGGATCAGTAACATTCTTTGAGGCAGTGGAACACAGCTCTTTGTAAACAGCCACGGGTAAGGAACAAGGTAACAGTGGTAAGAGGAAAATTCGTCTCTGAATGGCAGGAAGTTGTTCACATCACATGCATCTACCCAGGCTGGCTTGTCAGCTCGGAAGATACACTTCCCTCATCAGTGCCAACACACTGCACTGTAGAAATGTAGCTAAATACACCTCCAGGAATGGGCTGAAATATTGCAGAAGTGGGGCTTTCAGGTCTGACTTTACTGAATCAAATCCTGCTGCGTGAAATTAAACACAGAGCAGAACTCCTTTTCCACAAGCACTCTTACCAAGACCATCTCCAAAAATATTAAAATAAAAAAATATATATATATCTGGCCTCAGATTCTTCTTAACTGTTACTTATTTTTCTGGTAGTAGTGAAAAAGGGAAAAAACCACAAACTGTCTAGATTACTAGATCTTTCTGCTCAAGTTAATTTTTCTTGTCTCAGCAGAACAGATCCTAGACTTCCATTATTTTCTGCTAGTAAAAACTGTTGTTGCTTTCTTCTGGAACAGAGGACCCAGATTTAGTTCAGTCATTACATTCATTTTTCTAATGCATTCCAGGTCTCTGGAGACAGGTGGTTCAGGATGGAGAGAGATAAATATAGCTGCTTCTCCATGGAGCATTCTGTTGCCTCAGGTTTCCAAATCCAAATTAAGTAGTTAATGATTTATGTATACACTGAGCATTAGCATCTTCGTGCCACATTAGTCTTCAGATCACAAGTGGCTCTAAAGAGGCTTTAGACAAACAAATGAATATTAGGTTGAATGATTCAGCTTACTTCATGTAAACAGTTCCAGCATGTTCACATTGATCATCACTAAACTGCACAGAGGCAAGCAGTCTCAGTTGTAAAGTTAAAGAAAAAAAAACCCAGTGCTACCACAGAAGCAGCAATGAGTCCTTGGCTCTTTTTTACAGTCAAGTTTTATCACACTGATATGCCCTTCTCCTGATGGATTACCCAAGGTTGCAAGCATTCATTGTACGTAGTGGTTTTATTAAAGCTTCACTGAGGCCATTATGAAATTGCAGGACTGTGTCTCTTCCTTTCAAGATAACTTCCAGCTTCCATAGTCACAGGAAATGCTGAACACACACCCTCCATATCCATGAGCAGAGGCCAGCTGGACTTAAGCTTGCATGCAAGTATTCAAGATTTTTTTTTTTTTTAAAGTAACTTCCTGTGCAGAGATCTAACTCAGACTTTTTAGACACTGAGTAGGCAACACAGGGCAGGTGTCAATTCTTCGTCCTCGCTACACCTGGTTGTACACAGTGCTCTTTAAACCAGAGTTTCCTCTGAGGGTTTATGGATTGGTGTGCTTTTTTTCCTCCGATCTGATACTCAACATGAATCTCTTCATCACCTTAGTAATATAGACAGATCAGCAAAAATGTCATTTTGGCTGAGTTAGCATCTAGCTACATCAGCATTTGTAACTTAACCTTTTTCAACCTGCAGTTACTGGGGTGGCTTGCCCTGCGTACGTCAGGTCTTGTTTTGCTAAGAATGCCTCTCTAGAGTCCTGAACAAAATCTTCATCTAGCAAGTACTCTTTTTTTTCCCCTTTTTTCCTGCCCTGCATTATATGCAGCTTGTTATTTCATAAAAACTAGAACTGTTCTGGTTGGAAGAGACCTTCAGGATCAAGTCCAAATGTTAACCCAGCACTGCCACATCCATCACTAAACCATATCCCTAAATGCCATAACTACATGTCTTTTAAATGACTCCAGGGATGGTGACTCCACCACTGCCCTGGGCAGCCTGTTCTAAGGCTTCACAACCCTTTCTGTGAAGAGGTTTTTCGTAATATCCAACCCAAACTTTCTCTGGTGCAACTTGAGGCCATTTCCTCTTGTCCAATTGCTTGTTACCTGGGAAAACAGACCAACCCCTACCTCACTAAAACCTCCTTTCAGGAGCAAGAGTCTCCCCTGAGCTGCCTTTTCTTCAGACTAAACAATGCCAGCTCCCTCAGCCGCTCCTCACCAAGCTTGTTCTCTAAACCCTTCACCAGCTTTGCTGCCCTTCTCTGGACCTGCTCCAGCCCCTCAACGTCCTTCTTGGAGTGAGGGGCCCAAAACTGATGTGACCTCACCAGTGGTGAGTGCAGGGGGATGGTCACTTCCCTAGTCCTGCTGGCCACACTAGTGCTGATACAACCTAGGATGCTGGATTTTCATTTTGCTATTTCCTACATGTCAGAAAACATGAATTATACCATTTCTTCTGCCTACTCTACTATATGGTGCAAAAATAGTTTAATTATAAACTTTATAGATATTTCCCCAATACTGGAATAATCACAATATTACCTAACCAGGGCATATTTACCCCAGCAAAGCTCTTTTGGACTTGTCAGAAAGCACAATTCCAGTTATTATAGCAGCAATCATCCAAGTCCAAAACTTATTTCACCGGGAAACCTTTAAAATGTTGTGTATTCTTAACACTCCCCTCCTTCCCCTAGCACGTTCACAGTGGGCATTTCTGTTACTGTGAAGCATGGTACAACTCACCTTCACTTTCAGTCTTTACTTCTGGTAAAGAGCAGAGGCCCTGGTTCAGACTGTGGTGCTGCAATGCTGAGGGCAGTACAGAGTCTGAAGAAAGAAGCTTCACTTCCAACACAACAGCTCAATAGTAAAGAGGAATAGCAGCAAAGCCCACTGCTGGGAGAGAGAGAGCAATGGAACAAGACATGAGCCATGACACCTCAGGCATCTCCTTCCAGACCTAGTGCTCTGCTAGCTGGGCTGGGGAGGCAGATCCTCACCACTGACATGATAGAGTAACGGATTCTATTAAAAACAACCCAAAACAAAATAAAAAAATTAAAAATCCTAACATGTTGGTTGCTGCTCTTGAGCAACTCCAGTCTTAGCAAAGAACAGTACAGCTCCTTTTAAACTTTATTTCCTCTTGGGGTGCTACAAGGTTTTACTTTCCTAACAAAAAGCAATTAAGGAAAGTTCTTGAAGACAATGACTATCACTGTCCAAAAACACTCTCTAGCACTGCATTTTTAGATGTAGAAAATTTTTTAGATTTAGAAAATCATTCTGATGGCATCCAGGTAGAAAAGCACGGCAAAGCTAACATGACAAAGCCAAGCATTCTAGCAATGAGCAAGACTTGGAATTACTCTGCAAAACGTAAAGCAAGATCTTCTCAAAAAGTAGAGTTAAGAGTACTTGTTGACTTGCAGAGATAGCCTTAAACAGAAAAATTCAGAAGCAACTAGAATAACAGTGATTTTCTAAGTTTAATTTTGCTTTGCAGGCACAAGATCATTACTGCAAATGGTTTGTCTTGACCAGGCAGAACAATTGAGACTTCAAGGAAGGGAAAGGTTACCCAAAAAAAAAACCCCAACAAAAACTAAACAACTTTTTTTCTTTCTGTCTATACTCTGCTGTAGGTAAACTGACATCATGAGTCCTTTAACAACAGCACCGTTCAGCTGCACTCCCAGTCCCACATTGACAACAAGGCAATTCTCCGAATGCGGAGAAGATAAATGGAGTTAATGCCACTAAGCAAACATGACATTTTTGTTGTACTGTGATCATAGATGAGTCACTAAGTAAAATGATTAATCACAAATCAATGTTACTAGGCTCATTTAGAGATGATTCTCCCTTTGCAAAGCAGGTAGAAGCTCTAAATTTATAGGCTAATGCGTTTATTCTAGCTGTAGCAGTCTCGTTATTGGTCTTAAGCTTCAGAGTCTACAGGAAATTTGTGCGCAATTAAGCTAAAGCCAGGACCTCCCGAGACACATTTTGGCACTTTTTTATCTGATAGTCTGTTGTGCAAATATATAAATGAATTGAAGCATTACAGAGAAATTACAGCTAATGTAATACTAAGAAAAATAGACATACACCAGAATTTTAATACATATGCCAATAAGGTATCTAGACCATAAATTACACTCGTTTTCTCAGTCTGCAAATGGGTTTATCAGCCCACAAATGGGTTTGTACTAAGATTTTAGACCGCTTCGTTTTCAGGTGACTAACATTTATAAGTTCTACAAACAGTTTTGCAATCTAAATTGTTTCAGGAGGAAGTACTGGGATTTGTTGAGTGACATGTTTATTCTAAGTGGTACATACTGTGAATACGTTGTATTTGGTAAATAAATTCACCTTATTTAAATATTAGGCGGGGGGTGGGGGGGGGAATATTCTTTCAAAAATGTTAAAGGCTTGCTAGCACCATAATGCTTCTTTTCTCACCTTGAATTTAATGAAGTTAAACTCTCACATAGTTTCATGCTGGTCTCTACCTGCCTAACACCTGGCTATATAAACTGTTTCTGGAGTGATCACTTCCAGTCTCCAAAGGGTAATTTTACAGGGCAAAAGACTGCACCAGTCCTAGATATGACAGGCCCTGGATCCCTGTACTTCCAGACAAGGACTATTTCAAAGCAGAGCTGGCTGAATATTAAACATGATTTAAAGAACATTAATTAAATACATGACAATTTGATCAACTTTAGTGTTCAACTTTGCTTTCAGAAGGGAGTCCCTAGTTGAACATAATAAATATACTGATGACTGTATGGTGACAGTCATATAGTAAGTGACTTTGGACACTCCTGTTTTTGCTCTGCTCAGCGGTATTTGCAATACTACAAGTCACACAGCCATCTGGAAAACACAAGGTTTACCCTCACACTGCAGTCAGATACTCCACAACATTGCAGTGTTAATGAGGGGATGTGGTGGAAGTCCCCAAGCTGTTCTGCATTCTCTTAGAGCAGAGAGGAGTTGCCAAATAGAGCTACCCAAGAGTCGTGAGGTCCTCAGTGAAAAGAACCTATTGTAACTGCTAAGCAGCTCACAACGCTCTTGTCAGGAAGTAGCAGCCAGGCTGTGAACACACCACTGTGCTCTGACTTAGGAAAAAAGTCAAGTACAAGATTTTTGGACATGCACAAAACTCCTGCGTGCAGAGGATTCATTGCTCAAAGAATACACATCCTCAAGATAGTAACTGACCTATTACACCTTTAGATATCTCTTGAATCAAATCCCCAAAGTGATCTAAACTATGTCTGTCCATGGAAACTGAGCAGCTTGTCTCAGCTCTCCCTTGGCTCCCACCATGCACAGTGGAAGGTGAAGCAAAACCCTGCGAATAATCTGTTTATATCTGCAGTGAGCAAAGAAAGCAAGGGCTGAATCAACTGCTTTTAAGAACTAATGATTTGTATGATGATGCTTCTGTCAAAAGAAGTAATTGCTGAGAAGATAGTGCTTTTCCTCTAGGGAAAAGACACAGTTTCCAGCAAGCTGGCCCAGACCACCCTGCAGCCAGTGTGCTCCAGGCCTGGCGACAGCAGCTTCCCAGCTGAACACGAAAAACCATCTCTCTACTACAGTAACGTGACAACTTTAAACCAAAGACCTTTTAAGTCATACACCTAGCAAAGATTTATCCAATTATTTCATGTGACAACTAAAACTTGTATTTCATTTTGCTTTTATGACAGCTACTGACACTGAGACAGGAGAGGATGAGTCCCTAGCATACCTGCCCCATCATGTCGGAGTGCTAAAGCCTTCCTAGTTCTGCACAAGGCCATTAGAAGCGTGACTTCCAAGAACCTGAGACTCCAGGGAGAACTCCTCACATGTTCTCCTTGGTTCTAATATGCATTAGTAAGCTTTTTTTAAAGCTAACAATCATTGTCAGACAAGAGAAAAAAAAAAATCAGAAAACCAGACAACTACAGAACAGCCCCTGCTGAAGCAGTATTTTCCTTTCCTCCAGAGGGAGCTCCAGGGCCATATTCAGAAGTTATTATTAAAAAAAATAATAAAGGTAGTCAAAGCTACATCTTCTTTCCCCTGCCTTCCAGAGACAGACAAGTATCTACAGTGTGAGACTTAGTGCATTAAAAGCTGGCTGCTTGTTTTCTATCATCACTTGGTATTTGCAACTGCAAACTCTTCAGTCCGCATTGAGGAAGGCTGAATTTGGAAAAGTCCAGGGAATACAAGGCATCAATACAGTGTGCATACAGAAGTTCACACCAGGCATCCCCCAACTGCAGTAAGAGCCATCGTGCAGGAATTAGCAATCACCATCAAGAGGAAAGGCTCATTTTTTCCATAGTCACTGGAAACGTTATTACTGCAAACTCCTAACAGACACAATGTAAGAGGAGAAGCAATCCCAATTTTTTAATAGGATATGAGAATAAAGGAAAGCGTTTGTCGCAAAGCAACGTTGGCAGGTGTAGCCTCAAAAAGTGACCACAGAGCTCCCCCTAGTGACAAGCAACATGGGCCAGTTACTTGCCTTCCGTTCAACTCCCAAACTGGTGGTCAAACTACATTTCAGCCACGGCAATAAATCTTCTTTCTCCAAGAAACTTTGCAGCAATACGGCACGTACTTCAGCTGAAGCATCCTTAGGAAAAGTCTACAGCCAAGATGAATTATCACGTTTAAGCCTCTGTATGAGAAACACGTTTTTACACCAGTGATGCTGCCAGGTGCAAGCCACTGCAGCATGTGGAGAAGAGCACGAAATGAGGTCTCAGATCAGAAATATGGATTTAAATTTAAATTCAATCTCAGTACCAGCAAAGTTATTTACAAGAGATTAATGTTCTGTCAGGATGGGGGGGGTGGGAAGGTGTTTTGTATGTGGTATGACACAGGATACTTAAGAGCACATAAAAAGCATCCCAAGAAACCAAATTGTAACTATTTCTGTACTGGAAAGTGTTTGGATCAAGTGCACAGCTCAGGCCCATGGTAGGAGAGGGCCAAGGACAGCAAGATCGTAGCCAATGCCATCTTTCCCCCATCAATTCAGTAAAAGTTTATCTGATTGTTTTGCCAGTGTGGAAGTTTTGGTTCAGCCTGTGCCCAAATAGCATTTGGCCAATCAAATGAGACTCTCTCATTGCAGTGAAGCTTGATACGCTTGAGAGATAAATGAAGAAATGATTAAGGAGGAATAATAAGAGATCACAACTAACACACAGTGTTTTAGTTTTGATGTGACCTCACTTGACAGATAGGCAGCTGCTCGCCAGGAGGTGTAACAACTCACTCCTGCAGCTGTTACCTGGGTAATGAACTGCTGCAAAACAACTTGGTGAGGAAGTTCAGAAGTTCAAAGCAGAGCAGACCAGATCAGCGAGACCCTGGAATTCAGAAACACAAGCATCAACTTCCCTGCAGCTTCCAGGTGCTATCCAGGGAGCAGTAAGTCATAAGGACAAGCAACCACCACAATGGGTCAGGATCCTTGGCAACATTTCAGTTTGGTTTGCTGCAAAACGCTCTGCACTGTTACTCACCTTTGGGTGAAAACACACAAAAACCCCAAGCAGGTCGCTGAAGTGAAGGTCAAAGCACCACATTCTGCTGCCTCCCAAACCCTGACTCCACAACAATTTAAGGTCTCTTGACATGAGAGCACTTGCTGCGACATGCAGTGTTCCTGCCCTCGTCTGTCCCTCTCCATCCCTCAGTATCTACAGAAACAGGACAGGAGGGTAACATTTGGTCAGTTTTAACTTCTGCAAGCATTGGATGATGCTCAGCTGGTATGAACAAGGCGGCTGACCTCCAAGATGCTGCAGACTTCCTGGACACTGAGGAATATCTCCTTATGCCAGCTAGTCTCTTCTCAGGTCTTCAGGATTTTTCAGCTGGATTCCAAGAGGAAAAATGAATTTTCATACTACACTTGAAACTTTAGTATTGCAGAAGGCAAATACATTAGGGGACAGCACAGAATGTAGAGGCTGGCAAGAGTCCTCATTGTAGTCCACTCAAAACACTAGTGATAGCCAAGCCATTGCCACTGCCTTGTCCTTGCTGGTCCTGTAGGTCTTGGTGTGCATTCCTGCAGCTTCTCGAGTCCCCAAGCATAGCTGCTCCTGCTGTAGCAAAGGAGATCAGGATTTACAGCAGTGACCCACAGGTGCCTGCAGGATGAATGGTAAGGGCATGGTAGGTTGTCAGCTCGTAAGTCTTGTTAGGGACTGTAAACATCACAGGACAGGCTGTGGTGGTTTGATTGCTGTGAGCACTGAGGGTGACAGCAGATGATTCAGTTATCGCTGGCAACAAAAGTGATTAGACTTCCTGTGCCCACAGCTATACAGTATATAGCACATGCACAAAAATCCCTCTGGCAAAGAACTCGGGACAGCTTCCAGTTCAAGACCTTGGGTTGTATCGCTCACAGCTAACATTTTCCCGTGGAACAATTCTGATCAGACTTTGTGGGTAACAAGCCACACTGGGGAAGGAGGGACTGGTTTGCTTTCTGTCACAAAGAACAGGTAACACGTGCCACTTTCTTTGTACTTTCTGCCTGAACGCTGAGTATGAAGCCCTGTGTACACATCCCCCTACTCTGAAGAAGATACCACATAGTCCCACCAGAAGAGCTTTGCTATGTCATCAATTTTAATTCCAACCTGTACTTCAATATGCACATAACTATTTGCAAATACAGTGAAAACTTGAAGTCCAAGAGCATCAGTCACCAGCATTGCAGCTTTCAGTAAATCCTCCACAACTTCAGAAAAATCTCTATAAACATTGTGTAAAGTAGATACAGAATGTACACAGGACAGTGTTCTATACAAAAGTGCATTTTAGCAATACAATTAGCAGAGAATCTGGGAGGGGAAGAAAAAAAAAACCTCAAAAAACCCCCCAAAAACCAAACTCAATTTAAGCAGTACCATATACTCTAATCTATACCCCCATCTCTCCCCCCAAAAAGAACAAAACAAACCAAAAAACAAACAAAACCACAAGAAAACCCCCACTTTTCCCTTGCTTTGGTTATGAACTATATTCAAGGCTTCAAGATTACAGCTATTCTTTTTTTTAATTGAAGAATTTATTTGTAGTTTGGAAAAATGTTTTAAAGTTAGCCAGATGAGAGAGGATGCAAACATGATTAGAGTTAATAGTCAAAACAGACAAGCTTTGATTACTAGGATTTGACCTTGGTAGATTAAGAAATTATCTATGCAATCCTTAAATAGAAAATTATGTGCTGACTTTCTATGCCCAAGAACTGCAAGATGAGTAAGCTAAAGAACAGTAAACCAATGAGTCCAACAACATTGCCACGAAAACCTGGCTTACAAGAAGGAACTTCAAAAGCCCCCAGGACAGTCAGGTTTTTTTATATTTATAGATCAATGCATCAACTGATTTCAAAGCTGAAAGAGTATTAGGAGAAGAAATGGCTTCAGGCCATTCAGCACAGATGAACAGTAAATATTGCCATTTTTATATGTTTCTATATTGTATATGCACCCTGATGTAAATGCATATGAATAAGTTCAAGCAGGTTGGTTGGCTTGTTTTTTCCCACCAGAGAATGATTTTCACAGGTTTCAAACCACAAAATGAGAACTAAAAGTTAAGCCCAGCAAAGTCTTGCAAAAACTTCTCTTGCTCTTAGTAAGCACCACGTAGTGAGCATACTATAACCATCTTTTAATCAGTTTCCCAGATAAAGAAAAATAGATATTATCTTAACAAAGGATGACATTAGATAACACACACCAAAATCAGACAGGTTTGTCAGGCAGCTACGTTTCTTCCTCATATTTAAAATCATATTAGAAAAGAATGTACTCTATTGTTTACAGTCCTATTGCAATCAAACTTTCAGTGCTCCTTCTAAGCCTTTTAGGAGAAAAAATTACCACGGAAGCAAACCATTAATGTTACAGAGTGTAAATTGGTTACATTCATATTACAGTGGGTACAAAGCGCCCGGATACAGCCTCAGTACCACGGAGCCATAGAACTATGACTTTTTTCCTGTTTGTCTCTATTTTGCTTTTGACTTTTTTATGTATGAACAAATAGCAGAGATTTGATTTTTTTATTTTTTTTTTAAAAAGCATTAATAAGAATGCATGATTTCAGCAGCCTGGTTACTCTTCTTTATCTATCTGAATTCAATAATCTGTAGATAACTTCCTGCAAAGCAAAGCGGTAGCCACAACGGCCACGCTCAAATCAGCAAGACCAAGTTTAACTAAAATCCCAACCCTTTTGACTAGTGCCATGGGTATCCAACACAAATTCATAGAATCATTTCAGTTGGAAAAGACCTTTAAGATCATGGAGTCCAACTGCTAACCCAGCACTGCCAAGTCCCCCACTAAACCATGTCTCCAAGCACCACATCTAGAAGGATGCTGACTCAGTCACTTCCCTGGGTAAGCACACAGCTTATGCAGGGAAAGACAACAACCTGACAGAAACACCTCCCCCCTCCACATAATGACTAGAATGACTGTATCACTAGAACTAAGAAGGATGAGAAAAGGGGAAATAAATCCAAACATGTAGAATTATGTGAGAGCTCTTGAATCTCACAGCTATTTCAGGCCTGATTCTCTGTACTTCGCAAAGACAACATTCAGGTAAGCAAGGTGGTGTTCTGCATTCTTAGCAGAATATTCAGGATTTTGTATTCTAAGGTTATAAGCATCCTGGGACTAGGAGATCACAGAGCTATAAACTATTACCATGGAACCCCTGGAAATCCACTCTCTTCTGTCATTGTAACTGTCACACAAGTGACTGAAGTACCCAGCTGGAGATGGCATACCACAGTCAGCTACTGTGGCACCCAGGACCTTTTCAAGCAATGTAACAGATGAGCAATTGGACCCATCTAATCACTTGGACTAAGTTATACTTACATGCTCACACTAAGATCAAGATGGAAATACTATCCTCCCTCATTTCATGATGTCTGGAAGCTAGTAGACATGTGACCAAAAAGAACCGTACCTCTTCAAAATGAGAGGGTCTTCTCTCAGCAAAGCCTGAGGGATTTTAAATTCTGAAGAGCTGCTGAAACAGAATAAAGTGACACATTTTCATGCTCCACCACGCTGAGATATTGCACTTTTCTTACAATTCATTTCAGTCTCAATTCCATACAGTATTAAATGTGCATTTGTCTTCAAAAAAAAAAAAAAACCCCAAAAAATCACATTTCAAAGTCACTGCAGAAAATAAAGGTTGCACTGAACTGTGACAGTGTACACACAGTGAAATGTTTCACGATGAATTCATCCATTACAGCCATGGCAGGCTGCAAGAGTTCAACAACTGCACCCTGAAATTAGCTGAATTGACCGCAATTCTTTTTTTTCCCCTCCATCCAAGATATTTAAAAGAAGCTCCAGATTTAAGCCAATCTAAATTCTTAGTAACTTGTATACTGGTTAGAAGCTGTTGGTATTGTTTCTGCACAAGGAAGGGAGGCATCACCCAGCTACAGTGCAGTACAAACAAAAACTGGCAGGTAACAGTCACTTCTGGTTAGTGGCCAAACAGCTGGCCATATGGGCCAGCTAACACCTGAGGTTTTTAATCAGTCAAAAGCCAAGGCTGGGCACCTTCTGTCTAGCAGCAGTAAGAGTGACTAAGTTCAGATACACTAGTTTGGCTACAGACCTCATTTATTTCTCATCAAAGCCCACTGTTCAGGTGATAAACTGGTCAGTTTATTTTGAGGCTAAAAAAATGCCACTTCTGAAAGAAAAATACTCCAGCTGTCAGAGCTAACAAGTCTGTGCAGGACAGGCAAAATGAGTGGGAGTAAACCCTATATAAAGTTGATCAGTGCTGCAGGACTGGGCTATGTCCTGCAATCAGAGGCACATTGAACTGCCAAACTCCCTACTTTCATTTTGCTCTTGTGAATTAATGAACCATCAAGACAATGAAAAATAACTTCCTAAACTCGGCACTAGAAAATATTTTTTATAATCTTTTAAGTTTCACACTGAAATTTAGAAGTATTTTGTTTAACTCAGCTGCAGGGGGAAGGAGTTCTGTAACAAGTAGTTCCAAGGTAAAAGTCACTGTACAGATTATCAGAATTAGGGAACAGGTTAAAACTACTTTCACCTTCCTACCCAAAAGCCACAATTTAAACATCATTTTCTTATCAGGAGAAATTCCAAAAGCAGACAGACAACAAAAGGAGAATTCTGAAACGCTCAGTGGTGTAGCAACCCACACAGAAGACCATCCTCAGCTAAACGTACAATTAAAAGCACAGCTGTATTAAGGAAGCTCTCCTGCCAGTAACATCCATCTACTTAGATATGCTGCTGGGAAAAATCCACCAAAGTTGCATGCCACTTGTTTGCACTTTGTTTCCAGTAGCATTTTTAACTATTTTAAGTAGTGTCCTAGACAACTTAATTGCAAATTAGTGTACTTTCAATACATAAAGATGTTTTTATTTGAGTTTTTCCATAGCAATATTAGGGATATACTGGTCAACCATTAGTAATAATAAAATACTGAGCAGCAAAAAAAACTTTCTGAAGACTAAGCTTTCAAGTTGCTTTTTTGAATTCTAATTTCTTCCTGAAGAACTACATTATTAGGCATTATTTGCATTACAGATCCCCTGCACTAGAAGTCCTGCTTCTTGCGTTCTGTGTAGTTTGAGTTTAACTGCAACTTCTAGAAAAGGATTTATCACAGTACTTCCATTTTGTATGATCCAAGAGCAAGACTGAAGAAAGCCCTATAGAACTAAAGACTTCTCTCCTCATGCTGAACAATCTTCCTAATAATGGGAAAGGAGGAAAGAACAAGCCAAGTGTAATACTAACTCTAAGTTAGAAACACCAAGAAGGCTGAAGCATAGTAATGCATGCATAGTGTCATCCAATAGCACCCCAGGACTTATGTCTCACAAGTAAGTTATCATGTTAGCCAAGTTCAAATCTCCTTAAAATGGTACCTGTTCAGCAGCTTTTCAGAAGACAGTTAAGTTTCTCAAGTCTTTGTTGCAAAGTTAGTCTCAAAAAGCTCAATACTTAAACCTTCTTACCAAAATTACACTTGAGAAAAGAACTGGTTTATATTGTTAACACTAATCAAAATTTGGTCAAGAAATATATGTAAACAATAAGGATAATACACTTAAGGCTTAGAAAGAACACTGATAAAATCACCCCTGTCACATTAAAACATCCACATCTCCTTCATGGTCCTCCTCAGTCACTTTTAAAGAGAGCACTTCTTCATTAAGAAATAATCCACTCAGTCTTTCCTTACGAGCTTGTCTTTGTTCTTTCAGCTGTCTCTTGCGTAAGGCCTTTTGCTGTAGTTTCCGTTGCTTGGAACGTTTCTGTCAAGATACAGAAGAGATAAAAGAAATAAATTGTTCTGTAGATTAGAAAGTTGAAAAACATAAGTTAAGCTCTAAAATAACATCTGCTCTGAGAAATAAGTGAAAGGAATTCTCAGAGGTGGTGCACACAGTCATCCAATTTGTACCTAATATTAAAATACCAAGACCATTTACCATGTCTGAGTTACAAGGCTGAATATTATGCACAGCTGAGTCTTTGATCAGAAGAATCTTTATTGCAGGGGAAACGTTACAGCCTTACAGTAAGAACCTGAGATGTTGCAGAGTAAGCAGGACTGCTCCTCTCCTCCACGCCTGTAATTGATATTAAAAGTCCCTTAGTACTACTTTAATTGAAACATGCCTTTGTAGGTCACTCCTCACCAAATAATCTCATGAGACATGCTGGAAGAGTAAACTGAAGAGTCAAAAAGCCTGATGAAACTTCTGGTTGGGGAAAAAACCCAAAACAACAACAAACCAGCAACAACAGAATACACAACAAAGACAGTCTTTACTATGCAGAAGTTATGCCTAGATAAGGTTGATCAGTCTTGAGGTTTTTGTTTGTTCTGGTTTTGTTTTTTAAAAAGTTAGATGCACAAGCCCTTATAACTACCACTCACCTCATTCTAAATAAAAATAACAAGATCTACTACCTAAAAAATATCAGGCTTTCACTTAGAAGTGATGGGAAGAGCACAAGTTCAAATTCCTTATGGTGATGTCAGAGGAAACAGCATTGGTTTAGCTAGACAACTTCAGCAGATGCTCGGTTACTAACCACTCTCCTTCAGTACAAATATCCCAGGTAGGATCACATAAGCAAGCTTAACAAGTTAGACAGCTTAATACATGTGTACATGATTAGAAACTTTACTTTTGAATCCCGGATTCTTTCTGCAGCACTTGTGGACAAATTACTATCACTGTGCGCTCGACTCATGTTGGCACTGGAGTTTGAAGCAGAGTTAGCAACACTGGAACCACTGCTGCTTGCTGAGCTGACCATGCTGGCACTGCTGCTGCTGGCACTGGCACCGCTCACACCGCTGGTACTCGCACAACTGTAGCTACTCCTCTTCCAGCTCTCCCTTGCAGACCGTTGGCGAGGTCCGTGTTCCTTGATATAATTTCTCACCTTTAGAACAGAGGCAGCAGAATTACTAAAGCCTGATAATTATTGTACTGAGATATTCCTGTCATGAAAAAAAAAAAACAAACCACAATTTGCCTATAAATGAGCAAGTTATTGGATCAGTTCAGTTAGACTTCTGAAACATTTTGTCATGGCTGCTTAAATCCCAAGTCATCTGGCAGTCATAAAGAGAATGTAAGTAAGCGAATATTAACTTCATTATGGAAGGAAGAAAACCAAGTAACAAGCTTCGGGGGTTTCCCTCTTCTTGTGCCCCTACACGGCCCTGCTACTATGTAACGATAAGTTATTATTACAACACCAAACAAACAGGAACATTAATCAAGTTCAACTGAACTAAGTTGTTTACCTAATGTATCAAAACTCTTCCTTTTGCTAGGTATACTCAAACACAAGTGAGTGTAAGGAAAGCTGTATTTTTCTACATCAGGATGAAACTTATAAGATATTTGAAATGTGAAACAGGTCAAGCCCATAAGAGCAATGAGTGTTTTGCATTTTCAATCTTTACCTTCATCATAATCACAAGAGCAACACTGAGGAGTTCAGCTTGTTTGGATACTGCATTGTTTCCCCAAAAGCACATCACAATAGTACAAAGACCAAGACAACAGTGGCACGTACCAATCAGGTACCTTTATTTGTTGTAATCGGTATTTTGTAACTTTTTTAAAATGCATTTTTCTATATCCCTTTGTAAGTTAAATTTATGGTTCTCCCCAACACATTCCAGTCCTTTGGAGTTTTAAATGCTAATTCAGTGAGCAAATGAAGATCCTCAAACAGCTGATTGTCATAAAGTAGAATATGCTTTGTCACAAGCAGGACTGGGCCCACAGGAGAACTCATTCCACACACATTGGCACTCATTACACACACACCAGCTTAGGCTTTAGACTTAGTGGAAATATATAACCACAGTCTTTCACATACAGATTTAATACTTAAAGCACACTTTGGAAGCCTCTTCTCACTGACAATATTGTGCTCTAGTGTATCCCCTCTAACAATTATAGACAAAAATTGATCACAATGCTGTAAGAGGTTTTGCAAGACATATCAGATGCTGAAACCAGAAAGTCAAGCACACAAACCTTAACTCACCTGTTTCAGTTTTTCATCTGTGAGACAGTTCAATTCAATAATGAATTCACTATCTGTAGGTGAGATCTGAGCAGTGGGATCAATAATTTTAATAATATCAAGTTGCTCTCGAAGGCCCATCTCTGTACTGACTTTGCGACTCAAATATTCGATATATTCAACCTGGGACCCAAAGAAAGGCAGGTCATTTTAAAGTATTATTGATTCTAAATGAGTGACAGAGAAAAAAAAAAAAAAAAAGGACAGACAGCATAAAATGTGCTCAAATACCATGTTTCCTCGTTGCTTCCAGCCTGAGTATCCTCAAAAACTCAGGGTGAAAACTTGAGCACACGTTAAATTGCTTACTACAGACGCAAAGACAAGGTTTAATTTCAAGAATCAAGTAGTACTGCGTAGGTCTACCTCTACACCTACAGCAATCAGTTTGTCTCTTAAGATGTGGCACTAATTGAAAGCTCTTCTGCATCTTACAGTTCTCACATAGAAAAAAAACAAAATTCATTTTCACCTGTTCATCATTTGTCATTGCACTCCATGGAAGTTCATCAAGATTCCTATGCTTGTTTTTCTTTTTCGGAAGCAGACAGGGAGAGCTTGGAATGCTGGGTATAACATCAGAAAGTACATCGCTCCCACTTGTAATGTCGCTGCCAGGCAACTTGTAATGTGCAAGAGAAAGAACAAAGCCTTAGAATACAGCAGGCAGATTTAAGAATCATTCTAACACTATTAACAATTCAAACTGTACCATCAAATTAGCAAAGCATCACTCATCTGTGTACTTTAACAACTTCTTAATAATTACTCCTAACCCTGCGGTACTCCTCTGAACCTTCCAACGCACAGCAAGTGCAGCAAGCTCAACTCACAATATTCTCTACTTATCAATCCTCTTTTTAACAATTTGCCCTTAAGAAAACAGTAGAATGATTTGTCATTTCAACTATCTCCCTTCCCCATCAGTGTACAAGTTGTCCATTACAATCCAAACCTAAATCTAAACCTCCCATTTTAAAGCAGGTCTAGTTTAAAGAAGATCATTTCAAAGTAGGCTTGTAATTTAGACCACACCCCATAATTATACGAGACAATTCAATTAAAACCACTGGCATTTTCCTGGAAGCAACTGCAGAACTTTAGCTAGCTTCATTTATACAACTGACATGTAATTTGTGAATGCACTTCCAGGGAAAGTGTGACAGTTGGATTACTCATACTCAGATTCTGCCAGATAACACCATAAAGAGCTACCAAAAAAAAGTCTTTCCAAAAATCTGCAAGTCCAGTCAAGCATGTCTCTTAAGAAATGTTGTTTAAAAAAAATTAAAAAGAATATTTTTTTATAAAAGCTAGTTACTCATCAAACATTCTGTCAGGTAACTAAGGCATCAGAAATTACTCCTTTTCCAAAAAAAGTATCATCAAGTTTATCAGGCAATTAATACTTCACAACTCAATGAAGCCCTGAATCTTTGGGATCCAACCTGAGTTCTTCCTACAGGCTGCACTACACAAGTGCACTCCTAACTGTTGTGATGCAATACCCACAGAAACCAGCAGTTCGACTAAACCAGGGAGAAATCAGAGTTATCTCAGCCCATGGTAGCTTAAGTTCATTTGCATCCTCTGGAAAAGAATTTGCTCTTTCTTGAAGTCAGTGTTTTCAGCCCTCATACTGCCCTTAGAAGACTCTACATACTTATGATGAAATTTAAAAGTATTCCTTATCCCTGTATAAAATCCTATATTCCAAAGCACCACGTTTTCTATTTCAAACTGTGCTCACAGTTGATTTAAGTCTCCAATACGCAAAAAGATCCACATATCACAAATGAAAAACCACTGAACAAAGAAGACTACCACAAACTAGAGATATCTGACCAGGACTGCATCCAACACAGACTGGGAAAACAGAGGGAGTGATTCACCTTCACACTTTTGCCATCCTGGTGAGACAAAGTGAGCTCTGGACTCTTAATGGCACAGAAAAAAAAAAGATGAAAAACAGGCTATGGGAAGAGCTTCTACACTTTAGCTATGTGCCAGCTCCAGTCCAAAGGAAGATTTAATCTGACCAGACCACTGGAAGCAGACATATATAAATAGATTTCATTAGCAGGGCAGATTCTCAGTACAAAGGATCTAAGCTCATGGCTACAAGACACATGTGGGTCACTAAAACCAAACTAGCATAATATGTAAACATCCCTCTTTGAAGAGCTGACCTTCAATCTCTCCTCCAGATTAAGAATGCTGGAATAAAATGGAACAAAACATCTTTATCACTGAAGATTCAGCTCTCTGCTCTTAAATTCAGTAGGTACCAAGAAACAAATGCTGAGGACTTTTCAACTAAAGCTAAACCCAGCACTTAACAGTCCATATGAAATTTTCCACATACAGTGAAACTAATTTACCTGCCATTCAAACTCACTGTCTGACCAATCCCAGTATGTGCTGATAGAAGAGGAGACATCACTGCAGACACTGCCCTCAGGGAACAGATCAAAAGAGGTGAACTCCTGGTCATCCAATAGCGAGTAACAGTCATCTTGATCACCAACTGACACCGATGAGAACAGCTCCTCGCTGCACTCCGAGCTGGCCACGCTCGTTCCACAAGACGTCAAGTTCCACCTGTAAAAACAGGACAAAACAAATAGAACACAGCCAACATACTGGCATCAGATGGCCTGAAAAAGTCTTTTAAACCTCATAAAACTATCTCCACTTCCTTTGTCACATTATACACTGATTTTATTGAAATAAGTTAGAATTAGGTAACTTGAAGTATTCTATTTTAAAATATTTTTAAATGTATATAAACACCAAGGGGAACTCAACACTAAAATGGCAAGACAAAAATCCATACACAGTATATTGACACCTTTATTTTAATATATTGTTTCCATCTCAGAGCCATGATTCCTACAGCGTATAAATTCTATTTTTTTTTGTTTGGTTGTTTTTTTAAATACATCGAACTAAAAATATAATTTCCCATATACTGGGATATTTAAACTTCCATGTAAATTTAAATAAGTGAAACTAAGAAGTAAATCAATTGGACTTCAGGACAAACAGGAGTCAAACAGAAATTCTGAGTTAATAATCCCCCACAAAACTAAGGCTCAATGAGGTAACACATTCTGGTTATACCCAGGGCTCTGTTATTCACTGTTTTCAACTCTGAATACCAAGAATACTTGACGTGTTGTTGGAACAAGACAGTGCAAGATGGGGAAATGACCTGTGTGAAAAAGCTACTCTGCCAAAACAAAACACTTCCCCACCCCCCCCACACTCATTATTTCATTTTAAAAGCTACTTAATGCTGTTGCTACAGGAAAGCAATTGAGGGCTCAAACTTCACAGAACAGGTTTTTCATTCTAATGAGAGTAAGCCAGAATTTAACAAGCTCATGAAATCAGTCTCCATATCTGGATTTATTTCACATATTGGTGAAAAGTAGGTCGAGAGAACTATGAGTCAGCACAGCACTGCAATATGGCCAAAACAAGCTGAAAAGGGCTCCTAACCTTCACCACACAAACCCATGAGACCAACTCCCGTTCCATCCTCCTATTCACTTCAGCCCAGCTAATGAGAGCAGCATTCCTCTATCCAAGGGGCACAGCTGAGCAATGCCACCACCCAGCCAGGCTGGGCCTGGCCGCTGTTCTTTCAGCTGCCTACCAGGTGGGCTAAACATGCTTGCGAGGGACTCGCTCCCGCATCTATTTGGCCAGCAGTGAATTTATCCAACGCTAAAGATATTTCAAAAGCCTTTATTTTAACAGAGATTTTGCCCTCCCTCCCTTTCTGCATCCCTTCTACACCTGTGATGTTTTACTGGTACAGACTTCTGCAGGCAGGGCGATCAGTAAGGACAGAGAGGAACAAGAGCGTGGCGATACAGCACGTTTTTGACCATTACTACAGTTTCAGCCTTCATCAAATATCAAAAGGAAAAAAACAAAGACAAAGTTTCCAGACCCCTCAAAACACAAGATGAACGACTCTACCACCAACCAACTCTGCACAGGTAGTCCAGGTGTGCAGTACCACCGCAGGTACAGGCAGCCAGCCCTCGCTTTCTCATACCTAGGGGGGCCTGCTGTACTTGCTGGGCTGAACTGAACTAACAAGAAGTGGGAGCTGTTAAAATTACCTGTAACTTTACAAAAACAGAAACTTATGCAAACACCACAGATTGGGCTGTGCATCTGCAATGGCTTTAATCAGTGCAAGACAGGGCACGTCCTTGCCCAAAGAAGAGAAATACCCACTAAGGATGCCTGGGTTACAAACCTGGGTTTGTAAAATGAGCAAACCTGAGTAACACGCAAGAAGAAATACAGAAAGAATCTTTACAAGATTAATTAAATGCAGATTTGGTGAAGCTCACATTTTTATATCACAGATAGGCTACAAATACATCTTATTGTTCATGTCGCAATTGAGTCTTAGGATATAAGAACTAGATCATGGAAGCATATAGTGTGTGATCCAGGCTCTTCATGCTGAATCATTTAAGAATCTATAAGTAAGAGCTTGCTCTTGTGAATGACACTTTTAAAGTGTAATTTCTATGATGGCACACAAATTCAGTTGAGAGATTACCTTATTATTCACTCTTCGTTATGGAAACACTAATAACCAGTAAAAGTATCTTGCAGCTCTGGAGTGGAAACTAAAACTATCCCACATGTATGTTCAAGACTGAAATCTCACAACTGTTCTCAAAAAAGGTTATTGCTATATTCAATCTTAAAACTATGTAAATTTAGTAGTAGCAGAATTAGGTTCTTAGGTAAGCAGGATGTGGTTTTGATTCCATAAGCACAACCAGAATTTCTTTGTAGGGCTACATTTGCATTTTCAGAATAGATCTTTCCAACAAATTACAGGCAGAACAATTTGCCCTTAATTAGTAGCATGGGATGGAAATGTTTCTGCAGGAATCAAGTCACCAAGCTGCCTGACTCATTCTGAGCCTCTACAGGGTTTGCTTCCTGTCCACGCGAAGCCTGCTTGTAATTTCTACAAACACACCCCTCAAAGTGCCCACCCCACAGCGCTCAAAACTGCCTTTTGACAAACTCAGAAAGAAATAAATGCACCCTAAAAACGGACCAAGCTCCCACTCACGACTCTACTGTCATTAGCCAAAGCCAGGCTAAGCTCACACACAGCCCTAGCAAGGCAAGCACAGCCCGAGCAGGGCCGTGCGAGGGGGCAGCCGGGGCACAGTCACACCCAGCCCCTACCAGGCCGGGGAACGGGGGAAGGAAGCAGGACCCTCCTGCGCGGGCAGGTCCGAGCCCCCGCTCGCCGCTGCCTCAGGGGCAGCCCAACGGGTCCCCGGCCAGGAGCGGCAGCCGCCATCGCGCCTCTGGCCCCCTCAGCCCCGCACCGCCCGACCCGGCCGGGCGGGACCGCCCGACCTACCCCCGCCCCCCGCGGCATCAACGAGCCGCCTCGGTCCGCCGGGGAGGCGCGGCAGGCAGGCCCCGCGGAGAGGCGGGCGGACCTGTTGGAGTGGAAGCGGTGCAGCGGGTCGGTGCGGTGGCAGGACGAGAGCTGGCAGCCGAAGTCGCTGACGTCCAGGCAGCCCTCCTCGCTCAGGCTCAAGCTGCCGCCCCGCGGCGGGTGCTGGTGCGAGAGCAGCGGGCACGGCTCCTCGGGGGCCAGGAACTTCTCGTACGGCTCCTCGGTCATGGCGGCGGCGGCAACGGGGGAGGCGAGCGCCTCAGGAGAGCAGCGGCAGAGCCGCGAGCGCCGCCATGAGCCGCTGGTCCCGGGATGCGCCTCAGTCTCGCGGCCGGCGCTGCGCTGCTTCCGGCGGCGCTCCTTCCGGCGGCGCGCCTTGCCGCTCCCGGGCGGTACAGCGCCCCCTGGCGCGCCGGAGGCCCGGACATCGCCGCTGCTATGGCGGCGACCGCGACCTACGGGTACGGCGAAGGCAGCGGGGGCCGCGGCGGAGGCGGGTTCTTGGGGCCGCGGGTACCGGCTGAGGTGGAGGCCATGGCCCGGGGCGTGCAGGAGATGGACAAGGAGACCTTCCGGCGGCTTCTCAAAGGTAGGGACCGAGCGTGGCCTGCCCCGGGGCTCTTCTCCGGGAGGTGCCCCCGCTGCGGAGGGACGGGTCGGGTCGGGTCGGGTCGGGTCTCCGGGACGGGCACGGCGGGCGGGCGGGCGCCGTTTCGAGGCAGCCGTGGATCCTCTTGGGAAGGCTGGAGGGTCTGCTCCCCGCTGCCTTGCGCGGGCGGGGCCGTAGCTCTCCCGGGCCGCTTCCCGTTGCCTCTCCCCGCAGCGAGCCGAGGCCGAGCGTTCGGCGGTGAT
The DNA here is from genome assembly GCA_025345505.1 of Todiramphus chloris collaris. Classification (NCBI taxonomy): domain Eukaryota; kingdom Metazoa; phylum Chordata; class Aves; order Coraciiformes; family Alcedinidae; genus Todiramphus; species Todiramphus chloris. The sequence continues at coordinate 6,959,554 of JANVCC010000073.1, read as the reverse complement.
GGCCCGAAGGTCTGTAAAACCCGGGAGAGAGACACGGGCCCAGACTCGCCCCGAGCGGCTGGAGTCATTCCTCTCTCAGCCCCCCAGCCCAGAGCCGGTGGGCGAGTGGCTGTCAGCTGGCGCAGGGCAGGTGAAAGGCACGGACCCCAGGGATATTCTCATAGCCTGCTGGAGAAAACGAAAGAACCTCAATGTGCCGGCGCCTTACAGAAGTTTGGGGCTGCATGGTTGAAAATATGGACTGATTTGATTTCTGTCTGTGAGGCTTCTCCCTGTGGTAAGGCAAGACAGGAGAGGTTTTGTTAAGGTACCTTTGACCCCAGGTTATTTGGTTGAGTAAAATTACTGTATGCAAAATAATCACTGAATAATTGAAGAGTTAATTAGCACAGTAAAAGCGCAGCTTGTTTGTGTCCAGCTGCTGCGCATCGTGCTGTGGGGCTGTGGCCCTTACATGCCCATTCTCTCAGCTAACTTTCTTCCTTTCAGGCTTTCTTTTCATGATTTGTGTCAATAAGGACTCAAAGCATCTGGTAGCTGGTTTGTCTTTAAAAGGGTTGCTGCACGGTGTCAGAAATGGAGCAGAGTATACAGGGTTTCCTTGCAGAAATAAGAAAGCTACATATAGGCCGAGGCATTTGGGACAGAAGTAGAGATGTTGAACTGTATTTGCTGTCTAGTGCAGGGACAACGGTGACCAAAGAACTGCATCAGTGCCAGGAAGCCTGACCATCTCCTAAACCCCATCTGGGTTTCGTTTCGGTGGAAATTACCGCCTACATTGAGGTGTACAATAAATGCTTCCTGCTGTAGGGGGAGCAAAAGGTCCTTCAAAACCACCTGAAGCCAGGACAGATTGACTCCAGAGCGGAAGCAGACAGCTTTCAGATGATGTAGGGCTGGCAGGAATCTCCAGTGTCTCCTGCTCTTGCTGGTCTGTGATTAACAGCTTACGGGACAGCCGTTTTCCCTTTGAAGGTTTAGCAGTCTTTGAAGACACGATGGATTTCAGCAGTGTGTATCTGGAATGCTCCAGCACTTGCACCAAGTTAGTTTTTTGAGGTTGTTGCTGGTTTTCTATTGCTAAATAGTAACTGATTGAAAAAAATGAGATGCTGATTCATATGCCTTCTCAGTTCACAATGTAAAAATTGCATATACAGTTACCTCAGGGTTATCCAGACAGTGTCACTGCAGGCTCTGCTCAACTGCAAGCTTAAGCTTGAGACCGCAGGCACCTCCTGCTAGGATCAGCTGACCTCACAGTGAGATTTTCTTGGGATCTTTTTGCTTTATTCTATTCCCCCCGCCCCCAGATTGACTGTTGGAAATGTTGGTCCAGCTGATATTTCCTTGGCTATACTGAATTTAAAAAATCTTGTATTCTAGAGTAATGCAAGTAAGTTGTGAAAGGTTATATTAGGAGGTTATATTAGGGTTGATCAACAGAAAGACCAATATTGTCATTAAAGCTGTCTAGTTCATTAAAGCTGTCTAGTTACAAGCTAAAAGCAACCCGTTGTCCTTTGAGGAAAAAGATCAAAGTTGTATTTAAGTAGGTAAGTAGCCAGCAATCTGTTTAATGGTCTAGTAGACAGGCCTCAGTGCTGATCTGTATTTGGCCCTTCCAGCAGATTCTTCTCAAAGTCATTTTTGTTGTCGTAGAGCCTTTTTCAGACAGCTTGGTACTAGCACCTTGCCTGTCCTAGCTTCTCTGTGAGAAATCTGCTATGCAGGTGGTGCCAGACAAATTCAGTCACCCGTGTGAATGATCCGAGACTCACCGCTGAATTGTGTGTGCAATTAAAAATGTGAAAATCAAAGAGAACTTTTCCAGTGGAACTGACCTAATACGGAAAGGGGGATTGGCAGTTTGATTAAAACTTTTTTTATTATTATTATTTTTATTCAACATTAGTATTAAGCTAATCTCTTGTTGTTAGCTTTCAGTAACACTTGGTGGCTGTTTTTAACTTTGCATGTTTTATTCACAGCACTAATGTGGCTCATTATAAATGACCAATCTAATACCCCGAGCCCGCCATGGGATTGTGGCAGTAATCTCCCTTTATCCGCGGTGGGCTTTCCTGTGGCTCCAGCACTCCATCCAGACCTATCAGAATGCAGGACAGAGGCTGACCTAACAACAGAAATTTATAACAGGCAGGGCGTATATGGAAAAAGGAAGAATAACTGAATTGTGAAGATGGAGATAAACCCACACCAGTTATGAGTGTATAATATTGCCCCATGGATGAACAGTAATTTCCTTTACAGGTTGTTTTATCAGCAGTCGTGCCAACTACAAGATGTGAAGGTTTAGTTTTGTCTCTGTGCTCATTTAATCCTTAGTCTCTGCTGACATTGCACGATAAATTAATTATGTAAAACATTGGAGAACAGTGTTGAATTGTTTATTCTCTCCTCTCTCATCCTATGTATCAGGAGTATAACCGAGCTGTAAGCAGACTTCTGATGTGAACAAGTTTGTTGATAGAAGCTCAAGTTGGATTTGTACTCCTGAGCAATGAATTTTTTTATCCTTTTTGTGTTATCCCACTGGAACAAATTTCATCAGTGAAAACATCTTTGATTTTACAATGCAAAAGCTTAATCCATTGAAGTTCTTTTGGTAAAGTGTTGTGAGTCTGACCTGTGGTGGTGGATGATCAGATGTATTTACAGAGACCTGAAATGATAGTTTCACATCAGGAAAAATGTTAGTGCATCAAGTCAAGTAAAATCATAGACATGTTTATGTTAATGTTCATAGTCTCCAGGTCTTCCTCTTGTTAAAGAGATCTTGCTTTGTTTTCTTATTCACAGTCACTGTTAATGCATTGGAAGGAAAAGACTGCAAGGAATCTGTCAAGCTGGCTGCAGAGAGCACTAATCTCTCAGAAGAGCAAACAGCTCTCCTCATTTCCGGCATGTACACCCTTCTCCGAGAGGCACTGAGACTCCCCTTAGCAACTTTCAAACAAGAAGTAAGTTCTGGGAGTACTTGGAGTCCTGATAAGTTAAAAGCTGCATCAGATGCAAGTTACCCTGTTTGCCAGGGCGGGCAGCTGCACATATAAATGTTTCTCCAAGTTAAAATAGAAGAAACTGTCAAAAATCTAAAGCTTGTGATTTTTACTTGTTGGGTAGATCTACAGTGAACTTTTTGGAAGAGTATTTAAGCTTTGGAAAGAGACTCCTCTATCTTTTTTTCCTTCAGCATCTTGTTTACTTTGCACATTTGTTTTCACTCTGAAATTAAAACCCCAAAAGAAACTATTGCAAAGTGTTATTTCATTGGCATCAGCTCTCTCCCTTACCCTAACTCTGTGTTCACACATACTGCTCGTTTTGTCCACACTTAGAATCTCTTGTATTTTTTTTCCTGCCTTTCTTCATACTTCTGCCGTAGAGGAAGAAAAGTCTTATAGCCAGAACAATATAGTGGAAGCTGGGAGAAAGTGCTGCTATGGATGTTCTGTGTGAATATGTACACATCTACCATGTTCCCAGACCCACAACCCTTCTCCATGGCTATTTTTTCTTTTTCATGTTACCTTACCTTACATTTTTTCTTTTCTCCTTTTATTTCTGTGTGAGCAAATCGCTTCCAGGCTTCCAGCACCTCTCTCTTGTTTAAGATAGTGGTTTCTTGTTTACCTAGGCATGCTGGGAAAGCCCATATATGGCAGGAAACATAGGGAAGTTAGGCTTTTAGTATTCAGAGCTTATCTCTGGCCACTTCCTTGCTGTAGTCATAGTTTAAACAAGTTACTGCAAAACCTATTTGAGAATAAGGGCACACAGTTACTCTAAAAGGAGAATACGTTCTGGATGGCTACATAAGAGACTTAGGTCTTTGAAATTAGTTTTTCCACAACTTGATTGAACACTTCCAGAAATCCTTGTCAGTATGCAACCTGTCATTTCAAAACTCCTGGCACTTGAGACTAAAACCTTTGGGGAGAGGTGCCAAGTGAGTAACCACTCTTAATTCACTAGGTAAGAAATGATCTTTCAAGTCTACAGTCCGTAAAATTGCGCTTTTCTTGTCTTTCTAGGTTTTTAAGGAAGACCTAAAGGAGCTCAGGTATGCCTGTTTTTTAATCTGTGGGGGGGGTTTTCATAACTTTTATGTAACTGCTTCCCCAAATCAACTTTTTTACACAACCAAGTTTGTATATAAGTTACCTGTAAATAACACGCAACACAGCTCTCGCCGAAGGTCATGTGAAGCCAGAGGAAAAGAAACAGGTGTTGTGTAAGACTTGATTTAGTACTGAGCATGAGCAGTGAATTTCACATGCTGGGGAGATTGGTCTAATTTAGTCACTAATGTAGGTTATGCAAATGTGAGTGACCTTCTCTCTGCCATCCCCACCTTGCCCTGCAGTATTTTTTTAACATGTTTGTTAAGACAGTGGTAACATTTCAGAAGCTAAGAAACTGCCCTACTTTTTTTTCTTCTTTGAAAGGTCAATGGTATAACACTACCACTTTGTTCAGCTGCCATCTCTCCTGCACATTACCCAAGAAAGGCCAAGGTTTGTTACAGTCTTAGTCAAAATCTCTATCAGTCTGTTCAGAGTATCTCTGAATAGAAGAAGCTCATATTGTAAAAGCTAGACATCAGATGCTAATAATCTTTACAGGTTTTCACCTCTTTCCATAATCAGTAGTAATGAGAGAAGAACAGCAGTTGATGTTTTAATCTATAGAGAAACTTCTGCACCAAGGCTCAATTATTTTAAAATCTAATTTCCTATAATTCTTAGCATTCTGATTGCTACCTAGGAGAAAGAGATAGATATGTTTCTAATTCTGTCTTTTTCATCCTTACTTGTCCGGTAACCCGCACACTGACTTTCTCCTTAGATTATATTCTGCAGAGTCAGAAGCATAATTTAGTTTAAGAGCAACTTCAGGCAAATCAAAGCTGCAGATTTAGACACCTAATCGGGGTGTAATTGGTGAAAGGTGTAATTGGGGCCATGATGAAAGGTGCCTTGCTGGTTGATACAATTTTGTCTGCAGCTCAGTGTTGGAGTTTGGCCTGCCTCTTGTGAGCTAAAGTGCAAGCTGCTTCTTCTGCCACCTCATGGAGTTCACACCCAGGTTAAAGTAGGTCAGTAAGAAACTGATGAATTGCTTTTGACCCAGTGGGAGCTGGTGTTTGAGGTGCACACAGAACATGTTCAGTGTGACTAAAAGCTCCATGCCAGGTTCTCTGAGGGTGGGTCATACTCTGCTGTTGAGCAGTGGAGAAAGTTGGTGTACAGGAGTCACTGGCTGGGCTGGCTGTATCTAGAAATACAGGCTCCCAGGTCCCTGTCCTTGACAGCACTTTTTAATGCCTTACACTTCTGTAGTTGGGTTTTCAGTCTGGATGATCTTTTTTATATCTTTTATATCTTGATAAATCTCTTTTTTTCTTTTTGTTCTGGTTAGCATGACTGATAGAGCAGCAATAGCAAAAGTAACTGCATTTGTGTTGCTTGCAGACTTGTAGGTTTTATGTGCTGCTCGTTGCTGCTATGCTTCCACGATTCTCGTGTTACTGGAACTCGCCCTCACTTCCATCTCTGACAGTCTTATCTCCTGTGAGTAGCTCTCTTCACCTTGTGGCTAAACTTTTAGAAGACTAGATAGCTTATTCTACTCTCAAGCTACGCTACTGAATGTGGTGGAGTCACCGTCCCTGGAGGTGTTCAAAAATGCGTAGACGTGGCACTTCAGGACATGGTTTAGTGGTCATGATAATGTTGGGTAGACAGTTGGACTTGATGATCTTGGAGGTCTTTTCCAACCTTAATGATTCTATGATACTTAGTAAATTTGGTAGCACCTTTAGCATCTTCAGTTTCTATGTTTCCTGATGTACTTGGGTTTGGAGATGAAACACCTGCTCATTTTTAAGGCACCTACTAAGTACATTCAGACTCTTACCCTTCTGCAGTGACTCCTGTGGGCCATCCTGTGATCACATTGCATGAAGAACATATGTAATTGGTTGACCAGCACTGTCTTGGCATTATTGGCACCCAATGTTTGAGCAGGTATTTTGCATTTTAAGATAGGAAAAATGGATTACTTCCCTTTTTTTGTTGTGTCATCTTTTAAAAGCTTTTGGTTCTGAGCCAAGTTAACTTTTTTTTTCACCTCTTCTGCATTTTATTTTGTTTTTCTCAGTGAACCTGAAGACTGGTCTAATTCCACTGTCTGGTCTTGGTTTCTAGATTTGGTAGAGAGGCAGGGAGACATGCCCACTTCTGATTAATTAGATTAGTACTACTGGTTTCACAGGGTTGGCATTCTACATCCCTCATTTCTTGGCCTGACTGGCTGAGCTACTGAGAATAAATTCACTCTAAATTGTGGGTGCTATTTTTTTTTCCCCTCCCCTCTCAGGCTGTTTGTGGCTCAGGCCAATAACATGGGATTTTGAGACATCCTCACACTTTCTTCCTTGCCCTTTGAGTCCCTTCCTCAGAATGTTCCTCTGAAAACCCATTGCCATCTGTAGCTCAGGCCTGAGCTGGGCCATGTTCTGTGTCTGATCTGCTTGGGGTGTGACTGGCCTTGTGTAAGCTGCTTGAGCCAGGAATGGGGTTTTCAGCAAAATCATTAACTGAACAGCAAAAATAATGCAAGCTCAAAGGTAGCATTAATGCTTCTGTTTTATTAAAACTTACTTTTATGGTCGAGCAAGTATTATGATAGGTACCTCATGATCATATTACAAGCCCATCTCCAAGCTGTCCACTACGGACAGAGGATATTCGCTCATCATCAGGAGGGGTTCAGTGGTACACTTAAATGGAAATAAGTCATGTTTGCAGAAATAGTCTTATCTCCTCTGAAAGATACATGCAGCCAAACAAGCACTGTCTAGTCCCTCCTCCTCACTTCCCAGTTTGTCTCAGATAACTACCTTGCTGATAGGAATTCAGTTTTATCCAAGCACCATTTAAAAATGTGGTTTAACCCACTTCTTCCATTAAGAATTCAAGCTCTAATAACTGCTGTTTCATCTTCCCACTCTCTGAGTTGACAAGTTGTTTTTTTCTCCCATCATTAGACACTGTAAGCCCTTTAGGACAGGTAACTTCCTTGTTTGCTTTGATTTTTCTTTGATACACTGCTGTGTATGTCAAGCCACTGGTGAGTAATGTCTCTGGGCACTGAATCATGTTGTGTGCTGGATTTAACTGGCAGCAGAAGTAGTTACTTCTCCCCCTTCTTCAACCTGCCTCTCTGCAGGAGGTCACTGTCCCTGTGGCAAAGGCAGATGAATGGATAGTGTTTGCTCTGCAGTCTTTGCACTTCCCAGCCTGATATATTGAACTGAAAATCAACAGCAGCTTGTTTGTAAGGCAACAACAGTGTCAGAGGAATAGTAGACTAGTGGAGAGACACAGGGTGGATGGAGTGTGAGTCTGTTTGATCAGTTCTCATGGTCCCCATCAAATTTATGCTTGTCCTACCCATGTTAGATATGCTTCTTTTGTAAGTAATCTTGGCTACGAGAGCCTCTGATTTTACTTGCAAGGGAGCAATCCAGTTTGTCTTCTTTTCATGACACTTCAGGTGAACATGAAATGAAACATGTAACTTGGGATTTTTGAAAGCATGTGTTCCCAGCCTGCCTTCTGCACTTGTCAGAGCCACCAGGAAAACTTCTCTTGGCTTTACTGAGAGAAATTAAGCACATACTGGGGCCTTTTGAAACTCACTGTTGCCGTACTAGGTAGTGCAGGAAGATACAATGTTTAGAGTTCTTGATTTCAAAACACAGGCTGGCCTTTTGAGACCCTAGGCTGAATCAGTACTGAAGTGCTTACAGAAGAGCTGCTGGCAATTTTAAGCAATGTAAGATGGAGAATGTTGACACATTTTTTGTCTTCGATTCTTTTGGGGTTTTTTGGTAGCTAAGGCCATATATTTGTGGTTACAAAAAAACTTAACTGTTTTGTATTGCTTTTCTCCTTAAGGATACCAGAAGATTTCATTGTGGATTTTTCCAGTGTAGTCTTCAGTAACAGGTCAGTACCTTCCTGTATCGTGTGTTGTGCAACCAGCACAGAGCCCTGCTGACAAAAACCCCAGCTGGGCCTGCTGAAGGAGCAGCAAAGTTCTGTAAATTAATGGGAACAAGATTTGTCCCATTATTTTGATTCGACACGACATGACGTCCATCATATACGTGTAGTTTATATATGTGGCTATATATGCAGTGAGAAGCTTTTGTGCCAGTTTTCAGTTTTTCTGTGATGTTTTATAGACTGTATGAGGTGCATCATGAGAAAAAAACGATTGCAGAATTAAGCGTTTATCGTCATTATCATTGCAAGCTAGAGCAAAAATGAAAGACTTGCTTTGAGAGGCGAGCTACCTATGCCTTCTATGTGCTGTTGTTCATGGAAGCTTTCTCAGATAGCATTTAATCAAGTCTTAATGTACAGCTGAATTGGGAATTCACACTGGGTGACTTGATGACATGTATGAGATATCAAGTGCTCTGCTCGCTGTTTTTCCTTTTCTAAGCAGTGTATCTCAGTAGCTCCAGAGAAAGCACTAAATCAGCAACTTTTTTAACAGCCTGTCCTTTTCGTCCATTCTAGGGATTCCTTTTTTCTGTATGGTTCTCTGCTCAGCCATGTTTGGCTTATTCTACATTTAGAAATTGCTTGAACTTTTTGCAGATGTAAAACTTTCCTCCTTGAAACTTGAGGTCACTCACAGCACACAGCGTAGCTAACCCAGTGCTGCTCCACACATTCTGCTTGGAATCCTGATAATCATAGTTGTGGTATTTCAGTTACCCTCACAAGGGTCTGAATGCTGCTACCACAGTTAAAAATATTTTTCATTTCCTTGGTTAAGATCTTGGCTTAAAGCTAAAGGTTCTTGGAGTAAAAATAAATTCAGCCTTCTCATCTTTTCTTTGCTCTTCTGTTTGAATTATAGGTGTTAAGAATGCAAAATTCATGGTTGCAAAGTGGAAATATTGTTTGCAGTAGAGAAAGAAGATAAATTTAGATGTCATTTGAAGCATGCATGATTGTCTATTTTCTACTGTGAAATCACGATGCTGGAAAATTTAGCTTTTTCTCATTTTGAAAGCTGTGATTATCCAGTGTAATCATGCTCTGTGTTTTGAGACCAGACAAGAGCACCTCAGATATGTATAATCTTAAATGTAACACTGAATCATACATATGCTTATTGAGTTGTAAATATATATATGATTGTGATGGTAAAAGAAGTATTAGCATCTGATCAAGAATTCAGTATGAGCTAGATAACCCAGAAAAATCCATTTTAATACTTTTTCTGGCATCTTATCCTGTTTTTGCAATTTTGTTCGCTGAACAACATCTCTGAAGTACTGGAAACTTGACATCTGTGTTTCTGTTTCCCCACAGTTCCATCAATCTATACAGACTGAAAGAAAAACTTGACACATTGACACCATCAAATAACTGCATGAAATTAAAACTTTATTTTTTAAGGGGAAGGATAACCCTAGCTTCCCCTTTTCTGAATGCTTATATTAAATTTACTGTGGGTTTGTTTTGTTTTGAAGTGTACATAGTGTTTTGGAGGTACATAGTGAAGCATGTTTCTAGCAGAAGGGTGCATTCTGTGTGCCATTTCTCAGCATTTCACACAGCAGTTTGTTCGTTCTCTCTGTTCAGTGGCCTGCTGGGCCTGTCTTGGTATGTGCATAGAGAACCATCCAGAATTTGTCTTCAGTTTTGATACTGGCAGGTCAGCTGCTGCTCCAAACTCTTTCAATTGCTCTTCTGTTGCATCTTTTGGCAGATGATGTTCTTGTTGCCAGGTGTATCATCCTTTCCACATATAGTTTGGACAGTCTCTAGCTGATCCACAGAGCTTTGCTTGTTCTAACTCTGCCTTCTGTGCTGTGTGCTGACAGAGTATTGCAGCTGTTGGCACAGAGTGTTTACAAAATGTAATTATAGTCTATAGGTTTTGGATATAAGATCCATTGAATCTTTTCTGCTCTGTTTTGCTGTACCTCTTAGAAGTCAATAGCTTGATTAATGGTCTCTATAATTTCTGTATGTATATTGGCCACTCTGCACATTCTGTCATCCTTACAAGATTCTTGCAGTTCCAGCTGCGATCTTGTCCGAGCTGAGAAGGTGCTGACAGAAGCTTAAACTAAGCTATAGAAGGCACAGCTCTTCCTGAGGGAATGGTACTGAAGTGCTGTTCTGACCAGAACTAAAGCTTTGTGGTTTGGCCACAGAAATCCCGTAGCTTAACAACATCCAGAAGCTTCACCTCTTTGGGCGTTGCTGACCTTTCCCACCATCGCTAACTAGAGCATCTTCATGTCCTCTCTGCTCTTTCTTCCCCCAAAATGCTGGTGCAGCACTGAATGGACCATCTTCCACTGATGGGAGTTAGCTTGTCTTGAGGCAGCAGCAGCAGTGTGGCTATTCTTAGGCATTCCCCAAATGGAGCGATACTCTGGCAGCAGCTCACCACTGAGGGAAAGGCCTGCTCTCGCTGTTTAATCCTGCTAATGGCCATTCCACACTGCAGCTTCTCATGGTTGCACCCAGCTGTGGTGACCTACTTCCTACCCAGTAGTTGACAGTGAGTAAGAACCAACTGATCTATTTTTTCTTCTTGTTCCTTTACTGTACTATTAGGAATGTGTGTCACTTCTGACAGCACCCAACACACGCAACCAAATCCCCTCCCCCCCCTCCAAAGAAAAAGGATAAATTCTTTCTTACATCGCCTTTTCTAAATGCAGGAGTATTGGAGGATCTCAGCCTGTCAGTCCTGGGTACCTTATCAAATTGTTAATCTTCCTGGACAGTTTCTAAAGGCACCAGCTAACTCAGAACACAAGAATCTGAGTAGGGATGTTAGACTATCATTCCTACAGTCCTTGATTTGTTCAGAGAGGATTCCTTTCTGATGTAAAGTCTGTAATTAGGTTATGTCTAGCACCATGGATAAAGGATGTAATGTTTCTTATCCTGCCTTTAGCAGGAATACTGGACTAGCTTTGAAATGTAGCAGAAATAACTTTCAGAGACATGGGATGCTTAGGGAAAAAAAAAGAAAAAAGGAAAGTGTAAGTAATGCTAAGTCTAGACTGGCTCCTGAATGGACCAGCTGAGTGACCTCATTCTGAAGATATTCCTGATAGATATCTAAAAATGGGTGGTCATTACATCTTTTTTATCAGACTTGGCTTGTTTATTTACCCAGAGCTTAAGATACTGTTAAAATTTTAAAGATTGTCAACCACCTGAAGTTTAATTGCTGTCAACTGTGTTTCCTTGCAGAAATAAATTGAGGCTTGATCAGCCTGATTCTTCCTGTAATAAGAGTAATAAATGAAGTGCTTGGCTTCTTACACATTAGACTAGACAAGTCTGGAAGGTTGTGCAGGGGCTGGCAGTGACCATTATGTGAGGAACTTGGAGTTTGTAAATTATGTTGGATTAGCAAGAAGCCCTGTGTGCTTTGTTTGGGGTTCTCTTTTGTTGTTTTGGGTTTTTTTGAGTATGCTTCAGAGTACATTTTAATATTATGTTTTAAAACTTTGCTACTCACTAATACTAGATACCTTCTGCTGAAGGAGCACAGTGACCTTTTGCTCAAGTCATCTGCCTTGTTCCTGCTTGCTTGTTCCCCCTGGATCTGCATGATGGTAAAGATGTATTTGCAGATCCCTTTCTGTGCCTCACAGTTGGATATAACTGAACTAATAGATATGGCAGCCACCACAGTGACCCTTACTAAACTTTATAATGACATCTGTGCACTGGAATTACACAGAGTCACTTGGTCTCTTTGTTTTTTTAACACGGACCATAGTTCAGCATAGGAAAAAGTGGGTAATCTGAGCCCAGCTCTCAGATATACAGACCCTCCTCTCATTCAGACCTCTCTAAGTGGGGATAGACAGAAGAGAGAAACAAGCTCTGGACAAGTTTGTTCTGAGGAATCTTATTTTCATTTTAGATTGTTGTTTCTTTTATGAATTTGCATTTCAATCTCCCATTTCTCATTTACTCTGTAGGCGTCCTGATTCTGAAGGCACAGCTCTGAGAGGAGGGAACAGGCTGCCAACTGTCCAGGACTTCAAGTGGAGAGTGGACGTAGCTATATCCACCAGGTATAAAAGAGAATCCTGCATGACTCCAGAAATCATTTTGCCCAAAATTAAACTGACTTCTTGTGCTGCTTAAAAATGTTAATGGTGTTAAAATGTATCTTGCTGTAGGGACTGACATTTTGTGTTAAATGGTAGGATAGAGAGAGGATTTTCTGAACAGGGTAGAAGTCAGTTTATATACAGGCTACTGCTGTTTAACATGGGCCTGCCAGCAGGCTGCTGTCTTCATCTTCTACTGTTGATACTTTCTAGGCTCCTTATTTGTTTTGATCTCTAAAACCTCTGTGCTAGAAACATTTCACTGAGAGACTGAGTCTCTCTTTCAGTATTTGAAAATTTAATGGAGCTGATAAAACTCTACAGGTCCTCAGAGATGATGGAATAAATTAGATGGATTGAGCCTCATGCCAAGCTCTCAGTTTCACTGGAGCAGGGGAGGGGAAATCATCTATTCAGCCTCCCAAGTAGACTGTCATTTGTGTGTTGCACATGTTAAATAAAATGATTTCCCATCACCTTTACAGTCTGCTGTAGATTCTACAGAGAGGCTTCTGAGCAGCACGTTTACACTGCCATAGTTATGGAATTGTCCATGGATCTGCCTCCTAGCTGCTTTCACAAAACAGGTACAAAGGCCTTTTGCCATCACCCTGGCTGTGCCTGCACCGAGTAGCTTCTTGCCGCCTGCCCCACCAGAGGCAGCTGGGGGATGGATCTCTGGCTAGAGCCAGAGGAAACAGAAACCTGTTGTCTTTGCTGTTCCTGGTCTTTTTCTAGTTCTAATCAAGATGGACCAGAGTGAAAGTGGCTGGAAGATGATCCAGTATTTGTCAGGAGTGTAAATTGTTAGCATGAGTGACTTCGTATTGCATTGGTAAATACCTGCATCCAAGGGGTAGTGCAGTCTCGTTGCTGTCGTTGAGAGGCCCACAGTCATCAGGGAGTCTTCCTGAAATCAAGAAAAAAGGCTCATAAGTGAAAACTGTAATGGCCACAAACTACTAGTTGAGGTGACTCTCAGGTGATGGTGCTGCAAGCACCGCACAGGTATCGCTGTGCAGGAAAAAGCCTGTACCTGTAAGAGAGCAAAATGTAGATAAACATCCTGGGGCACAATGCTTGCAAGCTGCAGGCAAATCCTATGACTTGTTTTCCAAACAACACAGGAGCAATACATTATCCTTTTCTATTTTCCTTCCTCTTATTTTCCTTTCCAGTCAACCTACCCTTTGGGATTTCTTGTTTATCATCCAGCAGCAGCCCCTGCAAAGAGGTACAGCTTCTGGCTGGAACGCCTGTCAGTACCTGCACAGGCTTTGGCAACAGCGGGTGATGGAAGCTGCGTAAAAGTGACTCATTTCCCTCTTTGGGTCATGAAATAAAATAACAATCCACAAATTTAGGATAAAGACTCAAAGAGCTTGATTCCCGCAATGAGGTGGCAGTTGAAAGTATCATGGGATGGAAAGATTAATGCAACATGGTAAACTGCATTATTACTAGCAGTACTTGGTCAGCTCTTGTCCCTGTCATAGTCCCACTAAACTGATTGTTATGAATATGCTCCTAAACTTGCAGTTACTAAACTATTAAAAAACTCTTTAGTCTCAATACAGAGGTAAATTGGACAGGACTCCTGTGTTCCTGAGGTTTCAACCAGCCAGGCACAGAACTCTGATAGAAGATGAGTAATTTCAATGTAAAGCCTACATGAACATCTTAAATTGTTATTGTGTAATGCTGTACTCATCACCCTGCTGATGTCTATTGTTGTAATACTAATAATATAAATAATTTCAGTTCACTGGCCCGTGCACTTCAACCATCCATTCTAATGATGATGAAGCTTTCAGATGGGACAGCTCATCGCTTTGAAGTAAGTCTGATTGCCATAATAAATAAAAAAGAAAGCACTTGAAGTTCTTTTTAGAAAGTTGAAATGACTATTTAAAATATTAAAGCTTTTGTAAACAATGTATTAGCATTGGTTGGGTTGCTTTAGAATCCTTCATGTTCAGTGTAGCCTCATAGAATATATAACAAAACGCCAGCTACAATCCTTTCATACCTTGTTCTACACACATTTTGCTGAAGCCTCATTTGTTGGAAGAGTATTAATTACTGAAAAGCATCGTGGCATAATATCTAGTTTGATTAAAAAGCAGGGGTTTGTTATAAACTGTAACCTTCAGACCTGATGGTGGCTCTTGAGGGCAGAAAAATTACTGGGGTAGTTTATGTAACATCTGATAACACTTCTAAACCTCCCACGTTTGGCAGAGAACAGTGACGTGCTCTCTGTGGCAGAGGTAGTTCTATTCTTTTTCTTCAGTACAGTCCTTGCTGCTAGAAAGGTCAAAAAACTCCCTGCTTTTTACCTCAGAATTAGTCAGTGGCAGCATTTATGACACTGTATGTAAAGGCTTGCCAGAAGATGGCATAAATTCTTCCATATTTTTAACCTTTGAATAGGAATGCTGTTTGTTCTATATATAACATGGTGGTGCAGGCAGGAATTCGGTGCACCGCAGGCATTGTTACATTTGAACTCTGTAAAGATTTTTGGCTTCAGTTCAGGTGTTAGTGTAGTCTGGAGGAAGCACCAAAGCACTGCAAGTTTGAGGTGGACTGGTTTCACTGTTGCAGTGCTTCGCAAGGTGGCAGCTATCGAGCAAGGAACAAATTCTGTGCCACACTGCAAAGTGTTGAGGGTGTCACTTCATAGATCAGATTCACCCCTCTGCAGATAGTTCCACTCAGAGTGTTCCTTATGCTCTGTTTGAGGTCTTCCATCAACTTCAGTGATGCTGTGGACTTGAGGTTAACCCTTTAAAACAGGGTATATTTCACTTGTGAGAATAAAAACTAGCATACATTCTTTACTGGTTGGATTTGGGGGTTTATTTCCTCGTAGTTATGTCAAGTCTTGGTGGCATTACTCCTGGTTGGTTTGGGTTTAGGGTTTTTTGTTGTAAGCCTGTGGCAGACCCTTTGCTATCCTGCAGCGGCGATGTGCCGCTGTGCCTGTACACTGTGTGCAGGAGTGCAGATATCTGATAGCAAACCGTGTGCTTCTCTCAGAACCAGCTCTCTGCTGCTGCTGCTTAGATCTGGATGCCAAAGATTTTCCTGTAAACACGATTTCTCTATCTGATGAGTAGTCTTCCTGCAGTAAGTAGCTGTATGTGATAAACCTGTGTTTAGTTCAAGGTACCACATGCAAGCAAATGCAGTCCTCAGCTCATTCAGAATGTCCTGCTAACTAACAGGGCTTGTGTAAGATGGTAAATCCAGACGATCGTTGTTACGAACGGTTTTGAAACGTGTATGCCACAGGGAGAAGTTACACTCTTTGGTCTCTTGGGTTTGGTTTGGGTTTTTAATTGCAGTGTGACTTCTGACAATGAAGAACTTTTAAAAGGCAAGGGAATCGCAGCGTTTCGAGTCTCGTTGCATACATGTCAGAACTGAAAAGGACACGATGCCCTTTTATGCATTTCTGATGCATAATAGATTGCCATCCATTTCGCTTCTCGGGCTTGAAATCGGAAAGGAAAGTCCATTAGTCTCCTGCACAGTTGAAAACTTTTTGTATATTTAATCAAAATCTTTGCCTTCCATGTACAGACAGTGCCCAGTGCTCTTTGCTCTTGAGATTGAGGCTCAATTCCTTTCTCCAGCAAGTTTGGACAAGCAGAATATCTGGAATTTGTTGCTTGAGAATTCTGTAGGCTCCACGACTTTCCAGGTGTCTCTATCTTCCCTCCCAATCCATGACTCTGACTTTACCACAGCAGCCATCCGTTTACATTCTGGAGTACTTGCTTTTTCACATCAGGCAGTACAGAAAATGTATAATGGAGCTGATATTTCTGGGTTTTCCCACTCCTGTTTTTCACCCAAATGAGTTAGTTGAATTAACTGCATTTAGTTAACCTCAAACCCTTTAAGTCTTAAAAAATAAAGTATTTCAAGAGAGATCAGATTGACACTGTGGAATGTTCCCTCTCCACAGGCATGCCCTAGTCAAATGTTTCATGTTTTCTAACCTGAATATTCTGTTTCAGGTGCCAGTTGCAAAGTTTCAAGAGCTGAGATACAACGTTGCCCTTATACTGAAGGAAATGAATGATTTGGAGAAAAGGAGCATACTGAAAATCCAGGACTGAACACTTCTAAATGGGGAGTTCATGGAACAGACCTGAAACCCTCAGCCTGTTTTGTGAGTGGCAAAGCAGGGGACCATCACCACTTTGAGCTGCAATGTAGCATTTACGACGGCTGCTGTAAATATTTTTTTTCAATTCAAGTGTTAAAAGCACAAGCTCTTTTCATAAGACTTAAGAAAAACAAGAATATCTAAAAAGTATAATGCTGTTTGCGAGCATTTTTGCATGATTCATCAAAACATTGTTTAAATAATGTAAGAGTCATTTATTTCTGATTATGATTCATCACTCTTAATTATTTTTGAAAGCCTGCTACCGGAAGCCCTACCAATGTTGATCATAAGAAAGCTCTGCAATATCTCAAATAAAAAATAAAATTAACCCCCCCTCCTGTGCTCTGGTATGACGAATGTGAGCTGGAGTTTTGCATAAGTAAAATTGCTGTATGGCTCCTGGCTGACTGAGGCATAGCTACAGGTGCTTAAAGGCTAGTTTTGTAAGGGAAGGAGAAGTCGGGAGATCAAGAAGTAGCATCTGAGCTTCCAGAACTAATACCATGGAATTGCAGAAGTGGAAAGGTGCGATCTAAGTCTTTATCTGGGTGGTCAGAATGGGCTAAATATCAGTAATCTCTTAGATTTCTAACTGGAAATGCCTGCCTCTTGTTTCCTCTATTTCCTATATGTTTGATGTGACCAGAATCATCTGACTTGCTCCTGGGCAGAAACCTCTGGCCCTGCAATGATGGTGAAGGGCAGGAGGCAGTAACCTTGTAGATCACTACATTAATGGTGCAAGATGGACCCCGGGAGGAAGAGGCTGTGTACAGAATATACAAGCCCCTGGGTCAAGAAAACAGTCAAGCATAGGTTGAAGTTCCCTAAAGTGGTCAGGCAGTTGGACTAGATGATCATCATAAGTCCCTTCCAATTGAAGTTACTCCTTTGCCACCAGTACATCTTGGAAGAACTCCCTTAACTTGAAGCTTATGCTTTAAGCCTCATTTAAACACCATGGGACTACAAGCCTGTCCCAAGAATTTTGTCAAGAAGGGATGCATTCCTCAGTCCTTCCCTGAATGAGTGTTTCCCCCAACAGCAAAGACATGGGGGCTGTGAGCAACAGCACAGGCCCTGGGCCCTAGAGCTACAAGACTGACCTGGCTGTCCAAGGCAGTTCACAAAGCACGTGCCACTATCACCCTTAAGCACTGGCTTATCCGAGCTGCTCTCAGGGTTTCTAACCTTGGTAGTACCACCCATACTTCTCTCTCCCATTTGTTGTGTTTGTAGAACTCGTCTTTATCTTTCTCACTTCCCGCAGAAAACTACTGAAATCAAAATCATGGATTCAGGAGGCCTTTTACACTCCCACAGATGTTTGTGTAGGAAAGGATGACTTGGCTCTTCAAATTTAAGACTCACAACAGGCATAAAAAGACTTCACTGTCGTACTTTTTAAGAGGACTTCTTTGACAGCAGTCCATACCCATCTACAGACAACTGTGGTCCAGAAAGCTTGTAAAACTTGTGCGTGTGTCCTATAGTTTCAAATAAACCTCTCAGCCATGATTTCAAACTGTTCAAAACCAGAATGTTCCATTTCCTTTGTAGGCTACTCATCAATAACTTCCAGGTTTGAGCCATATGCATCTTAACCACTGTGTTCAGTTCACACCAAAGCATATAAAGAGGAATTAGCTACTTTAACTTCAAGGAGACTGTAGACTGCATTAATGTGATGTTTTATTTGTGGTTTTACTTTGTGAAGCTTGTTCATCTTCTTTCTGGAATGACATTATCACAAGCTGTGGAACAAAACATTCAATTTTACATTCCTTGTTATAACCTTTCCCTTCTGAATGTTTTCATGGTTTTAAACTGGAGAGGTATCTGAACTGAGCCCATAAGCAGAGTCTTTTCAGACAAACCAAACACTGGATAGGTGTAAAATGACTGCCTAAGACATTTGCAAAGTACTTTTTACTGGTCACAGTAGAAGAATCCATAAACACCTTTGCCTTCTAGACAGAATATATTCATTCTGTTGTTCTCCTGTAATGGCAACTGCCCACATTCTCCAGAAATGGAAAGGTTTCCCAACTGTTTTCCTCATGCTCTCTGCAAGGGGTGAAGGATCTCTTAGTCTCACTTGTCTTGCCGCACATTAAGCAGAAGTTTACTGTAAACAGAGGTTTACTGTGCACGCAGAGGAGTATTTAAACACGTGGCATTGTCATTCCTCTGCAATTAAAAGAAGAGTTAATTTGGACTTTCCTTCTGACAGATTAGCTCTCCAGGAAAACAATGTCACCAGAATGGCTAGTGGGTAGTTTCTCGGTGTGATAAAAAACAAGCCTTCGAATTATGATTGGGTTTCTCAGAACTTCATGGTGAATTATGTGTTAAACATTTGTTCAACATAGAAACATCTTCACACTTCACAATTAAAATGCTCTGGGATTTGAATTCCACTGAATATCTGATGGTAGCCCTTTCATTCTAATACAGAGCAAAAGTAACCTTCGAAGAACCTGGGTTCATCTGAATAGAAATGATTTTACCCAGCTCACTCTAGGTTTGGTTACGCTTCAAAGACGTGCTGTGAATCTCCCTTTCTGTATCACGTGCTGACAGACACAACCTGAACGGGCTGCTCGCTTTGCCGGTCCCGAGGTCTTGTCAAGCTGATCACTAGTCAGTCATCAGTTAGGAAGGTAGGAGGTTTGTGTGGGAAGGGTACTGGATTTTTTCTTACTTGTTTCACAGACCAATAGGTAACAAGGACCTTTCACGGGCACTACTGGAAGTTTTCCATGAAAAACAAACCCCAGTGATCCAGTTGATTTCTCTGTTTGATGGTGCCATGTATTTACTGAAACTAGATAATGTATTTGTGAATGGCTTCGTTCTAGTGATCTTCTAACCATGACATATAACCATAAATTTCTCCATGACACCCTTTCTTTCATTTCTTTATAGTATGTGGAACATTATGCCTTTTCTTTCAAGATTAATGTGTCAAAACATATTTAAAATAGAACTCAAACTTGTTTTTTCAGTGTAAATCATGTATGTGTAATAGCAGGGATGCTCAGTGGGTGCACAAGTAGTCACAGTAGGCAGAAGGCAAAAGGAGACTTAAAGATAGTCACCAGGAGTCATTCAGAGATTCGGTGGCAAAATCACACAGAAGAACTCGCACGTCTTCACTTCCTGTTCTCTAGCGTAAGTTAGCGCAGCTTCCTGACGTAACGGTCACACATCCCTCTTTTTGGTTTGCTTTGGGCTTTTTTACTTGGCTCCAACTGCCTGGGCCATCAGTCCAAATCCGTTCTTGCCTATGGACTATTACAGTGCGTGCAGAGCACTGGAAAATAAAAAGCCATCTGTGGCTGTGTATGTGATGTGACTTTTCACATCCCTACTTCCAGCAGAGCATTAGTAGGCTGGATTTTCACAGTTGGGCTCGTCGTGTTGGAGAGGGGAAGGAAACAGGTTTGTCGGTTGTTTTTGTGGTCTCAGAGCGTGGTGCGGATTACAGCCCCAGCAGAAGGCTGAATAATGTAGTCGTGCTCTCACACTGCCTGTGATGCCAGCCATTAACTGCTGGAACAAGATCAGTATTGTGCTCATTGTCATTAAAAGGAAGAAATTAAAACTCCCTTTGTAGAAAAATCATACAAGGGAGACGTGCTTTTGCAGAGTGAGTCACCTTCTAGCTTTAACTTCTTCTGTTTAAGTGAAGGGTAAAGCCGTTCCTGATCTCATGAACAATGGAGGTAGATAGGGGGCTGGTAGGGGTTTTTTGCTTTGCTTTTTCCCCCTTTTTTTTTGGCTTTCTAATCAAGTACACCTCATGACCCACTGCTGCTCCAAATCCATGAATATATGTATGAAAACACGCTTTCTGGATGTGTTACATAAAAACACCCCGGCATATCTAGACTGAGTATGTACATTCAATTTACACAGCTGTTTCTGCTAAAACAGTCTTTGCAGAGCCGAGCCCGATGCCAGAATCAAATATTTTGTAGTTGTTTGACTTCTAGCCAACAGTAAATTAGTATCTTGGCTTTAAAATATTTTGCTGTTAGCAACTGCACGGCTCGCTCTGTACCTGTCACACCCCACAGAGTACTAACATTTGCCAAACACCACACACACCAGGAACTAACAGAGGCAGCCGGTGTCTCCCCTAAGAACTCACAGAGTTCTTGCTCACAAGCCACGCATGAAAAGATCTTAACTGTTTTCCAGCTTCGAGTAAAGGTCTGTGTTCTGAACCTTCCACGCACACAGCTTCCACCGTGGGAGTAGCTCAGAAGCACGGCTGCCCTTTTCTCTTGAAATGTTTTAGCCGGTCCCTGCTGGTGCAAAAGAATTCCCAGTACATTTCCCAGTGGTTTTTTGCGCCTCCTTTCAGTGGCGAGCGGTGGGACTGTCGGGCAGCCCTGCGGATGCTCTCCTACGTTGTAAATAGAAACCACGGCAGCTCCTTTCGGAGCACAAACGCCGATTACATTTTCTATGACGATCTATTTCCATTCCCTATCTGGAATTCGTGCACCGCTAAAAACCCTCGCTTTATACCGTGACTTATCTCTTTAAGTGTCTGCTATGTAACTATGTAAATACTGGTGGCGTATCCCTGATAGAGAGATTGTCACTGCATTGCTACTGGTAACCAGTGGTTATGTCACTTTCCCTCGCTTGAATAGGCTTTGACTCATAGTGGTTTTCAGGACAATGGTTATAAAATAACACACTGAGGGGTTGCCGAGACTATAGTTTTGCAATAGAGACAACTGTCGACCTCAAGGCTACAAGAAAGCATTTTTTTTTCCCTTTCTTTTTTCCTTGTTAAGGGTTTTGTTCTTTTATAGTATGAGTTTGTCTTGCGTGGAAGTTTGGAAAACAAGTGAGCGTTAGCAAGCTTGAGTCTGGTGGGAAAACCCCACACTTGTGAGCACAAATACCAATTCCTTCTAATTGCTCTGAACCAGTGCTTGACTGAAATGTTAAGTCCTTCAAGTTGTTGTACCTTTCTTTGGATCATCGGATGGCAGGCTGTGCTGTACTTTGGATTATTGTCTGACTTAAGTGATGGCAAAAAGAATTACTGAGTCCAGCAGTTATTCAATTAACCTGCTTTTTCTAATTAAAGGACTAGCCTGGGAACAATGCTTAGATGTTGAACTTTTTTTTTTCTTTTTTTTTTTTTTTTTTCAGATTCAAGAGCCCTAGAGACAGGTGGCAAATTTTAGACAGGTGCAAAATGTTTTAGCATCATAGGAATCAAAAACCACTGGGGTCTGACGGCTGGCATCTGTTTCCGGGTGTACGTATGACTCGCTGTACAAGCCCGTTCCTGTGTATTCTGTATCATACACGAGCCTGTTTACACGGACACAAACATCACAAAATCTACCCTTGACATTAATTTGAAGTATATGTCATTATAAGCTAAAATGGAGAATTTAAGTGGGTTTAAATTAAGTTTTTTCACTTCTACTTCATCCAAACTTTCTCAAGCACTCTCTAGCAACAAGGTCTTACAAAGTCACGGTACTCCTGCAGGTTACCTCTCCTTTCGCCCTGTCCACGCAGACCCGAGGCAGGGCTCGCCCCCAACACCCGCTGCGGGTACACCCGCTCTGGACTGGGCAGCCCAGACGCCTCTGCTGTCCCTCCTGTACTTCGTAGGTGCCAAAGCACCACACCCGGGAGCGACTCCCGTTTCTCCCCGCGGTGTCCCTGCGGGCCAGCGGCTCGAACGGGGCTTTTAAGCCCCGTGTGTCCGGGCTGCCCGCTAGGAACGGGTCCCCGCTGGGTGCCTTTATTTGGTGCTCCAAACCCAAAGGCGCATCGGGCCGGGCTGCCGGGGAGCAGGACGAACACCAGCCCGTTCCGGCTCTGCGGGAGACCTACCGGAGCGGACCGAGGCGGCGGCGGCGGGCGGGGCCGCTCCCGCTCCCGCTCCCGGCGGGACTCACAGCGCGGGGCCCGGCCCGGCCCGGCCCGGCCACCACTGACAGGGCGGACCCCCGCGATCCCCTCAAGGGAACAGCGCCGGCTTCCCGCCCGCTCGTCGCGGGACCTCGGCTAGGGCTCCGGCCGCCGGGGCGAGGCTGAGGCGAGGCCGGGCCCCTCGGCGGGCCGGGGCCGCGGCCGGCGCGTTACAAAACCGCCTGGTTTTGTAACAACCTGCGGGCGCTGCCCAATGAGCGGCGCCGCCCGGCGTCACGTGCCCGCCTTTATATAAGCGGCGGCGGCGCGGGGCGCTCCCGGCGCGGGGCGGCAGCAGCATGGGCCGGGGTGGCCGCGCCGCGCCCGCGCCCCCTCCGCC
>JANVCC010000073.1:6870103-6931868 GCA_025345505.1 Todiramphus chloris collaris | reverse complement strand
CCGCCTCGGCCGCCGCGCCCCGGCCGCCCGCTCTGCTGCCCGCCCTGCTAGAGGCGCTGCCCGCCGGCCGCCATGGGCTCCCACCTGCCGCCGCAGCAGCGCCCGGAGCCCCAGCTGGTGCTGCAGCTGGCGGCCGGTGCTCTGCAGGCGCAGAACTTGGAGCTGTCGGGCGGCGGCCTGGGGCCCGAGTGGCAGGTGCTGCTCCGGCGGGCCGACGCGCTCGCTTACGGCGGGCGGCTGCACGAAGCCCTCCCGCTTTACCAGCTGGCGTCCCGCCACCAGCAGCTGCGGGCGGAGCAGCTGGAGAAGCTGGTGGAGTGCCTGGCGCAGAGCGTCCGGATCAAAGAGGGGCTGCCCGCCGCCGGGAGCGGCCCCCCGCAGCCCCGCGAGTGGGACGTCTTCAGGTGCCGCAAATGCCAGGGCTTCCTTTTCGAGCCCGTTTCCTTGCCTTGCGGACACACGTTCTGCAAAAAGTGCCTGGAGAGGGACCGGGCGGCCGAGTCCCGCTGCGTCCTGTGCAAGGAGGAGAGCAGCGCAGCGGCCGGGCAGCTCCTGCGGGTCAATGTCATCCTCAGCAACCTGCTGGCCAAGTGGTTCCCCTGCCAAGTGAAGGCTTCGCAGCTCAGGCACGAAGGGAACCTCTTGTACAAGGAGAAGAAGCTCCAAGCCGCCCTGCAGAAGTACAACGAAGCGGTCAGCCTAGGTAACGTTCCCCCTCCCCGAACGCGCTCCTCGCCGGCCGCCGCTCCGGGAGCAGCGCTGGGGGCAGGCCGGCTGCCTCCGGCCGGGGCTCGGGGCGCCCGCTCCCGCGCGTCTCGCCCCGCCGAGCCCTGGGCTTGCCCGGGGCCGCGCTCCCGTCTGCCGTCGGCTCCCCACGGCGGGCGGCAGCCGCCCGGGCCGCGTCCCCGGCGGGTGGCCGAGGAGCCCGAGGGGGAGCCCCGGGGAGGGGTAGGGGCTCTTCGGTCCACGGGGAAACTGGGTCAGGAGAGCAGCGGTTGCGTAAGCCGGAGCCTGCGGTCCGGTCGGGCTCCCTCCCGGCCGCCGCCGTTGTGTAACCGGAGCAGCCCGGAGGCAGCGGGCAGCCTCGCCCGGGGCATCCCGCCGCTCCCCGCCAAGGGCTCCCGGCGGGCGGGCTCGCTGGGCGCGGCGCGTCCCTGGCGAGCGCCGCGGGGCGAGCAGGGGACGGCGGGGACGCGTGTGCGGGGCTCCGGGCCGGGCTCCCGTCGGCCCATCCCTGCAGGGGCTGCGCAGGGAAAACTTCGGCTGCGGTCGTTCCAGTCTAGTGTGAGGAACAGCAACTAACGCTGCGGGGTGTTACTCCTGAGAGTTTGGTCTAAACGTGGGAGCGTTCCGACAGAGGCGTGCAGCCGCCACCCGGACACAGCGCGTCCTGGTGCCGCGGCATCGCTCCCTCCGCGCCGCCGGAGCCATCCCCGCTTCTCGCACTTGCCGCTCGCGTTGAGCTACGGCACGAAAAGGTCTTTATGTGCCATCTAAAAAAACTTTGACGCTAAAATTTTTGCAACTCCTCCCTCCAGCACGACGGCATTTCTCTGGCCGCCGGAAATGTCTCCTGTGCGTTTCTGTCAATCATCCGACCCCAGTCAGAGCTGGCGATTTATTGTGTGAGCGTCTCAGCATTTATTTATGCCATGTTCCCTGCAGTTATATAATATGTAGTTGACGTTTTGTCTAGAGTTGCCCAAAAAGGTTTCCAGATTTCACTGAGTACATACTTTTTTAAAAAAAAATTGTTGGTTTTTTTGAGTTTGTACAACTTGGAAGCACCATGTGTTTAAAAAACAAACAAAACAAAAAACAGCAACAAAAAAACAAACAAAAGAAAAAAAACCTTATGTAACTAATTTTTAATTTACTTCAATCAACCACTTTTTCTATTTCCTGCAGCTCCAAATGACCACTTACTCTACAGCAACCGGTCCCAGATTAACTCTACTCTGAAAGCTTGTGAAGATGCGTTGCATGACGCAGAAACAGCATGCAGACTGCAGCCATACTGGTTGAAAGTAAGTTCTGATCCCAGGTGTGTTTTGTTTTAAAACCTTCATACCACCCCAGGTAGAAAACCTTTAGAATGCTCAGACAGCTGAATCTGAGGGAGGCTTTAAGTCCTGTAACTCCCTGGACTTCTGTGACTTACAGATGCATACCTATGATATTCCTGAGCTTCCTGGGGTGAAGGAAGAGAGTGATAATCCTGGAGGATGAGCTAAGGCTGTTGTCTTTGACCTGGATGAATCTCAAGTTCATCAACTCTCTAAAAATCGAATGCTGTGCTTTTATCATTCTATAAGGTTGCACTGACTGTTTTAGGAAGGAGCTTTCTCCAAGATCAGCTGGGCTCAGGTGCTGTGAGACTCATTCTTGCTTGAGTTAGAGAGCATCCTGGTTCTACCTTGGAAGAGTTTTCAGGACCACTGTGGCTAAAAACTCAGCCACTGTGTTGTCCAGGTACAAGAGATGGTTATAGTGATTCTCCTCGCCTAACCTCCTCTTTGTAAAGAGCTGTTGTAATTTCATACTGGTTTTATTGCATATTCTCATGACAAGAGAACAAAAGCTGCAACTATGGATGTATTTCATTGCAGGGTCACCTAAGGAAAGGACAAGCACTAGCTAATCTGGGGAAAACAGAAGAAGCTTTAAGAGAGTTTCTATTCTGCCTTGCTCTAGATACTGGGAACAAGACAGCCAAGTCTGAGGCACAGAAGGTGAGCTCCCTAAATTCTCTAGAACTGCTTTATTGTTTTCAGTGGCCTTTTATTAAGGAGGATAAGAATTTTTCTTCTCTTTTGCTTTTTCCTATTACTGGAAAGAGCTGGATGAAGACACATCCAGACTGTTGTTCAAACTCGGGTAATGTGTATTTCTTATTTGGAGATAAGGAGGCAGCAAAACCAGATACTCAGTAGGTGCTATGTGGAAACAAGTTACTTGTGGTGTTAGCATCAGCAAATTCGAACTAAAACTGAATTGTTAATGATGACTGCCAGCCCCTGACTGCTGTGATGCTCAGTAGTCAACTTTCTAACCCGCTTCCTAGCTTGGTGATGCATGCCCGGTGACAGAGTGCAGGAGAGGGGGGGCTGCCACCGAATGTTGTAGCAGGGCACTGATGGGCAGGATGCAACACCCGTCAAACTCCACTTGAGAGCAGCAGCTCCCTTCCAGTCGTGCTGCGCAGAGCAGCGGGGTGTGAAGGAGGTGTGAAAGGAAGCGGTCAACGGAAGAAGGGCTGCTTAAAAATAGTTTTTAAAGGTTGCTAATAATTGATGCTAAATAAGCAACAAAATGGTTCTGCACTGAGGCTTTTCTCAGTAGAAGCCTAAGATGTGACGTGTGGATTCTTAAATGGCAGTCTTCACAAAAGCCCTGTTTTGCACACCCCTCCAAGTTTTGATTTCCTGTGAATTGGTGTCTTGACATTTGACCATTTTTGTTGTTGTTGTCATAGCTAAAAGGCTCAGTGTGGCAGTGATAGCTCATGGTAATAAAAATGTAATAGTTCTGCCTTCCTTGTACTGAATTTTGTTGTGGTACTGTGTCTGAATACAAAATTCTCTGTTGGGATGAGAAGTTCAGGGTTTGTGTGCTGTAATGCATAAGGCTTTCCAACAGCACAGTAGAATTCTTACAGTAAAACACTAATCATGAAGGTAACTGTAAGAGTATAACCTGGATGGCTGTAGTGAAATCAAGTTTTATCTCATTTTCTATATGGTTGAGATTTCCATCTCCTGTGAGGTTTTTCTGGTCACTGATATTTGGAGGTTTTTGTTTGGTTGTTTCTTTTCCCCCAGATGTTTCCATGCAGTCTTTCACTGTCACTGAGTCATGATTTGTTCTTACAGTCATGCTGGGAGACATCCTGTGCACTAGAGCAAAAAGAGCAGGAACAAACAGCTATGCTTCTAAATTCCAAGGCCAGATAGCCTTATCCAAGACACTTAATTTGAGTAGTAGTGGGGTTCTGAGGAAAACTAGGCTTGTTACAACTGAAAGAATTACTTGTGCACTCATCAGACACAGAGTTCATCCATGATGCAATATTCTACTGGTTCATTTCCAAGGCTGTTTGCATAACAATGACATACTACATTTTACCAAATCCTTCGGGTGCAGCTGTGATGTTCTGCTTGTATTAACTGTCTGCCCATGTTAGTTCTGACATAGTGTGATCCCGTGGAATCCTTTCTGGCTTTAAAAAGAAATCCTAGCTGCCATGTGACTTTCTCAGGCATCAGCCAGATCACCTCAGTAGTACGCTGAAAGGAGGTTTTGAGGTGTGGATCTTCCATTCAGCTCTGTTTCTTTCCTTAAATAATCATCTGATACGCTATGCCGTACAAGTGGCTACAAGCTGCTACTTGAAACTGATTCACTTCTTTTCTGGTAGCAAATAAAGAAATAGCATTTATCTACTGCCTACGGGTTTTTTGTATTCCCACATAGATTAATTAGAAATAGCTACAGTTCACAATGTCAGAGACATCAACTTAACAGAACTTGGATGAAGCCTGTGAGATGAGTGCTTTCTCAACTGGTAACCTCTAGTGGAAGCTCCCGATGCACAGCAGAAAACCTATTTAAGAAAGATGTTAGTAATTTCTGGTGAGCTCTGAACTCTAGGATAAAGAGGACAAAGGCATTGCATCACATTGCAGAGAATGGTTAATAACTTTATGGGCTTATTTGACTCTGAAAATGTCTCTTGCTGTCTGTTTGGCCTATATTGCACTTTCTGTTCTTTAGTCTAAAGGGCTCTTAAAATGGTTTTAACACAATCTAGGATGCTTCTTTCAGCTATGCCCTTACTTGCTTTTTCATTTAGAGGTTGCAAGGAAGGATCTAAGCAGTGAAGTATTCTGTTTTATATCACAGCTTCTACTTAGTTTGTTTTCACTCATCCCGGGAAATGCTCAGGAACACTTACCTGATATCCTGCAGCTGTTGTCACACCACTCTAGATTAAAGGGAAATCTCCTAAATTCAGTGGGATCTGGAGGCACCAGCCATAACCTACAAAGGTTGCTCAAGGTAAAGATCGAGTCTGATGTGTGGTTCTTAATTTGTTGTGTGTTTTGTGTTCACACTGGGAAGCCTTCTCTCCTTTTCACCTCTGGGAGATAGGAGGATACATTTTCTTAGACTGTTATTTAGTTTCATAATATACCAACCAAGACTGATCTATTGAAGTCTCTATCTGACTTCCTTAACAGAAGTCTTTTGTTCTGATAAATTTTATGTCAGAGTTGAGCGGGTTCTGTTCCCGTAACTGTCTTTAGCTCTTCCAAGTAGTTGGTAGTGGGAGAGGGCTTCTGAAGATTGGATTGAGAAACTCTCAAAAGCTGTGAAATGCTAAAATCTAGGGGTTTAGCCTGAACTGTAACTGATGTCAGTGACATCCTGCATTCAGGTTCCATACACTCAGAAATTATGGTAGAGCCACAGAGGGATTATCTACTCTAAGTTTTGTTTCACAGCCCTAGTTTTGGAAGTGGCTGCAGAGGTTTACACTGATGGGTCTGTAAGGACTGCTTTTGCTTCACTGAAACCTGAACTTTGAGGACAGGTTTTGCATGTACCGTGTATGTAGGAGAAGACTTCACTAGTCCTTACAAACAAAAATGTTCTATTTTTGAGCAGCCATTTTGAGACTGATAAGAGCAATCAGTGGCACTGCCTTCCAGAAAGGCTATTAGCATATCCTGACAAGAATCCTTTTTTCATGACCCTTTCCTGAAGTCATTTGAGGGACGGTTCACTCATCTTTCTGCATGTCACACATCACCACAGCTCCTGATCACAAGCCACAGTATCTGCTTTCAGGTTCATCTGGGGGGTTGATGTGACAAGCTGATAGGTGATGTCCTGCCTAATGCCTGCTTGCAGGCTGTTGTGTGGCCACAATGGGATAAAGGCTGATCATTTTATCCTCTGTCAAAGAAATCTGTCTTGCTAAAGGAAGCTCTGTGCATTTTCTCTGTTAAAATTCTGTGTTTATACTGCTTCCTTCAAATAAACTTGCACTGTTTTGTTTGTTTTGATGGTTGATACCATCATTATAATGTAAACAATATGCATTTTTCCATAGGTTCAGTGATAATATATTTAACCTCAGTTCTAGCCACATTTCTGCCTGAATCAAGTTTCGTGACCAAGCTATAGAGACACATATAAGGGCTGAAAATGTCCAGTACTGTGGCAGGGCTGGTTGGGGTGGGGGAAGAGTTTGCTGGCCTTTCCACCCCCCATCCCCCCCTAAAATCAGGCCCTCCCACAGCAACTCTCAAACTTGCTTCTTGACCTACGAAGTGCTTCCTGGTGACCCCATAATATTAAAGACTTGTGACAGCCTGGGGTTTGTTCCTTACTGCGTTGCTGGAAGATGGGTCTAATGTCAATTGTCTATTCACACAGGTGAATGTGGAACAGAAAAAGGGTTTTCCCATTCAAGAGGAACCAAATGTAACTACTTCTGGTAGTTTGAGGAAATCTGTACAAATTACGGAGAGCAAAAAGGACTGCTCAGAGGAGGAGAACAAACCTGCCTCCATGCCAGAGTCTACCCTTCTAATTTCTGAGAAGTGCAGCCTCCTGAAAAGGAAGTGCTGCCCAGAGGAGATGCGAAATGCTGAGGTACCCTGCAAACTGATGAAGAAAGGTGTGTTTAATTATGCACAGGATTACTTCCATGGCATGCAATCAGTGAAAATTTTACTTTTATAATACTTAGAGGGTCCAAAGTACACTTTGGCTTTTATACTTCCACTTTAGTCTAATCAGGGCATGATATGGAATCTTTCTAGTGCGTTTAAAAGGAGGAAAAAAAAAACCCAACAACAAAAAACCTAGTCTAAATAGGAGGCTAAGAAGGTTGGGTCAAGTGTTTATCAGCAGAGCTCTGAATCTCCTAAGGAACATCACTGTTGTGCACAGAATGGTAGAGGTTGGAAGGGACCTCTGGAAATCGAGTCCAGCTCCCCTGCCAGCATAGGAATCTTAGTGCTTTCTGAATCAATTAAAAAAACCTTGTTTAAAAGCACAAATTCTGTTGTTTGTGCTATCTGCCCTTGTTTTCATACTGTGGGATGTATTTACAATGGTATGACAGAAGAATTTGTCTTGCTTTAGACTTCTAACACTAATAAAAAATGTTTTGACATTGAATTTAGCCTTGCATTAACAATCAACCTTCTGTAAGTGGGTATAATGTCACCAAAATCAAGGGGACATATGCTGATTTGTGCCAAGGCTGAACTTGATTCTTTGCCTAGAAATTATTGTAATGATGTTTAGTGGTTCAGTAACTTGCAAGTATATACAATACACGTTTAAATATCAGATGCTGCTTATAGATACATGGAATACCATTGTGTTCATATAATTCTGTTCTATTACATTATAATATGTTTTTTTGTTACAATTATTTGATAGATACAGCTGATACCAAGGGAAATAGTACTGGACAACATATTCCATTTGAATTTGTGGATCCATCAGATTTGGACTGCTCTCTGTGTATGAGGTATACATTTTTTTCTCATAGATGTCTTTAGCTTTTAAGCTGTATCCCTTTCCCTTTTGTAACCTAGAGACTTTCTAGCTTACTTAGTACTTACTTTTTCCCTCTGCCTCGAAATTAGTTTTTATTATAATTGTTACTCCAGGGATGCATTTCTAGACCTTTTGGTTCTGGGCACTATTCAATAGAAACTTTTTCATATGCTCTAGGCTAGTGATTGTTTGGGAAAGGGCACCTAAGGTCACATGAGGGTTACACGTTAGTGAAGGTATCTGAAAGATGATTTCCTCTCACCACTTACACATGCCACTGACACACACAGTGCACAAAATCACAGTTTGTCTTTGGGAATTTGTAGAGCTCTGTATGATGTTACATAAGGCACAAAATAGCTAAAAAGACTATGTCCAATGAATATTCCACATTTGCATGTAAAAATACTGCTTTGCTGCTATTGCAGTAGGCAGATCTCACAAGCAAACAAGAGCATGTTTTTCCTCTATTGCCTGAGAGATGTGCTCCTTTGTTTACTAAGACCATCACCCCATTTCCTTGATGATCTTTTTCTGCTATTAAACAACCTGGGGACAGCAATCCCTGGATAAAACCAGTAGGAGTTTTCAACTACATCTACTATATGATTTGTAAAAACAAAACAAACAAAAAAAAAAACCCCCAAAAAAAAACCCACACCAAAACAGATAAGCAAACAAAAAACCAAACAAAAATCAAAACATTTAACTTTGGCAAGTATACATGTGGGGTTTTGTTACTGACTTAGAGGGAAGCACTGGGAAGGTGTTTCACAGGGGTCTTGACCTGTGCAGTGAGTGTTGCTTAGGTTGGGCTTTTTAACTACACTGATGTATCCATAATGCATATTGAGGTTAGTTTTGCACTATGTTTTAAACTCTTAAATAGCCAATAGCCTCTTTGTTACTTATTCCTGAAGGCCTGTGCTTTGGGAAATCTGTATTTGTTTGGCTTGGTGTTGATACGCAGGAGGTGAGGCTTCAATTTATTTCAGACAAACCGAAACCTTTGGGGGAACAACTGCTGTGTTGTTTTGATTTGCTTCTGCTTGGAATACATCAGATCTGCCCTCTCTCTCTGTCTGCCTACAGCTGAAACATGCTCCAAAAGTTTATACAGCTGTCAAAACACTTGATGCTGCTAAGAGCAAAACTTTCCTCTACCAGAAAGCCACACAAATAGTCTTGGCTGGTTTTAATGAGTCTGCACGTTTATGACCATTATGTCCATAAAGTGGTTTTCGGATGTTTTCTAGTAAAATGAATTAGCCCTACTTCCTCATCCTCTGTTAAATCAGAAACAGCCAGACTACAACACATTTGTAAAGGAGTTAGCTGAAGGGTTGCTGATGCCCTTACAGGCTAGAGGATGGAGATGCTGAGTTTGTAATTGCAATCACAAGTCCAGGCCTTTAGCTTTGTAACACTGCTGCCACAATGAAGGCTGAGGGAAGCTGTCACAGGATCTTTTCCTTGCTATTAGTGCAGATTGATTGTAATTATTTCCTGCTGTGTTCTTCAGAAGTATTTTAGGGATTTGGATCCTGAGATACTTTGGACTAATTACCTAGTAACCTACTGAGCTGCTCACAATTAACTGCAGGAGCTGTTATTAACCTGTTTGTCTGGAGTGGCCAAAATGTTATTGATCTACATTTGCTCGGGTAGCAAGCGGAGAATAAAAACTAATAGTCAAAGCAACATACTGGTGAGAAATGAGGGAGCATTACTCAGCAGGAGTGAAGGTTTTCTGCTGTTACAATAGCTCAAAATGATGTAATGAGCAATCTTGGTTTATAGTGTTTCCTTCTGCAAGTCACGAGGCTTGGTCCGGGTCCCCTTAGGGTAGTCAGGAAAAAGCTATTGCTGCCTTTTGTGAGAGCTACAGCAGAATTATGCATTTTTAACAGCATTTTCTTGTCTTTATGCTAACATTTCAGATCAAGTCACTACTAAATAATTACATATGCAAACCAGTGCTTACTGAAACATACTGTAGTACACAGTATTTTACACAGCTCAAAGCAGTAAGGTAGCCTTGGTGCAGCGAGGGTTCTGCTTGTGAAACAATCAACAAGGGTTTTCAGCTATGTAGTGAAGTTGCAATAAGATAGGTGTGGTATTTGAGATGCTTCATGTGTTCGCTTGCTTAAATGTCAATATTTATGACACTTAATAAACTGGCTATGGCAATCTTGTTAAGAGCCAACTATGTTCTTAAATACACTCGCCTTGTTAAAGATGCTAATGAATGTGGCTTTGCATATTTATAGTTTCCACGTGTGTAATAGAACTTTGTGTGCTGTTTTGATAAACTGTAATATTTTAAGGTAAACTTACTAATTTGCTTAAATTATAATTAGACCAATACTTGAGACTGAAAATGATAGTATGTTGTAAAACAGAGTATATGCCAACTTAATTTCTAGTTTTGAATGTTTCTATTAAAAAACAAAAACAAAACAATCAAAACCATAAAGCAAACCAACAAAACTTCCATATTATTTACATCTCCCTAAGGCACTTAATGAAAAGGAAACACTACTTTGCAATATCATGTAATCATATTAAGTAAAAAAAACCAAACCCTTACATGAAAATAAGTGTCA
The DNA here is from genome assembly GCA_025345505.1 of Todiramphus chloris collaris. NCBI lineage: Eukaryota > Metazoa > Chordata > Aves > Coraciiformes > Alcedinidae > Todiramphus > Todiramphus chloris. The sequence goes on along the minus strand of JANVCC010000073.1, from coordinate 6,921,681 downwards.
CAGAGGTACTTGAAAATGGGTAAAGATTAGATACAATGACACTTTGAACACCTGGACTTACATATTTAAATACCTTTCTAGATGAAACATGAACACAATGTCACACTTTTTCCAGAAAAGCAGTCATTTGAAGGTTAAAAACTGCCTGTTGTAGCAAAACTGCTTTCCAAATCCCCATTAGAGTTGGCAATAATGGTTTATTGCCACCGTTTATACGGGCTATTACTGCAAATAGCTATTTTGTGCTTAGCTCTACACATACAAGTAATCACGTGACTTCCACAGTAATAACAGTGCAAGTATTGCTCAGTTTCATTAGGAAAAGTCAGGTGGTCCAAATTCTGCTTCTACTTATCACTTGCATTGAGGAAAATTAGATCCTGGCTTGTTGGAAGTTAAGAGCAATATTCTCTGTCACATTCACTGGTACCAGAGTTCTCATGGGCTGCCTTTCACATGAAGTGGCAATAAGGTCTGTAAGCTGAGTAAATACAGAAGTTGGTTGAAGAAATGAAAAGTTGTTCCTTGAACAACTTTATCCCTGGAGTAGTCAGTAGTTAAATTAGTGAATGAATGCAGAGTTCTTTTGTAGTATCTTTTTCTTTTACTTTGGTACACGATATTGTTGTGTTTGTGTTTTTGATTTTCTGATCCAGGCTCTTCTATGAACCTGTCACTACACCTTGTGGACACACCTTCTGTCTCAAGTGTCTTGAGAGATGCCTGGATCACAACCCAAAATGTCCCCTGTGCAAGGAAGGGCTCTCAGAGGTAATGATGCTTCAATTTGCTCAGCATAAATGCAGGGTACAGGACAGGATCAAGTAGCACCATCAGAAACCTTTGGTATTTCCCAACTCAAGTATTACCTAAGTTAAGAAGAATGTGACTTTTAAAATGCTCTTGGGAGTTAGAAATTCTGGATAGTCTCCTCTGTTAAAGCCTTAGGGCCAGACCTGTACTTAAAAAATCTGTAGGTGATGTTTTTTTACTTCTCCCAATTTCCCAAGGTAATGCCCATAACATAGGGAATAAACAACCCTTCAGTGGCAGTGCAAGCTTCAAAGATCATTTTGATTTGCTATAGATGTAAGAAAATGGAAATAACACATGACTACCTTGTGCACAGGCACCATACACGTGAAATGCTCAACGTTATCTGTAGCTGCTTGTGTGTGTTTTTACTGCAGTGCTTGGCTATGAGGAAATACTGTAAAACAGTCCTGATGGAGGAGTTAATAGCCAGATATCTTCCAGAGGAACTCACTGAAAGAAGAAAGATTTATGAAGAGGAAATAGCAGAGCTTTCCAAGTATGTAATCCATTTATGGAAAATTCAGTCGTAATACTCCTGCTGTTAGCTGATGAGTAGCTCCTGCTGCTGTGGGACTGAGGGAAGATGCTGACAAACAAGCTTCTTTCTTGGAATCATGTGATTTTAAAGAGAACAGGGTCCAGGTGAAATAGTGCTTTGAGTCAGCATAAAAACTGGACACTGTGCTAAACAATTAACAGAAGTAAAGAAATCCAGAAGATCGCTTTGTAAACAAAGTATAAAGCACTGTAGTTGCTTTCAGTGCCCCTCTGTGAAAGCCAGAGAGTGAGACAATAGGTGGAAGCAGTCTCCCAGGCTGCGGGTTGCAATGTACTGGGTAGGGAAGAAATGAGATTAGGGAAAATAAAGTAAATAAAAGCAATAATGGAGATGCATTAATGCTCTCACTAGCAAAATGAGAAGGCATAACTAAAAATTCTTCTGCTAGTAAGTGGTAGATCACTTTTCAAAATATCCAGTCGGGGGGGGGGGATAAAATTACTTTTTTATTTGCTCCATTAAGAATTCTATTCTGAAGATGCTATAATTTCTGTTTAAAGATACGATAGTTTTAAATAACATGCTATTGCATAAAATATATTTTATACCTCATCAATACTTTGGTAAAATATCACATCTGATTTGTCCTTTCTTTTTTTTACAGCCTAAATAAGAATGTTCCTATATTTGTCTGCACAATGGCTTATCCTACAGTCCCATGCCCTTTGCACATCTTTGAGCCGTGTTATCGCCTGATGATCCGAAGGTGCATGGAGACTGGCACCAAGCAATTTGGGATGTGCATCAGCGACCCTGTAAAGGGGTGAGTGCTGGGTCCATGTGATGTACCTCACTTAGTCTGAAGCAAGTCTCTTTGGAGAGGTGCAGAAAGGTCCATGGCTGTAATATAGGATAGTTTTCCAGTAGAGAAAGTTTCTGCCTAATCGTGCTGGTTAAAGACATTGAAGGCACTGAAGTTTCTCTCTTGAGTGCCTGGATTCTGACTGATAGGACTGCCCATTTTTCAAGGAGGACATGTAGATTGTGTATATTACACAAAGCTGAGCTGCAGACCTCTTGTAATACAGGAAAAAAGTCTTGTTTTCTAATGTTTTGAAATTTGGTCAGCACTTCGACACAAGAAATCAAACTGAAATGGCAATAAAGTGGGTTTAGTTTTTTAAATTATTAAAAGAATAGCTAAGCTATTGGGACATATTTATAACATCACTGTTCTGAATATAGTGGAGGCTGCAGAGGTATGACAGAACCTTCATGAAGACTAAGCATTTACACTGGAACCCCTTGCAGTCAGTCTTAGGTGATTTTGACCTCAATGTCCACTTCTGCATTTAGCTTTCCTCCTTTCTTTTTATGGTGCCTACCTACAGTGTATGTATACACCATAAAAAGCATGATGAGCACAAAATACACACCTACAAAGTAAAATCTGCTGAAATTGTGGGGAAAAACCTTTTCCTTTACAGATTTCATTGTCCTTCCGTAATTCTAATATTCTGAATTGCACTTGTTGTGCTGTACAATCTGACAGAACATATAAGGATATGGAGAAAACGTGCTTTTTGAGCTGTGTAACTTCCATAAGATGTTCTCTGTATTCCAAAACATGCAGTTCGTGTTAATCAGATTAGACAGCCTGAATCTTCCTGATAGTTTTGCAAACAATTGTGGAATAATCTGAACTACAGCAGGTCTGTACTACGAACAATAGAAACGAGCTGACACTGGTAAATACCTCTGTGGTAGGGACTGGCTGTATGGTGGCTCTGTGCAGCTAAGGGTGGAGAGAATAAGACTTGTTTACTTGCCTTTGTTCTGATTTCAATAGGTTTGCAGATTATGGCTGCATTCTGGAGATAAGGAACGTTGAATTCTTTGCTGATGGTCGCTCTGTTGTAGACAGCATCGGCAAGAGGAGATTTAAGGTGATAGAGCACAGCCAGCGGGATGGCTATAACACAGCTGATATCGAGTACATTGAGGATCAGAAGGTAAACCTAGAAATAGTCAATTTAAACTGTACTCGGGTGAAATTCTAAGCACATACATTCTCAGTGAGTTCTTCTGTTTGTTTCTAGTTAAATTTGTGGTATTTACTAAGTGCTCACAGTTAAAGGTGGGAAACATAGTATGTTTACCACAGTTGTGCACATGCACTGCTCACATACTGAAGAGTGTGTTTCCTGGAGGTGTTCAGCAGAAGACAAACCTAAGTGAATCCAGGAGGAGATTTTACCACTCTTCTAGACTAAATAACTGCAGTTTATAAGGGGGGGGAGGGAATCTGCCTCTATTTACTTGGAATTTAACTGGAAAGCTCTCTCCTTCAGGTAAGAAGAAGCAGGATTGGGTCCATGACACCTTCAAAATTATTTACATTAATTCTTACTACTTTTAATATATATGTAGGCAAAGTGTTCTGGGTGATGTATGAGCTTTTAGTATGCAATGGGAAGATAAAATGTCTGCTCTGAGGAGTTGCTAATATCTTTAAAAAAACCCCACAACTTTGCATAATCTCCTCTATGATGTTTATGTAAAGGTTTGTTTCATACAGCAATCCAGAAAGTGCTTGTTCTGCAGATAGGTATCTTTGGTCTTAGAATATAGGGTAAGGAAGTGAATGTTTTGAGGGGCAGCGTGGGGGCTGGGGAGCAGAATAAGGTACACCAAACTAACTTCCAAGATTTAGCCTAGAATTCCCTTGGCATGCTCTTCTTTCTTTTCCTTTCCCTTATGCTTACCCAGCCCAGAAAATCCTAACAATGTTGTGCCTCCCTCAACACGCAGACTGAGCTGATGGTAACCTTTCCCATCTCATTGCTCGTTCCAGGTGCAAGGACAAGAGTATGCTGAACTACTTGTTCTCCATGATTCTGTCTACGATCAGGCATATACATGGTTTAACTCCCTCAAGCAAGCGCTCAAAAGCCGAATTCTCAGTCATTTTGGTCCAATGCCAGCTAAGGATCCTGACCCACAGGTACCCAGACTCAGTGGCTTATGTAACATTTAGAGACAGAAATAGCAGGGGATATCTGATAAGCTGGGAGGCATTGTGTTTTAAAATGAAAATATGATACTCTCCATTTTTCCTGCGTAAGCTAAGTATCTTAAGTTGCCATACACCAGTGGTAGCACAGTTGTGAACAAAAAGCTCCTATTTAATGTCAGTAACTTCCTGAGACTACTTAACCAACTATATTAATCCCAGGAGACTTGAATGCCTTTTTGCCTACTCTACTTCCCCAAATAAATGACTGAGAGAAAATAGACAAGAGGAAACTTGGTACTCTTGTTCAAGGACTGCAAATGCTAGGGAGCCTAAAATAACAGAATATAACAAACTAAATATGAAGCAGTGTCGTAAAGTATGAAGAAGAGGCAGGAATCTCAAAGAACTGGGTCAGTAATAACACGGGAACAAAATACATCATTTAAAAAATACATCTAGAAGGCCCAACCTATAAAATGCTGCTCGAAATAGAAATGCATCTTGCTTCTACTTTCAGCATCCTATTTTTGGGAAAGGTACAACTTGGCTGTAATTTGTTTCAAGCCAACCTGTAATCACAAGCCATTAGGTTGGCAGTGAGATGACCTGCTTGCTAGATTGCTATCAAAATCCTCTTTCCAAAGTTATATCTTCAAAAACAAGACCTTATCATCTATAAGTATCCTAACTTCAGGCTTTTTTTTCCTTCCCCTCCCTTTATACTGCAGGCTAACCCCAACGGGCCAGCCTGGTGCTGGTGGGTCCTTGCTGTGCTTCCACTTGAGAACAGAGCTCAGCTCCCTTTCCTTGCCATGAAATCCCTCAAAGACCGCTTGAATGGCATCAGACGTGTCCTTACATTCATGTCTCGTACAAGATCACGGTGATGGTGAGGAGGAGAGCTGTGAAGTCTCCCACAGTACTTGACTGTAGCCTGTATCTTGTAACTTCATCTAACTGCAATAATGTCTTACGGATTTGAGTGTCAGGATGTTTAAAGCCTGAATTTCAAAGAAAATGAGTTCTAAAGAGCAAGGGATGTTTATGGATACTTCAATAGTTTCCATCTGGAACTCTGAGATGATTACTCAATCACTGCACTGCTAAATTAATAACAAATGTGATAGAACAAAAAGTGATCTTGTTTGCCATAAACCTTTTAAAAAGCTTAAGGGTTTTTTAATTATTTTTATTTTTTAGTGGATAAAGGATAAACTGTGCAGTTTAATGTGAAGCAGGAATAATAATGTTAATGCATTATTTCAGTGAACTGCAAAGACTTTTATTCCAAATGGTTCAGGTTTTATATAGAATTGTGTAAAATAATGTTCACAACTTCCGTTTGATAATTTATTTTTGCACTATGATTTTTGTTTCAAAATGTATATTATTTATGTGTTCATTCTCTAAAGGAAAGTGAGCTGCTCTATTTATTTATAGTGTTTTTACCCTGTATTTATGACTGGGGGCAAAATGATTCTAGCAGTGTACAACTAACTGCTTTGATAATTTTTCAGATATTTGTGTTCAAATACTTTGAATGTTTTTCTACTTATCCCCAGTTCTACTGTAGCCTTAGAAGGATTCCCCCCCACCCTGAAACAGCCTGCCATGAAGTCTTTGAATACACAGACTGTCAGTTGTTGGAGCTTGATCCTATGCTTGTGACTAGGTTTCCTGATACTGCAAACCGGTCAAGCACGTGCTTAACCTTAAGCATGAGTGTTTAAGTGCTTGGGTAAATTCAAGTAGGGATCAGTTGATGTCAGTGGCATTTGGCCATAGCGGTGGCAGAAGGATCTATCCCCTAATTTTTCACACAACAGAGAATAACCTGGAGTTGAATTGATATCTGAACTCCTGCAAGAACGGATAATGGCTACACACATCTGCAGAGAAAGAGCCATGTTGTATGAAAAGTGGCTTCTCCTACAGAAAACTGGAAGTACTGGTATCGCTTCATTGTAGGTTACTACATAGAATTGTAACTTTTTTTTCCTGTCAACTCCTGTTGCTGTTAAGATCAGTTCTTTTAATGTTTGGTGGGATTTGGCTTTGGAGTGTGTGCATGGGATGGGGAGGGGGAAGCTAATTTGAACTGTAGGACTCGGAAGGCAGTTTGTCACATGAGAAGGAATGTGTTGTAATAAATGCTATTTATTTCACCCCATTCTTCAGCTTTCTGTTAGCTTCAAATCTCTACCCAGCCACTGCATTTCTCTTAAGAGATTGGGTAGTGTTGCTAATAATAGTTAACTTCCAAGGAAAACAAGTGAATTTTAGTGCGATTACTTCTAGTATTAAAGCAGGTAAAAATAGGACAGAAATTAAAATAGGAAGCATCTTGGGTTTGATTTTTTTTTAAATCAACAGCTCATGTACTTGTTTTGCTCCTTTTATTGCTTTCAGTGTACCACTTTCTGGGACTGATCTTGCTTCCATCTGACTCTGACTTTCACAGATTTCAATGTGAGCAGAACTAGGCCTTTTATTCTAAGATATTGTTTTGGTTTTTTTTCTGGTTTTAGTGGCAGAAAATAGATTCACTTGAGAATGTTATGGAATGCTGCAAACTTCTTTGTTATTTTTACCCAGAAGAGCACTCTTTGCCATTCCATGCCTTTATGAAAAAATGCCGTAGAATTTAATGTCAATTATCTGTGTATTTTTTCCATCATCATCTCATCAGAAATACTGACTAGTTAAAAGTAATTTCCATCCTGTTAAGTTTCCATAAATCTACCATTGTTCCCCTTCTTGTTAAATTCTATAGAACTCTTCCATAAGGGTACCAAAGAAACAAATGGAAGACAACCATCTTTCAGTGTTGTGATGCAGATGGAGTACGTATCCTGTGTTTGCATCGAGCTACTTGAGAAATGCCACAGTACTGCTAGATTGCTGCACTTCTTCCATGGGTGGTACTTCACATCCTTCTCTGTAACCAATGTATAGACACACATACTTGTTCTGAACAATAACAAGTGTATGGTGGCTGACACCTGCTGGGATATTTGTCTTCATAAGTCAGTAACAAAGTGATTTCTGCTTGTTTGGAAGTGAAGCTGCGTTAAATGCAATTCTTCCTTAAACCATTATGTATTATTGCATAACATAAGGGGCCCATATTACTCCCATGGAAAAGAGCTGTCACTTTGTTACTCTTACTGTGAGAAAAGGACCTTAAATATCTATTTTAAATAGTTTTCTCACCGATGTCCTTGTTCTTTTCTCCTGCATGCTACATCTTCCACATACTCATTCTGCCTATTTTTTTTATTTAGAAATTGGCATGGAAGGAATCCTCGATTTATTTATTTTAAAACTGAGTATTGTCTTTTCTATTAGCCTTGAGTAAAGCTGCCAGAATTTCCTAAGCAGAAAGTCGTGTACATGCCCTGTATCCCGAGCACCCACTGCATCTGTTGCAACCTGGAAACACTGGACCTGCTGCATGTAACGCAGATGGTCGATGGGCATATGCACAACAAATCAAGGCCACCAAGAAAGTTCATCTGTACATGTACAGTTCTGCCTGGGACTGCTCTATGGCCACACAGCCTCAATTGATGGCTATGGTCTGCAAATCCCAATAGAAAAACAAAAGAAATAAATCATGAGACAGATTTGCTGGAGAACACAAACCCGTCCAGAAAAAGCTAGACAAGGAGTAGCCTTGGCCTTCAGTCAGTTGAGATGGTAAAGTTTCAGTAATGAGGTTTAAAAACTAAAAAAAAATCTTCTAGTTATGCCACAGTGCTGCTGACTTTTTTTCCAATTGTATTAATCAGTCCAAGGATGTAAATGTGACATTTATTACAGGCATGAATAAACAGCTGAACAGATTTAAAAATACCTTCACTTTAATTATAGAAACAGCATTGATCAGATAAAATACTAATTGGAGTATTTTCACTTAAATTTCTCACATTTTTCTAGACATCAGATCCAGTCCCATAACCAGTCTTACTCATCTGTTAAAAATCATGACTCAGACTTGCATTTGCTGTGTGGCCAGAAGTATTGATTAATCTTTGTTGTGAGGGCAGAAGTAAGGCGTTGGCTTCTGGGTAGTTCTTCAAAGTCATTGGCTTCTGTGGACCCTAGACCTAAGAGTTAGGATTACTAAAATAGGGTGGGGCTTTTTGTTTGGTTTTTTTGGTAGTTCCAAGGAAATGTGATCAGTCCCCCTTTAAAAAAAAATAGGAGGGGGTGGAGGTAAAGGAAATATAAAAAGCAAATCTTCTGTACGGGGGGAGAAAAGGAACCAAGAACAGATCAGCCTGAGTGCCAGTCTCCTGGGCAGTATCACCCAAACATCTCCTGGAGACTTCTTGAAAGTTTTAGTCTTGCATTTGTAAGGTAGGATTTTGTTAACTTGAAATCTGCCCCCACCCCCTGTAAATGAAGTATTTAAAAATACACTAAAATAAACAGCCTGTCTGTAGCACTTTTCCACATCCCTGTACATATATATTATATGGTTTCTAATTAAAAAGTCAGAAGTTTTCTGCAGGGAGTAACGCTTATATTTCATTCCCATATATAGACAGACTTCTGACACTCAAACTTTGCTTTGTCTTACTCCTTTGTCTAGCAATAACTTCAGGGGATATGTCTCTGTGAAAATAGCTGGTAACTCAGCTCGTGTGAGATGGCTGAAAGTAAACCTGAGACAGGACTGGAATAATGAAGAAAAACCACAAAACCTGCCGGTGAACTCTGCTGTGGAAAGTAGCTCAGTAGTTTTAATACTGAAACGATAAAATGGTGTAATGAGCCATTATCATGCTAAGTCTTCAGTGACATTCTGGTGTTCCCATTTCTTTTTAATTAACGTGTCCATTACCTTGTAGCAATAAGCAATACCAGCTGTCATACCAAATGGCTGATCTATTGCTTGGCCTGTCCTGCACGACTCCTTACTAACAGAACACCTGAACCATGGATTTCTTCATCCAAAGATTATTTTAGTCTAAAAAAAAAAAATAAATGTGGATTTGGATGTAGCAGGTCTGACTTAATCTGTGCTGTAGAGAAAGAGCTTTACAAAATTAACTTCTGGTTTAGATGGTCTTTTCATAGAATATTATAGAATAGATTCTACTATTTCATAGAATAGTAGAATCCCAGGTTGTAAGGGACCTCAAGGATCATCTGGCCCAACTTGTGTTGGTAAAATGGCCCAGGGCCACGTCCAGTTGAATTTTAGAAGTGTCCATTGTTGGAGAATCCACCACTTCCCTGGGGAGATTGTTCTCATTGTGAAAATTTTTTTCTCTCAATGATTTCTACTTGGTGCTGAAGTTTTACTGGTGTTTAAATGAATGACAGACAGGAGTTATTTAAATGTGGTGTTTAGGAATAGAGAACATGTTCACAAATTCTTATTAAAAAAAAAAGCATAAATTAACTGCAGGGGTTCTGTGCATAAAACCCCAACAGAACTATATGCACTTAAGGTAGTGCTCTCCATTCCCCCGAGTCCTGTATCAGAGGAATTCAACCCCTGCTTAGTTCTCATTTAATTTGTCAGCTTCACAACCTAACTTGTAACTGGTGCAGCACATAGGTTAGGATATAGGGTTTGTTCTGAAGCCCAGTCACTGCAAGTCTTACAGAAAAATGGTAGTTTCAGCAAAGTCACTTTCTGAAACACTCTGCTAAATAAATATTGTCTGGGTACAAGAAACTAATCTGCTTAGACAGGATTAAAATGGATAATAAAAACCTGAACTATTACATTGACTTACTCATCCAGGTATCATGTGAAGTGCTTACTAACGTTGGAGTTTCATAAGGTCTAAAGTAACCCTCACATAGAAGTGCCTGTATTCTGTTATTGCCATTCTTGAGCTTTTTAATAGTCATAGCCATATATTTTATAAATATGAACATATGCACCTTTAAATCTTTACATTCAATTTGCAGAACAAAGGTTTACAGAGCAGAGGTGTAGCAAAACCAATGTAATAGCTTCTATAATTCTCTGGTGAGGAACGGGAGAAGTACAAAAATGAGGAACAAAAGACTATCTGTGTAAGATGTCTTAATTTGGTACCGTATACTCGTCCAATTTAATTCCATCAAGCTATGTGGTTACAAGAGTGCCAGAAATATATATATATCAAGCCATTTTAAATAAAAAAAGTTTTGTGGACTTGTATATTCCATTTGTTTGTAAAACATCCTTTTGTGCACTGTAACAAACTTGAAATGAAACTCATACTCTCATATCACTGAGCAGAGTGCTGTTCAGCTACCTCTATGTAAGGTTGAAGTAATTTGTTTTTTCCAGATTTGTTCACATTGTCATATAAAATATATTTTAAAAAAAAGGTCATAGTCCAAAGAACCTGTATGTGTTTGTAGCTGTACTTATAACTATGTTGTACCAACAGCGTCTGTGTGGAGAGTTGTTTGCTAATTAAAATTTTTGTGTTCTTTACTCTTTGGTTTGCATAACAAAGAACTACGGAGGTGAACACATGTTACAAGGGAGCTGCTTTTTCAGGTGGTTTAAATAAAGGAATGAAGAGCAACTCCTAGAACCTGCAGTCACACAACACTTGCTGTGAAGGACCCAAACCACAGAAATGATCACCACCTCAGGGCTTGTAAACACGTCAAGTATTGTGTTTTGGTGCTGGCTCTCCATTTTTGGTTTTTTTTTTGTTTGGGTGGGGGTTTTTTTGGTTTGTTTTTTTGTTGTTTGGTTTTTTTTTGGGGGGGGGGGTGTTTTGGTTGTTGGTTTTGGTTTTTTTTTGTTGTGGTTGTTTTTTGTTTGTTAGGGGTCTTTTTTTGTTTGTTAGGGATCTTTTTTTGTTTGTTAGGGGTTTTTTTTTTTTCTTTGTTTTGTTTTTCTTTCTCTCCTTGCTGTAGTAAAGTAAGACTAATGGGAACTGAAGGGGCCTGCACTTCTCGGGGCTTTGGTATCTCTTGTGTTACTGTTTTCTTTGCTGATTTCTGCAATTTCAAACTCTAACCAGGATACCTTTTCATTTACAGTCTTGGGCAAGAATGAATCCTAGCCCTCTTTTAAGCTGTGTCTGTGAGGCAATGAAAAGACTGTTGAAAACACTGAAGACCCCTTAATAAGAAGTTCTGTAAGATTTTCAAAGTCCTTAACTTGATAGAAAAAGCTAGAGATTAGTTTTATTCATGAGCCTAACACTGAGAGGAGTGACTCCATAACTTATTCTATTAAAAATCTGTAAGGGTTGCCCAAAGTTTTACAAGTTACAGATGCATGGGGCTGCTGCTTTTGCCTTGTCCTTTAAGCAAGATGTGGCATGCTTGTGACTTGCTGCCGAACTCCCAAGCACCTCTGGTATCAGAGATTGGCTTGCTGGTCTCTTATGTAAGCTTGTTCAGGCTCTGTATTTATTTTAGAATCCAGGGCACAGGCTAAGACTGTATATGATAAGCCAACAACTAATTATGTCAAGACTGCTGTTTTCTCTAACAAAATACATTTGCATCTGAGTAGAGGTTGAAGGACTCTTCCATCAGAAAACAGTAAATAGTCAAAGCTGAAGCTTTTCTTGGGAACGTGTTGATTTAAACTATTCTTTTTAAGTCATTATTTTAGTTTTGAGAGACTAAAGAATGGTTATAAAAAAGTGGTTAGATACAGTATAAAGCAGAGAAAATTTAAACTAAATATAGGATAGCAAACTATTTCCCAACTACTTGCCCACTGTGTCCTCATTTTATAACAGATACATTTTATAACAGATTTATTCAAATTCTATTTGAAACATTCTAAAGGCATCTACACTTACATAATGCTTCATATTAAAATGTTCATCCAAAACTGCTAATGATCTCTCTCATGTAAAGCAGTTCAGGGGAAACTACTTGTTCCAGTCAGCCTTTGCTTCCCCCTGTAGTTTCCTGACACAGGAACCTGCACTGATTCGGCTGGCACTGGGATCAGGACTTGTGCCATGCTGAGCAAAGAGAAGGGCATGTCCCACACCAGCTCCTGGCTGTTACCTGCCCCAGCTCTGAGAATTCTGTCATTTAGCTGTTAAATGTTTTGGGTTTGTGTTTTGTTTTCGTTTTTTAATGTGAATGAGATGCCTGGAACATTTCTTAATGTGCTGTGGTTCTCTGTGTGTATGGCAACGTTTTTATCTTCCAAAGATGTAGCTGACTTCTTAATTTAACAATTACTTGGGCTCTGCTATAGCAGTTGTGGATTGACTGGTCATTACTCCATGCTACTCCTGGTCAGTAACAATGTAAGGTATGCTGTCGAGCATCCTCTTGGCCACATGTACAGATGAAGAGAGAATAGAAACTGCAAGATGAAACTATTGCAGGGCTTGGGGTTTTTTAAATGTATTTCTAATTTTCAAACTGATTTTTATCAGCAGTCCCTAATACCAAGTTCTCCAAAAACTACATGATAGAAGAACAGATTAAGTCTTGTTTACAGGTAAACAGTACCATCACAGAATTGCTCAGGTTGGAAAAGAACTTTAAGATCATCTAATCCAACCTCAGCCTAACCCTACTACCCTGTCTCTAACAACTCACTGCTGAACCAGGTCCCTGAGCACCACATTCAAATGATTTTTAAACGCATTCAGGGATGGTGACTCAACCCCTTCCCTGGGGAGCCTGTTCCAGTGCTTAACAACCCTTTCTGGAAAGAAATTTTCCCTGATATCCAATGTAAACTTGTCCTGGCACAACTTGAGGCCATTTTCCCTTGTCCTGTCACCCGTGAGAAAAGACCAACCCTGCTCTCCCTAAACCTCCTTTCAGGTATTTGTAGAGAGCAATAAGGTCTCCCCTCAGCCTCCTTTTCCCCAGACTGAACATCATCAGACCTTCTTCACTAGAAATGTTACATTTTCAACTAACCAGATAAATTGTGTATCGATACCAAAAATTAACATACAGAGGCTACCTGAGAACCAGCACTGCCATAAAGAGCAGGATTTGCTGTGAAGACCAGCCTCCAGATGCCCCAGCCTGAACAGCTAACAGCTTACGATGGCTGGTAGGATGGCTTTCAAGTTGTCGAGGCAGAAAAATTACTGGCTGAAAGAATCTATATAATGAAAGCCTGCACATGCTGTCAATACCGGGTTTATGCCAGTGTAACATCTTTTGTTTCAGTAGTTCTGCTCTTGATTTATAATGCCATAAATGAAAGGAGAATTAAGCTATTTATGTAAGTGACTTTATTTATGTAACTGACTTATGCTGTATTATGTGATGGAAAAGAAAACCAAGCACATGCCTTTTTGTGTCTTCTATGAGCTGCAGCAAGATTTTGTAAAAGTAATGCGAGTGATAAATGGCTTTAGGTGACATATTAGAAATTCAGTCTCATCCACACGGAGGTTTTGTTATCAGTCGAACACACGGCAATAGATGACATGATAATGTGGAAGGATTTTAGCAAGTCTGCAGACAGGCTAGAAAATGGGAATACCGAACATCACAACACAGACTGTAAGTCAGTTCCACAAAGCAATTGTTATTCAGGCTCTTCCTTGGATGAGTCAATGATTTGTACTGTGACTATTAGTACTGAATGTGCCATCTAAAATTCATTTTGAAAGATTACTGAAGCATTAATGATTTACAAGTGGCTTCTACAAGTATTTTTTATCAATGAGAAGCCCAAACACGAGCAAGGCTGAAGAGCATACAGAAGGATTTTCAGCACAGCGGAATGAGGGGTTTTTCACGTGCGTTCACATTGGTTTTTACTCCTTAGTGAATGATGACTATATAATATTTAGGAAATCAGGGTCAGTAGAGTAAACGTTTCTGTAGCAATTTGGCAGACACACCTTTCATAACTCATAAAGTCACTACTGGAAAGGCACAACTGGGTCACAGAAGTGCATGGTGGGATGCTGCTTTCCAGTTATGCAACCAGGGTAACTAAAGGTTAGAGCAAGCACTTGAATAACGAGCTTTTTGCCAGAAAGAGTAGAACAGAAAAACACAGTGTGTTTAAATGCTGGCTTCTGAGCAGCAGCCGCCTAACGTGTCTAGTTGGGAGTCATCAAACCAAAATAGAACCGGATGCGTCAGAACTTTGAAGAATGGCAGTTCAACATCCCAAAAGAAAAATACATCTGCTTGTATTCCAAAAGCAGATCCTACCAGTTCTCTCATTCCAATAGATGATACCAGAGCTGTTTGCAGCATGCTGCTCAGCTTTTGCTTTTGGCCCACTGCAACTGGCTTTATCACTCATCTCTTGTCTTTTTACTCTCTCCATCATCCAGCAGCATCTTCAACTTTGAGGAATCCCAGTTTGCCTCTGTTCTCTTTTCTATGTCTATTTTACTGGATTACTTCTACTGAATATAATTACTGCAGAATTCTTACCTAACTTCTGACAGAGGAAAGAAGAGAGAAAGGAAGTTGTATTCCTACACTGTAAGGACTTGCCAAGGTTTGGAGGGCTAGGACCGTACCCCAAGTGCGCAAACTGGGGCATTAACGAACAACTGACTCCCATCAAGTTTGGGGATATTAGTTACAAAACCTGAAAACTATTGCAAAGAAACTACATAAAGCAGTGTTCTTTTAATCACAATTACATCTCCTGTTACAGCTGCACACCAGATAAATATATTAATCAAAATGACCTCATTTTAGGCATGCGTAGCAGTGTGTTATATAACCATGTTAAGTATGCTATTTTATTTCCCTCCCGCCAAGGAGAAATGGTGTTTGTCTTACAAGAGTTCCAAATAAGTCTGGTTATAAAAGAACAGGAGGGAGAGACGAAAGTGAGAGAATTAATAAGCAAAATGACTCATTCGGAGAGTGCAGAGGTGATGTTACACTCCGCTTAAATCTCAGCTGCTCTATAGGAAGCTACTGTTGTCGCCAGCAGTCCCAGTATTCCTAACATGCCCAGCATTTCTCAGGATGGAAAAACCAGATGTGCAACAAGGATGGAAACTACGTCTTTTCAGACCTCATTGGTTCACAGCATTCCAGTTTTGTTTTCAAAGCTGTTTGTGAAAGCTGCCTCCATAAACGAGGAGTTTGGAGAATCCTCTGCCACTCTTTCTGTTGTTCACTTCTGTGGTGAAATGTGGCATTCAATTAATTCTTTTCCAGTGCTACTAATGATGCTTTAAATAAGCTCAAAAGCACTCTTAAAAGTAGAATACAACCCCCCACACACATAACAAGGCTGAGACTCATCTAGATTTATACTGCACGACAGAAAAAAGGACCAAGAGGCGTACATTTTTGCAATATAAGATCACTCAGCCAGAGAACTCTGATAAGTGCTGAAAATGTGAAAAACAAATGGCAGGGTATGCATTTCCCATTTGCTCAATACACACACATAAAAGAAACACTGTGTAGGCTTCACTGCAGCATACCAGTGCGTCCAAAACTCAAAGGTTAGTTACATAAATGATAAGGCGTGGGCTTAAATGCTTCATTCAGCTTGTTAATTACTTGCTTTGTGGCCTGAGCCAATGTTCTGAAACAGGTTCATCCAATACTGTGTTGCTTCCTCTGAATTTTCATTTCATGTATTAAGCTGAAGTGCTGGGAACAATTTGTTGCAATACCTAAGAAGAGTCTGTTTTCTTTTCAAGCAAATTACAGAACAAACTTATGCAGACTAATCCACAGATGCTCTTTAAATGTCCTCACTATTCCAGAAAATTATGACATTTAATTCTTAGAGCATTCTCTTTAAATAAGGGAACTGCTGGCTGCATGAAGATAGCTGCATTATTGGTGTATGTTTGGAGGGTTCCTTCTTTGTGTCTTTAATCTATGCATCCAATGGGGGAAATGAATGGCAGTGCGTTAGGAAACTCTCAAAAGAAAAGAGTTAATATGTGTCTGGCAGAAAACTAGCAGAAGCTATGTTTCAATAGTAGATGGAAATATTTCCACCTTCAGTGGAAATTCAGTTAACTGGGACTCCCAGTTGATGAGATTCTTTAATGCCATGGCCACGAACAAGCCTTCATTATTGAACAGCTGAAGACAAACAGACCACATATTTATTTCATGAGATAGGCAGGCAGAAGCTGGAGGTTTAGAATTCCTTACCTCTGTGGGAGTAAATTATATTGTATTTGGAGCAAACTGTAGTTCTACCACATCAAGATTGTACCTGGGAACTCTGTCTAAGATTCACTTCAAACAAGGTAATGTGTTTTATGTCTAAAACCGCCTAACTTGCTTTGTTTTCACCAGTGTACACTTGCAGACACCTTGATTTCTAACTCAGACATAAGCTAAGAAGCCTATTGAGACCCTGAATGTAACACCTACAACGAAGTGGAAGCAAACAGAATGCAAACATTTCAGAAGTTTCTGACTGCCAGCATTTTAAAAGACTGTAATGAATATCCTTCAAACCTCACCTTTCTATTTCTACATGAAGGCTCCATCTTTTTCCTCTGTGATAAGAATTCCACTTAAAGATTTCTGAGTCACAAATGCAGATTAGCATTTGGATTTGAATCACAAGTCAAAAAATGGAGGTTGACTGAAACAGAAATCTCATCTGGTCCATTCTATGGCCCAACTGCAAAACATAGACTGCAGCTACAAATCTGGGCTGAAGCTATCTGGCAGTGTGTGCTGCTGTGGGAAAGGTGATGAGATGATCACATTGCCACTCTACATGTAACCTCCTTTCTCCATCATTTTCCAGATTATTCAGGAGTATTACTTCTGAGGTTGCTCATTCCCCTTGGTTCTGCATTTCATATTCTTTTCCCTACTTGTACTGGCTTGCTTTACTTCCCACATTTCGTTATTTCCTGCCCATGGGCCATATCATATCATTTCATCAATATTTCATTGGAACAACTCCCTGCTGGAATCTGTATGGATTTCTGCTTAAAAATTGATACCACAATATGGCCCTACATTTCTAGCCTTATGCACCTGTTCCTCTTGAGTTACAATCCCTCTACATCTTAATACTTCCATTTTTCACATTGCTCAGAACATCAGAGTATTCTAAACTGTATTTAAACCATCAAAGGAATACAGACTCTATGTAAGAACATGTATAAAAATGCCTTTTCTGTTAGCAAGCCAGGCTTGACCACAGTGTTCAGCTCATTTCAGTACACAGATCACTTTTGTCTTCAGGCTAAACATTGTTTCTTCAAATTGAAGATGAAAACTGCAATTAAATATAGGCCACAGATGTTCAGGATGCAGACGACAAAAATATAGGTTTCATAACTTGACAGTTATGCAACCAGTTGCTTTTTACATATTAAAACAAACACTTAAAGTTTTGCTTTTATTTACCCTTAATCTCGACACAAATAAACCTATAAGGGATCCTTAAAATGGTGACACTTAAAGATGTTTCTCATTTGTTTTAATCATTGATAATATTTTCCTCGAGATGTTAATTTCTAATCCTCAAATTAGCATCAGATCCTCAAATACCCAGCTCTCCATCACACTAACGAGTCACGTGAATAACTTTGGGGACACCAGCCTTCATTTTGCCACAGACCTGGTGAAGGCAAGACTATTTTAAAGTAAGGTCATTATATATAAATGTTATTTACCTTACCTACTGCATCTCATTTCAAGTGTCTACCCTGACAGGCAAAGTCCTCTCTGGGACTGGCTGCGTGAGACCCTGCAGCAGTGGAACTCTCATCTAACACAGCACAGTCACGCATGCAAGAGACAGAACTTTCATAGCAGCTGCATCTAGACTACAGAATTTAATCCCTTAGCAAATAAAAATGATCAAGGGACTAAGCACTTTCTGTACTTACATAAAAATCCTTTTCTTCAACTTAGCTTCCCTCTAGTAAATCACACATATTAATTCTCTCACTCAAAAATACAGAAGCAAACCAAACAAGTTGTTCTGTTTGCTGACTGGAAATGGAGATAGAATGCAAAAATCAGTGAGTGTTCTTCTTACAATTATTTATATTTCAAGCCCATTTTTCTACAGAAGCCTCACTTAGAATATGATGCTGCCTGACCACCAGCTCTGACGATCCAGCTGACTGATTTTTAACCAGCTTATTTAGAGATTTCTAGCACCTCCTTTCAAAGTGGAACCTGACAGCCTGTCACCCAGCGTGGAGGCACCCAGGCACAGAGGAGGTGCTGAGCTTCCAGGAGCCTCTGGGCAACCTGCAGTGTGGAGTGGACAGAACAAGGGACAGGGGAGACAGATGTGGTGGGAAATATGGAAGAGAAGGTACACAGATGTTTGAGAGCAAACATCTTCAGTTCCAGCATTCATAAAATTAACTTCCTAAATATTCAGGAGACACTTGAATATTTTGGCAGTATGGGCACAGTTCAGAGAATCACAGAATCGTTGGGAGTTGGAAGGAACCTTTAGAGATCACTATTGCAACACCTCCCCTTCCCCCCCCCCAAGCAGGTTTGCCCAGAGCACATCACACAGGATTGCATCCAGGCAGGTTTGGAGTCTCTCCAGAGAAGGAGACTCCAGAACCCCTCTGGGCAGCCCATTCCAGGGCTGTGTCACCCTCACAGTAAAGGCATTTTTCCTCATATTTAGATGGAATCTCCTGTGCTCCAGCTTGTGCCTGTTGCCCCTTGTCCTGTTGCTGGGCACCACTGAAAAGAGTCTGGCTCCATTCTCCTTGCACCCACCCTGTAGATATTTATAGACATTGATAATGTCTCCTATCAGCCTTCTCCCAGCTCTCTCAACCTTTCCTTTTAAGAGGGATGCTCCAGTCCCCCAACCATCTTCATTGCCCTCTGCTGGACTCTCTCCATTAGTTCCCTGTTTCTCTTGAACTGGGGAGCCTGGAACTGGAGACAGTATTCCAGATGTGGCCTCACCAGGACAGAACAGAGGGGAGCATGACCTCCCTTGGCCTACTGGCCACACTCTTCTTAGTGCATCCCAGGATACCATTGGCCTTCTTGGCCACAAGGGCACACTGATGTCCAATGGACTGAGAAATACATTCATGAGAAATCCAAACTGAAATTCTTAGGTGTTTAGCAATTTTTTTCATCCTAAGGTCTCAAAGCAATAGCTTCATAATATCTCCATAATAAGCAGCAACAACCAAAAGCAGAACAGGAAGACAACAGGTTTGCCCAGAGTCAATAGAAGCCGTCATTCCCCAAACGAGTCGCTTTTCATGAGGAATTAAATAGGCCATGCAGATACCTCAATTTGTATTTTACATCACAGTGTGGATATGCAGAACTGGTGTGCTTTTATTTAACCCAGACACAACTCAGAGCCTGACAATACCATTTTGCAGCCACCTTAGAAGCAGAATTTTGCACTTTGGAGAACGCAGATAAGAAGAGTTAAGAGCCTAAGATTTCTTAGAACAAAATCCATGTAAACATCCACAAGAACTCCTGATCCTTTTGCAATGTCTGAGGAACTGGAAAACCACACAAACAAGACATTTATTCAACTTGAATAACAGCTTCTAGTCTAAAAACCTAACGTGTGCGTCCCCACAGCCCAGCAAAGGCAGAGTCAGCTGTTCCCAACCCCTGAAGAAAATCTTCATTAATCTCTTCTAAGAATCTGACACAAGTCGGTTGGGTTTGTCAGGTTCAGCCAAGCTGCATGAGTCAGGTCACACGAGTCAAGAACAGAGTTTTACTGGTAACTCAGAAAGAGAGAGACAGAGAGACGGTTGTTGTTTTAAACCCCCCATAATAGCCAGTCTGAATCTGGCAGGGCAGTTCCTCTCCACAGCACAAAGCAAGCTTCTCACAGTTTCTAAATGAAGCACAAAGTCCTTAATGCAGTTACTAAATGAGAAGTGGCATCTCAGTGGGCTGCCTCAGTGGATTAATTTTAAATGCATAATTCAATATAGACCCACATAAACCTTTATGAATAGAAATAGAGGTTATATAAGCATGTTCTTACAGCATATACTGCAAATTTAAAGGCCAGTTTGACTATAAATCAACTGTATCTTTTATTAATATTTTCACCTTCCCATTGGTTCATTTCTCTAGCAAATGTGCTAATCAGATTATTTTCCTCGCTCAAACATTGAGATACCTAAAATAAAAACAGCATTTCATTGCCAGAGACCAACCTTTTTCCTCAATCCTTCAAGAAAAGTTCATGTTGTGCTTGTTTTGTGGCAGCAGGTTGCATCAGTGGTAGCTCAGCAAAGGCACTGAATGCTAACCCATCATTTCACACCGCTCACATCCAAAAGGGACCTGCACGTCCCCCAGAGCCTTGTCTCACAAGAGCAGAAAAGATGCTGGACAAGTTTCTACAGAAAGACAGTGCTTGGACGCAGACTTGAAGCCCTTTTATGTCCCAAGAAACATCCTTGGGCCAGTTTAACAAAGTCTCAGGGAAGAGAGAAGTGGGACATCTCCCAAAACCACAGCAGAAGCTCTGTGTCTATTCCCTTCCTTCTTTGGAGCCAAAACACACACCATCCTCAGGGAAACTAGAACGGAAACCAGCTTCCTATTTCCAGCCCTTCCCAGCTAGCCACAACTGGTCGGACAGTTTTAGACACTTGGCTACTTCTGCTACAATGAATGGCCAGGGGTTCATCAGTTTAGCTGCCAGGCCTGTGCTTTTAGCATACGGTTGCGATCAATTCAAAGACTTCGGAAAGCCAAAATAAATGCAGACCTACCTCAAAAGTAGTTTTCATGTGGTAGATGAACCGTTTCCCATAAATCAATTTCTTCCAAACCAACACTGGCATACTTCACTGTGCTGGAAAAAAAAAGAAAAATAGATTAATTTGATGACCCCAGAAATACAGTCATCTTTTTAGCCAGGGATTAATCTTGCCTTCAAGCAAGGTAAATCCCTAGCCCACTGAACACCAGTTCTGCAAAACTGATTCGCAGCTTCACCAGTTAAAAAATACGTCCAAAGCGTTATTACAATTTAATATTAAACATAATCAGATTAATTAAAGTCAGAATGTCAGGCTTGGGTTATTAGTAGAAATATTTATGATTATGTGTAGGTAGTAGCAGCTATTCTGGTATAGGCTGTATACTAACACACCGAGTCCAAAGGAAACTCATTTTATTAGAGCTAGAAAATTGCATGGGTTGGAAAACAAAAACAATCCTGTAAATATTCCCAAGCTTTCAGATAATTCAGATCCAGATCTGGACCAGAGCAGTGCATCTCAATTACAGTTCCACATCACAGAACCAAGACCTTGCTGAACACTGGAGAACTTTATATCTAGCTTTCTATCTTGGGTCCACCATCAATGTAAAGATAAATGCAGAGCACGCTACGGATGACTGTGGAAATGCCTATGCTCTGTTTTGCAGGGAGATATGATCTTGCTCTGTTTTCTCTCAGAGTCAGGTGGGTGTCTGTTGGTTCTAGCTTAAAAGCCATTAAACCACAGGCTCTGCGTTACATCACTAATGCTGTACAACGGGTGACACACGGTGGCACCCGGTCTGATGCCAACTCACGTCCTCACAGCTTTGAACATAAGCTGAGTTAGCTGTGCTTGGCCTGTGAAGTAGACTCATAGAATCAATTTGGTTTGAAGGGACCAAGATCACCAGTCCAACCATTAACCTGCACTGCGGAGTCCACCACTAAACCCTGTCCCTAAATGCATAGGGTTGTTGTGGCTCAAGTGCAGGACCCAGCACTTGGCCTTGCTGAATGCCAGCCCACTGGTGTCAGCCCATTGATCCAGCCTGTCCCGATCCCCTGTAGATCCTTTCCACCCTGAAGCAGAGCAACACTCCTGCCTAACTTGGTGTTGTCTGCAAACTTACTAAGGGTGCCCCCAATCCCCTCATCAGATCGCTGATAAAGACATTAAACAGAACTGGCCCCAGTACTGAGCCCTGGGGAGCACCACTTGTGACTGGCCACCACCTGGATTTAACTCCTTTCACCACAACTCTTTGGGAGACACTTTTTGTTTATTTTTTCATCCAGCCAGTTTTTTATCCAGTGAGGCACATGCCCATCTGAGCCACGAGCAGGCAGTTTCTCCAGAAGAATGCTCTGAGAAACTGTGTCAAAGGCTTTACTAAAGTCCAGGTAGGCAACACCGACAGCCTTTCCCTCATCCACTAAGTGGGTCACCTAGTCACAAGAGATCAGATTAGTCAAGTGGGACCTGCCTTTCATAAACCCATGTTGACCGGGCCTGATCACCCGGGTGTCCTGCATGTGACGTGCAATGACACTCAAGATGATCAGTTCCGTAACCGTCCCTGGCACTGAGGTCAGGCTGACAGGTCTGAAACGTCCTTCTGGTCCTTCTTGGAGATGGGCGTCACATTTGCTAACTTTCATTCAACTGGAACCTCCCCAGTTAGCCAGGACTACTGACAAATGATGGAAAGTGGCTTGGTGTCCATTTCTGCCAGCTCCCTTGGTACCCTTGGGTGGATCCCATCTGACCCCATAGACTTGGGTATGTCTAAGCCTTGTAGCAGGTCACTGGCCATTTCCTCTTGGATTATGTGGGCTTCATTCTGCTCCTCATCCCTGTCTTTCAGCTCAGGGGGCTGTGTACCTGGAGAACAACTGGTATTACTATTAAAGACTGAGGCAAAGACGACGTTCAGTACCTCAGCCTTCTCCTCATCTTTGGTCACTCCAATAAAGGATGAGGATTCTCTTCAGTTCTCCTTTTGTTGTTAATCAATTTATAGATGCATTTTTTACCGTCTTTCATGTCAGTAGACAGGTTAAGTTCTAGTTGGGCTTTGGCCCTTCTAATTTTCTCCTGAATAGCTTCACTGCTTCTTTGTAATCTTTATGAGTTGCCTGCCCCTTCTTCCAAAGGTCATAAAATCTCTTTTTTCCTGAGTTCCAGCCAACGCTCTCTGTTTAGCCAGGCCAGTGGTTCATCTTATAGCACACCAGGACAGATTGCCCTCATGCCTTAAAGATTTCCCTCTTGAGGAATGTCCAGCCTCCCTGGACAAATGTTCCTCCAGGAACCTCCTGGACTGTCTCCTCTCTACTGTACTGTATTTCCAGCAGACATCTGGTAAGTTGAAGTCCCCCACAAGAACAAGTGGCAGTGATTGTGAGACTTCACCCAGCTACTTATAGAGTATTTCATCTGCTTCTTGATACCAGTTGGGTGGTCTATGAAAGACACCCACCATGATCTCTGCCTTGTTGGCCTTCTCCCTGTTTCTTACCCATAAACACTCAAGTATATTGTTATTCTCATTAAGATCTAGACAATCAAAACACTCTCTAGCATACAGGGCTACTCCACCACCCCACTGTCCTGGCCTATCCCTCCTGAGGAGTTTCTAGCCATCCGTTGCAGCTCCAGTCCTGTGAGTCATCCCACAATTTTTCCATGATGGTAACTGTGTCACGGGTTTCCTGCTGTTACAATGGCTTCCAGCTCCTCCTGTTTCTTGCCCGTGCTGCCTGCATCAGTGCAGATGTAATTCAGCTGGATTATTGTTCCCACCATCTTTTTGCAGGGAGCAGACCTAATTAAATTTCCAACCTTGTGAAAGTTCAGTGGAAGAACCGTCAGCAGAGACATTGAGGAATTCAAAGCCAATAAAACAGTATTTTTAGTAAGAAACAGTTATTACTTAGAAGACAAGTTCTGAAAGGGCTACCTAGGAAACATATTTATTTAACCATTTTCACTGTTGACTTTTGGACAACGTGAAGCTGGGGCAATTTCCCCTAACTTTGACACAGTTCTGGCATAGCTAGGAAGAGACTTGACCCCAAGTTATTTACTGAGATTTACTTTTGAGCAATGCAGAAACAAAAAAGCCCAATTATAATCTTATTTAGACCAAACTAATTCCACTGGCTTTAGCAGATTTGTTCCTGACTGACAGAGCTGTTCCTGAGATCTGAAAGAAAGCCCAAAGCGCCACTTAGCACTGAAATCCTTCTTGTTATTTTACATTTCTTTGGAAAATTGCATAAAGTCTGTTGTTGTTGAAGTCACTCCCTGAAAGAAAAAATCTTTGCTGCAGTACTGTGGTTACAGACCCATACTGTTAATAAAAACAAATGCAAAAGTATCAGTTCTGGGTGGAAAATTGTCGGGTTTATCTGCTCAGTCGATACAAAAGTGCGTGTGCACACTTCTAAAATTCCCGTTATTAAACAGAGAGAGAAGACTGACAAGCTGCCTGTCCAAGGCAAAGAAATCAGATCTTCCAGCAGCTCTGGCTCTGGACACTGCCAGCATTGCTGGCTCGACTTCTTTCACATGGCAAAAGCTACAAGAAATGCATTTTGAAGACCAGGTTATTACGCAATGCCCTTGGTTACATGAGCACAGCAAAGGAAACACTCGGGGAGAGTAAATAAATGGCAAGGCTCTGTGCCTGCGAGACAGAAGCTGCGCGCAGAGTGCCTGCAGGAAGCCAAGCCACTGATCCCGGCTGGGAGAGCACGAGTGGCACCCGCTCAGCACCAGAGCTGCCACCCTCCCGCAGCAGCTGCTCAAGGCTGGCTCAGGCCATGAGACTCTGGTATCCACCGTCATGCCAACCCCCTGGGTCACTCCGCTGCCTCCCAGGCGCTGTTCAGCACTGCTGGCCAGGGCAGAGAAGGTAAGGCAGGTAAAGCAGGAAGGGAAACAGGCTCTGGAAGTCTCCACAGCAGGGTCCAGGCATCCCACTGCTCCATCTCAGCACCCTCTGCAATGCCATTAGCTTTCTAGGGATACTAACTGTCTTTCTAAAGGAAAAATGTGCTCTAAAAATTAGTCAAGGCAGTATGTCTGTGTCATCTCACTTTTGAGACACCACCTTCAAAGTAGAAATCCATAAGAAAAAGGATAAACCAGCATTAACAAATTACATTCTTACACAATTCCAGTGACTTCCAGTGATTTCTGTGAAGTTGCAAATGAGATTGTCACTACATGTGAACTAAACATCTTGGGCCAAATCAGGAGCGTGCAGTCACAAGGCTACCTGTGCTGTAGGAAGCCCACTGAACTAGTTAATTAAACATACCATGATAGACACCAGGGATCAGGCCTGGACAATGACTGGCAGCAGTTCACTCGTCAGAGTCCCTAAACTGAAGCTGCACAAACATTTCTCTTGCTGTATCACAGCAGGGAGCTTCTGTCTGAAAATAAAGCAAAATGGACTGCAGAGCAGGGTGCCTGCTGGCACGGGTGCAAGTACGCTGCGTGGAGCAGTGACTCTTCATCTGGATCTAAAAGACTCCAGAAGTAACTTAGCAATCTTGGCTTTAGGGAAGACGCATTTGCTTGGCACCTCTGAGTGACGTCCTCAGATCCTTCAGATGACACTGCCTGGGGGTGGATTACCTGGGAAGAAGTGAAGGCCTTCACACCCAGCCAATTTCAGCCAAACACATCTCCTGGAGGCGTCAGACTGATCACAGCCCCAGAACCACGCTGACCTCCTTACCAGGCTTGGATTCCCAGGAGCGAGAGGCAACACCCAACTTTTCCCCTATCCAAGGGTGGTTGGACTCTGGACTGCAACATTATTCTGTGTCACAGCAGCCCTGCCATTTTAACCTCCAAGTTACACTGCTTCCATTTGTGTGACATGATTGATATCAAAACAATAACACACTGTTCTGAGAGGTTTTGTTCCATTGTGGTTAAACATTTCTTAAAAGGGATTTCCACTGTGGCCAGTCAAGAACAGGAGTAGGCCTGCAGTCTGCCTTTCACCAGGCCACACATGGCCAGGAGAAGCCCCAGCCCACACTGACCCATGTCAGAGTACTTGGCAGAATTTGGGCTTTAGCAGCAAGTCACACTCTGAAACTATTTAATAAATAGCAAGTAAAAAGTGATGTTGATTCTTCTAACATTTTACAGGCAATATACATATTCCCAGATATTTTTCTACCACAGTCTGCAGTACTTCTCACAGCCAAAGCTCTTGTTTTATAAACAATGTAAAGAGACAGTTATTTTTATAAGGGATTATAACACCAAGAATGCTTATGTAATAAACTGCCCTGTCAAAATGGAGAAAAGAACCATAAAATGAGGCTCTGTTCTGATTTCCTTTCATGCAAGTGCAGCTCAGGTTGCTCACCTTTGGGCAGAAGTGCCTTTACCAAAGAACTGCTCTACTAAACCAGATATGTATTCCTCCTCTTCGCAACACGTATGAATCATGTAGCGAAACTGAGTAAATGCCTCTTGTGTTTAAAACACATCTCCAGTTTAACGTAGATATATCCAAGTTTGTACATCTGTCTGTGACAGAAAAGGCACTTGATTTACTCCTGTATGAATAAAACATGCTCCTACAGCCCACGAAGACCACTGAAGTTATTTCGTTCCACAGGCACAGCTGGCAAAATGCTGCACCTCTGGGCCCCAGCACCCTCCAGTGCTGAGCAATGACTGCCACGTTACTCCACTTGCCCACATCACCACTGACGTAGGGATTTAGCCCAGCAGGAACGACGCACTTGCTAGGAGCCAGCCAGCAACTTCTCCTGCTTTGTTAGCTCTCAGTGGTGCTGATGACATCATTAGGGAAGGCTGCTGCGTGTAATTTAAACTCTCTGGAAACATAACACAGCCCTGGGACTCCCACCCTTTCCCATATTTTGCTGCAGTTGCTCCACTGAACTTATTGTGTAACTTTTTCCAAGTTACCTCAATGCCACAGAATTATATTCCTGAACAATGTGGAAAGCTTCTTATTTTGAAGCAACCTCACCTGCCTGTGCTGGAAAACCACCTGCAAATCAAAACTGATCTAGAGCCAGAATGGTACAAAAGGGAAAACGTAGTGAAGCTTACCAAAGCCAGTTAGGGTGAGTTTTGAACGTGGCACCGTTGCCAGTATTGATAAGTATCTGATTTTGGATTTGTCAGCTTTATTGTTAGATTTCTGACTAAAACCACGTTAAGTTAAAAGTGGGCTTGATCCCACAAATGAAAAGTAAGAATCCTTAGAAAGAGAAGCTGGGGTCATTTTTTTAACAGAACTATTCTGAGGCAGACAGAAGAAAGGCTGGAACAAGAGTGTTAGGTACCAAACAACTTTTTCCATTTAGGTTATTTTTCTCAAGCAATCCCTTCTCGCTGCCTTTTCATTTCAACATCATACAGAATTATACCAATGAAATACTCCCCACCTCAGCCACTTTTGTACCTGTTTCTTGTTTAGTGACTAACTCCGTTTATAGACCGGTGTAAGAACAGAGCTAATAATCCTTTTTAGATCATCTGCCTCTAGTTTTTTCTTCCTTTAACTGCCTCTAAAAAATAAACAGCTATTAAAATAGCTTATTTTTAAATCTCTCCTAGCACAATAAGAATAATAATAGCACCTCACATTTTCCACAGTCAATAATCTGCCCCCCAGGTCAAGGGAAGCTGCCAAACTTTGACTTCGCACACTTCTGAGAAGCTGCATTTTGAACACAGGGATGATACAGCAGCTCTGTTTAAAGTGCTGCACTGCTGTGGACCTGACCAGCAGGTCACAACATGCTTTGATTTCCTGTGCAGTCAATGAACTCACCTGCTCACTGTGGTTCAGAAAAAGGAATGATGTCTGGTAAGAAAGCATCACATCTCCTGGACCAAATAAAGTGGAAATGTATGGACAGCATCAAATGGAAAAAAAAAGAAAAAAACCTGTGGATGGTATTTCCATTCTTCTACAAGAATAGGTGAAGTTCCACTTTCTCATGTGCAGAGAAGAGATGCATGAAGAGCTCTGCCACCTCAAGGCCGCATTCAATACCTTTCCTTGGGCTTAGACACATCGCACTATGGGAGAGTACTCTGAATTATAGCTTCTCACTCCAAGGCTCCTGTTTCTCAACTTGAGCTGTCATTCTTCCCTAGTCATTCACCTTCATCCAGCCAGCTGGAAATACATGAATGTCCTGGTCTGACTTAGAACAGAACTAATTCTGTTCAGTGATTTTCTTTTCAGCTCAGTCTCTTCTAATTAACTGCACTTTCTGAAGTTACTGGCAGATTTTTGCAGTCTGCTTCTACAAGTGATAGTGTTTGATGTTTATAGTTACTACCAAGGATTGCTGTGCAGACCAAGGTCACTGCTAAACCTTCTGTACCATGTTGGGGGGTGCAGAAAGTAAAAGGTCGCACTTGTGGGGAGGAGCGGCCAGAACAGGTGACCCCAAACTGACCAGCAAGAGATTCCATCCCATATATATCATATTCAGTATAAAGCTGAGAGATCACAAGGGTCAAGCCTCTTCTTCAGTGGCCGGTGTCCGAGGAGGACTCTGTCTGTTCTGCCTTCAATCCCAATCTGTGTGTCCCTTAATCTAGTTCCAGAATCCAGCTCCTAAATCTGTTTCCCATCTGCTGCCAAGTCCAGACTGGGACATCCCCAGTGCCCACTCCACAGCATCAGTGGTGACAGTGACATAATTGCCAATAGGAGTGTTGGGTTTGATACTGGTTTTGTAGGTATTTGTATATGTTTAATATATATTGGTTTAATTTTCTCTTCTACCCTGTAAATCCTCCTCCCTTATTTCCTTTCTCTTCCCCAGGAAGGGAGAGGGGTTAACAGAGAGCATCTGTTATAGGTCTAGTGGGCAGCCCTGACCCTAAACCTTGACACTTGAGCAATATTTTTGTTCTGGGCAGATACATTGGTTTGCGTTCCAAGTTCAGAATTTACAGTTTATTTCACCTGCCTACTTTCATAAAAGACATTAAAAAAGATTTTCAGTGAAAAATAAAGGTTTCTGTCAACCTCTGCACCAAGAACTAACCCAGACTGTAACAACAACCTGTAACAAATATTTACACTTTAGGTGCAACACTTCCTGACAACACAGAAGAGACAGAATGCAACAACAACAGCATGCAAGCTATCAAGGTCAGAATGCTATGCTCGAATTCCCCAAATATTAGAGGTTCCACACCATCATTACTAACATTTTGGTGACAGTTCATGAGACGAGTCTGTAAAACCTTAAAATCAGGATAAGTCTCTAAAAAAACCATAGGTAGGCTAATACACAAACAGATGTTTGCCTTACTTATTAGGCTGCTAATCACATCTATCATTACCAGTATCCTTCAGATGTATCACCTTCCAGCAGCAGTTCTCCAGGACAAGTATCTTCACAGGCTAATATCTTTCTTATATTGATCTCAAAAGTATTTAACAGAGCAGGTGGCACAAACTCAGGAATTACACCTTTACTAAGCTGAAAACTTCTACTGAAATGCTTTCAAAATAAATTGTCTTTCATATTTTATACTACAGCACTTAAAAAGACATAATGTAATACTAGTTAGGGGGGCTGTCTCTATCCAAACTTTCTAACATGAGAAGGGCTAGTGTTTAGTCTTTTCAACATGGTCGGTCTTTCCTCACTGCTCTCAGACTTTCCTTTCAAGTATTCTAACTGAAATGACTATTGGCTCCTCAGTTATATCTGAACTTTAGAATTTACTCTTTGGATCTATTTAAGGAGATGTGTACCCAAGATTCTCATGATAAAAAGTGTTGTCAGAGTTGTGCCAGAGCAGAGGTGTGTAGCTTTGGAAATCTTGGAGTCTTTTCCCCCTCATTTAAACTGACTCATTCCCTCTTGTCCACAAACCCACTGAATTACAAGCAGATTCCCAGCTGGATGATAACACAACAGACTCTCTTTTAGCCCAAGCCTTTACAGCTCACTGTTATAGCAAAAGGAATCTCCATAATCTACAGGTAGTTGCTGTTTGTCTCTCTATTCTCTCCTGCAGAATGATCAGATTCTACATTCAGCTGGGATGAAGATCAGGCTCCAGCCAGGCAGCAGTTGTTCTGAGCAGCAGAGTTAAAATGCCCAACTGCAATGCTCTTTTTGAACACATCCACACATCTTCCTGGCCCCACTGCAGGAATGTCCCGTGGCACCCACCTTTCCCCGGCATCACCAATTCTCAGGGGCTTCTCGTAACAACGAGGTCAAGATTTTTTTTCCGTATTTTTTTGGCTCCAAAAACTCCACCAAATCACAAACAGAAATACACCTCTCTTTCAAACCTCTCTGCATGAATGGAATAATGCATAATTCTCTGCATTAATGAAAGCCTCTGTAGCAGTGCACATATGGGTGCACACTGGAATCTGCTTGCTCTAACACCGAGGACTCCCCTGCGCTCCTCGGGGATGGCAGCAGCACCCTCTGCTGTCACCCAGCAGCACTCAGCTCAGCTGGAACCCAAACCCGGGGGCTGTACTATCACTGGGAGTCTCAGGGACAGCTTTTTGCATCCTCCACTGAAGATCTTGAGCCATAATACACCACAGTGACATTCTGTTGTGAACTCTGCACTTGGAGACAGCTTATTTTCAAAGACTGTGTCTAGAAAGAATCACCCAAAATGAGCTTATTGGTTTAGGTATCTGAGCACCTAAAACCAACACCAGGATGACAGGAAATCAAAGCCATGCTAATAAAGATACCGACCTCTATAAATGCATTAATAAATCACTGATATTTCAATGTGTATTTTAAAACTCCATCTTCTAAACTCTTGCGATGACATGAGACTCAGTTTTGATTTTTTTTCTCTGCTTTTTGTTCCCTCAGTTGCAAAGAGAAACTTGAAAACACTCATTTCAGAAATTAGGAATGCAAGAAAATTTCAAACGTAACATCACATGACTCTCATGTGGTTTTCTTCTTTTTTAAAGCAACCCCCAAATGCCTTTCAGCAGCTGGCCAGAAATACCAAACCACATTCAAACGAGTATTTACAAAGCTTTCTGCAACCACAAGCACTAGCCTTCAAGCCAGCTCTACTGAAGGAGACATAAATCCAGAACAAAAGAAGAGCCATTATCTCCCTGGTGAGGTTTTAAACTTTTAAGTAGCTAGATTTAGAAAAGTTCATTAGCCTGACCAGCTGTATTGATCAGTCCTAGGCCACACAAAATCATCTCAAAACAAGTTTTATGCAGCATATTCATATATAAAGTCTATATTGACCAAAGACCTCTTTTTATTTTTTCCTTAATGAATTAGGGCCATCCATCACTCCTCTTTTCTCAGGAACTATACCAACAGCATGTAATCATAAACCAAATACAGGAACAGCATACAAAACGGGTTCCTTCAAGACAAGGATTACAAACACATATATACATACCAAACATAAAAGACAGAAATGATATTAAGATCAAAAGCAAACACAGGGAAAGAGAGATTATAGTATAATTTGCAGTAGTTTGGGTGAAGGATCACAGTCCACACTAGTAAAAAGAGAGGAGAGTTTTCTGAATATAGAAATGCACATATTTTACACAGGGTCAGTAAGCTTGTGAGGGGATGGCAGCTGTACAAAACTTCAGGAATCAAAGCTGAGAGCGTTCATTTACGTTACACTCAAGAGTGTCAGAGAAATACCAATGGTTTCATTCGTTGTAAGAGAAGATATGCTTCCTATAAGAAGAGAAAAACAAGTAGCAAAATAGGCATGGATTACCAAGCCAAGATGAAACTCTTACTCTTTCCGGTGTTAGTACAAAATAAACAGTATCTATAGCTTCAGTGAGCCTTCTTGAGTGAGTAGGTTTTCACCTATTTAAAAAAAAAATAAAATAAAAATCACAGTCTAGCTCCTAATTAATACTGTTTTCAAATTACAAGAGCTACATACTAAATTCAGGCCAAGACTGGAAAATTAAAGTCTTGCTTGAGCTGATCTGAAACCAAAATTTTTCCTTTTGCAGTTAATCCTATCAATAGATAATATTTTCCAGAAAAATATCTACCAACCCGCCAGCTAAAAACTGTCCATCAGCCAAGTCAGTCTTCAAATTTTGCACTGACTGTAAACAAAAACTACATAAATGTGCAATGCTGCAAAAACTGAAAAGGACCAGTAAGTGCCACTGCCACTGAAGCCACTAACATCGTTTTACAAAGCTTCTTTTTCAAATGTCTGCTTCCTTCAAAGTCAATAGCAAAACTTCTGTCAGCTTAAGTGACTGAAGGCCAGGCCCTGAGAGAATATTCCTTTCCCAGCTGCACGTTCTTAAACTGATCTGAGTCACTGGTTAAAGACCTACAAGCCAAGGTGGAAAGCAGATGCTCCTTTTATCACTAACATTAAAGACAACTGACTAAATACACATCCACATGAACATGGAGAGTGGAGTAGCATTTGTGAAAACAAGATGTCACCTTCTTAGGTAGCAAACAGTTCCCATCCCCAACACACTCTTTGGCTCTTTCACTATTTGCCATAATTAAAGAAATTACTTTTTTTTTTTTTTGGTAGAATGCCTGAATTATTCCAGATTCCCAAAGGTGTAACCAAAAGGAGAGTTTATGCCAGAGTGTGGTGGTTTTCCAGCGCACGGGAGGGAGCAGGTGTGTGGCTCTGGGCCATTCCAGCAGGCATCAATGAGCAAAGCACAAGACCCACAGCTTTGTGACTTCAAGACACCCAAAAGCCAGAATAACTCTAGCTCACAATGCTATTTAGATCTTAGAGCTATCACAAAATAGACCTTTTAACAAACAGAAGCAAAGTCAGAGTGCCCATCCCAGAGCGTTAGAGAAAGAAGTGTGATGACAACAATGCCCATGAGTCACGATGTGTCAGTGCCCAGCATTGTATCCATTTTATAGCAGACATTAATCTCTTAGCCAAAGCCCCACTGCACAAAGACTGTGTGGTCTGCAGAAAGTTTAAAAACATATTTTGCAAGGGAAACATTTTAAAATCCTGAAGTATGTCTTCTTAGAACATCACTCAGGTGTGTAAGAATGTCATAAACTGATGAAGTTTTCCTTGTGTTAGGTAGCAAGAAACGCTCAGCTTCCCAATACTCCAAATTTAGCCTGCAATGGAATCTCTTCATTGTGTATTTACACACAACAGTCTGATCAAATGTTTTAAGGCTCTTATTTCTCAAAAAAAAGGTCACATTAAAGAAGGGATTAAATGGAGTTAACGCAGCTATTGGCAATGCAAAGAAGGATGCTCGTGTCATTTGCTATTGTACAATCTGGGGCATTTCACTCCATGCTTTGGCTTTCTTCTTGGCCAGGGATAGCCACGGTGGTTCAGCAGAGCTGCATGGTGTCATTGGCAGGTTAGAGGAGTGTCTTGCTTCCTTTTCAACAGCAGGAATCACAGATGCTTCCTGAGCAATAGGTCCAACTTTACCTGCCAACAACAAGATATCCATCACTCATTAGAAGGCTAGAGTAAAAAACTCAGTTTCTGCCAACAGTATTTCCTTCTCTCTGAAGCAATTGTTTTACAGCCCAGAATGTTTGTGACTCAAAAGTAAATCAGAGGAATTGTTAAACTGGGTATTGCTGGCACTGCCTGCTCCAGTTACAACAATGGCAAGGACTAGCTATTGCAATGGAAGAATTGATACTGTGCTGTTAGTGAATAATCTGTCCATAAAAGAATCTTCTTCTCAAGTGTTTAAGCCCTGATAAATGAAGGAGTTCTTCAAAATTCTTCAAGTATGTGGAGACTATAGCCCCAGGTATTTTTATAACTCATATTCTTGGCTAACTTGTTTATCTTTTCAAACTCTTAATTTCCATGACAGTGCACAGCAAGGAGCATTCTCACAGGCTTATTCTGCTCTGTGAGTGCAAGTCCAGAATTAGACTCCTGAGTATGCAGGAAAATGGAAACAAAATATCTGCATGGCAAGGATCACCCCAGGCTTGCTGTGGGGTTACAAGTAACTGGCCTATGTTTTTCAAGCTGAAATGTCTCAGAGATCTTTTTTCAGTCCTCACTGCTGGCATAAATATTGCTTCAGCAATATGATTAAATACTAGGTAGGGGTCAAACCCCTGCTTTATGTTCTTGGACTTGTAATCCCAGAAGGTGGGATTCTGGGGGGATTAGGTGTTCCTCTTCATGCAGTCTAACACAAGCCTGTCATCCTCATAAAGGATGGAGGAATACGGGCAGCACCGCTTGTACAGCTTTGAGTTACTATTTAGAAAAGGCCTCCTCCTTTTCTGTTGTTTGAAAATTTTCAAGATTTATGTCTGCAGACAGACAGGCTGGAATGAGGCTTCACAGAACGCAGCTCTGAACAGATGCAGCTCCCATTTCTCAAGACATGGTTCATAAGTCTTTCAAAATCATGCTCTCTCCCTCCATTTCAACTCAGGCAGTATTTCATTTCTGTGTCTAAATCAAACTGAGAAAATACAAACTTGTTCTCACACTTGATTACTCTGTGCATGGCATGTGGCAGGCATGGTGAGGCTGCTGTGCTCCAGCAGAGAGAACAGAGGCCACATGGGGACTTAAGCAATGTTAAGTACAAGAAGCTTGATCTTCCTTGCACTGAAATCAATGGAAAGTGTCCATCAGCTCTATTTACTCTCCTGAGCAAAGCCAAAGAAGTTCCCACTCAGGAGGTCTCTGGTCTTTTAAAAATCCTGTCTCACTGGTAGCTCTTGCAGGAGGCAAGCTACGCTTAGGCGTACTGGAGGAAGAACACTAGCCACTAAAACCAGGCTGCAGCTCTGCACACACAGCAGATTTTTCAGAGGCATCTAAGGTGATGTAGGAATCTGAAAACTGATTTTTTTTTTTTTTTAATTAATTTCACTTTTTGGAAGCCTTTCTTCTTCATAATGGGCAAAAGCAAAACTAAAGCCCTCCGCATGCTCTCAACAGCACAAGGCAAAACAAACCCCAAAATGGTAGTTCATGCCTGTTTGAGGGAAGACAAGCTTTGGGACAAACCTCACCATGCTTAGGGTGAAGTGGGAGAGAGAAGAGACAAGCTAAATAATTTCCCCTTGGTTATGACAGAGGCTGCCATGCAGCAGTAACAAAACAGTCACACTCAATAAAGTATCTGATTTCTTGGAATTCTCTTCCAAACTTAGCTGTCCTGGCTCTTACTGCTGTGTGCAGGATGTATGTACTGTGCAGAAAACCTCAACCATCCATCAAGGAAAGTGCTAACAGTTACCATAAGCCAAAAAGCAGAATCCAAATTAATAACTCTTCTGGATATTGTACCTACAGCCTTTCCACCACCAGCACCTTCAGCTAGACAAATTCATGGCTATGCTAATGGGAACCAAACCATAGAAGAGAAGGGTTTACCTTTGGGATCCCAAATTTCCTACTCATGTGCTGAACATTTCCTTAACAACAGGACATGGTTTTCTGAGCAGCAGAGGATGAGTGTTTTCCTCAAACATCAGTACTAGTCAGAGCTCTGTGATATTCAAAGAGTGGAAGACTAGAATGCTATCCCTGGAGGAGAGGAAACAGTCACTGGATGGTAGGGAACTAGGACAATTCTTGGGCAGAGGTAGTCCAGAAAGACAGAATTCTGCTGCAAGGACCACAAGTGGTGTAAGCTCTAGTAAATGTGTAGCAGCATACTTTGTGGAGTTCTGACTTTTGACTGAGGGCTGCTGGGCTTACAAGGTTTAGATGATTCAACACACTGAAATCCACTCTGTGCTAGCCTTTCAAAGGAAGACATTCTAATCTGAGCAAAAATCTTGGCCTGTTTGCATTTCATCTCTCACTCTGCACCTAAAACCGTAAGAAGAAGCTGTCGGGTAACAGAATCCTTTTTAAAAACTTTTATTTTAATCACACACACAGAGTTAGGCTGGCAGCTGACATCAGAGCCTCTGTGTTGGTGGACATCCTTAGCTGGTCAGCTACTTGCAGTAAGGGAGAGAGCTTATTTTGTAAGAACTGTAGATTCAAAAATGGAAACCAGCTCTATAAACAACTATTACAGGGGGCAAGCACAGAGGTACCCCCTAATATCTCTAATACAGTGATTCTGCACGCTGGTGGATTATAAGGGGAAAGAGGCCAGGTGCACGAGCTCTCTCCAGACAACATCTCTTATTGACAGTGTCAGCAACAGGAACCTGGAATGGAAAAACCACTGCTCTGACACAGTAGAGCATTTCTTATCATCTTAGGCAGTTATCTGAAATCAATAGCTTTCAGCTCACACAATGTGCTTTTACAGCTGAAGGACTGGCTTATCTAGATCTAGCTGGAGCGTGTCTCTGAGGTTTGGCACCACACTGAGTAAGCAGGGAGGGATAAGCTGCAGCCCAGCAGTAGCCTTGGAAGAGGTATGTGAGTCACGATGTCTGAGTCACGCTCTTCCTCCGCATCTTCCTTACAGAGAATCACAGCTAACAGGGCAGGAGAGGAGCCTCTGTGTTCACAAGAGGGTGGAACTGACTCTACCTAAATTATTCTTGATACGCGTTTACCTATTAAATTCATCCAGCAATAGAAACTGCATACACTCTGTAAGCAATCTGTGCTATTCCACACTTCATCACTCTTACTGTTAGAAACTATTTCCTAACGTCTAAGCTGAGCCTCCCTTGAGTGCATTTTAAAATTTCTCCTTAAACTGGACATTAGGAGAATAATTTTCACTGAAAGGGTTGTCAGGCATTGGAACAGGCTGCCCAGGGGGGTGGCTGAGTCACCATCCCTGACTGTGTTTAAAGGCCATATAGATGTGGAGCTTGGGGATATGGCTTAGTGGTGGACTTGGTAGGATGAATGGTTGGACTCCATCATCTTAAATGTCTTTTCCATCCTAGATGATTCTTAAGCTGACACAGGGCATAAAGACTAGTCTTGTCCTCT
Source organism: Todiramphus chloris collaris (assembly GCA_025345505.1). Classification (NCBI taxonomy): domain Eukaryota; kingdom Metazoa; phylum Chordata; class Aves; order Coraciiformes; family Alcedinidae; genus Todiramphus; species Todiramphus chloris. The sequence goes on along the minus strand of JANVCC010000073.1, from coordinate 6,884,774 downwards.
GCAGCAAATGAAGTTTTTTTCTCCAGACTAAACAACTCCACTCCCATCAGTATTTCCTGGCTGACTGGAGGCCTAGAAGACCTGACCTTTTTTGCTGCTCTCTTCTGGACACTCTCCAAATTCAACTGCTTTTCTTTAGTACTGTTTTTGCAAATAATAAATCACCATACTGTTTATATGCCATTCCACAAACTGGCAGGGGAGATAAAAGTTCCACACTTGCATTCTCTGCTGAGTGAGCAAGCCAATAATACATTGACTTACATGCAAACTATAGTGTGAACTGGTCTCAGATAAAGTGTGCTGATTACCAGAAAGGCAGCTATCTCCCCCCATTACTTGCCACTCACACCACTTATCGTGTAAGTGTAAACTGGAGCCACTATGTAAAGACGTAAACATAATACCTGCTGCAGTAGACACACTGGTCTTCATTTGTGTTTTCTTGTCCTGAGAGTTCAAGCTGGAAGGCATATTCTTCTTCAGTGTGTTCTCACTAGCACAGATCCCTTGCTACAAAAGGAGGAGAGAAGAAAAGAATGCAACTAAGAAACCCTCTAGCCACTGGCACTCAGAAAGCTTGTCCTGGCAACGTCTCTAAATCTGATTGTGGAAATGCAGCAAAAGCCAGGCAAGGATGGTTGGGGACATCCTGTGGATGGGAGGGAGAAGACAAGAAGGAAGACAGCTGCTACAAATACAAGGTTACTTCACATGCAGGCAAGTTATGTTTCCACTCTTACAGATGGGGAATTGAAGAACTTGCCCAAGCTGCACTAAAAACTTGTGCAAGAGTCAGTGGAAAAGCCAGCCTTTCAGTAAGTAATCTGTGAACATGGTCTGTAGGTTTTGAACACATGAGGAAACCAGTTCAACTCAAAGCAGCTACTAAGCAATAGGCAAGCTCAGAAAAGGTTTGGATTTAAGTAGTGCAAAGGAACATACAGGAGGCTCCACCTCTGAAACTACTCCCTGTGGCAGAACCGTCACACATCTGGTTGCTGACTTGCATCGCTTGTCTGTCTCAATACATTTTAGAGGCCAGTCTTGAAAATCTCTGAGTAGTGTTTACAACATGCCTCCCGTGAAGATGATACTGAACAGCCTGCAAAATTACCCAGCCAGCCTGGTGCAGGATTCACACCCATGCAACATGACATGATACTCTACCTCTTCTTGATCCACTTTGGTTAAAGCTTTGTCTTCAGCTTTATGTTCTTTGGCAAGATGGTGGTCCTGGAAACCCTTTCGTTTTAGTTTTGCCATGGACACCCAAGCTGGTTCAGAGGAATCAGTTTCCAACTGGGGAGAGGAGAGTTTTTCTACAAAGGAAGCATTTTTGAAGTAAAGAAGGGATTTAGGTCAAGTCAGTCTAAAGCTAGTCTTTCGTGTTTTAAATCCTTCAGCATCTGTAATACCCTTTGAACGCTGCGGAGATAAAATTACCTTCCCTGATGATTTTGTCTTTGGCAATTACTGTTTTTCTGTTTATTCTGGAGTTTTTGACCTGACTCTGCTTCCGTTTAAGTCAATGGCAGAACTCCCACTGAGATCATTGTGAACCAGATTTTGCCTTTGAAACAACATCCTTGCACAGCAGATTAAATGAGTATGATAACTATTATTTTTTCATGTGGGCAGTAAAATACAGGCTGCCTTTTCACTTTTTAAGTATTTTAAATGAAGTGATTATGGAAAAAAGAAAAGAAATCACACCTAATGCAACTCCCAGTTAAGGTTTGAGCTGCTGCAGTCTGGAAAATTAACTACAAAGCTGCAGCAAGCTTTAAAAATCTGCGTTAAAATTCCAACTATACGCACAAATAGGTCATACTAGAAATGGTTCAGAGGCCCTTAAACTATTACTCTGTTGTTATTCTTGCTGGAACACACCCCTCATGAAGATAAGCCAAGAATTCTCTTGACTGGCCAAATCATCAAGCCAATTAAATTTTGGTGGTGATGAACTCAAGGCTGAATTTGGTCCTGGTCAAGAGGATTTTTATCTTTTGTTTGCTGCTCAGCCAAGGTTCTTACACAACCACTGTTTTCTATAGTGTTTGGATAAAAATCCAGCATAAATACCTGGAGGTTTATGACCATTTTGCTTCTTTGACACTTCTTCTGATCTTGTCTTGGAAAGATTTTTTTCTTCTAGGAGATCTGTTTTTTTAACAAATGATTTTGTGCTGACAGGAAGGCTCAGAAGTGGCTTCCTGGTGTCCACCAATTTCTGATCCTCCTTGACTGGAGCAGAAGAAGCAGTGGGAACATCTGAGGGGATAAGCTTTGGAGACTCTGCACGACTTTCATTCTGGTATTTTAGTAAAGAAGATGTTCTTCTTAGTCTGACCCCAAATGGGTTTTCAACGTTTTGTGCTTCGTGGTTTGCCCACTCCATAGAATTCAAATGCCAATCACCGCCCTTGCAATCTCGATTAAATCTGTCTGAGATGCTTTTTTCTGATTCCAGGATGACTCCATCAAAACGTGTGTGTTCTTTTGTCATTCCTTCAAACAACTCTGGTCTTATAGGGGACGTTGGGGAACTTCTGTTATAGGTCTCTTCCTTTGAATTTGCACCCCCTGAGAGAGATCTTTGCCAAGCTGGTGCAATGGTAAATCTGACTGGCTTAGCAGAAGCAGTCTTCAGTGGACTTTTTACATTTTCATCTGAAGATCGACTGTCATCCACAGTTTTTCTGTGAGAAGCTGTATTGCTTATCTGGTACTCCTTGCTGTCATCATCAGAACAGATATTACTCTTCAAGCCAGCCAAACTTGAAGAGGCAAGACATCCAACGGAAAGCTTTTCACAAGTGTATGATGTGTTGGCCTGTTGACTGCCTTGGTTACCCTTCAAAACAGATACAGTTTCTGGTTTAAAACACACTTCCAACTTACTGGGAGGTAGCACGCAATCTGCCTCTGAAACAGGTGCAGCAGTGTCTTTTTCTGCATTGCCTTTGGATGACTGAAATTCCAGTATTTCACAAGTTTCTTTGTCATTTCTTGTTATTGAACTGTTTTCAGGCTTCAAAACAGCCACTGTCTCAATGTCAGAAGACTCTGAATTGGCTACCACAACCTGTGAAGTGCTTGGTGCAGCATCTGAGTCCGTATGGTTGGAATGATTCTCAACAGTACTCAAACAGCCTTCTAGTTTGCCAATTAACAGTGCATCCTCCTTGTCCTGGTCCTTGATCTTTGACTCCACAGAATTTCCTGGGGACCTTTGTGCAACATCTGCCAACACATCTACGCTCTCTGTTTTCACACAATTGATAAACAAGTCAGTTGCTAGTATGACTGGAAACGTGACAGCTCCTCCTTCAATTTGTTGCAATTTTGGAAGTGCAGGTACTTCAGTGTTGCTATTTTGTTGATGTAATTTCAGTTCACCAGCAGACTCATCCAACACTTTTGCACTGTAGTGTTCCTCCAGGTTCACTGGTGAAGGCTCCGGTCTCGAGAGGGGTGTAGCTGCTCTACAGCGATGGTCCACATCTGGAAGGTATGCATCCTCTTGCAGCAAAACACAAGAGTCTTCTGCCATAAGTGGGGAATCACAAGAGTCACGGGCAGCAGCAGTCAGACTTTTTACACCTGGTGTCTCCTTAGCACCGCCTTGCTTTGCACAATAATCCACCTGGGCTAATAATCCTGTATTAAACAGAGGGGAAGAGTGTGCACTTAAAGGTTACAATTCAGGCACCATCTGTATCAGTAATTCATACCAGACAGTGCAGTCATTTAGCATGAGTTCCCCATAAATAAGGCTGTTAAAACTATATTTAGAAATGGGCTGCCCAAGTGAGGAGACTAATACAGTTTTTAGTTTGAACATACCTAATCCCAGGAATAACTGGGATTGTTTGCTTAAGGTGCACCAAATCAGTTGCTGTTTAGTTCTCTTCTGTGCACACCCCTAGCTGTAAAACTGCTACCCAGATTTCCCTGACATTTCTTCATGTGTGTGCCCAGAAATGCTGTCTACAAAGATCCAGAGTATCTTCTATATTTATGCAAAACATCTCAGCATCAGGTACCTCATCCACCAAGAGGGCTGCTGAGCATCTGGATAGCTTAGATGTGTCTGTACACAGAGTAACTCTGATGTGTGACAGCATCAGGCCTTGAGTCTGCCCTGACAGCAAAGTGCCAACATTCCCACTACAGCATTACCAGCAAGGCAGTGCTAAAGAGAAAAGTCTTCACTGCTGTTTTCTGGAGAAATTTTGTTTGCTTTTACCATTTGCAATGACAATTGTTTGACCACTGGTAATTGGCTATTATTCAAAGGCTAAGGGGGGAGGTGGCAAAGGAAGATCTAGCAAACACAAGCCAGTCAAAAGTCACGTTACACAAGTAAGATACAATGCTGAGGTTAAGGTTTTTCTGAGGTAGCAGAGGTACTTCTGAATATGGTACTTTCATATCCTGTATGTTTTAATGCTGCCTGCAAAGGTCACCATTTTAGCACCCTTGTGTTGAGTGGAGTATGTGACTTTTTCCATCATAACACTTTAGCAGCCAGGATTTGCTTTATGATATAAAACCAGAAGATACCCAGTTTGAAAGGACTTACAATTCAAATGGGTCCTGTCAGTCTTATGTAGAGTTCAAGCACCCAAAATAGCAATACTTAAGTTTTCATTACCTTCCCAATCAGTTCTGTGCTGGTCACTCTCAAGTAAGTCTGTTGAATTTCCCTTCTTTTCTGGAGTTGCAGGAAGATATGCTTCATTTTCCAGCTCTTCCACCTAATGAGGTGCAATAAATTCTTACAATTAAAAAAGAATGCACAAAAGAAATGTATTTTATACACAAGCATGTTTATGAATACTTAAAACACAGACACAAACCCTTCATCCTGTCATTTACCAACACTGTGGGTAATGTACTATTCTAGTTAAGAACCTAGAAATTATTCATGTTTAAAATGACAAAGGCAGCCCATCGATCTCTCCTGAACCTGAAATATTCTGGGATTGACATATTCTGAGCTAATAAGAATGTTTTTAAGACATTACCCAAGCTACCTGGCAGCATAAAACAGACCAAGCCAGAGACATTATCATCACTTTTGGTATCTCTGGTTGACAATCCACAATTAGCTTCTCTCCTTCAGCACTGCAGTTGTACCAGCTGCAGCACAAAGAATATCCAATAAAGAAACTGTAGGGCTTATGTTTCCAAGAAAACTTCCTCATTCTGTATTACACTCATCCTGAATTCCTCCTCCCCTACCCCTCTTAGTCAGGGCAGGGCACTTCCAACTCCAGGATAGATTTTCATTCATGGTTCACTGCTGGAAAGGGGAACATGCAGCAGAGAAGCATTACTCGTGATTTCTATCACACTCCAGCTCAAAAACCTTTTCTACCTAGTGAACTTCATCTTCACAACGTGTTTCCTGGAAGCCAGGATGAGAAGCATCTCAATTTCCCACATGCAGATCCACCTGCCTTCACAAAGTCCTTCAGTCTTTCCTTTAATGTACAAAGAATTAAGTTAAGCTAATCCGAAATTGTTTGTGGAGGCCAACTTAAAACTGAAAACTAGCTTTTCAAACAACAAGAGTGTTTTTACAAATGGAGTGTAACCTGCAACATTTTTGGCTAAATAATGAAAAAACAAAGTTGCACTTTGCTTCAGCTCATGATAGTGATGTTTCCTGGGTCTTTTTTGGTTGTTTGGTTGGTTGAAAATAGGTGTTTTCCCTTCTTCCATCGGAAGAAAACAAAAAGTAAAGGAATGTGAATAGGGAAGGAAAAAAAAAAATTAAATTACTTAAAATAACAATTAAAAACTCACATCCATTTCCTCCTGTTCAGTGATTGTTTTCCAGAAAACACTTACCTGGGGGGTTTGCTGACTCTTGCTGGTGAAGCCTTTCTGTTTCCGGGGGTTTATGGCAATCCTGTGCCTGGCTGCTGAGGTGTCCAGGCAGCCGAGGGGACTGGCAGGGATGGTGAAGTCAATGGGAAGGAAGCTGCTGCCCCGTGAGCTGGGGGCCCCCACAGTGGCAGAGGATGAAGGACTGATGGGCCTGGAGGAAGCTCCAGATGGTATCTGTAAACCACAAATGCATCACTGTAGATTTTGCTTGGCTGGCCCACATCTCTGAAACAGTTCCTTTGCTGGCTCATTCCATCTCAGAAGCATGAAATGGCTGCATCTTTGGACATAAATCCTCACTTTAAAATGCATGTCTAATGTTGTGTCTGCACAGGGATTACTCAGTTCTGCATGCTCAGCTTTAAGCTATGCAGAAGTGAGAATACTTGTGTCTCCCTCTCCCACAGTGAGAGCCTCGGCTTGTCCCCTTCCCAGTTCTTCCACAAAAAGCCATTTGCAATATATACATGCACCAGCAGGAGACACTGGTGCAGTTTTTATAGCTGTCTTTTCATTCCAGTGGTATGAAACATTTCACAAATATGTTATTAAAAATCTGCAGAAGTAGCATGGATGCTTTCTCCTCATTCTCTCTATTTCTAGGAAAGTTACCATAGCCACTTTGCTCTTTTAATATCCACTCTCCCAGAGAAATCAACTGCTTCTCTCCAGCAAGAACCATCATTCTAGACAGTGGTGTGGATCTCACCCTGGCAGCAATGCTGCTCTGGGGAACTAAACAGCAGCACCCTAGTAACAGTAACCTTAGATTATGCTATCAAAATCAAGGGTTTCCAGAGGTTTCTGCAGAGAAACCCCTAAACATGCAGTTTGACTGGTTCTGATATTGTCCTGAAATGTAGACTGGACTTTCTGGAATGTTTGCAACATTTTGCAGACATGCCAAACACAGTGCAACATACCTGCTGGTTTGGCTTTGGCCAGAAATCTAGATGAAAAACAGTCATTTAACTGTGCCTGGCATTCAGATTTTAGCTTTCTTTAAGCTTAGGATATAACATGGCATTTAAAATACGTATGCTGATGAAGTTTTAAAGATAATGAAAATGCTTTCACATCTGATCTACAAAAATCATCTAGGTACATTGCTTTGTGTTTAAAGTAGCTAAAATTAATTTCTTTCTTTTCCACTGGATTTTTTTTAGTTCCTAGATCTGAAATAAACCACAACAGAATGTATTATGACAGATACAGACTCTCCTCATGAAAAATTTACACATTGTGAAAGTGAGAACGAAGAACACAGCTAGTAAATAAGATACCTATTGTTATAATTCTACCAGATTAATGATAAACCTGTAAGGATCACCAGCATTTACAAAAACAATAATATTCTTACTCATTTCTGTATACAAGTTCTTCTGTCTTTCAATTACAGAATTACCAGTTGTGCTTATTTAATATAAAAAAAAAAAACCCAGCCCTGAGGGTATCTGAGCTACTGCTGTGCGTAAATGGCATATTCCCTACCCCTCTTGGGATTCAGGATATTTTTTCCTCTGAGAACTGTCAGTTGGTATCTTCTCTCCAGGATAGTGGGTCAGACACAAGATTTCCACATTACTGTTTAAGTGCAAGATAACTTTAGTGCTTGTCAGTTATTGGGCAGATGCAGGAGCCTGCACAAGGAGAATGCTGCAGCCAGAAGGCCCATTTCCTAAAGAGTACTGGTGCCAAAACACTGTTCTCAGCCCCAGAAGCTGACACCCAGTTTTGTTTTTAATCAGTCCAGGTCAAAGATGCCAACAAGGAAGTCAGAATTCCATAAAGGCTATCTGGCAAGGCAAGGTAATGCTGGTTAACATCTCTGTGAACTCACTTGCTGCTTGCTTTGAGCCACAGCCTCACATTTAGCTTTAAATTAGTCAGAAAATGGGTATTTATAAATGTGGAAGGCACTGAGAAGTCACATGGGTGACACATCAGGGTTTCACACATAGGTGACAGCAGCAAGAAGCTCAGCTGTTGGAAAACCCAGTGAAGCAGCAAAAGGCAAAGAAATGAAGTAACTATCTGCAACAAGATAAATACTATAGTAAAACATAAACTACTACACTGTGTGTAACTTCAAATTGCTTAGGATCAAATCCTCTTTTTCCTCTACTGAGTATACAATATTGTTAAATGGAATAGCTGCTGTAAATTTCTTTGTGCTTTCCACAATTTTCCTCATCTTTGGGACAAGGTTATTTAGTTTAACAACTTGTGTTCTGCTAGTTCAAATCCTGGTATTACATAAATAGTCTCAAAAGCTACTGAAAAAAAGAGGATTATTTAGGAAAAGGTTTGTTATTTTAGATAAACATATTGGCAAGATTTCTGCTAAGTCAAACTGCTGATTTTAAAAAGTATTTGAGTAAAGGAACATATACAGTGCAGCAGAGAAGCTGGCCAGAGTCCTAGTGAGTTGTCGGGGAGAAAAAGGAAGAGCCTTTAAGTGGGGAATTCAGAGCAATAGAGAGGAAAAAAATAAATTTCTCTTGTTCCTGTCTTTCTTTCTCACAGGAAATGAGGTTTTAAGACTGAAAGACCTCAAAGACTTCACAACTGGATAGAAAAGGGCTTTTTGCATTGTAAGGAAAAAAACCATGCAGGCTTAGAAAATGGAGCATTTTAGTCAAAATATCAAGTGAGAGATGAGTTAATAACATGCACACTGAAGTAAAGATAAAATACATACAAGAAGTTATTAAAATAATGACAATCCAAGTTACCTAGATCACCTGGGCCTCTAAAGTTGTGTGACCAGTAGTCTGCTATGAGGGGGAGACAGACATTGCTTCCATCCCTTCTATCTTTCTAGCCCTAAAGCAAAAGATCTGGGAATGACTTAGCCAGAGAGTGTCTGACCTCAACATGGACAGGAGAGTTGAGCTGGTCTTGCTCTAAAGTTGCTCTCCCCCTTCTCAAAGGCTGGCCAAATACAGAATGAAAGGGAAAGCTTCCTTAGCAGTGGGGTTGGAACTGTTTGACCCTGAAGATCACAGAATCACTGAGGCTGGAAAAGACCTCTGAGATCATCAAGTCCAACCTGTGACCCAACACCACCACACTGGCCAGACCACGGCACTCAGTGCCACATCCAGCCTTTCTTTAAACACATCCAGGGACAGTGACTCCACCACCTCCCTGGGCAGTCCACTCCAATGTTTGAAGATGCTGCCCTGGTTCCTTAAGGCCCACTTCATCAGGAAGTTATCTTCTAGGTACCTTGCTATGTCCCCTTTACTAGTGGGCTATTCTCAGCTTCCCAAAGGGTTAAATTGTGTTCTCTCTGGTGAGCTTCTCAAACGGGGATTCTGTATGAAGAGCTGCAAAGCTTGGGCCAAAACAGCCTGTAGCTATTCTGGACCCATGAATATTCCCCTTCTCAGCTAAACGGCAGAGTACTTGGATTCTACAATTGCATGGCTATCCCATGATTCAAATCAGCTCTGTTGGAGCAGTGGCTGCCTTTGTCACTGGCATTTGAAGGCCCCATTGGCCTAACTGTGGTCTGACTGGTCTTTCAGACATTGTATTAACACTGGAGAAAGGGCAAAACTTGAAGGCCTGTCTTGAAAGCATGAGATAGCCAGTAGTTCAACTCAGCATCAAGCAGCAGGGACACTCCAGGTGAAGGTCCTCATGGCTCCTCTCCAAAAATTCAACCTCTCTAAATTTTTCCAAGCTGATCAAGGAATAGACTGTGTTGGTCTGCAAGCAGAATCTGCTGCTTCAGATGGCCACTTATTATCCTAAGAAAACTGAAAATTAACACAGACCTTTTCCTGTGAAATACCTGGCATCAGAAAGGGTTGATGCTGCATTTATTTCCCATGATAAGAGGGGTGCAGGGTATTGCTCACAAGCCACTGCTGATGGGCAGGTGCTCTTAAGCTAATACTGCTGTTGGGTATTGGGGCACTGGGACGTGGAAATGGAAATGAAGTTCTTTGCCTTGTCCAATTTTCTCTGGTGTAACTTTGGAGATTAATACTGTACCACAGAGCTGACTATGCTGTTCACACAAACCACTTAGCAGTAGGTTTCTGCCTGCCTCTATTTGGTTCATATTCAAAACTCTGTGAGAAGTACATTTTCAGCATAATTTGCATTGCTCTGGACCAATTAATTGTTTGCTAGGATACACTACGCCCAGAATAGATGAAAAAAAACCCCAACAATTATTGTACTGGTTCCACCACACATGCTGTCTCAGGAAAGTTTATTAGCAGGAAAAGTAGCTATTTACCTGTTCATCTTCATTGTCTGTCCCACCTAAACTCAAAGAGCTATGACGCTGAACAGGGTTGGAGGACTGTGGGATAAAATAAGGAAGAGGGTAAGTCAAGGGAAGTATTACACTGAAGTATCTGGCACTGGATATCCAGTTATGATTATGAGAAAACACAAGAGGAAAGATGAAGGAAGAGGTTTCATTTGTTCATTGGGGATCAAACTTAAGGTAGGGGAGCTTTATCCCCCTATGAAATAGGTCACGAAGGTTGACAACATGAGGTCATATTTTATGAAGTTACTTTGGCTTGTTGTTTCAAGATCCTCAAGTTTACAAACTCTCACATGTTCACTCAAGTCCAAAATCATGCACCTGCTGTGAGAAGGCAATTCCTAAGAAAGAAGATAGCCCAAACTTCCTCCGAGTCCCATTAGGACCTGTTCTCCTCAGACTCAGAGGACTGTCACTTTCCTGACAATTCAACTCGTATCACCCTTATTTTGAGTTATTTCATTCCAAACCCAGTAACTGTTTAAGATTCTCTTGCAGTCCCTATTACTTTTGTTTCCCTCACTAGCTTTAAAACACAGAAAAATGCTTCTCCTTTCACAGGTGCATGAAACTGTCAATCGTCCCACCTCTTCGAAGCTGGAAGACATGGGAAGCTGATGGGAGTACCTCACTTTGGTCTCGCACTGGAAGTGGAACAGTCACAGTTAACAGTAACTCAACACTCACCCATGAATAACTGACTTTCTATGCTTTCTGCCATACAGACCTGCCAGGAAAGAGTGCCTTGCTGAAGGGCACTGAGAGTTGGCAGCTCAACTGAACTTCTATCCTCTTGCCCTAATGATATAGGTCACAACTGTCCTAGCACTGGTCTACAGAAAAGCACAGAAAATCGTACTCTGAAGGGGTATTTCTAAGGCCTCTTTCTAGGTATCCCTCACCATGACAAGTCCACAATCCACCTAGGTAATTTGTTCTAGTTCCAACTGATCTGTTCCATCAGATTTTACCACAAGCAAGCAAAAACCTCTTTCCCTTTTCCAAGCAGATTTTATCTTTTCTGTAGAGGTGGTCACTACAGTGACAGAACAATTATACCTTGCTTGGTGAATCTGTCAAAACTTCAAGAAGGGTTGAAATTTCAGGAGGGCTTCTAGGTAAACCATCATCTTCAGAAACAGCACCTGCATCTTCCAGTTTCTTTCCAGTTATAACAAGAGGAGGCGATCCGAGTCTGATGTTCTGCTGCAACTGAAGCTGTTGTTGAAAAGAAATGTAGAATACAGACTTTCAGTGGCATTATTTATAGGGGACGCTTTGGACACTTTTATCCCAGTTGCTCCCATTAGGCACACAGAATCTCTTAGTTAACAGAAATACCTGAAGAAACAAACTGTTTATGGAAAAAAATGGTTAATAAAATTGTATTCAGTTACATTCATCAAGGACCCATCATTGGAACTGCCTTTGGTACAAAATTAAAATCAGAATCAGTTTTATTCAGATTTATTTTATTTCACCAAAGACAGAAATTTCACCATTCCAGAAAATTTACAGCAGTTTAACTCAGCTTAAATTTAAAACTTAAAAAAATCTTGGTTTAATCATTCTTTAAATCATTACATGTATCAGGATGTCCCAAACAGTCACACAAAGTGTTGTCAGTCAGCAGCTCCCAACCTCAGGTTTCTCTGGTCAGCATTCCTTCACAAAGCCCTTCCAATATTGAGAGCTTGTCACCACCCTGTCCCGTGCAAATAGCTGAGTCTCACTTTTTAGACAAAGACAATTTAATTCAATTTCTAGTCCACCCTAATGAACTGCTTGTTAATATTCCCCAGCATCACATCCTGGTCCTGTCTACAGCAAGAATGACAAAGGCAGCCAGGAACAACTTTGTTTGTAAAGGAGTTTGGGGATTCTTTTCCAAGACTGCACAAAAGAATGCTCTGGCAGGCCCTGACCCTAGAAAAATAAAACAAAGTCTGCAACCTCACAAGCAGCCAGATGTTCCCTCAAACTAGAAAAGTTCAGATCTCAGGAAACACCATTACAAAAATGCTTGGCTTCAGTCTGTCGGCTGTGTCAAAGCTGGAACAGAAACAAGTCTGAGCAGAAACTTTGTCATTCAACTAAAAACGTCTCAACCGAATATTCCCAAGATAAATATGCAGACCTGTTTTTTCTATTTTTTTGGCTTATTAAACCAGATTGGGAAATTCTAGGCCTAATTCTGTGCTCCTCTGCAAGCTGTGCATTCATTTCGCTCTCTGTAAAATAGATCAAAATAGCTGCCATTCATATTCAGCAAGATGCACTTGGAATGTAATTCCTATAGATCTAACAGCCACACAAGGCAGCATAATCATAGAAGCATAGAATGGGAGGGGTTGGAAGGGACCTCTGGAGATCATTTAGTCCAACCCTCCCTCCTCCCACCCCCCCAGGCAGATTTGCCTGGGGCAGGCCACACAAGAACACATCCAGGTGGGTTTTGAAAGTCCCCAGAGCAGGAGACCCCACAACCTCCCTGGGCAGCCTGGTCCTGTCACCCTCACAGGAAAGAAGATTTTCCTCATGTTGAGGTGGAACTTCCTGTGTTCCAGTTTGTGACCATTACCTCTTGTCCTATCAGAGGGCTCCACTGAAAAGAGCCTGGCCCCTTCTACCTGACACCCCCCCTGCAGATATTTGTAAATATTAATAAGATTCCCCTCTCAGTCTTCTCTTCTCCAGGCCAAACAGCCCGAGGGCTCTCAGCCTTCCCTCATAAGAGAGATGTTCCAGTCCCTTCATCATCCCCATAGCTTCCATTGGACTGTCTCTAATATTTCCCTGTCCCTCCTGACCTGGGGAACCCAGAACTGAACACAGTTCTCCAGATGTGGTCTCACTATGGCAGCGTAGACAGAGTAGTCACTCTAATCCAGTAGTCCCACAGTTCAAACAGCTTTCTTGCCCTCTTACCCACAACAATCAAAGAAGTATCACAAATACAATCTCCAAAAGCAGGGCTGATGACAACCTGCACAAAGACTGCAGTACACGGGCAAAACAAGACATACAACATATTTGTGCACTTCATAGGAAGGAAAATGCACAAAGTCAGTTTTGCCTTTGTCTCTTTTCACAACTTCCTGTCTTTGATTTATTAAATTTATTACCTGCAGACAGCAAAGTGTTGTGGGGGAAACTCTGAATTTGCAGTCTGTCTTCTACTGGTAGAAGTTAATTTACATTGCTAAGAAAATAACAGCTTTTATTAGTGCTTGGCTTCTATTCTGACAAGAGTCAAGCTCACAGAAAAAGGCTGTCTATTATGGCTATAAAAATAATGCTGGCAGTATTACATTACCATCCAGGATGATGGATGGATGGATGAAGAGAGGGCACAGTGGACTGGAGATAGCATCAAAAGAGCTTTTTTTCTCCAGCAAAGCTCTGTGATATACAAACATGGTTTCTCCCACTACTGCTGTTGTTATACAAAAAATACCCTGAATTGAAGCTTGGCCTATTTTGCAGTCTTACGAAGGAACAAGTCCCTCTGTGCATCTTCTGTTAGTTAACATGTGACGCAGTTGTGTTTTGCAACGTGAAGTTCACACTGAGCAACGGAAGAATTTTAATTTAGCTGCCTTATCAACAGTTTGTTTTCAGTCCCTGGAAAAACCTTAAACTTTTATCTCAGTGCTCTGAGCTGGGGAGTTATTTAAATGCAATTAATATAACCAACAGTTGATAAGGGAGCTGTCAAGAAGGGTTCAGTATGTGCCTTGGAAGAGGGAAATGATCTAGCAGAATAAAGTATCCTTTGCTGGCAGAGATCGGAAGAATAATAATATAAATAAAGCTGTCACTAAGAATGCCATGACATATCCATCATCCCACACACTCAGAGCTGCTGTGCTAGCATATACAGTATGAAAACATCATAGCCAGAATTGCCAAAAAGAATAACATATCAATAATACTTAAAGAAATACAGTGTAAGGGGCACGCTACAGTATAAATAAAGGCCTTAACCCAAAAAGCAGTAGCTATGAAGAATGGAAATCCCATTGGAAGAGGACATCCTCGTTAAGGAAAGTTTCCAAGAGTCCATGAACTGCATTCATTTCACTTGTGCACTGTGAGACATGGACAAGGCTGAAAGCACCATGACTGCTCAGAGATGCACCTTCCAAGAGGCAGAATAGATCCAGAAGTAGCAAATCTGTCTTTGGACACTTTAGCCAACAAAATCTTAAGGCACACAACAGAGGAATCAAGCAACAGAGTTTCCTAGGAGACAGCTAGTACAAAGCAGCACCATGAATGTGGAAACCGTGTTCTCACCTGCAAAGTTTTCACTCTTCCAGGTATGTTTTCCTGAGACAACATGTCACCTGTCACGTTTCCTGGTGCAGACTCAAAACTGAAGACGCTGTCATGGGACAAGGCTTTGTTTCCCATGCTTCCTTTGGGCCTGGGAAGGAAGGAAGGAAGGAAGGAAGGAAGGAAGGAAGGAAGGAAGGA
>JANVCC010000073.1:6829839-6870093 GCA_025345505.1 Todiramphus chloris collaris | reverse complement strand
GGAAGGAAGGAAGGAAGGAAGGAAGGAAGGAAGGAAGGAAGGAAGGAAGGAAGGAAGGAAGGTCGGTCAGTGCACTGGGTACAGCCCCCCAACACTTCCCTGCATTACTTCACCAGCACAGAAGGATCATAAGGAGGGCAGGGTGTGATGCATCTTGCTTAACTTCAGATTTCTGCATGTTAGCTGTATACAGTAGTCACTGCTACCCCCTTTTATACTCAAAAGGTAGGAAGAAACAGTTTTTAGCATGCTGATCGAATGCAGGTGTCTCTTTTCAGATGTACTCAGAATCTGCATTGAACACCTAGGCCAGTCTCTGTGGACTAGAGAGTCCAGAGTCATTCAGTCAGATGCAGGGATTTAGTTGGATACATGCCACCCTGAGATGTCTATAGCACAGTGTGGCAACAGGAGTCCCCTGTCCTCCTCTGACAGGAATGTGCCTAGCACAACACATTCAGGATACAACCTTTGCAACCTAGTGTGTGTCATACCAAAGACTGACAATTATTTTTTCCCTTCTTGCAAATGCTATCAGAACATGTAATTCCACTGCACTAACAAACCTGGTTCAAATTCTCTCAGCAATGAAACCAGTTCTGTTCACTTCCGTTCATGAACATCACCGGATCCTAAGCATATGTGTCCATAGCCACAGTTACAGAGCTCTCCATGGCCAAGCTGAAGCACCCAGGTAAGATCTTCCTGCTCTGCTTCTGTGCTCCCTGGGTGTTCAGCCCAGTGAAGCACTGGTGAGTTCCCCCAACAGCCGTCACCCGAGTTGTAACCCATTGACGTCGGTTGGAGTTGGGCTGTAAGTTGTGCAGGCTCCAAATCTTTTAACCACCAAGTTCTACCAGCATAGGCAGACACTGTACATTACTCTGTCCAAAAGATCACAAGGATGGCCTCTACCAGGAGTTCACTCTAGCCTTTAACAGGAAAACAACAGAGAATACTCCTGCTGTTGGCTGTCAGCCTCATAAACCACAAGTTACAAGGATTCCTTGGCTCAGCTGCTGTGCAAGCAATGCTCACTCCCTCTGAAAGTTGTACTCTTGAGTAACGGGATGATTAGGCACAGAACTCTGACAAGGAAAATGCAGTAAGTCTAACACTCTTCTGCAAGGAAATCAATAGAAGAGGTCTCTGCTATTTGCCTAACCCCAGATTCTCTCTTTACTTAGAAGAAAGCCCTGAAACACTGGGAACTTTCATAAAGTAAACACACCATGTAAAAAAACCCAGACAAATTATTCTTTTCCCTCCTGCATCTCCTTTCTTCACATCTCCAAAGACAACATCTCCTTTGTCTGCTTGTCTAAGCCTCCTGTTGCCCAAAGGTGTAGTCAATCAGTATATACAGTAACACTGAGCTTCACACTAGGGCAAAATAATTTTGCTCTGTGTTTATGTTGTGTCACAGACAATCTGAGCTCTTGCTCTCACAGCACAGGTTAGATTTTGTGCTTCTTCCCATTATATGTAATATCTGATGTCTGTGTTAGTTTATAGGACAGCAGTTCCACACACAAGTATGTCACTTGACTTATTTCATCAGTAAAGTGAAGGAAGCCATCCCATTTTTTTGTGTGTTTCATTTTCGAATCCTTTTCAGCATGAAAGACACTCTAAATGGGCAAGACATCATTTTCCTGCATTCAGAAAGACACTGCCATGCAGCTTTTATTTGCTGCAATGGATATTCATTATTACTTGGCATATTTTGTTCACTGCAAAGAATCCTTGTGCATAATTAACCTTCTTAATTGGGGATTTCCTCCCTTCCTTTACTTGGGATTCTTTAGGAATAAGAGCTGAGGGTTCCTTGTTCTTGAGGCTGCCAGTTCAAAATCTCTTTCATTCTCTCTCTGTGTATATAACTCATGTGGTTGCAAGAGAATTACTGTATTTTCTTCTGGCAGTCACTAAAAGAGTGTTGGACTAAGTACAGAATTAACTTCAGCTTTAGTACAGATGAGTCTCTTAGGTGTGAATCTACATTCATGGGTAACTCCAGGCAGTGTATTTATATTTGTGCTGAAGCTGAAGATGCACCGTTAGCTAAACACCCTGACGTTTTAGCTGCTGTGTCTCCACACTGATTTCCCTACACAAATGCTGAATTCATTCACTGTGTATCAACACTTGAGCTGCCACGACTGAGGGACTCTACAGCCAGTAATAAAGCTGCTCCTAAACTCACCATGCTCTCTGTGCTATCTTCCTAGTGCTGCAACCCCACCCATTTTATTAGTGCTTTAGGTAGGGAGAAGAAAGGTGACACAATTCCTTCAGGCAGCCACTCTCTCAAAACCAACTGCAGCCTGCCAAAGGAGTGAGCGTTCATTATAAAGACCAGAAGAATTTTACATATTGTCCCAGCAGTTTTTCCTGTTCAAAGCTTTTTAACTGGAATACGACTATTTGAGACCTGATTTTCCTCCATGTAAGGTCTTTTATCCTCTTGATGATACAGAAAAGAAGTTGTCCATGGCATATGCTTTAACTTTTCTGTCAAAGGTTTTCTATTTCCATTCAAACCTCATGCCTCTCAGAAGATAAAGAGGCAGTGGCACATAATGCTTCTTTCCCTTTCATAGATGCTCAATCCCACTGATTTCCTACAGCACCCTTATGTCTGGGCAGGTCCCTTTGGCTGTTGCAAGAAGCATTTGGCACAACTGGGGGTTTGGTCCCTGACTGGTGTTCAGAAAAGTTAAATTTTAAAAAGATTACAAAGTTTTAAAAAAGAAAAAAAAAACCCAAAAACAAGAAGTAAAAAGAAAGCCAGTGCTTCTGCCTCAAGAACAAACAAATAGCAGCATTGTTCTAGGATTGGGTTTGATATTCTGCATGCCAGAAATTGCAAAGCTCAGGGTCCTGCTATAAACCCTTCACAAGCTGTATTTCCACTGGCTTCCAGGATCAAGTTTTCCAAAGGATTATGTAGGTCAGTCTCTCTAGGTTCTTATGCCATGCAGGGTCTGGACACGATAGGGTTTTCAAGTAGCACGAACATATCCTCTAATGTTTTTTTGGCTAGTCCATTTAATCTTATCTCTAAGGGAAAAAACAGAAGGGTTTTACTCACTTCCTCATCTCTGATCTTGCAAACCAGTTCATAATGACTGGAGGATAACGCTGAGGTAAACAGCAATTGGACTTGAAGTACTTGGTTAAGGGCAAGAGAAAGAGTTTGCACCCACACTGCCTCTGGAGCAGACAGCTGATTTAAAGCCAGATCCCTCCTACAAGCTGACGGGCCAAGCTCAGTTGTTCCTAAGCTTTTTGGACTGGGTTAGTTGAGTCACTCTAATTGCCCTTACCTCAGGGGACTGTCTGCTGGTCACTGACTCTGTTGCATTATGCTAACAAACAATAGAAAGGGATTGGTGTTTCACTCCCAGATTGTTTCCATAAACACAACAGAAAGTGGGGAAAGGTGGGGCAAGGAGGAATAAGAAACCATGAGAAAGTACTATCTATAAGATGTTCCACCAAAAGAAATGCAGCATCCAGCTGCACTGTCTTATTTGATGATATAAAGCATTTGGCAGCAATGCTGATTGCAGCATATCCCACTTTAGTCACCTATTCATGTCCTCTGCCTGTGTCACACCCGTCCAGTGTCCCCTCCAAAAGAACACTGGAAGCCACAGGATGTGGCTGGTGTTTTGTCACGCTTTCTTTGGGGTCAAAAATTAGAAAACAGACAAATTATAGGTTGCTAGATACCAATCCAGGACATCTCTGGTGAGAGACCTAACCATGTTCAGAGGGTTGTCCCACCCCAGGTTCAGTCAGAGATGTGAAATGCCAGTATTGTGTAGCTTGATGGTCTAAGATGATCAGTGAAGCAGTGTTAGAAGTGCAAGATCATAGCTTGTATTACACTAATTGAAAAGAGGCCAAGTTTTTGAACTGAAGTAATTCAGGGATCTGAGAATTGCTCTGAACACACCTTAAGGACTTGCAAACATCAATCACATGGTGCAGCCCTTCAAAGGTAACCGACACAAAACTAGAGGCCTTCAATTTTTATCTACACTTAAATGGCTAAAAAAAAAAAGCCAAGCTAAAGCAGAAATCTCATACTGACAGCCCACCAAAAATACTTCTTTCCCTTTAGCCCAGCCATGACAGAAGGCACAACTGATGCTAAGAAAGAGCAACTCAACTTCATACATATCCTCTGTACTAGCACTACTCCATCATCATCTTCTTGTGCAGTTGCTGTTGATCAGATCTTCCAGGACAGATTTCAAACACTAAAATCAACTGAAACAATCTGGGCTATCTGCAGTTTTAGACTAAGAGATTGGATCACCCCTGCCCCTGGTTGCCCACCCCCTCCTTTCCAAGATGGCTTTTGAAGACCTAGCAAAGAAAGAGGAAATTCCTGGAATTCCTTCATCAGCATTAAGGCTTATTTTGCACAGCCTTGGACAGAGGTTACTCCTAAGGGGCCAACTTCTGCTGGCATCCTACTGATGCGAGAGGTCCGCTTTTATTTATTTATTTTCCTTCCCCGCAGCTCACCCAGCCTCCTTTGGTGAATGAAGCACGGAAGTGTCGAGCACAGAGATGCTGACATCGCTGCTGGACTGGCTAGGTTTTAAATTACTCTCCCCCCTGGGAGGTGGAGGCTCTTTCCTTTTCTTCTTGGCAAAGAAGTTCTTGAAAGTCTGAAATTTGGATTTTTTCTTTCCTGCAAGATGAGAAAAAAAAAAAGAAAATTTATGGAACTTGGAGGTGTTGCTTAGCTTGGAGAATGTTATCTCTTAAATTCTGGAGGAAGCCTCAAAGCTAGAGCAGCCCATTCAGTTTTAGCCAGCTCCTTTGTAAATAATTCAGTGCTGGAGTCCGGTGAAAGGTGAAGCTGCAGTTCTTGCCTTTGCTGTCTATAAAGCAACGCTGGCATTAAGCTGACAATAGTGGTGCCTACTTGGGTTCCAGTTTATGAAAAATGCACCTTATGTAGAGAACGTATCTACCTACATCTAAACAGTGACCATGCCAATCATACTTGATATATTTCCAATTTAAAAAATCATGTCAGTGTCTAACTTTCATTGTTCTTTACCTGGTGTGGTTTAGTTTTGCTTTCTCTTTACTCAGTGCTGTAAGGAGACAACACCTGAAGGATATTCAACATTTGTCAAAAAGATTGAAACTGGCAAAAGGCAAAAGAATTTATAAACTCTAAAACCAAAATATGTTTCCACATTAAACCCAAAATAAAAACCAGCAGCTCCTCCAAGGACAATGGAGCAAACTTAAATTAAGATACTGCCCTGCAGGACATGAAATCCCCAAACGCAGCAGCCCTAAGAACATCATTAGAAAACTGATTTTGAATTTTCCATTGTCCACACGAAAATACAAAAAGAATAAAACACACCATACAAATCATTATTGACCTCTTTCACTTTTAATAACCTAAGATACTTTAGTATTTATATTTTCTTTCAGCACACAAGTGCTGCATTTTGTCACTGACCCTTTTGAGGGGTCAGTTTGGAGTGGTTTGGGCCAAACAATTGTACTAAGACCCTTGTGATTGACTTAAATACATATGCAGAGCAGTAACATCACTGCATATCTGAGCCAACTTCATTGTTCAATTAATACTTTACAGCAGTTGGCGTAATAAATGCCCACAGCTGGAGGATTCCTTCACAAGCAAGGCATTATTTCAACACAATTATTGTCTTCTCCCAGCAATGATTTAGTCGGCGATGCTCTGTCTCAACGTGTGCCCTGTACGTGTAGGGATCTCTGCCAACAGGCCTTATCTGGGTGAAACTGTGCCACCACACAGCTGCACCAGACAGTAGCCACTTTGAGAAATAAACAATGATACTGGGATCTACTCACCCTGTCTCCTCCCTGCTCTGAAGACCAGTGCCAGCACCACGCATCAGGACATACAAGGATGCTATGACACTGGCCAGCAGGGACTGAGGAGATGGTTACCACTCTGCAGAGCAGCAGCAGCAGCCAGGGAAAACCTGCACATTGCTTTTCAAGGGACTTGGGTTGCCACTGAAACCAAACTATCTTTCAAACCATACAGAGCAAAACTGTCTATGGGAGTCCCACTCAGTGAATAATAATGGGATGTGGCTCTCCCATGGAGAGTTTATCAGTGGAAGATCTTTTTGTCTTCTACTGCTGCTTATCAGGCAGTAAGTGGAGGAGATAGTCAGAGAAAACATACAGGTTATACTGCCTGCCCCAGACTATGGAGCTGACCCCGAGGCTTTTGAATTTGTTAAGACTCTCACGGGACAAAATGAGTTTCATGCTGCACCCGTAGCAAGAACTGGTAAGAGAAGACAGGTCACACAGGGACCACAAGACCACGGTGACTTTCAAATAAAATAAGTGTGTTGAGTATCCTTTAGAGAGTCTTTAGAAATGCCTCCCTACCATTTCTGCCATTTATATCAACAATTAGACAACGTACATGGTGTTCTCCCAGGAAACTTCTCGAAGCTGAGTTGGTCTATTTTAGATGAGCAAAATAAAAGAGCAATAAGTTTTATGAAATCAGTGTCCCAAAATTATCAGTTCAGCAATGTCTGCCAACACAGTCCAATGACTCAAAGAACAAAATGGCAGACTTTGCTACGTGCAGAGAGCTCTGCAACTTAAAGGCAGTCTGAATAAAAGAGAAGGACATTGTCACGTGTACTGCTCAGCTGACAGTGGTACAGACAGAAAGCCAGTTTGATTCTAGTGCAAGTATTACTGAGGAGCTTAAATAGATACTGGTATTTCCAGAGAACCAGGGGAATGTTTAAAAAATCCCAAAAAAAGCCACAACATAATAACAACAAAAAAAGAAGTGATCTTAAGGACATTTAAGAGAAACAGACATAAAGTCCTACCACAAAGGACAACATTGCCAAGGTAATACTCCAACTACTTGTTTAGACCAGAAGTGGTGCTAACTTTAGAATGGAGCCCGTGGAAAGGATTTGCAAATGCTGCCAGTGAGTAAACCTCAGCTGGCACGGGACTACACTCGAGTATGGCTATGCAACAGAGAGCCCTCTGATGCAGACACATCAGTTACTTCAGTGCCTTCTCCAGCCTCTGATTTATTACTGATGTGCAGGGCTCCAGCAACAATTCCTCTTGAGCTGTGCCCTGCTCAGCTTCATGCCTTCAGCTGTTCCAGATGAATGAGAAAACATTCAGTTTCCCTGCAGTTCCAGAAGACAGGCACTTGCATATTATTATGCAAAAAAAAAGATGAAATCACTGCTAGACACTTAGTGCTGCAGGCAGCTGAACGCCGAGGCACTGCTCGATGTGAGAGCGCTTGGCAATAAGGACACGGTTCAGCAAGACGGTGCTCACTTTTGTTTCCCCCTGCGAATGGTTGTGTGCTGGTTCCACACACCCTTACAAGGATGCCACGTTTCATTTAAAGGTGCTTGTCTTTCAGTGCACCGTGAAGTAGCCCAATGTATCACTAAATTGTAGAGTGCTCTATGATACTTGAACTAATAATATACAAGAGGATCTTATTACTTTAAATGGAAAAAATTCATTCCGTAACAAAAATCCAGTCAAAGCAACACAAGCTCAGACATCTATGCCTATTTCCCCTTCACCACTGATGAATGATGACTCACGATTCTTGAATTCTTATGGATAGCAAACTTTAATTTTATGGTATTAAAAAGAAAAGATTAAATTTAGAGGCTACTGCCCTAAAAAGCAACACCATTCCCCAAAATTAGCTGCTTGTGCTAACTATGATTTAGCCCACTGGAACAGAAAAGGAGCAAGAGTAAGCACTTTGCCATCTCTGAAAAGCTTGTTTATTCTGTATTTTTACTGCTGTGTACCACCTATTTCATTGTTTCTCCTGTGCACAGAGAGAATTAATGAATGTCTTTCTGCTCTTTGCATGGTTTCTCCCGATAACAAGATAGAAGAGAAAAAGATGTGACAAAGTAGGTTACAAATGTAAGAAACCAGTCGCTCCTGGGCATCCGTCATTACATTTTCTTCATCCCTATGTACCTGCCATGCAGAATTCAACTAACAGTCACTTTGTCATTTGCTTCTCTCTTCTACCAATATTCTGATGGTGGCAAATGTATTTCTGAAGTATAAAGCAAGATGACCTTTGAAGGACAAATATTTAAGACAATTGCAAGGCCTTATCCAAAGAAAAGGAAAAACCTCAAGTGATGTGACAGCCACTACTTCTGAAATGCTTCAGCCATGGTGCTGTTCTTCATATTCACCAGTCTCCTCAAGAATAGTCTGGCCACTGGCAAAAGGGATTTCCTTTAATTAAGACAACTCTTTGGCATAAATAGGATATTTTCCTGTCTTGCCCATTATTCCACTCCCTCATAGCTGTTTGCATCAGCCCATGCCACTCGATTAAAGAATAAGTAACAAATAGTTGTCTGTGGCCAGGAACAGAGAATGAGGCTGCACTGGGGGTACTGATAGAGCTCCCACAGACAGAGGCTGGCCAACAGCCTCAGCTCCCAGCTCCTTAGGATCCATCAGAGCAGGCACAACAACCAGCTGCTCAAGCTCTAACGTCCTGCTTGTGAAAATCCAAGCCAGAAGCAAAAAGAATATCCTCCATCAGGTTATGACGCTCCAGTACTTCAGGCTGCAAGATCCTTCCCATAACATTACCAGCTGACAAAGCCATACACAATATTTCTTTTACACTACAAAAAAACAAAACAAAACTGCAAAACAAGTCACTACAGGCCCCTTACCCTGAAAAAAAAAAACAACTTGACTTCCAAATCAGCTATACATTTGGAGAACAACTGCTTACCTGTGCACTCTTCAACTGTGTCTGCTGTTTCAGGTGACTGTGTGACCTCTGTAGGCCCTGTAGCCATGATATAGTCACTGAAATAGAGATGAAAGCATCAGTTAAATTTTAGTCCACCTTCCCAGCAGAATACGGTCGCACCCAGCATGAGGCAAGAAACATGGCTGGATCCTTTCTGAAAGTGTGGTAGCCAAACGTTTATCACAAACACGGCCTGCAAGCTACTTCTGCACTTGGGCCACAGAGCTTTTCCTCATTTTTCAGTAACACTTATTTCTCCAGCCAAAACTAACAAATCCATCTCATTTCTTCCCACTACCTCTCTCTGTTTAGGAAACCAGGATCAAAGTTTGCCTTAATGAAAGATGTCATTAAACTTGCTCAGCAAAGACTGAAACGCTTCCCCGTCTCAGAATAATGAATCTCTATGATTGCTCTTTGCTAGAGAGTGAGAGCTGCCTTAAATTGAGGGTTCGTGTCTTAGTGTCCTCACAGCAGGCACCAGACTAGGCTGTCAGCATTGTTAAAATTAGTTAAGCATCAGCACTGGGGCATCATCCTGGGGTATGGCACGGCTGTGGAAACCAATAGATCAAATTTATTTTGGATCCAGTGCAATCAGCTTTTAGCCACAAGGTTTGAAACCTTATCGCAAGCAGGGCTATTGATCAACCAAATTAGCTGATGGCATCATCTTCCTCCCCTTTGAGAACAAAGGTTCAGCCTAGTTTTAAGATCATTCAATGTTAACTGGCTCCACTTTGTATTTTCCAAGACTCCTAAATGGGTGTCTGTCATAGACAAAGGAATTCAGCAGCAGACCACAAGAGTTACAGTACAAATGTCAAGCAACAATGGAAATGTGACAGTTTAGCAGGGCAGCTCATAAATACTGCCCTTTGTTCTGGAAGATGTCTAAGTGATACATTTACACAGCAGTTCCAATACACTGTGTCAGGATTTAACAGTAAGAAATCTTTCCAAAAACTGAAAATACCCAAAGCAAATCCTGCTCCCTCATCTAACAATCTTCCACCTCAAGTGGAAGTGCCAAGTTAAGTACCTCAACAGCAAGCAAGATGATGATTTTATACTAATTTGTCCAATCACTAAACTATTTCTCCTGTATCACCCACACATTCTATCATCTGTCATGCCCAAAAGCACTGAGACTTTCCTGGGATTCCACAACCTCAGATAACCTGAAAAAATAAAGAGGCAGAGGTGATTGGCCTGTCAAAAAAAAAAAATCCAAAAAACTGTATGAGAGCAGACCACGGAGGTGGAAGAGGCAGGGCTCCCGACCAAACACAGCACAGCGTGAGCTCTGGCTGCACTAGCCATGCAGACACACGAACTGCCACACTGCAGAACTGTAGGCAGAAGTGAAGGAGAAAGAATGCAGGTTTCTGCTTTTACAAGAG
Organism: Todiramphus chloris collaris; assembly: GCA_025345505.1. Taxonomy (NCBI): domain Eukaryota; kingdom Metazoa; phylum Chordata; class Aves; order Coraciiformes; family Alcedinidae; genus Todiramphus; species Todiramphus chloris. The sequence goes on along the minus strand of JANVCC010000073.1, from coordinate 6,859,842 downwards.
GTTATCCGTGAGCAGCGAACACAGGAGCGCGTTAACACACTGGCATTCCAAACAGTCTCACCTCAGCTTGCTAAAAGCAATGAAAAAGTCATTGCAGCAACCAGGACTGATTATAATTTTTCTAAATATGATGCATTTTGGATGTTTTTGAAACAATTGCTAGACAACATTGAGAAGCAACAAAAAATAAGACTTTTTTTCTATTTTGGATGACCGTAATCATTCAACTCTTCTCCCTTTTTTGCCCCCCATGTCTCATCATCTTTTCACGAAGACGTCTGCACTTCCTGCATTTTCTGATCAGTGATCATCACCAGACTTTCTCATAGATGCTCTTTCTCTGTTTTAAAAAAAAATTGGTTCCAATTTTCCCCCTCAGCTTCATACACCACACACACTGACTATGTTAGGTTCTTCCTGAGGGAACAGGAAATGCATTTGAAATGAAACATCAAGAAAGCACTCGACAAATTTACAAGCACAAACTGCCAAGTCCCCAGATTTCACCTTATCTTCTCAGAATGTGTGAGCCTGATAGTTGGCTCATTTAGACCTCTAACTTCTGCTCTACTCACCTTCAATAAAATCAAAGCAAGAGAAGATGCTGTTTTCAGGTCCAGCTTTGTTTTCACCGGCTCTACGTTTATTTAAATTACTTGAGCATTTCATCTGCTCCCTCAGAATCCTTCCAGCCTTCGGAGCTATTTTGACTGCTGTGTTTATTATAACTGCAAGCATTTATTTCCAGTCGGTACATCTTTTACAGGAGTAGAACTCAGCTCCGAGGCAGTCCCTTCACAGTCGAATCAGCTCCTGCATTAACTTGATTTTATAGATGAGTTCTCTGGGGCATTTAGAGATAAAGTGTCAGTTGTAAGGGTGCATCGGTTGTTTGCAAATGTGCCTAATGGTTTTTGGACCTAACGGTGCCTTTGTGTACCTCGTTACAGTATCGTCTTTCCAGTGAACTGAACAGTGACCGGAGCTGAGGGAAACCACCACAGATTTTTCTATGCTTTAAGTCAGCAAGCGCTTAAATGACGACAACCAAAACAACAACTCTGTATTTACAGCAACGTGTAAACTCCATCATTAAAAGCTTGATGACATACAGGAAGGAAAGCTGGCAATTAGATGACACTTAGACTTCCAATTCTGGTGACAGTGAGTCGTACTTGACACGGAACAGCTAGCAAATGTTCTGAGCCACAAACCCTAGCCCGAGGGTGATTGTAATGGAGAAACAGAGGACAAAACCCCATCAGTACCAATACATGTGAGTGCACAGGCATTAACTGATCGAACCTTCAGACATTCACCACTTCCAGGACTTAATGACAACTGACAGACAGAGTGTCAGGAGGTATCGATACCATGGATGTTTGGTTCAATCAGCTGTACCAACCACGTGCACCCTGCGAGCCCTCCCAGAGCGTTACGCCATTAGAGACAAAGTTTTAAACACATACTGTATGTATATTGATTTTCAGCAATAAAAATATCAGCTTAAATAAATGGCCTTTTAAAGAAGCATTTCTGATACTCTTCAGGCCAGGAGATGCTAGAGGAGAGCTGGGAGAAGTTGCTGGCAGCTGAAGGAGACTGTCTCCTCGGCGGGGGAGCAGTGACAGACTGACAGCTCCGGCCAAGGCGGCAGACTTGTCAACTCCCAGCTACTGTTTGCTTTCCATTAGAAGTGGAACAGTGGTCCCATTTCCCCAGTCTGCAATTTTCTAATCACGTTCTTAATCCTCCCTCAAACCGCATCTGCAGTCCCTGCCGATGCCCAGGCCCCCTGCTGCAGGAGTTAGGGTACAAACAACAAGCGCAGTCTCTGCCAGACAGACCCCTTAAAAGCCAGGCCTGGCCCAGTATGCCCACTGCAGGAATTCCTGTCTAAGGCCATGGAAAAGACTGAGAGCTTAATGAGAGCTGCAAGGATTGACTACACGGTGTTCACCTCTCCTTGCACAAGGTGATGGGCTGGATTATTACACCAATGAATTAATGAATTACGCTGAAGTAGCTTCCTACATGAACGTAACCACAGTGACAAACCTGACATTACTAGGGCCTATCTGCACTGCCAGGGTGTATTTTAAAGCAATACAACTCCTGCAAAGATGCAGGGCTTGCCCTACTTTCAAAACAGGCAACGGGACTTACTTCGCAATCGGCCCCCCCCTCACCTGGTTTGATGGTTTAGGTTTAGGCTCCCTGCTATCCCATACAAACCTTCCAGGAGCAACCCGACTGTGCTGCATTCACTTGGAGCTCTTCAACTCAGTAAAGGAAACACTAAGTCTTAAGAGAAAAAAACAAATCTCCTGGAACGGGAGAAATATCCTCATCTCCCTTTTACAAACTGGGGCAACGGGACAGATATTTGGAGTGCTCTATGGGACAGCAATGATAGGGCAAAAGAAAGAATTCCCAGGGTGGTGTTCTGACCATCCCCTCTTCCCAGCCGAGTACATCACTGAATACATACATCAAGGGGTGGGGGGATTGTAACGGAAGAAAAGCCAATTCCCTTTCACTGCTTGGTTTGTGTATTCAAGGACTCCTGGGAAGTTAACACTATACAGGACACAAGTTTCCTGCTCTTAACAAAGGCCCAAGACAAACAGAAACACTTTCTGCTCAGCCTCACAAAAGGGATACAGCCTCCTTGGTGCCTCTCCAGTGGAGCAGAAGACTTGGAGACTGCACAGCAAGCAAGCTCCTACCCCACCTTTAGTGGTTCTTCAGCTTCAGTCCCATGCTTCTGTATAAGCATTCCAGATGGCCTTATGACAGAGAGACCAAAGGAGATGCTGAACCCTGAACAGCCTCTTTCCTATCAAATAAATTCTTGAGGAAATAAGACTCAAGAACAGGAGGCACTGCATTCAGTTACCATCTCCATAGCCTACAGAAGACAGACAATGGCAAACAGCCACAAGAAAGAGGTGACATTTTAGCCTGGAGCTTTTAAAGACCTATTTCCTTCATGATACAACAATTATTTGAAATCAAGCTTATGCTCAGGACACACCCTTCACACAGCAAGATGGGTCAGCACAGGGAAATGCATCTGGTCCCCTAGGCCACCATCCTGCAGCCAGCCTCCCCCAGAACACACTTCAAGCGACTGCAGGACCTCAGAGAAAGCCTCTCTATCTCTCCTGAGCCCCAGGTTTCAAAACAACCACAGAATGCAGGATGGTTTAGTATTCAGATTACTTTTGCAGCAAAAGATGACTGACAGGTTAAATTTTTACTCTGCTTTATTAAAGCATATTAGAGAACTTTGTTCTGACAAAATGTGGTTGATTGCTTTCCTTTCTGGGAGCCTTACAGGCTAACTATCAATGAACTCATTAATCCAACGACCATTAAGTGAAGTTTACCCACTGCAATTTCATGGAACAGGATTTCAGAGTCAATCATAAAGCAACAGCAGAGTCGGCAAGATTTCTATTCAATTTTCACATACCTTGAGCATATCAGATACTCAACAAACAAAGCTCTCTTTGTTCTCCATGCAAGGAGCCGAGCGACTGCACCTCAAGGTCCATCCATGTTCAGGGAACATGCTGAATAGTGTGGGATTCCCCAGCGTTGCTGAAACAGGGCACGACCCAGCATGATAAGGGGAACTGGGATCTGGCCTTGTGCAGCCGATCCCTTCGTATTCTTCTAGAGCGCAGTGTTTCTGGGATGAAATTCCCAGGCTGTTTTGCCAGCCCCTAGCTGGCACGTCCCTAGCTAGCATGTCCCTAGCTGGACAGTGACTGCTTTAGGTGGGCATAAGGGAATAGCACAACCAGCAGTTTACATGAGGACTCTTGCTACTGCCTCTGCTGGTAACAGTGAGGGGAGGACTTCACAAAGTTAACGAACATTGCTCTTGTAATTGACATGGAAGGAGAGAGAGTTTAAGAAAGTTTAAAGTCCTTTCCCAAGAATCACAAAAAATACAGCAGTAGTAGCCATCAGGAAGTCTGGATAAGCAACTAGATAACATTTCAAGTCGATAAAATACGCTCCCAGGATCAAGTAGAGGGTCATAATTCCCCATAGCAACAGACAACATTCCTCTCCTACCCTTGACAAGATATCCAGAGCAAACAATTGTTCACACAGAGATTGATTCATAGCCTTCACACTTTGCCTTCAGACAACAGACCCTCACCACCCTCTGTCCCCACACCTTTGCTTCTCTGAGAAGCAAGGAGACGGGTCCCAAAGTGCTGAACTATTTTTACCTACAATCTGCTTTGAGAAGCCTCTGTCTTGACAGCGATTCTGAAGGATTTCTGCTATTCAGCAGTGCCTGAAGCATTATGTGCTGCCCTCCCAGGGAGTGTGTAACACTAATGGAAAGCAGCTGGTGGGCTGAAGCTGACTGAAAAAAAAAAGTATCAGGAGGAAATGCCTTTCATACAGTCACATAGGCTCAGTCTGTAATTGTGTGAGAAGCCAAAAGGATAAGAAGGGGGAAGGGCAAATGAGACAAAACATTCATAAGCTACTGCAGAAAACTGTGGAAATGCACTGTGTTACCAGTGCAGGGACTGAGTAAATGCCTCTGGCCCTGCCTGCTGCCCCGTCTCACAGAGCCCTCCCCGCAGAGGCCACCCACTCATCCCTGCAGAATGGCACCCTGCACGTGGGGACACGACTGCAGCATCCATAGGCGACCTGGCTCACCTTAACCTCGGGCAGGCAGCGGAAGCTGAGAAGCTGTTAGTTTGTACCCAGCTCGAAAGGCCAGACTGCAGGCCAAGCTACCATATCTCTGCAACACTTGGCACCCAGGCCAGACAGATTAACCTATTTCAGACAGGCCACTTCGGGCTGCCCTCATACACCTCATTACCCTCCAGTGCTCACTGGCATGACCTTGGGTAGCTGCTGTCAGCGCCAGGATCTCCACTGCAAGTTTGCATCTGCTCAAGACAATAGAGCAAACATCTACCTGCTTGCCAAAAGGTAAATGAAATGCTTCTGGATAGCCCACCCCTGATAGCAACTTCTCACATAGGTTTTCCAGTGCATTTTCTCGGCTGCACCAATGAGGAGAAACACAACAGAACTTTGCTCAAATCAGGACCGGCACCATGATCTAAGCACACGCAACAGCTCAGCCAACAGTTTGGGCTCAAACTGCCTCCGTTTTAAAGGCATGCACATTAAACGACCCGGTTGAATTGCACCATTTGGCCTCAGCAGAGGAATAAGTCAGTGCTTCTCCCATGCAGTAATACTTTTTCTTCACACTACCACACTGGGGAAATTTCAGGAAACAGCTGGAATGAGGATCTTCTTCCACTCTTCCTAAAAAGAAGTAAAAGAAGCAGCAGTCATCCAGCAACGTGCTAAGGAGCTAGTGCATTGCTGCAGGAGACACTCCCAGACCTAATTGACGTGGATACATTTGGAGTAGTAGGGAAGGGGGGGAACATGCACTTAAAAATCAACAAGGAGGTAACCAAAGGCTGCCTTTACCAGTTAGGGAGCTACACCCAGTAAGCATTACTGCCTTGAGAAATGGTTTCAAGAGAAAATCAACAGGAAACCTCAAGCCACTATCATGGAACAGCACAAGTGCCTCAAGCTAGGAGAGTCAAGATGTCAAGTATGGGAATGAAAGTAAAGCTGCCTCTGCCTTTCCATGTGTCAAATTCAACAACTACACATAATCTGCCAGCCCAGACCTTGTCAGTGGGCATATCTGGCCATGGTTTTCTAGCTTGTGTGTGTGCTTTTTAACCCCCCTGCAAACCCCTCATTAATTCTGTTCTACCTGTGGCCTCCCAGCACAGTCAGAGGACTGGTACCTGTCCCCACTGTCAGCTAGCTGCTCTGCAGGGGCCTGGCTGAGAAACCTCGGTGGAAATTGCCAGTATCTGTGAACTGTGAAGGTGACAAGTATTAGTTTAGACAGTAAAATCTTTGAGACAGAGCTCATCTTTTAAACATATCCTAGCAGACGGAGACTGCTGGGCTGGGACTTGGGAGAATTGGCTGATTTTCCTGGCTCTATCACTGGGTAACAGGGCAAGTTAATGGATTGCTGACAGTAGCCCAGTTATTTATCACTCACCCTTGGCTTTGTTTAACCGTGGAATTGAGATGGTCACACTGAATACCTGGAAAGTCTTAAAGAGCCCTGTGGAAGACCTAGCTCCGCTGTGGGAGACCCACATTCTGGAACCATACCAAGTGACACTGCTACCAAGCACTGCCACGACACAGAAGATAATTAACAGAAAACAGAACATTTCACAAGAGTAGCCTGCTTATCTTCCATGCCCCTGTATTTGAGTCACACACTGATTTCCGAGACCTTATTCTCACAAAATGTGGACAATCATTACACCCTTGGTCTGAAAGAAAGAGTCTGGAGACATTTTTACCAAATTAAGCTGTCTGAATATTGCAGGGGAAATGAGGCTGAAACAATAGCAAACGGAACGCCAGAGCTGAAACAGAGGACTTTAGGCTATGTCTAAAGCTTTTTTAAGATCTTTTTTCCAAAACAGTCACATCCCTCAATTTGTGGGTTAAAGAACAGCTTAAGGATGGGAAAAAATAATTAAAAAAAAAAGATATCTTCAAATTGATCAAACTTCCTAGGAGACATTTCTTCCAGGAGCAGATAATACAGACATTTAATGCCCAAGAATTCAAAGTGCACTGAAAAAAAGAAGAGACTGGCAGAAATTTCCAGGGTGAACTGTGTTACAAATTTTCACTCTGAAGATCAAACTGACATAAAACCAGTCAGCCATCTTTTGGCTATAAGAGAGCAAATAAAATGCAGGCTTTGTGGGCTCAGATGCTGCCTTTGGCAGGAAGTTGAGGAAATCTCTCTTCATGTGAAGTCCCAAAATGTAGTTGGGGCAACATCTACTGCCTGTACACACACAAAATTGCAAACAAAGCCAGCTCCCTTCTGTGCTGAAACTTACTGTGTCCGGCTGGATAAACCCCCTGAATTCCCACTGCCTCTGGTTATTGCTGCCATTCAGAACCCATTTTAGCTCCTGACCAAGGAAGGCCTGGGGTGGCTTCCACACTGGAGCTGGGTGTGAAGCCTGAGGGTCTCCCTTATTTTGCTCCCAAGGAAACCTCCTGCTGTATGTTCTCTCCTGGCTGCTGTCTCCGAAGCCTCAAGTTAGGCAGCAGCTTCTGAAGTACACTTGGTCTTGAAGCACATGGAGAACTGTTAGAGCCAAGGGAGATCATGCATGTGGTTAAAGCAGTCCCTGAGCCATTTCTGTCCCAAGGGCATCCACTGACTTTTCTCTTTAGTATGAACAACCACTAAAAAGGGATCTTACTTCTCTGGGATTCCAGACACAAATACCTCCCTAAAACAGGATCATCTAAAATAAGATTATGTGAGCTAACGTTAGTTTGCACCAGTGGAATATCAAGATGTATTTAACTGTGTTTTGAAGAAGGTGGTCCAGAAGCGTCAGGGAGCAGAGAGGGTACATGACAGTAGAAGAACCCAGGAGGGTGACACCAAAGACAACAAGGACTGCAAGATTAGGTACTGACAAGCAGGCAATAGGGGTGAGAGGGAATCAGATGGGGACAGACATTCTCTAAGGTCTTCACGGGTCAGGGCTACAAGAAAGGAAGCAATAAGACAATTTGCTTTTTTTGAAGGAAAGCAATGAAATTTCAGTTTCCAACGCATTCTTTTCACTAAATTGAAATGATGGAAAGCAGTTAGACTGCTAGAGTGAACTAGCAACAATTCCTCTGCACCTCTGTAAGATCTGTATTTTTCCACATACACAGATAGCTTGATGATTAACACAACATCTGCATCATAATTCTGAGCTAGAACGTTCAAATACATCCCATTTGCAACTGAGCTACTTTGTGGATCGAAACTGCGCTGCTGGATGAGTGATCCTTACAAGCCCTGGCTAAAGCTCACAGTTAACATATTTCTGAGAATGAACACACATAAAGGAATTCATCGCCAATAAAAGTCAAACATTTAGTTCACTAATTAGCACCAGATCTTTGAAACTCGGAGGCCAAAAGAAACAACCGCCACAAAAGTCTCAAGCTGGAACGCTGCCCTAGCTCTGGCGAGAGGGGTAAAAACTCAAAGCCAGGGGCACTGCCTGCACAGCCAAGTCACCCTGCTCTGACTGAGAGTGAGGCAATCCCCTCTACCAGCCACAAAGATGCCAACCTGCTATAGCAGGGTAACAGGACACAATGGATGACAGAATACCCTGGCACCTGCACGAAGGCAGCAGCGTACGCGGCTGTAACAAAACGGGTAAAAAGGTAATAACGTGTGTGGCCCAGGTCTCAGCTTTTTCATGTACCTCGTGTCGGAGATGTTGAGCTGTTAGCACAGCCCTGACTGTTAATGTGGCGATGAACAGTGACAGCTCAGCATCTGCAACCAAAATCAGACAGGAGATCAGCTGGCTGACAGTTTTGTTAAAACAGTGACTGACTCCCACAATGGATCCTTGGAGGGCCACCTGTTAGCTTGGTACAAATAATTATAATAGAAAAACAAGATACAGAAAAATAAAATCAAAGTCAGCAGTTAGTATTTGCTGTAGTCACAATCCTGCTTAAAACATAACAATTTTACCACCCCTGAAACTACAACAGATTTAAAGCAGAACTGTAAGCTTGGATCACGCTGGACTGGAGCACCTTGTGCTCAGCTGTTTTCTGACAGCAGCAATCCTTAGGGGAAATATGGGGGAAGGAAAAAGAAAATCTAAAAAATCAACCTTGGAATTACCTTGGTTTTTTTTCCTGTTTACCCACAGACTTATCTCAGATTTTCCCAAGTTTGGCTGGTAATCAGCTCTAGCTGCCCTACACCGCCTCAGGTAGGTTACCCACTGGAAGTACAGCTTCGACCCACTACATTTTTGCCCCACGTAGCTACAGTCAGATTGCAGCTTCTAAAGACAATTTTCAGCCTTCACATCACAGCTATAAAACTTTCTAGACCTCTGTATGAGGAGGAAATGGCAAATTAATCTCTACAGTTGGTGGCAGGGATACAAAGCTGAGCTCTGAGAAGCAGAAGTTTCTGTATAATAAGAGAACACAAGTCAAAATTATGACAAGATGTTTTCATGGCTCAGTCTGGCAAAATAATGTAGACAAAAAACCTGACAGCCAAATGGTGCAGAAGAGTGAGAATCACATTCAGCAGATTCTCCCAAACCAAGAAGCTTCTGCTCTAGTGCCAGAGAAGTGGAATAGGCAGCACCAGAGGTACACATCTGTCAAATACTCAGCACCTTGGCGACAGAGAAAAGGCTGTTCTGCTGAAACCAAACCAACCGACATGCCTGCTTGGAATTCCTCTGCCTGCAGCCAGCAAACGCAACGCATCTCTGCGGCTGCTAAAACAAACACCATCCAGAGAGAAGCACGAACAGAACGAGCAGGACTGAGAGACGTCGAGTGACTCACTGGTGTATTAAGCCAGAACTGAACTCCTTGCACGGAGATGAGTCAAACTGAATGAATCAACAAAGAAAAATAGTTTATCTTTTTGTTAATAATACAGCACCATTGTACTAACTGTGCTCAACTGCCTGCAGTGCCGTGGCCCTGCCACCTCCTGACTGCTTTTGTTCACCCTCTCTACTATTCTTGAGTAACAAAACAAGACTTAAACCTCCACACATTTAATACCAGGCATAGCACTGAACAGTCCCTGTGGGCTGAAGACAAAACGCTCACAGATGTCTAAATACTCTGTGTAATTGGTACGTACAGGAACATGCTCGTAGGGTGCGCACTGAGAGACTCTGGATGCCCAGGGAGCCCTTTCACCTCACGTCACCCTCTCTGACTCGGCCCCAGCTGGGAGAGCTCTCCACTTCCCTCAAAAGCACATCCCTTCTGTCCAGTGCTTTGCCTCTTGCACCCTCCGTGAGCTGTTCCTTGAAACGTGGTGTTGTCACCCCAGCCTGGATCCAGGGATTGTCTCTGCACTGGTGAACTTGCTTTGCTGGGCAGAAACTACCTTTCAAGCTCAGACATTATGAGGAGTGGTGAGGGAACGGGGTTATTTAGCCTGGAGAAAAGAAGGCAGAGGAGGGACCTTATCGCTCTGTACAACTCCCCGAAAGGAGGCTGTAGCAAGGTGGGTGTTGGTCTGTCCTCCCAGGTAACAAGTGATAAGACAAGAGGAAACGGCCTCAAGTTGCACCAGTGGAGGTTTAGGCTGGACATTAGAAAAGATTTCTTCACTGGAAGGGTCACTAAGCAGTGGAACAGGCTGCCCAGGGAAGTGGTGGAGTCACCATCCCTGGAGGTATTTAAAGACACATAGATGAGGTGCTTAGGGACGTGCTTTAGTGGTGGGATTGGCAGTGTTAGGTTAATGGCTGGACTCGATCTTGAGGGTCTTTTCCAACTGAAACAATTCTATGAGTCTATGTTTTCATCTCAAAAAAAAAACCCCACTGAAAAACAGTTAATGTGTGATTCTTGTCCTCACTGGGAAATACCATGCTAAGAGGTGCACAACAAACATAGGTAAACAACACATATTTCAGGATACCAAAGTGTCCAGGAGAAGCATTTCACCTCACCAGAATCCTTTGGCCACCCAGCCAGACCCCCAGGTCACTCCAGGACCTCAGCACTGGCTCTGCCACAGCTCCCAGGCAGGACACTGACTCCAAAGCTGCACAGCCTCCTGACAGTGCCAGCCCCCCGGAGCCTATGGAGCGCTGCGGAGTCGAGCTGAGCCCAGCTATGCTGGGGGATGGCACAGGCAGGGCTGGGCAGAGAACTCAGTGCCTCACTTTAAACAGCCCGTGAGTCCTGCAGACAAGCTCCATGTCTAAAACTGTGCCAAAGAGCGAAGCCTCCTGTACTGTGGACAGCCAGTAAACCCCGCGGCGACCACGCGCCTCCAAAAAGTGAGAGAGGACACACAAGGCAGATGAGCTGCTGACAGAGAAGAGCCAACAGTCTGAAACTGCCCTGTTCCCCACAGCACCAAGTTGCTACTTCAGTAGCAGTTGGTTGAGCTTTAAACCACTTCCAATTCACTTGCTAGTGTCCAAGCTACAACAGCAGCTGCTTGCTGTGGATGGGGAACCAGAGCCTCCAAGGACCCCACACACCTCTCTGTATCTAAAAGTGTATTACACACCAAGGGATTTCTGGCACTCCTTCCGCTGTCCCCTGTGAGCCTCTCCAACAAGAGGGCTTGGGGTGAAGGTGTGGGGGCAGAGAAGAGACATCTCAGCTTAGCTGGTTGCCCATCAGGGGGACAGTGCTATACTGTGTTTGCAGCAATCCCAGTGAACACCGAACTCTCTCCTTGACACCCAGCTGAACAGGCAGCAAAGCAAGCCACAGCAACAGAGCACCCAGTCCAGAAAACACTTCTTGCTCAATTTCCTGGTCATAACATCATTTTTCATTTCCAGTGAATTTCATCTCAAACAGCCTGAAAATATTTGAAAATTATACTGATGCTTCCCTTGATCAACTTGCTTTACCCAAATGCTGAACCTCTTAGCAGGGTAAGAGTGCACATCAGCATTTTCTTACCGTTTCAAACTGTAAGAAAAGAATACAATATCCCACTGGACATGCAGAGCTTGGCACAGCAGAAGACATTCAAACTCCTATATGCCCATAATTCTGCGACTGCTTGTGAAAGGCACCATGAAACCCTGAGTGAGCACATTAAGTACAGAGCAGCTAAATACATTTCCTTACAGTCAGTTATAGAAACCAGTTTTGAGCTGGCATGCAAGGCTTTCAGCCAAGTATTTTATATAGCTCCTAACACACTATATTTGTCTGTGGAAATTGCCAGTTTGCATTGACCATTAGTGAACCTTACCATTCAAGCAACCACATTTTCAGCTCATAACTATGTGTTTGTCTAGTACCAAAAACTGAGAGATGTACAAAAAGATTCCTCCACAGGCTTCAGAAAACTTCATCATAACTATACAGGTCTAACATTTTTTTCTGACACCATACTAGGACCGAGCACAACAAAACTTTGCAACAACTATGATGAGCTACAAACTCACTGGAAGAACAATTGAAGATTATTCAGGTTGCAGATGCTGGTCAAAGAGAAATATGAAAGCAGTCTACGACTTTCATTGCAGTGGAATAGCAGCCAAGATTGGGGCTGTGATGAAGAATCACCTGGATTAGGCTTTGGGCTTTATTTTATGTGACGTCTCGTGAAAGAACACTGACGAAGCACAGGGACAGGACCCTGCATGAAGAGCAGATTCAGACAGGGACAGGACTCTGCACACAGAGCAGATTCAGTCATACACTATCACAATGTAGCAAGGCAAAAGGTGGGGGAGTGAAGGTAAATGGGATGGCAGCGCAGGAGAGCACAACCCAAAGAAGCTTTCTAAAACTGCCCAGCTGCTTTTGCTGGAACCAGCAGCTGAAAGCCCTGGCTGGACCCCTTTCCCAGTGCCAGTGAGAGGTTTCATGGCCTGCACTGAGCTCTGTGCTGCTTTGGCTAAATCCCTACTGGTACCCAAGCCAATTGTTTAAAACATAAAAGTCTTTCAATTCCAAAGTAGCTTTCATTCAGAAAGCAAACTAACTCCTACAGGTTGAATGACCACATGAGGATTTGGGGAAGCCATTCCAATGACCCATTTGTCCAGAAAGATAAACCCTTCATGTCAAAATCCAAACAAATCACATTCAAAATTAATCTCAGGCTAAGAACATCACTGTTACTGCAACTGGTGTCTAAGACTCAATTTAACTGCCAATAATCACAGCCAAAGCAGCATATAAAATCTGTAAAGACTGCAAAGTATTAATAATTGCACTAATCCACTTGGGAATGCATAACAGGGCTGAAATTACAGGATGAGGAATACAATCTGTATATATATCAAAGGTAGAGACCTAACAGAAGCGTGTAAGAAAGAAGAATTTGTTGGGGGAAAAAACCAAACCAGTTCCACATAAATTTGGTGGAGACCCACCAGGAAAGGAAAGATTGTACGCCACACAAAAGAAGCTTCATCTGCCCAGCCTTTATAGCCTCCCCCAGACTTCCACGTTTGTTTTAACTGCATTAAATGCTGGAGGATTTGGGGAAAACCTGCTTAGCATAAATCAGACCATGTAAACTGATTCAATTGTCAATTCAAGTGTCAATCCTCCTTCCTTCACCAGGACTCGCTCTTAGCCCTTCTGCTAGTTCTGATCACATCCTGCCCCTTTATCTGAGGCTGACTTTCTTTCCAAATACTAAGTCCCTCTTAAAGACACTGTTACAAATTTCAGAGAGGGAACTGAGTCAGTGTGGGATGGAAATGCTAACAAAATCAAACAGGAATAGAGTGCCTTTGAAAATGCACATTTCCAAGAGAGTAATGTGAGCCAGACTGTTGGTATGAAGGATAGAACCTTTAGGAGAGAGAAAAGGAGAATTGCTAGCTCCACTTTTGAAGTATTTTTTTCCCCTCTGCTAAGCAGGACTTACCCGTCAGCACTCACATCTTAAGCCCCAAGATCCAACTTTGCTTGCCTTTCGCTATGCGTTTTCACTTTCTGTAATCCCACACTGAATGCAAGAATAGAGCCCTCTACAGTCTGCTGGAGCAAAACAGTATCAAAAAACACTGCTCAGTTTTTGCAGCAGAAAATTTTGTTCCATTCCTTAGCAGGGAGAATGTCAAAGGAATAACAGAATGTCTCTTCACGGAGGTTTAAAGCACAAACACTAACATGCATTGTCCCATTCTCTTCTCCCTTTAGTCTGCTCCCATAGAATATGATAGTGAAGCAATAAAAAAATATTTATTTTAAATACAAATCTCCCCACAGGGAGCAATTACCAAAACAAACCTCAGGCTGCTTATACAAAAAGTGAACATATCAAGTACTCAAAGAGCATTTAATGCCAGATTTCTAGCTGAACATTTTTTAAAAGCAAATGTGCGTTTCTGTATTTCTCTCTTTTTTTGGTGTTACTATATAACCAATACAGCTAATCGATAAGGAAGAGGACATTTTTTCCTCTTGCTATAATTAGACAGGAAAAGGTTCTTAATTCCTTTTTCAATATTTCATGTCTATACCTCTAAAGGAAAAAAACATGACCAATTTTCACCGGTTTGCCACTTCAGCCACGATTGATTTTTTGCACTTTTGTACTGAGAACGGTACTTCGGTCTCAAGGCATAAGCATTTCGTTCAGTGCTCCTGCTGAAATACAACAAAGACAGGATTCCAAAGTACCCATTAGACTCAGCTCACTTTGGAAAGGTGGAGGGGAGGGCTCAGCATGGCACTTACTTTTTACTTTTCAGGCAACCATAGAATCCAGCCATGGTCCTTCCTGGGAGGCGTGGGTGCATTTAATTCATCCTTGTGTGTGGATGCCAGCACAAAGATTCTGCAGCTTCGTATCCTGCTCACCAAATGCCCACACACGCACGCCAGAAAGCCAGCATGCCGATGCAATTACTAGCCAGATAAAGTTCCTGATCTGAGGCCCTCAGACTCTGCTGAACTGGGTCCAAGGAGGGCTGTGCCTGTTCCATAAATGGTTATGAATTGTTAACTCCCCCTTTTCCTGTCTCCTTCCAGCTCTTGGTAAGCACAGCATCCTAAGTGTAAAATACCATATGGCATTTGATTCTGTCTCCCTGTGGGACTAATGAGAGGCTTGGTTGTAATTAGGATGTGAAGAAGCCCTGAGGAGATTAATTGTTATTGTTATTTTTTAGACAGAGGAAGCCTACAGAAAACATTTGCAACATCTTTGAAATAACCACTAAAAACTGTAGTCATTCTCCAGCACATAAGGGGTGAACAGGACCTTCCAGAGCAGGCATTATCCCATCTCACTGTAAATCACAAACCATTCTAAAAAGCTATTCTGCACATTAACAGCAGGAAAAAAAAAAATAAATCCCTGAAATATTGCAAGACCAGGCAAAAAGCTGTGGAGTTTAAAGTATCCAGCATACCCACATGAGAAAAGTACTGTCTTGGTGATGCCCTCTGACAATACACTAACAGTTGTTACTCACTACCACAACTAAGGCGGTCCTCACTGGGTGTGGAGGGAGGAAAATGGCTATGGTTTAATGACGGGGAACATAAACCTCAAGCAACTTCATTCACAGGGGTGACCCAAGCCCTGGGGACAACGCAGCTGCACACATTTCTGACAGGACATTGTATTAAATTCCTATGGAAAAGGATCCGCATCCTGGCTGTTGGTGACCTTGGCTGAGGTAAAGGCAGAGAGGTGAGGCTGCCTGCACAAACCAGGGAGTATCAGCCCCGGTAACAAAGCGGGAGCCTGTTCCTGGGGTCACGTGTCTTGGTAAGAATCTCAGCTCCACTGAAATAAAAGCATGCATATTTCTATGTAGTTAAGTTCATAACTCTCATATTTGCAAAGGAAAGATTTACACTCGATCCCAGAGGATCAGGAGAAAACCACATTTATTTGTATTTCTCAGTTAGCACACAGTATTTGAATACTTGGGTCTGGCAAGACGGTAAGAGAGAGGATTGTATGAGTATTTCTACACGAGTTCCTCTTAGAGGCACTGAGTAGCAATACCAAACCTAACATGGAGCAGTTCTTCTTGAACACTAGGAAAAAAATACTTTGTTTTAACATGAGACATGGAGCTTGAGAAATGAACCTCTGGTGAGGAGTTCCCCGACTCAGCTACAGCAGTTTCATAATGGTGCAGAACTTTTAAATCTAGGAACAGACAACTCCATTCCTCTATTTTCTGGAAGGTCCCCTACACAAGGGAAGCCATGACACAAATACTGAATGACAGCAAGTGCAAGGGCCATCACAAACAGGAACCAAATCATATTCCAGTCTAGTTTCCCACTTAGCAGGAGAGAGAAAGCCTCCACAAGCAGCCAACTTCAATGCCATCCACAGAACTGCAAATCAAACCTGACATCAAGCAGATAGACTTTCTCTCCCTTAGGAAAAGACAAAGAAGCACAAATACAGTAACACTGGTTGAAGTTTTACCCAAATGAGTTTCAGTGTTGCCCTGAATTACAGCGTTTGTCATGATGACTTTGCGCTGAACTCCTAATCCTAACAGAACAAGCTGGGCTAGAGAGCATTAGTCTGCACCCATCGGAGAAAGCCCACAGGAAAAAAAAAGAAAAAAAATGTAAAAATCAAGGCTCCAGTTATTGGGTAACAACCACCAAAGAGGAATTCCTGGAGATTACTGGAGAAACCTTCTGACTGGCTTAACATACAAAATCTTGGACATAGATTGCATCTGAAATCTGCCTGGCATTTAGTTCAGAAAACGCTGCCAATGGAAACATCTAGAGTAAGAAATGAAGGAGACCTCAAGAGAAATTCACATTTGTATTTAAAAGCATGAAAGATCAAATGGCTATCCAGTGGGAAGGCTCAATCCCTAAAGCCTGTGGAAGGGTGTCATCCTGATGGCTTTGGAAGAATTTCAGCACTTTAACTGGTGTAGAATATGTCCTACAAGCTTCAAAAGATCAGGTTTTTTGCTAACAGGAAGAAGATTCCATGTCTCCTAACCTCTTCAGATAGTTTGCCTTTCAGAATATGCTTCCTTTATTTTCTTTTATGTATTTTTGTCTTGAAGTCATGTACTTGAACATGCAAATCTTCATCTGGTGGGTTCTGTTTAGGTCAAACATAGTCCTGTTCCCAGAAGCTGGTAGTTTAGCAACACGCATTGCACCATCTAGAAACCCCCTTACTTTCCAAGAAGCACTGACAAGTAAACAGTCATTAAAAATAATTACCTCACCTCAGGATTTAATCCTTTTGATTCTCTATCTTCATATCAGTCTCCAAGCCACTTTATGGTAGCATTTGTTATTCACTGCTCTGCCTCTTTATCAGTAGCACAGCTCCAAATGGCTACACACTGAGCTTTCTGGGTACAGATCTGATATCTTAGATGTTGATAAACAACAGGGCTCTGTGTCCACAGGTAAATCGGTGCAAGTAAGCAGTTAAGCACTGTACCCCAGGTCTGACAGCCAAGCAGTCACAGCAAGGATGATAGCTCTTCACTTGTCAGCTGCTAAAGTGAATGGGCTGCTCTACTGACAGTTAATTAATTAAGGCTGTTTTCAGCTTGGAAAGTAATAAATAACCGCAGAATACAGTCTTTGGCAAAAGAAAGATGGTTCTTTAAAGATAGGGAAGACAGCAAGTTTAAACACCTGGATGTGCAATCAGATCTGGATTTTTTCTGACGTCTGTGGCTTGGCTTGACTGAAAGAGCCCAGTCTAGGCCCATTTTATTTGGAAATGATGGCCTTCCCCGTTGACATCTTCAAACTCACTGTCACTGCTTTTCCCCAACAGCCCAGCACTGCAACCCCCCCCCTCCCCATGATGGGTGCACATCCAAACTCACCTCACTTCATCTTCAGGCCAGCAGCCCCCTGCAGTGGGAGCAGCAGCAGAGCTCCCAGTGCCTGCGAACACTCCCAACACAGTTCTTCATTTCTCCAAAGGGAATGAGGGAGGCCCAGCAACCCAATCATTTTAGAAATGCCTGTACCAAAATACAGCTCCTAAAATCAATGAGTTATTTGCTTCCTAGGCACCTTCCCCTGTGTCATGGGAAAAAGGGCCTCTTCAACATAGGGAACAACAGGAACTCAAAGAGAGCTAAAAGCCACTGGCATATTTGCACAGTTACTTCCTACACATGTACGTGTACACAGGGTACGTGGCAGCAGCCTGACAGCAGAGGGGTCAGGAGCTACACACACAACCAGCAATCCAAGACATGTTTCATGTCCAACAGACCTACTGCTTTTCTTGCAGCCTCTTGCAGGTAGATCTCTAAGGGCTAACCATGCCCTTGCCTGCCTGGCTGTCAGAAAGTGAACACCTCACACGTCACAAAATGTCCATGGAGAGCTTGCCTGTGTGCAATCAGGGCACAGACACCCTGCAAAGCAGCAGGGAGGGACCAGATGTCACACAGTTAGGAAAGCCCACGATTCACAAACTGTGTCTGAACATGGATGTTTGATCTCTATTTTTTTTTTTTTTTTTTTTTTCCAGAAAGGGACAAGAGTTTCATGTGAATTTTTCGCCAAAGGAATGCTGAGGCAGGAGTAGAAGTCCTACAGCAAACTGACCGAGTGCAGCATTTCCTATTTCCTGTGTATCTTGGTGTCTCTGAACTAACTTCTTGTTAACGAGGCAGAGTTTGGTCTCAAATCCAGTTTGCTTCTCTCTCTCCTAGTCACTCTACCAAAGCCACATTTTGACTGCATTCCTCTGGTAGGTTTTGCTGTTGTGAAGAACACGGTGTCTATCAGATGAGAATTCGCTGAAGGAGGTTTGCAGCTCCTCCTATCGCCACTGTGATGGGTGAGCTGTAATGTACTTATCTATATGCACTCGGGTTTTACAGAACGAAGATTCTGTGCATTTCTTACATTCGTGTTGCACTGGCACACTGAGCAGCATTTTGCACTTCTCAGTTATTCTGCTTCTCTCCACCCTTCCAGCTCCTGCCAGCCTCAGCGCCGCGTGCCCTCCCGCATCCCGTGGCTGATGCTCTGCAGCTGCACGGACCCTTCCCTCCTTTTAGGGCAGGGCTGCATACCCTTAAACAGCTGGTATTTGCTATTTGTTTAACCCTGAAAAAGTAACCCTGTCAGTGTCTGGACATCAAATGAAGCATTTGGGGCAAATCCAGCGGAATCCCAAGTCTAGCTTTCCGCCCTCGTGTCTTCACCATTGAGCAATGAAGCCCAGGCTGAGGGAGAACTTTCAGACTAGATTTACTGCTGCACTTGATCCTGCCCAAGTGTTTGTAAAAATGTGTCATTCCAGATGAACTGTGTGTAAAGTGCTCCTTCCATTATAACCTGGAATAAACCCTGCACAGATACCTAATCTTAACACTGCAGTCACCCTTCCCATAGCACAGCTCTCTCTGCATTTGGCACGTGCATTCTTTACCTGTGTGCTAACGTGAACGTGACTCTGAGAAAACACCTTCCTGCAGAAGAAAGGAGTTCAGCTTTCTTGTAAGGGAGATTCCAGGCTGGCCAATGGTCCTGGCTTGGAAACGTTCAGTGAAAACTCTTCAATACTAAAGAAACAACTAAACATGCACCACTGATAAAAGCTGCAGTATCAGAGCTTTAAACAAACAGGGTGGGAATCAAACACAGCAAAAACCAAAGAAGTGGAGATAAGAGGATTTCTGCCTTGCAGAGTTTATACATCCATCTGTGATTAATATTAGGAGGAAAATGAGGGTAAAAAGCCTATCTCTGAAACTGAAAGTAGATAGTCAAAGGCTTTTATCTATGCACTATATCAGCTTTTTATTCATGCACATAAGCCCAAAGAATTTGCTATGATACTTGCTCTGAAGTCCAATTACTGTATGTTGCTCTAATTATGTCTATTTTTACATCTTGTGTGCAACGTGTGGGATTTGGGGGATTTTTGTTGCTGTTATTCTCTGTTAAGAGGGTTTCCTGCAAGATCCTTCAATCAAAAGAATATTTCAAAGAAAGAAGCAATACATATAATCACTTTGATCCCAGTGTTTGGTAATTCTGAGTGAATAATTTCTTGCAGTTTACCACAAACACACTGTCTTCATCTCTGAGGAAGGAGTGATGATAAACATTTTTACTGAAATGCATTACTGAATTCTAAAATATGAGCAAAAAGACCATGGTATGATAAATCTGTCCTTTGTGTCCCCAGCATCAAACGTGGACTCTTCCTGGATTATCTGGAGATGAAGTTCAGGCCGTGTGTCATTCAAAAGGTCATTTCCCCTAGATATGCAACAGGATCACAGATGCAACCTCGGACTTCAGTGCCAGAAAATATCAATTGCCAAACAACTGATACAAAAAGAGAGGAGTGTTTGTTTGACATTTTACAACTCTACAATGATTGATTTGCATATAAATGTTATTTGTAGAGAGGAACAGCATCCCTGTACACATTGACAATGGAGCCAGGATGTGCTGCCTCTCATGTATCTGCTTTTTTCATGCAAGACCATAAATCTAAAATCCAAGATTCTAATGGGTCTGAATGAAAAGCAGATTATTTTTGACACAGTGGAAGAGCTTGGTATTTCCTGTGAAAATACTAGCACGGTCAATATTTTATATACTGGGAAACTGTGGTTCTTTTGTGTAAGGGGGGGTAGTGCAGAAGCTGAACAAAGGAGCTCTATTTCTACACATTCCGACTTAAGAAAATAGCATGTTAAAAAATAATAAGTTCCAACAACACAGCTTTTCCTTTCGGTGTCCAGGAAGGCACCAATATACAAGACCATCTGGAAAGAAATGTGAGAGCGCAGTATGTAGCTACAGGCACATGGCCCAGTGCCTAGTCTAGATGTCCAACATCAGAGGTAACAGTTACTGAGTCTAAACAAATATCCTGAGATGATGTGAATAACGAATTGATTTTTCTACACCCCATTCTTCCCAAATTCCCCTCTAGGGATAGATCCAGTCAATGTCCTTGCAACATTCTTGACGAGCTCCCCTGGAGACAGATCAGGCCGACACTGCCACTAATGCTTGTGCTGTAAGTAGCAATCAAGTTTAATGACTTCCCACGTGTATTAGTTGTGCACTAATGTTGGCACACCTCTTCAACAGAATTACTCCTGGTTTGTTTGTACAGGTATCGGCAAGAGGAGAACCAGAGACACACACATCTGGAATAATATTCTTAAAACCATCAACATCCTGAATTTCAACAATGACTGAAATAAAAAATTGAAAAGTGAAGGTCATCTCTGATACCATCTCACTGGCTGTCGGCTGAAGCAATAACACGGGAAATCACGGAAGGGCAGCTCTGGGGAAAAGGCTCCAGTGCCTGCAAACACAAGGCTAAAGATAAAGTGACCATTAACCTTCAGAGAAGGGCAGTGAGGTCCCAGAATGTCCTGCCTGCAGGCTTTATTGCTCCAAGGGGAAACGATCAGAAAAATAAAAAGTCAAAACTTCATAGTCTTGACATTTTAACTCGACTTAGTAGGCAGTGGTAACACCGCGCTTTCTTTGTTAGCTTTTCTCTGTATAAAGACATGAGTACAGTACCTGGGTCCTTCCACTGAGTGCAAAATAAGTAGAGAGTATTGAGTAATAGTAAATTTACTCCTATCATTTGGTATCTGCAAGATTAAACACAAGCACCAGACCCATGTTTCTCTGCACAGAATACTGTATACTGCAGATACAGCTGGGAGGGAGATCTGAGGCACAGTATAATTCAGTTACTGTTCCAGAATCCACAAACTGCAACTGAACCTAAAGTTCCTGGTGCCTGGAACTGTGTTTCTGAGCCTTTCCCCATCCTCCCTCACTCAGTAAGGACAGCCAGAAAGACCCTACAAGAACAGGAACCGTATAAATATCCAAGATAACTTTAAGTTCACTAGCCAGCCTTCAGCCGTGGGAACTCTTACAGGATGACTGGCAGCAAAATGCTGAGTTAAATTAGAAATCAATGACTGCACAACATGATTTGGCCCAGCCTGCCCAGAGTTTTAAAATCATCACATAATAAAAAATACCTGATACTGAGCCAATTTCACCATAGCACAGCAGAGTCCTTACAGGGCAGCCCAGAGCACTACTCCGACTCAAGTTCTGGGAATCTTTAAATATCCCAGTGTGTTCCCAGTTGTCTCTTAAATATGCTGGAGCTGTTCCCATCATAATGGGAAGGGAAAATATCTAATAAATATCCAGAGGCAGGAAATAAGCTGATTGCAGAAGAATTTTACCTAAAACCATTGAATAAACTACAGTTCTGTGTCACAGAGTCACATAAGCACATGCTTGAACTGGATCTTTGCTCAGCCCTCCCCATTTCAAACAGTGCAGCCACAGAGCTGGGCATACACTTAAGTAATGCATGGAGCTGGTGGGTCTGTCAGCCCAGGATCAGTGCTACCTGAAAAAGCTAAAATTCAAGAGTCATGACAAACTTAAATCCATTGCTTTAGTATCTTTCTGCAGAGCTGGGCAAAGAGGAAACAAATGAAGTTCAACAAGGGCAAGTATAGAGTCCCGTACCTGGGGAGGAAGAATACCATGCACCAGTACAGCTTAGGGGTAGACCTGCTGGAAAGCAGCGCCACGGAGAAGGACCTTGGAGTCCTGGTGGACAGTAAATTATCCATGGGACAGCAATGTGCCCTTGTGACCAAGAAGGCCAATGATATCCTTGGGGGATAAAGAAGACTGTGTCCATCAGGTCGAGGGAGGTTCTGCTCCCCCTCTACTCTGCCATAGTGAGACCACATCTGGAGTATTGTGTTCAGTTCTGGGCTCCCCAGGTCAAGAGCGACAGGGCAATATTAGAGAGAGTCCAATGGAAGCTATGGGGATGATGAAGGGACTGGAACATCTCTCTTATGAGGGAAGGCTGAGAGACCTGGGGCTGTTTGGCCTGGAGAAGAGAAGACTGAGAGGGGACATTATTAATGTTTACAAGCATCTGAAGGGCGGGCACAAGGAGGATGGAGCCAGACTCTTTCCAGTGGTGACCAGCAACAGGACAAGGGTCAATGGGCACAAGCTGGAGCACAGGAAGTTCCATCTAAATATAAGAAAAAACTTCTTTCCTGTGAGGCTGATAGAGCACTGGCACAGGCTGCCCAGAGAGGTTGTGAAGTCTCCTTCTTTAGAGACTTTCAAAACCTGCCTGGATCTGTTCCTGTGTGGCCTGCCTGGGGTGATCTTGCTCTGGCAGGGCGTTGGACTCCATGATCTCCAGAGATCCCTTCCATGCCCTACCATTCTATGATTCTATGAATTACCACAGAGGTCAGGGGATTCCTACAGCTTTCCTGGGATAAATGCCAGCCCAGCCCCTACTGCTAGCCTTTAGACAGGACATACTTGAGATCCACTGGTATTGGTTCCAGGTATTGAATTCTTGCTACTAAGCGGTTCCTTCCATCGAAGTAGTTTCCACCCAGTGAAATACCAGCCAATGCTGCAGGTCCAAACAGTAAAAGGAGCATCTGTCACCATGCACCATGTAGCTAAAAAGTCACCTACCCTTTCTACAGGTTTATCAGCACCTACACAAGAACATGAACTCAGATCCTCTTAGGAAAGAGCTCCCTTGGATCTAACATAGAGGCCAATATAAATATAAGTGATACTGTCTGGCATGGTATTAATTGAGTCCTTGAGGGACCTGGAGATAAGCTGGTGTGAAGTCTGAAGACGAACCATGCTTGTTCCACACTTGGAGAGCTCCCTTTGAATACAAGCAAGCCCTCCATCTACTGAAGACTATTTATACATAATGTATATCAGCCTAGATAGCATTCAAAAGCAACTAAAGGCTGATGAGCCAAATCACAAGCTGGATTTGCACTGCTTTCTTGATTACACAATACATATATTGAAGTATTTTCTCACTGTGGATGAGAGTTAATATTTTGTGAAGGCAACTGCAACCAAATACAAACCCTGAACATTACTAAGACTTTTGGATTTTTTTTTTCTATCTTGTGCAGTTTTCTCACCATGAATTCATATGTAATCACTAAATATAATGGGATGTCAGTAAAAAACATCCAAAGCAAGTGTCATTGAATGCTGCAGAGTAACGGAATAACCACTGGTTGTCAGTGAAAATGGCATTAGTGATCAGAATTAGTTACAAAAACCAGCAAAATATGTTCCCTCTGAAGAGTCCCATGCACAGTATAAGTGTAACACCAAAATGAAAACTTGTTCAAAATCTGAAATATTTATCCTTTGGAGGAACGACGGCACGTGACTGTGCTGAGGCTGTGCAATGTAGAGTAGAACAAAACCTGGGTCACACCATGACTGGTTTGATCCCTCTTGTAACTGCAGAATGAAGAGCAGGGGCAATGGCCATAGTTTGAGGGCCAGCAGAGCAGAAGAAATGTGATCACTGGCATCACAGCATGTAAATCACTTGTATTCCAGTTTTTCTTCTAATGCAATCCACAAAAGTTGTGGTGGTATTGTTTATACCATAGGTTCTTCAGACTCATCACAGCAATAATGGCTGGTTTGTGCCTTTTTTCCCTCTTTCCACTATTTAACAGGATTTCACACTGCTTCGCATTAAAAAGATAACATAAAACCTTTTGCATAGCCTGGAGGCTTGACAAATCAACTAGAGCAAGAACCTCTGAGACAAATTATAGTCTTTCCTTGACTCAGATTTCTTGCTTTAAGCTGATCTATTGTAAGAACCTTAACATTTCAACGTATTTTCTTGTCCAAGAAGATATCTTTTTTAATTATTGCAGAACTCTTAGGAGTCTAACTCTCATTAAATCCATTCTTCAGTCAGCACAGCAGCAACAGAGTGATAATGTTCAAAAGACAGATGCAAAAAAAAAGAAAATAAACATTAAAAAAATAAATGCCTAAATAAGTACACTCTGGTAGTTAACAGCAGGTGTACAAACAGGCGAATGTTCTGCTCTTGAACTCTCAAGAACACACACATACATTGCATTGTGTTTTGAAAATTACTCTGACGTGGAAGTGCTGCATGCTGCATCTTTCAAAGCACGAAAACCTTAAAAAATTTAAAGCTTTATGCATCTGTAAATAAAGTCTTTCTTAATATATTGGCAAAGAAAGAATGAGGGGTTTTGGAGAGAACCTTCATTAGCATTGTACACGAGGCAATTCTGAAACGGCACCTCCAGCTGAGTTTACTCTCCTAATGCACAAGAGGTTTTCTATGCCCCATTCTCTAACATTGTGCTGCACCTCCCTCTTTTAAAATAAGATTTAGAGTCAATTATATAAATCCACAGGCTCCCTATGAGGTGTTAAATTGTTGGCTGGCAGACTCAAATACAACATCGATTGAAAAAGCACCAAAACGAAGCAAGCACCGTTCACACACATTCCCCACTTGTAGCATGCTCTGGGTAATTATACTATGGATCTATAGTTTCATTTTATAGAGAAACTCCTGGGCCATTTCTCAGATGTCAAGTGAACCACACAGCCTACCTCCCCTGCTTATTTTCTCTTGCCCTTTTACATCCTCCTACTGAGATAATGAAATATATAAAACACCAGAGGGTAAATTCAGGAGAACCTAGAAATCCTGACACTGCTTTGAAAGAAAACAGGATGAGAGGCTGTGTCTCCTCTAAATCTTCCCCCTCCTGTCGTGACCAGTGCTTAGGAACATAGGAGTAATTTCTTGAATTACAAGAATAAAATCTATCCTGACATTGAGAGGAAGAGCCTTAGAACCCTGTTATCTGGCTGCAGCCACGTGCAGTAAGTCAGCAACAGGCCTGGGAAAGGATGCTGGTTTGCCAGATACCACGATCCAGGGTGAGACAGACTGCACGGTAAGGGCTGCAGCTCCAACTCTCCTAAGCTAGGAATCTTTAAGTAAATCAAAAAAATAAGTATTTTTTTAATAGGAAGAAAAAAAAAATTAAAAAATCTTGGCACTCAAAAGAGCAATGACTGGCAATGAACCAGCCAAACTACAGCAGCGTTAACCCCTTATGTGCTGGCAGGTATCCTTCCCATGTAACCTGGTGGAACATGAAAATGGTCTTGTAAAGTGTAAACTGGGAGAAAGGAAAGGACACACTTGACCACAAGCTACTGTGACATCTTCTGGCAAATGACAGCAATAATATTTAACTGATTTCTATGAATGATAGCACCCTCTTCTTAGTAGTAAATCCCGGTGAAATTTAAGAAATGCATGTCTAGAAGAAAAAAGAAAGAGCGGGAACAGCAGAGGAAAAGCCAAGGAATGGCAGTGAAAGCAGGACAGGCTGCTTAACTTCTTGACACACCATTCTGCTGAGGTTAGCTCTGGAGAGGGTGTCAAAGTTGTAAGCAGAATAAGTATGTGCACTAACCCCCATTTTCCCCCACAGGCACTTTAGCAGCAATTTAAAAAGAAGCTGTGAAATAAGATCCTCGTTACTTCCTACAGTTTTAAGAGGTTAGACTGGTGCAGATACTCGGCACTCCTGAGTCAGCAAAACTACGCGCTGGCTTCAAGCAGCAGGTATATTGGAAATAGTATTTGGTGCTCTCTTCATTTTCACTTTCTGAATCATTAAAGAACCTGCTTTCAAGCTTTGTGGCTGATCACTGGCACACATATTTTGGCAGTTTTGCCTTGTTTTGGTTGGTGAGAAGAATGTTCAGAGTCTTGCACAATTGCTTGGCCGTGTGAGTTATGACCAGACGAGACCTCGTGGGACTTAGGGAGAGGAACTGCAATAGTCAGCAGGAGAGAGGGAGGAATGGCAGTTAAAACAATTCTTGTTAATAACATCAGCTGCAAATCTCAGTGTCTGCTGCTTGCCAAAGTGCTGGCTTCAAGTTCCAACCTGTAGCACTCCTTCCACTCCACAAGCTGTCAACAAAAGATACGAAGATAAACCTCTGCAGACGGAGAGAAATCTATTTAACTTTATGCTTAAACTACACAATAGATTGACCTTAGACAGAAGAATTGGCAGAGAAATTAATCTGAGGGAATGATGAGGGGACAGGACTGACTATCCACTAAAACCAATGTCACGGAACAAAATCTCATGCAAAATATTTGAATCCATTTAGAAGAAAGTGATGAAATTCCAATGGCATCTATGCTCGTGGCATTGCCATTCCTTTTGAAAGCTATTTTAAACTTTAAGAGAATGTATATGTACCCATGTATGCATGACTCAACGTGATGCTGGTGGCATTCCAGGGAAGTCGAGCCACCGATTCTTGAGTTTGGGCCATATCCAGAGCTCATTAAAATCAATGACAGTCTTTCCACTGGATTCAACTCTTCCTATCACAGCCTAGGCCTGCGCTCTGATGTACAACAGGGACTACAGTCACGCTGCTTTGTCCCCTGTTTGACTTACTGCACGGCCTGATGTTTATGTTACATAACTAAAGATATTGAGACCAACCACACCGCGTACACTGTCCACTGTACAAACATAAGGATTACTGAAAATCCTCAGGAAAAACAAAACAAACCAAAAAACCCACACAAAAACCCCCACCAGACAAAAAACAACTCCTCAATTTGCAAAACCAATTGTACTTTCTTTTCATTTATAGAGAGAAGAGTTCACATAACTAAATAAATGAGAATGAATCTCTAACACACTTAAACAGTTGTAGTGGATTTTAGCAGAGAATAAGCAGTAAAGATTAAGGATGTTTTCACTGGTATTAATTATATTAGACTCTGTCCCATGTACACAAAGTATTGGTCACTGAGTGCCCATTTTCACAGCTGTTCAAAACTCAGTAACATCTTGGTGCTTATGTATGATCCCAGTACTCACACTTGCAGCTAGTGTCTTCTTGGGAAATATTCTAAGCAGCCACTGATGTCTAAATAAATTTATTCAGAATCTAAATAAATGGGCCTGTATTAAGCATGCCTTTGGACCAAGTACAATTTCTCATTTCTTCCTTGACTGTCACACATCTTCTGGTAAAAGAAAACATAGCTGTGCATCTGTCTGCAGCAAATTCTCTGACACATTTCAAGAGGAGACAAACACTAACTCTGCAACAGAAGCCAATGCCAGTAAAACTTCTGAAGGTGCAAAACAACTTTTGCCGGTTAAGTCTGCACTTACTTGCTCCCAGGAAGACTAAAAAGAAATCTAAAAGAGGACCTACTTCCCAAACATTTGAATACGGCCAAAAGCCTGTGCTGTGGGTTCCAAAGGACAAAGAGATTTGAGTCATCAAATCTGTACCGGGCATGTGTCCATCTTTGTGGTCACAGGAATCTGTGACATTTCATTTTCACAAAAATTCCATCAAATCTTTGACGGAAACACAAGCAAACAGCTTCAGTGGAAAAGTCTTCAACTCACAATGACCTAAAAAAAACGGAGGAGTTCACTTTTGGTTGATGTAACATACAAGTAGCTTGGGTTTTGATACTAGACAAAGCATTTCTAGACATACATAATGGCATAAATCATATATATATACACACTAGAGTCAGTCAAAATCCAAGGCAAGAAGAAGTGCTTTGCACTTTCTTATCCTATAGTGAGTGAGAACTGAGCCAACTCCAAATTTTGCAGATACAGACCCAAATTCTCTGTTGGGCTGAACAGAATCCTTGCCAATCCCACACCAGACCTGTGCAATAAGGCTGCATTTTTTATGACTATGTCAGAGCTCAGTCTGGAGAAGTGCCACGGTGTCGATCTTGCGATTAGTCATTTACTCACATTCTTGAGAAACAGATGAGCAATTTCACTGTCACTTTCCACCTGCAGTATTCTTCGGGAATTGGCCTGAGGCACTAGCAATGCACTAGTCCATACATCACAGAGCTAGAAGTCCAAACTATAAACAACTGATCAACCAAACAGTGCAAAAAGTGACTCCATGCCCATGAAATCACTGGCTAATTTTTCACTGTACATTTTATAACACCAAGACAAATACGTATCTGCATTTCTCATAATGTATCTGCAAAGGTACTGAAGTCCTAATTACTTATTGTATTGTGTGAGAGAAAAATAAATAGAAAAACTCACATCCACCAAGCTGTTAGTAAAAGATAATGCCACCCAACATCCGTTCCTGGGTTAAAGGTTCCTAACAGTGTACTTCGAGCTAGCTGTATCCTCCTTTGGTTTCCACCAACCATCAAAGACAACACAGAGCAGAAAAGACCTCCAGTGACTGTAATCCCCCGCGGCCCAGAGTACATGTACCAGGCTACCACTTTCCAGTTCTCCCATCTTCTGTGACAGGTCTGAGATTAATGAGACTCCATCCAAATCTGCATCAGACAAGCTCTGATAATTGTGTGGGTCTAGGCAGAGATACGCAGGATATGGTGCAAGAACACGGCACAATGGCTGGAAGGGGAAAGGGACATTTCACATGACATTTCCAAGAAAGCAGTTGGACTCGACTACGGAAAATACTGGAGGTGGTTCACTGGGGTTCACGGATACTCTGTGCTCATGCCCTGTCCACCAGCGCGTTACCTTGAGGAAAGCACTTGCCCTTCAATGAGCTCCTCCTCCTTGCACAAGAACAGTTATCACTGGGAATTCATCAAACTCGTTCCATGATTAAGGCTTTACTCCCACACACAGTTGCTCCTAAGATCAAGCTCTTAACTATGGAGTGTATCAGCAAAATAATCATGAAAGAAATGACACAATGGTTGTCTTTTCCCTGTACTACAGGTTGTAGATCTGATCTGCTCCGTTTACAAGACCCTACTACTACTCCTTTCACGTCACCACTACCGCTCTGAGCACGCACGGGTTCTCCCCGTTCAGACCTGGCTCCCGGGAGGCACTCAGCAATTCCACTACCGATGCGAGGGACAAAATAAAGCGCAGCTCCCACCAGCAGCAGGGCCGCTCCAGCCGAGACTGGCACGGGTAACAACTCGGTTCAGGGCACGAAGCGCGGAGCCCTGACCCCGAGGGGCTGCGGACGCCAGTTCAGCCCGGCAGCCCCGCCGTGCACAGGAGCAGGGCGGCGTTGCCGGCGGCCACAGCCCCCGGCCAAAGCGGGCACCGTCGGTACGCCACAAGACACCCGTTACCGTTACCCCGCCGCCGCCAAGCAGGCGCGTGCACAGCCCGACTCGCGGAGCTCTCACCCGCACGGCCCCGCCACGCCGCGGCCGAGGGGCAGCGCGGCCGGAGCCCTCCCTCCCGCCGAGGCGGTGGCGATGTCCGCGTCCCGTCCCGGTTACCGCTTCCCCCCCCCGGTCCCCGCCGTCCCCGCTCACCAGCCGCCGCCCGGGCGCCTCGCGCCGCTCGGTACCCACCGCCCCGGGGCGGCCCGGCCGCGCGCCCCGCCCCAACCCGCGCGCCACCGCCCAACGGCAGGCAGCGCGCGGCGGGCACCGCGTCTCGTGCAGCAGGTGGCGGGGCCCACCTCCCGCGCGCCGGCAGAGCGGGAACGGGGGGGGGGGGGGGG
>JANVCC010000073.1:6795706-6829739 GCA_025345505.1 Todiramphus chloris collaris | reverse complement strand
CAGGCACCGCCGGGGCTGCCCTGCAGAGCTGCGCTCACCGGGAAACCGAGCCAGATGAACGCGGGGGGTTGACAGGCTCCGGCTCTCGCCTCCGCGCGTGGGAAGGCCGTGCCACCTCCAAGGCGTCCCGGGCTTCCCCGCTGCTTCGCTGTCCGTGGAATCTCACAGACTCGGCACGAAGGCCGTGGGCAGTTCCATGGCCCAGCTCCTGAACACAACTGCCTGCAAAAACATTAAGCTTGGCCTAAGACGTCTGCATTCAGCACATTACCTGGAGGGCCTAAGGCGTGGGGCAATGTGTCTTCATAGAATCGCAGAACACCAGCTTGGAGGGGCCCTCAAGGATCATCTGGTCCAACCTTTCCTGGCAAAAGCCTGGTCTAGACAAGACTGTCCAGCTGAGTCTTAAAAGTGTCCAATGCTGGGGGCTCCACCAGTTCCCCGGGGAGATCATTGCACTGGCTGATTGTTCTCACTGTGAAAAATTGTCCTTGTGTCCAGCTGGAATCTCCCCAGGAGTGACTTGTACCCATTACCCCTGGTCTTTTCCATGTGAGTTTCTTGTTAAAAAAAGGAGTCTATCTTCTCTGTAGCCGCCCTTCAACTACTGGAACATGGTGATAAGGTCTCCATTAAGCCGCCTTTCCTACAGGCCGAACAAGCCCAGTTCTCTCAGTCTTTCCTCATATGGCAGCTTCCCAGTCCATGGATCATCTTTGTGGCCCTTCCCTGGACCCTCTCTGGCCTGTCCATGTCTTTTTTTGTATAGCAGGGCCCAAAACCGAACACAGTATTCCAGGTGTGGCCTGACAATCTTCTCAGCATACATAATTTGCGTAACATCTCTCATGGGATTCTCAGAGCTGTGTGGTGGCTTCGAGGGTCTGAAAGATTTTGCCATTGAGGACGTTGCATAACCACAGCAGCTGGAAATGCACCAGGCTGGGAAATGAACAAAGCACCTTCCTCGCGTGTTGGAAACACTACTGGATCACAACCACGTGTGACCGAACTGTCTTCAACTGCTTAATAAAATTAGAAAACCAAAGATAAAAGGAACTGTTTGTGGAACAGACAGAAGTTTGGCTTGCATCTGGAAGTGTATTGTACTGAACTAAACTTCTAGGTGATTTTGGAAGAAATCAAGTGCTATTCCTTCCATGTGTCCCTCTTCCTGCTGCCACTTTCTGTTTTTTAACTGAGTCACCCCCATCTTGCCTGTGCCACTTTTGATTTGACCCCCTAACAAAGAGAAGCAGCAACAACCCTCTTTGTAATCAGCTAGGGTGTTAGACACAGATCTCAGCTAAATACACTCAAACTGAGATGAGTATATCCATGCCTGGCTTGTAGCATTTCCACAACTAAAATGTTAGAAGGTTACACCTAGAAAACTCTGCTGTCCCAGTTTATTAATACCTCCCTCCTTCTAACCTTTAAGTCCATTAACAATGAAGTTGGTTGTCAATTCACGTTGGAACAGACTGATCTGGTCGGTAGAAGAACCAGCACTCCATCACAGCAGCAGAGAAATACCAGGCCCTACTTCTGGGATGTAGTGACACAAGTGAAGTGGCTCATGCATTCCAAAATGCAAAGTGAATGCCTCCAGTGTAAGCAGAAACTGGTCCCTGTGAAGAAACCTGCAATGGATACCATTTCCCTGACCAGCACTAGCAAAGCAGAGATACCATTTCCTCTCCCTCTAACAGTGCTACTGATTTGACTCCACCTGTGAATGCAGCAAGTTTCCTTCACGTCATCTAGTTATTTTTGATACAGAAAACCCTCCTGGCTCATCAGATCTATAAGTAAGTCCAAGGCATTATTGTCAGGAAGTCTGGGATTTTATTTACTCTTCCAGTGTCAATCAGTGTGCTTTCCAGGGAAATGGAGACTGCTACTGATTGCAAGAATCACATGCAGACTTATGTTGGTTTTTTCCCTCGACTCTTCCAGAAGTATCTACAGCTTGTCCAGATTGGTTTTGACATCTGTTGCCTTTCAAAAAAGGAGCCCTGGAATTCACACTCAGATTTTCATCTACAGTTAAAAGACAATACATTTCCAAAACTTCCATGGTTGCTGTACATACTGACCAAGGAAGCCTTCTTGTCAGAGTGACTGTCAGTCTGTTCAGCATGACTGAATTGAAAACCATAGTCCTGGCAGCCTAAGAGAGAAGTGATGAGGCTGGAGGGGGGAACATTTTAGTCTCGAGCTCCTATCAGTACGTTTCTGAGGAAGGCAATTCTCTAGCATGAGTAGTCTCTGCCTTTCCAACCCCTCCTTTCTGACAGATTTTCTGAAACCTGGTAAAAATTCCCATCTGGAGCTGTTTTGTGCTGCAGATGTTTACGCATACATCTCCAGGAATGACAGAATCTTGATAGCCTGAAGCGTAGTGTCATCTTCACATTGCAGAGTTCTTTCTTGCATTTAGGTGGATGAAGAGCACAGCTGGAAAGTCAGAAGATGCCACTGAAAAATAAACAGAAATAATACAGAGATGGAAATAAAAACTAAAAAAAAAAAAGTCCAGCAGAAAAACAGCTTATGCTTTTGATCTGAGGACTAGATGTAATTCAGGACATTCCCAGGTCAGGTACCTGCTCTGCACATGGAACAGACCCACCCTAACAACAGCTTAATATCATTCCTGCTGACAGCATTAGGAGCATATTTAACCTCTGTAGTTTAGGGAGGGGTTCTGGTTTTTTGGCACAAATAGGTAGTAGTTGGTAAAAGAAAAGTTAGATTACAGCATCTCATCATTACTTTCTTTTTCCTTGTTAGGAAGTTAAATTAATGATGACAGGGGGAAAGAAGAAAACAAAAAAAAAACAACAAAAAAAAAATTAGACAGCAGTAATACCCATATTACCCCAGCTGCGAGAACCAGGCAGGTATGACAGAGCTTGCCTACATAAATGTATTGGATGGTCTCATATATTTCCCCTCAAGAAGGCTTGAATTCCTTGTGTCCTTGTAAGACACATTTAATCTTGCTTTTTAGTTTCTTCACTCAGAGAAGTCTACAGATTCCAAGAGGCCATTGGACCACAAGGCAAAAACTTCTCTCCGTGGCTGCTACTTGACGGTGGTACAAGCTGTTTGTGATGCAGCCTTATTGTGTGTTACTAAAGTCTCTGAAATTCTCAGGCAGGGTTACAAATCAGACTTTAGGCTGGACAGTAAAGATATAACTTGCCAGTGGTTTTGTTTGTCAACGGTTCTCAATAAGGTCAAAGACTAAAATACATCGTCTCTGCTTCAGAAACCCTGGGTCCTTGCAGGCCAAATGAAAGCCAGCAATACTTCCAGGTGACCAGCAGCTCTGGCAATCTGCTCACAGTAATGCACATGAGGCATCAGTAGCTTTGCAGACTTCTGAAAACTTTCTTGCAGTCATAGTTTGCATTAAAATTGTCAACGTAAGTTAAAGAATTCCTCCAGAGGTCTTCCAAAGGAACAATGAGAGAATGTGAGGACCAAAACCACCTTGGCAACAACAGTCCCCATGTACTCAGCCATGGTGAAGCCTATCATGGGGAACCTATGCAAAGCACGCTTTGTTTAGAAGCATTAAATATACTCTAAAAGATTGATTAAATTGACCAGACAAGTTCCAAAGTGGAAACAGAGCAGTAAGAAGAATGTTGAGGCACAGTAGAGACGATTTTTCTTCATCTCCAACAGATTCATGCTGGTTATCAAAAAAACCCAAACAAACAAGCAGGAATATTTTAAAACTGTCTGTAATCTGATTTTCAAGGAGATGAAAGTTACCCGAGCACCAGTGTTTTCTTCAATTAATTACAAAAAAGCATTTTATTGGAAGTGCTTTATCAACCCATCTCACAGATGCTGTTAACAGAGAGGTTTCAAGGAGGAAACTGTTGTTGCCTAAAGGAGAAGAAAACCTGTGTGGGAGCACAGCTAATGCTTGTGGTATTTTGCTGGATCTGGGGCCAACTCCTTTCTGACTAAAACCTCAGTTTCATTTAAAGGAATTGCCAAGTAAGCTTGCTAGCAAGAAATGTATGACAGAGGGTTCACAAATTTAGATTAATTTTACTGTTGTATCATAATTTTAATTACGCCCATTTATTTCTAAATGTCTGGGTTTGTTTTTTTTTTTCTTAAGTAAGATGCATTCTGAGGCATATTTATATTTTTTATATGCTGCAAAGTAAAAAAAACCTTGAAGCTGGGCAACTGTAACTTGCAGTACCAGTGCTCGTGTGGCAGGAAAGCTGAGATTCTATCAATCTTGGCAATGTTTCCTGGCCCTTTTTTATCCAAGAATGAACTGTTCTTGAATGGTTTCTCTAGGGTACTAGGCATAAACAGAGCTTCTTTTTCCCCTCTCTTCAGTGTCCGGTTCACAGTTGGGGTTGTTCTGGAGTCTGTTTTTCTTTTGTCTACAAAATGTATTGTAGAAAAAGAAAGGGAAATCTCCCTCCAAATTTCGGGGTTTTTTTTCCTACATCTATTAATCTGTCATATGAACACAATGAAGTGTAAGAGCACATGTCTACACTGAGCAGAATTAACTGTCACCCAGGTGATACAGCTCTTAGTTTTAATAATTCTAAAGTTTCAGAGATTTATCCAGTGTCCTAAATAGAGACAAAACACAGACCTACTTTATTACCTAATACACATCGTTTCAGATCAATGAAACAATGAGTTTTTCAAGTTCTACAGCAGGTGGAAGCAAAAATCAATGTATACCATAAAAGGACAGATTAAGGTCCAAGTGCTGATCAGTAAAAAAAGAAGCTTCCTAAATCAGACAGCAGGTGGAACCAAACACCCTACCTTGCAAGAGCCAACGCGTTTGAACACCTTAGGACTGAGAGGTCTTGAGTGTACGCCAAAAGGCAAAAATCAGTAGACCCACTGGCCCACAGAGTTAATCTTTTCCTAACACTGAAAATTAGTAAATGAAATGCACTGCTTTCAATTTTATTTCACTAAATGTCCCAAGGATAGGTTTGATAAAAGTGGCCTTCACCCCCGAAGCAGTCATCTGAACCACCTGCCAAGCTGCAGCGCAGGATCAGGCTTGGTACGCTGCACTGGGACGGTGGTGTTCTGCCTGGACACTGGTTTGTGTTCTGCCTGGACGCTGGTTTGTGTTCTGCTAGGAGGACAGCGAGGTCACAGTTTGCAGAGACGACTGCTCAGACCCAAACCACCACTTCTGCTTTCTCTGATAGCAAGGAATGGATGGCACCAGCTACACTCAGCTGTATTCAGCCCTGTATGAGAACACTATACTGAGTAAATACACCAACTTAGTACTTCAACTTATTTTTTACTACAAGATGTCCCATTGAAAAGAAACCAGAATAAAGAAGTCCAGCATTGGACTCTTCTTTTTCGTGTTACAATAGTACCTTGTGGTTGGTGCTTCTGTAGTTTTTGGGGAGCGGGGGGACTACCTGAACGGGAAAAACCCATTGGTCTGGTCATATCCTCCCTGTTTTCCTACTTTGAGTTTGGCACGACAGCTTGAAAGCACTCGAAAAGATACTGCCCCCTCAGGAAAGCGATGGGCCCCTGCGCAGAAGCGAGAGGCGGGAGGGGACCGGCTGGCTCCCAGCGCGGCAGCTTTCACACGGCTCGAACGCAGCTCCCAGATTTTTTTTGACAACGTTCCTCTGAAACCGCGGGCCACGGAGCCGCCGCGCCTGCGGCCTCACCTGACCCGCTGCCGCCTCGGCGGGCAATGGCGGCCGGGCCGCCCTCCGCGGACCGTCCCTCGCCGGGCCGCGGGCTCTGCGGCCGCGCCCGCCATCGCCGGCCTCACACCACCACCTACCGCCGAGGCGGGCGAGGAGCCGGGCAGCGCCGCGGCCCAGCGGCTGAGGGCACCAGCAGCGCCCGCCCCTCGGCCCCCGCCCCCCAGGGCCGGGCCGCCCCCTTGGCGCGCTGAGGCGGGACCGGCTCCTCCTCCCTGCCGCCGCAGCGCGCCTCCGAGCCCGTCGTGCCGGAGAGCAGCCGAGCGCGATGGCCCGCGAGGAGGTGGCGGCGGCGGCGGCCGGGGATGAGGCGGCGGCGGCCGAGGGGGGCGGCCTGTTGCTGGAGATCGTGGGCTCGCCGCTCAACCTGAGCCTGCTGGGCCTCTGCCTCTTCCTGCTCTACCAGATCCTGCGGGGCGAGCGGCCCGCGGCGCCGGCGGGCGAGGCGGACCCGCCGCCGCTGCCCAAGATGAAGCGCCGCGACTTCACGCTGGCCCAGCTGCGGCCCTACGACGGGGTGCGCGACCCCCGCATCCTCATGGCCATCAACGGCAAAGTCTTCGACGTGACCCGCGCCAGGAAGTTCTACGGGCCCGGTGAGGGCCGGGGCGGGCGGGGGCGGGCGGCGCGGCGAGCCCGGGGCGGGCCCTCAGTGGGACCCCTCGGCTCTTTGTGCCCGGGATGCGGCCCGGGCCGCTGGCCGGAGGGATCCAGGGGGGGCCTCCCCGGTGTCCGGGGCCGCCCGCCACCGGGGCGCGGCCCCTGCTCGGGCGCCGGGAGGCTGAGGCCCGGCCGCGGGGCCGGCGCTGTGGCTGTCGCGGAGTTCGCGCCCTGCGGCGCGGGGATCAGCGTGCGGGGCGCCGCGTTAATGCCTGACCCGCCTCCTGGCCGGCGGGATGAACGCTCGGCTAAGCTGCCCGTGCCCTCTCGGCCCGGCTCGCGATCCGGAGACTGGGAAAGGATCCGGCCCTCCCGGAGCCGGGAGGGGTGTGCGCGGCTTGGCCTGAGACGCATCTCGCAGCCTGCAGCGCTGGCGGAGCTGCCCGCCCGGGGGAGGCGGCGGGCGGGATTACCGCGGGTGCCCGGGCCCCGCTGTTGGGCAAACTCCGGCTTTGCCAGCCTGCGTTGCTTCATTATTCTCTATATTTTCCCAGGGCAGGTTACACTTAACCGCAAGTACCGTAAGGGGCTGTGCCACCGTTGGGTTGGGTGGCTTTGTTGGCCTTGGGTGCTTTTACCTGATGCCCGGCAGCAGAAGAGAAGTGTTCTCTCAGTGTTTACATTCCATTCCCAACTTCTAGTGGACATCACGCTATTGCATAATATTTATACTAAATACCTAGTGATTTAGATTAAACCCTCTTCCTATCAGGATCATCGGCAGTTCAAACGTGCAAAGATTGACTAAGCTATGGAGAGGTTTGTAGAGCAGCTGCTGATGAGCTGGGTGGGAGTATGTGCAACCAGGTGTAAGAGTTTAATCAACTTCACAAGTTTTTACTTCTGTCAGAGGCCTCCTGTTAAAAAGCCTCCCTGAGGCTTGTGAATTTGTACCAGGATCTGGCATAACCACTCTTGAGCTGCCCAGACAGCAGTAGTGAGCTGCCAGTGCTGCTCGGAGACAAGGACAACAGTGCAGGAGACACCAAGTGTTTGGAAGCATGATGAGATCATTACTTTCAGTCCAAACATAAACGAGGCCATCACTGAGTGATGCTGGATTGTAGCTTTGCTGCAGTCGAGATGGTATGCACAGCTGAGTTAGACATGCAGCTTTGTATTGGTGCAAACTAAAAACCACTGGACTTAGGGACCATGCTTTGGATGCTGCCTTCCTTGACAACAGTAGAAGCTGCCCGTTTATCTAATTTGGTGAGCTTCCTTAAGAACTTTCACTGTCTAGTTACAACATGTGATATCTCAATTTGCAGCTTGTCATGCAAGCAGGTTAATTATTAATGCAGTTTAGCAAGAGTGTCTTGATAAGGATCTCTGATGTTGTGTGATCTCTGATGTGAGTTGCATGTTCTGATCATTGGAGTTCATCTTGCATTTTGGAAGT
The DNA here is from genome assembly GCA_025345505.1 of Todiramphus chloris collaris. Classification (NCBI taxonomy): domain Eukaryota; kingdom Metazoa; phylum Chordata; class Aves; order Coraciiformes; family Alcedinidae; genus Todiramphus; species Todiramphus chloris. Next base: position 6,821,927 of record JANVCC010000073.1, on the reverse strand, counting down.
TTTAATAGATGCTTCTTCCCAGTTGCTGATTCCTAGTATCTCCACCACATTTTCTGTCAAGTCATCCGTTGAGCTCTTTTAAGTCAGGAGCATCTCCTAGAAAACTTGCATTTCACCTTAGACTCACAAATCCTTCCTCTGTTCCTCTTTCTGAGGATGTGCTTCCCAGTTTGTAGGTGTATTCTTACCCTGTCTGTATGTGCCACGCACCGTTGTGTGCTTCATTGTCCTGATGTTGCATCAAACTCACCATCTCTTCCTGTGATTCTGTTTCTTGTCCTCTTCCTCTGTTTTCCTGTATTACCAAGTAGAATAAAACTTAAAAACATTTTAGAAGTTTGAGGCACCTCTGACCCCACAGGTCAGGGAAGGAACTCATCATCTGTTTCAGTTAGGGGACTCTGATCCACGCAGATCATACAGCATCTGTTACCTCTGCAATAATGCTGCTCATGTTTTTATTTTAAAGAGGGCCCGTATGGGATTTTTGCTGGAAGAGATGCATCCCGAGGTCTTGCCACTTTCTGCCTGGATAAGGAGGCTCTGAGGGATGACTATGATGACCTTTCTGATCTCAACGCTACACAGCAGGAGACCTTGAGGGACTGGGAGTCACAATTCACTTGTAAGCAATTTTAAATCTATTTATGCAGAAGTAGATAACTGGTGGGTAATAAGAGAAGCAATGGTTAAAAGGCTGCTACCAGCAGGAAGCATCAGTCTGGAAACTAACGTAATAACTCAGTTTGGTAAGTGCTACTAGAATTACTGCTACACAAAAGAACTAAGAGAAATGTCAGGTTTTCCTTCTGTGTTCTCTCTCCCCCTGCTCCTTACAGAATAGTAGGTGAGATGGAAGCATTCTGCCATAGGGTAAGATCTATAAGGCCACCCAAAAAGTTGAAAGGAATTTGAAATTAAGAGTATGTTTTTCATACAGTTAAGACCCCATCTATAGAGACAATTAGATTTTAATGCTTTGAAAAATGCTTATGTCCCATTCAACTTCTCAGAAATAAGAGTAACATTTAAACTATTACTTCTTGGGGGTTTTGAGTTTTGAAGAAAATTTAAACTAGACCTTTTCCCCTTGGAATTCTTGATAAAACCTTTTTTACTCTAAAGAAGTTACTGTGCATGGCCTTGCTGATGGCTTTATCAGATTCATGGACACTATCCAGCTGACTTTCTCCTCCAGAAGGTCATCAGGAATGGGCAAATGCCACCTCTGTGCTTGCAAGCAGCCTGGTTGTTACCACACCAGTGCTGAGGCAACTTGCACACTTGAGATGTTTGTTCTAAAATTAAAAGAAGGAAGTCACTTTCACAGCTTCCTGGTTTTACTATGCTTAGTATTAAAAGTTTAAACCAGGCAGTTCCAAGTGTTCTGTGTCATGTGCCCTCGCTTTGCTGATCAAAAAGGAGAACTTTCAGTTTTATGGAAATTGCTGTATCCATCTTGTGCCAGGGCATGCCCACTGGTGTGATTTTTTTAATCTTTTTTTTCCCCATTGTGTATCCTGATGATGAAAAACAATTCCTCCATATTTCATGATGCCTTTTAGGCAAGTGAACACCAAAGGGATTATTTCTGCTCAGATAAGACAAAAAAAAAAAATATATATCAGTTGTTTGTCTTGATTAATTTATATAGATGTGATGAACATTGTATGTAAAAAATAGTAGCCTAGTGGAAATCAAATGGGTTTTGTTTTTAACTCTAGTGTTCAGTATTAAAGATTTACTATCACTAGCTAGAACGGAGCTCTCCTCCACATAATGTCATTAGAACATCTCAGTTCTGACCTGGTGTGCCCCTACTATTTTGGTGCTCTTCCTGTCTTAATCAAGGCCGTTAATCATGTCACACTGAATGGCTGTTCTATGATGCTAACAAATATGTTGCAGCAAAACAACTATGCTACCAAATACCTGACCTGAACTAGAGTTTAAATCTCCCTTTTCAAGAGTCAGGCACCAGGACTGACAGTGAACTGCAGTCTTTTTATTACCAGGGTTCTCAGAAATTGGGCAAGTAGTTGCTTTAAATTCTTATGAATTATAACAACATTAGTCCAAAATAGTCAGAGGCATCTTTTTTTGCTTTGTTGAAGTTGAGAGACAGGCAACATGGCACAGATCTCAGTTCTTACACCTGTATCATCTCAGCATTTCTGCGTGTTCAAAAAGAGATAGAAAGTAAGGCAGAGGCCTAGCTGCATAGTCTGATACCAGCTCTGTCTCCATCTTTGGGAGAAAGGATCTCTCCTCTGTCCTGCTGGGTATTTTCAACATTTATTACAAAAGATAAAACATTGTGTGAAAGTTGTGTGCATGTGTGTGTAACACGTAACGGAAATACTCTAACAATGCCCGTTGGTTGAAGAACTAGCTTTGACACTGGCAAGAGAAGTGAGCTAATCCAGGATTCTTCATTAGCTGGATGAGTCCCTCAGTTTACCTCTGTCCTTGCATTCATTCATCTTTTGGCTTCAGCAATAGCAGGAGAATTACAGTCACATTTACTTTGCATGTTTCCTACACTTAATACAACAGTAATAGTAGTTCAGATAGTTGATTTTGGCTTTTCTCCTTTCCCCCGGTGTTTGGAACAAGTCACTGAGAGCTGTGTCACTGTAATGCAGGCATTTTGTTTATTCAGGAAACAGACGTAGTAGTTTATAAAGTTGTATCTTCAGGGCAGAATAATGACTTGGATTCTTTTTTCCCTAGTTAAGTACCACCATGTTGGTAAGCTGCTGAAGGAAGGGGAGGAACCCACTGTATACTCTGACGAAGAAGAAAAAGATGCCCAAGATGCAAAGAAAGAGTAGAGAGTGCAGCAAGGAACAATCTGTTTTTCAATCATAAAGGATCATTTGTAACATTCCAAGTCTGGTTTACAAGTTGCAACAGCAGCACTGCTTACAAAAGGTCCAGAGTTACAGTGAATTGTTTCTTTTCAAAGGTTTCCTTTTCAAATTCAGTGGTAAACTACTAATGGTCTAAGATCTGTCTTCCTTTAAACCTGCATAATCTGAAGTATGCACGAAAAATGTCTGTGCAAAGGTAAACTGCAATAAAGGACTATTACTTTTTTTCTTTTATCACCATTTAGTGCACAGTAGGTTGAAATCCAGTTTTTCATTAACAACCTGGCACTGTGGACACAAGCACAAGAGTAGCTTCACATATGCAACAGAAATTCCACTAAATCTTGTTTTGTGTTAGCTTCTGCAGGATCTGGGCCTTGGCTTGTAATTCCTGTAGAAAAGGAACTATATTTTCTTTCTCCATGAAACATCACGTTCATTTGTGATGTAATTCAATATTATGTGAGATAATTTGGCTTTGAAGGAGTTATGTAGTGGCTTACAGATGAAACACTAACTGCTTTAAAAGAAGATAATTGAGAGGTTAAGTCACTTTTAGATACTTTAAAAATTAGGAAGGACTGATGAATACTTGATGTATTCAGTCATGCATAATTATGCATGGATTCATATTCTTTTTTACTTTTAAAGTGCATCTGAAGCGTTACAGCGTTTAGAGAGCGAGTGTAACTAGGCATCCCTAAAAACCAGGTACACCATGAAGCGTGACTTGACTGGACTACTGTTCATTCACTTTTATTCTTAGTAAAACTCTTAGGAAATTATATTAAATGGGGAAGATCAGCTGCTATTGATTCCTAGGCCTAAAAGAGAAGACTTGCTGGTATGGCATGATTAACAAGTGCTCTTGTACATGCAGCTTTAGCTAGCAGAAAAATGTCACTGTATTTTGTACTGTCCTGTACAAAATAAAATCCTGTGGTGTAAGCTGTTTCTGTGTTGAGGCTTTTGTTACTTTGGAACATTGCCCTTAAAAGAAACATCACAGTCCAGTAGATAATCAGCAATGTCATAGCTACAGGATCTGACCTTTGATTTGCTTTTTTACTTAACTTGCTCTCTTAGCTCACATCTACGCTTAATTACTAGCTTTGTTCCTACTCTGTAACCCAGTCTCCTACCAGAGCAGGCTGGGAAAATGGATTTGACCAAGGAAAAACGTAAATGTGCTCCTTCATAATACAAAATATTTCTGCAAAATGTTTTCAGGAATACCAAGGAGATAACAAAAGATTTGCTGATCATTCCTAAATGTGTTTCTTATCTAAGTGATTGTCCACAACTGCCTGTCTGGTACAGTTCCCCCTATTTAGTTTCTCTGGTTTGGCTGCCTGGCTGAGTTTTTTCTTTCGGCAACACAACCAAAATGATGACCTGAATCCCGAGTGGGAAGGTGTAAACTCGGCAAAATGATTGGGAAGTAGAGTGCAGCCTTCTGAACAAGTCAACAAAACATGTTCAAGTGCCTGAGGCCATCTGGGGTGAGAAGAAACTACTCTGCTTTGGTCCTAAGCTGTCATGGCATTTTCTTTTTTTGTTACCTGGGCCTTTGAATGAGGAATGTGGTTGTTGGAACCAGACAGCTTGTGCTAAGTGGTACTGTATGAACTACCTAAGGAACAGCTAGAGACAAACGTAAATCATCGTGACCTTTGTGTTGCCGTTTTGTTTTTAGAGACACTCATGCTCTGCAAACTACTACTCATGGTTTACCTCAAATGGGAAATGTGCTTTTATTTAAGGCAGCAAATAAAATACTCTTGTGTAACAGTGGTGTTTATTATTATTTACTGCAGCTGAGTGTGATACATAACCCTCCCTCAATATTTCAAGTTTTGTATTGTCTTCCTCCAGTGCCTTACAGGATCTGTGTGCAACACACAGATCAACTACAACATGTTCTAATGGAATGGGTGCAAATGCACTTCTGTAGTAGAACTTTAACAGCATGTTAAAGACAGAACACGTTCATGTTGTATAACGTGCTTTGCTGTTGTAAAAACAGAGGTAGGCATAAGAAGGCCCAAGTAATTGTTAACACTGAACTAGGCTGGGCTATAACTTCCCCTTCAGGGGGCCCAACCATCTCACTCTTAAATTAATCCGTAATGTATTCTGAGGAACTGAACACTGTTTTAAGTGTTAATCTATATGATCATATATATGGTACAACATGATGGACCACAAAGAACAATAAGTAAAAGCTACACAGAAAACTGGCAGTAAGGTGAGACAAAGCCTAACATTAAGCATCTGTGCCTCCTGGGAAGGAAGCATTCCACTTTTGTAAGACCACTAATTTTTCAGAGAAAACAAAGAGAATTTATTGTGAAAGGGAAAGAAGCAAGTCACAAAAGCAGTGGTTTCATGAAGCGGGAGGCAGGGATTTTATTTTCTTCTAAAGTGCTGAAGAATCTGGGTAGGGTATAGCTTCTTTTTTACTCCCTGTTCATCGCAGCTCCAGCCTTTCACCAGTGACTGCAGTGACTAAGCAAAAAGAACTGTGCCAGGTCCCTTATCGGGCTGTACATTAACCAGGTAGGACACAATGACCAACTCAGAGCCAAGACCATTGGCAGCCTGTGTCCAAACACTTGTTACTTGCCTCTCACAAAGGCATACTTGAGGTGCTCTAGGACAAACCAAAACAATCGACCAGCATCTCATTTCCACCCAGTTCTGGCATGCTGTCACCTGCTTTCTAAAATTCAGATACTCTTTTATCTGAGCTCTACTTGCTCTTAATCATCTTTATTAGCTCTTATTTCATGCTGTTTCAGTTTAAAAAGTTTAGTACTGAATGTTTCTGTCAAGAGTTACATAAGGGGGTTTACAGAAGGTGAGGCATTTCTATGCATTGCCTAGAATCCCTTGGATTAAGAAGGGTTTTATACCATAATTGCTGTATTCTTGTATTTCAAGAAAATGGTCAGATGCAGTAGTGGGCATTGTGTATTTTAAAAACAGCCTGTAGGATTGCAATGCCAGCATTCAGCGTGAGGTACAACCAACAGGCCATGTGCTTCCCACAACAAAGCTTAGTTCCAACAGCTTCCCCACGACGATCTCTGCTCTCACTAGCTATTATGAGGCGTTATCAGGAGTTCTGTACAGAAAGTCAGAGTTGATTACAAGATCTGCAGGTTCAGGGCCCTACTTCATACATGTCAGACCAAACAGTGTTTCCATAAAAAAAACCCCAACCTCTTGAAATGCCAGCTGAGTACAACAGCATAGGCCAAGCTTCACACAGAAGGTGGGAAACTACACCAGCAGCATTACACAAATCCACTGATGAACTATATTATATTACTATAATTAGAAAATATCTCCAATATCATCTATCTCCAATATCTTTTTACCTATTAAATGCTCTAACTGTCCAAACATTCTGTAACTTTTTACTTGAGATGCAACTGATTCCTACAACTATTGCCATGTGATCTATAAAGCTATATATTTTAACAGTTTTAAAGCTGTTATTTGTATCTTTAAGGATTGGCCTTCAAGATAATTAAATTATACTGATCAGACCAGTGTATGAAAGGATGGGGCTAGAAATAATTCTGACAACAGGAAAAGTAAGGAATTAAACCACCTGAAAACACGCCCCAAATAATGTCACCTGTAAACAAACAGGAAACACAAAAGTTCTGTACGGCGATGACAGTGGTGTCTCACTTTTTAAAGCACACTGAGATTTTGCTTATGTTTTACGTGGAATGAAGGCTGGGAGATAAAGGATTTGCTTTATCCTTCTGAATCAATATGGGTGAATGCAAGAAGCAATTACAGAACCGATGTATTTATTTGTTACTGAATATTGTGACAGCATGATTGATAAAACACTGGAAATCTACACCCAAGGAAAACTTTAGTTCTCGGTCCCCCAGATTAACAAAGAAATACTTCCTCTCCTGTAATCAGAAGGCCTGTCTCATGGGAAATGGGTGGTCATGGACACAAAACTGTCTATAGATTGACAGAGGGGGAAGTTTTGTCTGCTTTAATCCAGAAATATTGCATAGAGGAAAAGCACCCTTGGTAGGTCACATCAGTGCAACGGAAACATTTTACGCAGTCAACAAATACAATAGCTGATCTTCATTATAACTGTATAAAATACTAAAAAGGAGACTTAAAAGGGGCATAAATGTTCTCCAAAATAGTCAGAAAATACTTCTGTCACGAAAATAAGATATTTTTAGATAAAAGTAATAGATTAACAGTACTTTGAGTAGCAACCATTTGTCATTTACGACCCTGAAAAGGCACTCAACATCTGAACGTGTGAACAGAGACTGATAAAACCTGGCTTAGCAGCCCGTAGGAATCACCAGTATTGAACACTGCGGGGAACCTATCTACCATAAACCATTACAATTGGGTTTTTTACTACTATTTATTAGAGCAAAAGTTACAAACATGGGTAAGGTTCTATGTCATGAGGTAACATCACATGAGCTTAGTATATTGACATGTAATAAATAAAGCATCCCAAAATGAAAGCTGAAAGAATCAGTGTATTGAACTTAGAACTAGTCTTCTATACCTTGCTAAGGGACTTTTTCCAAAAGCAATTGTGGCTGTCTTCTAAATACAGCCAGCTGGATAAATGTGGATATAGTTCAAGCTCCTAGACTGCATTTTCACATTTTTACCTACATGCAGCACAAGTCTGACAACATTTCACAATTTCTCTGGAAATTACTTGTAAGCAAACTCATACTAAACAGCTATCTCACTACGTGTGCCTTCAAAGTCTTGTGAAGAAGTTTTCAACCTGCCTATATGTGGGGCCTGCCAGCACACTGACCAATGCTGGCCTTCCACCATCTAACATTCAGAGCTCTGCTTAGACAGTCAATCCGATTGCTGGAAGCAGTACATCTAGCACAAGTTCAGCAAAATCCTTCCTCCCAAAGACCAGAAAGTTTTCAGAAACATCTCCAGAGTTATGAAAAGCATTTTTCCAGTGTGAGTTTTACAGAAGATGGGATTTTTTTCATATTTGGAAATATTACTTTCCACAATTGAGCACAAATGTCCCCCACACCTTCCAGTTGCATCATCGTGATTGAGGAGGCACTTCATATGCTTGTTCTATGATTTACACAGTTATGTATTTTCCAACTATTTGTTATTACTAAATACTGTAACTTTGATATTTACATGGTTCCCTACATTTAATCAGAGCATAACACTCTGAGATGTCAATCTGTATCCTTTCAAATTCTTAGCAACTGGTCCATGAAAGTTTCTCTGGCCCTGGGAAAAGTTTTGGTACTCTGTTATCCAAAAGGCAAACACTGATTCTTGTTTCATGGCTCACTACACCAGTTAGATATTTGAACCAAAGGAATTACCCAAGGGAAAAAAACACACAGTATTTCATATACCTTTTAATAGTCAAAGGGCCTTCTCCCACCTATACACAGAAAATTAAGAGCTATGACATAGTAGCTGTTCAACATCCTCTTCTGGGCTCTGCTCCACAGAAAGTATCTGAGCAGGGGTTTGTCTGAATTATCTCAAGAGGAAATAGAGGGCATCCTCTGCCATCTGCATCCAGCTCTCTTCTTAACATTAATTTCCTCTCATCTCCTGTAGATAAGTATATTAAAAAGTTATTTGAAACCAGTTTGTTGGGGGTGGGGAGGGAGAGGACATGGGGAGGTAGATGTAAAGTATCCATCAGCAAACTGAAAGCACAGTAAATTGTGAAAGAGCTGAGTAACAAAAACCAGAAACATAGCAGTCCTGTGTGGAGTTCAGGTGACTACCTACATACAAACTAACTAACCACGGACAGTACTCCCCACCCAGATGTACCACAAATGGAGGGGCCTAACAACATTTTAGTTGTCTAAAGCATGCTGAGTTGTTAGCATGCTTGTGCTTATTAACAGACTAACCCCTTCTCTGCTGATGTCCATGACAGATACTTTGCTATCCAATCAAGTAGACAAACTCTTCAGCTACAGCTACTCTTCAGCTGCACATCATGTTTGAGCCAAACTGAACAAACCTTTAACTGCAGAGAAGGCAATCTGCTTTTATGGCACATTCAAAAACTGCTTTTAAAAAACACTTACCACTCATCACTGCAAGCACTATGGCAACTAACCTTACCTGCCAGAGACCTGTCAAATGCAGTCACCTTAGTTCTGGTGTCCCTCTTTCTCACCTGTCCTCTGGAAGGTCTCCTTAAGCAGCGAGCCACCATGAAGAGTACCATCTGCTGCTGCCATAGTGGGGTGAAGCATGTTTTTGTGGAACATTTTCTTACATTTTCTTTGTATCTTTCTGAGTGACTCCAGCTGCATGCAACTGTCTGTCTCTGAAAAGCCACATTCATCAGATAAAAGATTAGAAGAAAGCTTTTTTCGCTTTTTCTTCATTATGCAAGCATTTCTCTCCTCTTCTCTGGATTGTCTCTCGCTTTTCTCTCCTTCACATCTTAATTTACTACAAGACCTCTTGCATGACTTTTTAAGCTTATGTTCACACTGCTTAGCACCCTCATGGAGAGAATTGCAACAGAAGCTACATCTGCTGGTTTCCTTCTCTTGACCTTCCAGAGTTACGTTTTTAAGGTAAACCAGTAATTTTCTTTCCCCGGCTCTTGCAGACAAGGACCCTTTATTACAATTGCTGAAAGTTTCTTCACAACTTCGTTCTGTTCTCTTCATCGAGCTGCTACGTGTCTCTCTGTACTCTGAATCACTGATCTCTTCCAGCAAATCCTTCAATCTGCAAGCAGATTTACATGTTTTGTATGGTACAGTACCATCATCGCTACCATCTTCTTGTTTGAATTCCTTATCATGAGTAACAGCAGTGCAATCCAAAGAATGATTCAGTCCAGCATGCTGGAAATTACCAACATTTAGTGAGGCATTCCTCTGCACTTGCAACTTTTTTGCAAGCCTACCCCCATGGGCCTTGCTTTCTAACACCGTGTCTGTTGACTCAAGGTCCCCAATGGTGATCACTAGTCTATAATTATCATCACTGCTACAATTTCTCTCATTGAGATTTTGTACAGGACTCACTTTCCTGAAGCGCTGACCATGTCTGTCACTCAGGCTGATGTCAAAACCACTACCAGCAGCAGACACCACTCTCTTCCACCGGGACTTGTCCGCAGTGTTTTTTGTCTCTAAGCAAACACGTGCATAGCCTGGTGTCCGATAGTAGTTTAGTAAATAATGGATGAATTCATCAGTGTCATAAACCTTCTGCTTTTTGCAAGAGTCTCCATCAGACAGCGTCTGCGTGTGAACTACATTCCACGTTGGGCAGCCCCTTCCAGCGAGGGATTCAATGACCCTGCGGTCTTGCGTAACTGTAATCAGTAAAGATCCACAGCCGGAGTCGTCGCACGCATCTCTGCCGGGCAGTCTGGCAGAACTCAGGGCTGCAGAGGGATCGTTTAAAATTGTCCTGACTATATGACAAGCAGAGGCATGGAAGTTACTCACATTTCCTTCCTCACTACATAAGCTGCTATGTTTGTGGGTCAACAGGTGCTTCAAGGCTTCGTTACGTTTCAGCACTTTGCGTGTACGATAGCGGGAGTTATTCAGTTCCTGATGTGTGTCTTTTAATGCTCTTTCAGAAACAGAATCGTCCTTCCTTATGCCAAATGAAGGATCCACTTTTTGACTTGCCAACTGTGCAAAATCCTTCAAATAAAAAAAAAATTGGGAAAATTATGTACATTTATTGAGCACTATAAAGAGTGCTAAACTGCAAACTCATAAGCAGTCAGAAGAAATATACAGGTGAGAGATAAACCTGGCTTCGTTCAGAACTCAATCTCACAATCTTGCAATTCCTAAGTTAGAACTACAGATATTTCATCATCTCAGAAAGATGAATTCTCAGTTAAATAAGAGTGGACCTTTCAACCTATTAACCTATCTCACTGCTACTGCATAAGAAATATCTATTCTTTGTTTGATGACAGCACCACAACAACTAGTATTGCAGGAAACAGTAAAATTACTACACTTTAGTAGATCAAATATTTTTATTTAAAATAAATTGCTTTGTTATACAGTGGTTTAAATGGGTCCAAATACAATCAATTTAAAGCTTTCCAAGTGGTGAAACCAAGAAGATAGAAGTTTAATGTGTCACCTTTGTAACTAAGGTGGCCAATGTCAGATCTACTGGAGCCCTAGAAGTCATGCAATATGGCACAGGTAGCCAGGCAAGTCACTCAACTCTTACTAAATTATTACATTATTAAATCTTTAACATTGGGGAAAACATACACTTGTCAAAAGCTGCAAGCAAATTTTTACTTATCAAATAGCTAAGGCAAAGCCATGTGTTAGCACCCCTGATAAATGAAAAACCTCATTTCCATTTAAAATCCCCCCCCCCTTTTTTAGCCAAAAGAACTAAAATAAACCTCCAAACATTAATCTGTGTGAAAAGACACTTTTATCACTCCTCTGATGACTTTCTCAAGACACTAGCTGAATCAAACTGAAATAAAACTGATAGCTTATTGTTGGCCACAAAAATAAGGCTACTAGAAATGCAACTGGCATAACCTGTGTCCATTTAATTGTCACTTGTAGACCCAAGACCAAACCAAGCAGAGATGGCATCGTTTGCATCCTCAACCCAAAACTCATTTGCAACACTGGATCAAGTCCAGTAGAGCTGATATAGTCCTTTCAGCCCTATTTTTACTCAGTAATGACAAAAACTCAAACATCAAAGGCAAAGTTTCTGGGTGGAAATCTTTGCAGTCAGGGCAAGACTGAGAGCAGACTCTCACAAGACTTAGGCCTCAGGCCTTCTCAGTGTTCAGTCAGTCCCAAAGCCGCCTTCTGAACAGCACCAAGACATCAAATGTCCAGTGAATTATTCAAGCTCTAAAATAGACTTCAAAATTTAAAATAGGTTTTAAAATAGTCTTACTTTCACACGGTTTAACAGCACTGTGAGCAGTCTGACAGACTCCACTCTTCTCTGAGCTAGCAGGGATTTCCTTTCTTCCCATTCAGGCATATTCTCTGGACACTGCTGTTCTTCAGCTGGTACCTTCTGCTGCTTTGGGGGATGTTTCTCATCTCCATCTATCTGCCTCTCTTCTCTCCTCTCGAGCTTAGCTTTCTTTTTTCTCTCTTGAACTTCTTTTCATCACCACGTCTTTTTCTAGGTAATTATCAACATGGGACAATTTAGATGACACTTGGTTTACATTTTGAGTCCTGGGGAATTGGGTGCAAGTCTTTGAAGTGCTAATAAACAACCAGTCGCCAAGAATCTGCATGTGGCTAATAAGAAATCTTGTTTGTTAGAATAACACTCAAAAAAACAAGTCACAGTTTAACATGATGATGTCAATGCATCCATAACACGGATGTCACACATCTGACTGATGCACACATTTAGAAAGTTCTTTGTCTCTTCAAATGGTTTGGATTCTAGAGTATTCTTTATAAGTACTGCCAAGACAACAGAGTCACATCACTGTCTCCAAGGACACAACTGGACACTAATCATTAGGATCTAATTCTTAACCAATCTCCCCTACAGATGAGCATGAGGATCCCATAGAGATATTAGATCAACACAGAAATGTTCCCGTTACTGATGGGCAGGGCTCACACAGTCAGGGCCTTTTCTGCTCCTTACCCCACCCCAGCAGCCAGCAGGCTGGGGATGCACAAGCAGCTGGGAGGGGACACAGCCTGGACAGCTGCCCAGAGGGCCATCCCAGACCATATGATGTCATGCTCAGCAATAGAAGGCTGGGGGAAGTAGGAGGTGTGGTGATGTTTGGAGTGTTGGTGTTTGTATTCCCAAGTACCCGTTACGTGTGATGGAGCCCTGCTGTCCTGGGGATGGCTGAACACCTGCCTGCCAAGGGGAAGTAGTGTATGAATTCCTTGTTTGCTTTGCTTATGATGCAGCTTTTGATTTACTTATTAAACTATCTTTATCTCAACCCATGAGTTTTCTTACTTTTACTCTTCTGATTTTCTCCCCCATCCCACCAAGGGAGATGGAGCGAGCAGCCGCGTGCGGCTTAGCGTCTGGCTGGGATAAACCACACCAAGCTGCCACTACTTTCTGGAAGCCTTGTCCTGTAGAAAGCAGATCTACTAAATAAGCAACAGGACATTACAGAAAACTCCAGAAAATCCAAACAACAAAATGTTCACACAAATACATCTTTAGTTTTTTTAAATATTTGAATAAGAAGGTATTAACAAAGGAAGAACAGCAAGGTTTTCAGAGACCTAGTGTTAAGAGTTGCTACGTGCTGGAGTTTTAAGAAATGAAGGCGTGTAACATGATGAATTACTAAGTGACAGGCTATGACATCATCCAAACACATTATCTACAGAATTAAAACTTCAGTATACTACTACTACTCATATACAAAATTTAAGAACACTGCCCTAAAGAAAACAACAGTGACAAAATAGCACATATGAAGGGGTAGAGGGAAAGACTTGCAAATGTTCACCTCTAGCTATGGACCCTCTGGTCAACTGGGAGGCACCTAGACATGTACACCCTATTAATTTTACTTTAGAGCATAAAGACATTAATTTGTAATGTTGCAGCACAGAGCAATATCAAAAGCTCACATGCAGAATATTAAGCAAACAAGCCTCAGAATAGTTTGAGAGAAACAGCTCTCTGATTTCACTCCAGGCCCACAGAATCCTAGAATAAGCCAATCTGAAAGGGCCCTCGGGATGTCTCCAGCTTTCTCACAAGCCAGCATGCCTTACACATGGAATTATCACAATGCTTTTCTTTCTGACAGTAACACATCAAAAACTATGTAGCACTGCTTCAGGTTCTCCCAACTCCTCTTTCCTCAAAGCCTGGATTTTTACAGCAGCCACTCTTCCTTCTCGTTACTTGGTATGAGAGAGCGTAACAAACCTCAGGAAAATGGGACAATCACTAAAAATACACTCTCACCTTTCAACCCCCTCTTTATTTTTTTTTCCCCTTTTTCGAATGTGCTCCTGTTCTTGCAGCTTTAGTCTTTCCAGGCTTCTCTTTCTTATGGCTCCTTCACTAAAATGTCTGGTTGTATCAAAAGTCACCTGTCACAGAAGAAGCAGAATCAGACTTAGCAGTCCAGTTTGCCATGTATTTATACAAACACAGACAACCTGCTGAGCCCACGAGACTACCAAATACTACTGGACTCATGAGAATGCATCTCTCTAGCCTGGCATACTTGAACATCTCTTCTGAAGCTCACACTGAGTTGTCAGTCAAGCTCAAACACCCCATTCCCAAATGTCTCCTCCGACTGTGACATCAGGAGCTCACAATCTGACATCACAGCTTTGGCCAAACTCGTTCCTGGCCTGCTCTTCTGGCGACTCAAAGTTCAGTATGTTGAGCAGAGCAGTCCTAGCTGCAGAATTTGTGCAGTTCTGCCAAAATCAGAGTTCACCGACTTTACGAACAAAATATTTTGGATCAAATGCTTGCTTGCTTAAAAATTGATGTATTCTGTTATGTCTGCTGCATTTAATCAGTTTCAAATGCCCAGATGTGATCAGATTAAAAGAAAACACTCAAACTCCATCAAGGTCTATCTACGCTGTGTAAATAAGTAATACAAGGTGTTATTTCCAGAGTAGGGATGTATTTTAGGGTCACAGTTTAGAAGTTACCCTGTCTAGGTATTTTTTCCCAGTGGCTACACCCTAATAAGTACCTACAGAGGGAAGCTATTAGGATCCTGAAATTAAGCTTACAGATGGGAAGTTCTCTTTTATAATGCCACACATGGATTCAGCTCTTGACATAAAGGTACAGAGAAGAGAAAGGGCACCCTTAGCTAGCCAAGAACCACCTACATTAGGGCAGCTGCTGCACTTACTGCACGCTTAACAATAAGAAACCAAGCATCTTTCAGAGTCTCACCAGCTCCTGAGATCATCTCCCAACGTCAGTGCCAACCACACTGAAAATATTTACAACCTTTATCTTACCCATGACAACTTTTCAGGAAATCAAACCAGTAAAATGCTGGTTTTTTTGAGTAAAGGACTTAAGTTCAGATACATGAACTTTATCAGTACCTCTATACCCAGTACCAACAGGATCATAAGGTTTTTTCCTCTTACACATGTAAACATCCAAAAAGTTTACAGAGAGGTTTCCACTGGCCAGCAAAGACTTCTCAGGCCTAACCTCAAATTAAAAAAAACAAAAAAAAAGCAGAAGTTGGGAAACCACCATCTGTGCCAGTTTCTTCCACAAAATCTCAGCAGCTAGTTACAAATAAAGGTCGGTATATTTTAATGCTGTCCATATGCAATATTTCTCTTTCTTTTTAGCCACCATTTTAACACAGACTAAACCAAAGGGGAAGATACACACACACAGAGAACTGCAGGAGTGCCGTGTAAAAGCTCCCACTAAGGCAACAAGGAAAAAAAAGTCTGTAAAATAGTTTGTCACAGGTTAAAAAAAACTATTACTGACGTTACTTGGAAAATGCCTGTTTGCCTTTGATACAGGAATCTATGGAGTGCTGTCCAAGAAGTTGTCTGGTAAAAGAGAGTAACTACACTTTACT
This sequence comes from Todiramphus chloris collaris, assembly GCA_025345505.1. NCBI lineage: Eukaryota > Metazoa > Chordata > Aves > Coraciiformes > Alcedinidae > Todiramphus > Todiramphus chloris. Next base: position 6,806,447 of record JANVCC010000073.1, on the reverse strand, counting down.
CAGAATGAAGAACAAAAATCCCATATGTACTGAAAGAACAGCTAGTGCAATAAAAAAAACAACAACCAGGGATCTCTGGCAGCAGCAGCTACAGCACAGAATTGCTCCTGTTGAGGAAGCGCTGCCAAATGCACTCAGAATTAACCACAACTTCGTCAGACAAGGCTGAATATCTCAGGATTAATCTCCAAATATACAACCATGTATCTATAGAGACACACCTTCCTTATCTCGTATAAGCAAAGCAGATACAACCAAAGTCCTTACTACAAAACTAAAAAAGTAAGTAGTCTCTAGAATCCTTCCTGCCCACCAGGCATTAAGATAAAGATCTTCCTAAAGCTATCTATAAAGTTAGTTATCAACTACACTTTTTCCATCACACTAAGATTTGAGGTGCAGCAGATTAAAACATCCAGGATACTACTGTTGAAACCTGAAGAGACATGAAAGTCAAGCCCAAAGAAGAGCTTATGTACTCAAAAGCTTGTTCTGTTTTGCAAGTACATTTTCGTTAAGCCAGCTGATAGTAGCTGGCTGTTCCAAATCTTTCTTCACTTATATCCTTACACCATCACAGCTGCAACAATATTCCTGCTACTGCAATAAATCACCTAAAAGCCCAAAAGACCTGCTTGCCTTTCTTCTGGGATCACATGTTCTGATAACCCTGATATACACCCAAAATAAAACAAATAAATAAATAAAGTTACTTAAGTGTATAAAAAGGAACCAAGATACTGACCTGGGACTCTACAGATATGGGATCAATTCCCAGCTCTGCTGAGGAAATCTTGTGAAAGCCAGCAGCTTCCTAGGTCTCAGGGGCCTAAAATAATACAGTATTTTAGAACAGATTCAAGCTGATCAGGACCACAACAGGCCATCAGATCACTTACTCTGGCCTGTGCTAACTGTATTGGGCTGAAGCATCCCTTAGAGGAAGGGATCCTTACATCCCTTACACCTGCCTCTGGTTTGAAAACACAAAACAAAAACCTGCCACTTCCCACGGGAAGTTTCTTCCATTCCTTACTCATCTGCAGTTGGAAATGGAAGCTGATTCCAGATTGATTTTTCATTTTAATCTTCCTTTACCTGCTAGATTCACATCCTTTTAGCATCTACATGGTGGTTTGTTGGTTTTTTGGGGTTTTTTTTTATTATTCCTCTTACATGCTGTAACCCAGGTGCTTCTCAGTCATCTTTCTTATGTAAAATATATAGCTTGAGCTTCCAGAGCACTCTCACAGTCTCTTATTGTGAGAAGGTTTTTCCAGCTCCTGAATAACTTTTGTTGCAGTTTTTTAACACTGTCCACTGTAAAACACATGAATCCCAAACACACACACTATTAATTTGGTCAGTGCCATACAAAACGAATTAACTCCTTTGAGCCAACTTTCTATCACCACGTAAACATACTTCCCACAACACCGCAACAGAAACTCAAGCAGTTGCAAATGTCCTACAACAACCCTTTCAGAGCCTCAAAGAAAACCACAAGGAAGAAAACAGTGACTTCAAAAGTATTTTTCTTCCTGACTATCTCACAATCCTTTTTACATTGATTAAATTATCTTGGAACACCCCAAAATGTGCCATCCAAGTTCATACACTGAAACAAAATTAAGACTTTATGGAAACATTAAGAGCCTGGCAATATGTAACCTGAAACACCCAAACAGTCCATGGGAGCAAAATTAATGAGAATGATTTGATCCAAAGGTGCCCCTCACATCAGCTCACAGTACCACTAGTTCAAACACCTCTTACCATGCCCAGTTGCCCAGCTGGTCACTCATGCCAGGCCCTGGGCCACTGCAACTGTTACTGAGACCATCAGCTGGGTCAGAGATCTAGCTTGGAGACAAAAAATAGAAATTGTAAAAGTTGTATTTTGCCAGGTTACCTTTCATAGCGTTGGTTTTCCACCCTCACGCACAGTACAGACCCCAGGCACCTCCACCGGCAGAGCCAAAGGACAGCTCGAAGCGAAACAACTACCCCAGTTCCACAGAGGTGGGTATGCCAGAGCATGCCCGAGCAGAGGGTGATGTGCCCAGTGTACATATTGATATGTAGTAGCAGAAAAAGTTCGTCACGTAGGGAGAAGCATTTACCAGAAAGAGTCACTTGGAGAAGTTTAAACCAGAGGTTTAAAAATTGGGCTGAAGCATCTCTTACTGGAAGGCAACTGGCTCTGGTCTGAAAACAATACAAAAACCTGCTGATTCCCACAGGAAGTTTGTTCCATTCCTTACTCATCTGAACCATTATTTTCAACACTAGCTTATTCGGCTTGCTCTGCACAAAATTAAGCAAAGAGCAGAGATGATCTCACGAGTGCTGCTGCTCACACAAATATCGCAATAAAAGGGGCGTTCTGAAGCAAACGCTGGTAGCGTCACTACTTCACACTGCCTGTTTTGAGGAGGGGATAAAGAAAACCGCAAGCCAGCCCCACCTGTGCGGATGCAGCTGCCGAAAGGCCGCGGTTCCCCCGCTCGGCGGGAAGGCGCCCGAGCTCCAGCGGCAGCGGCGGGCACCGCTGGCCGGCCCAGGGCACCGCTGGCCAACGGCAGCCCCGCGGACACCCCCCGGCCGCCGCCCAGCCCTCGGTTCCAGCGGGAACCGCGGGACAGAAGCAGCGGCAGGGCCCAAGACGCTCTCCCGCCCGAGCAGCGCTGCTCTCGGCTGCCAGCCCCGGCGAGGGTTCGGGCAGCCGCCCCCCGCTCCCGCCGGAGACCCGCACGGCGGCCGAGGGGGGAAAGCCGCGGGCCGGGACCGGAGGCGAGGGGGTGACGGGGCTCCGCCCGAGCCCTCCGCCCCGGCAGCCTGAGGGGGGACAGGAGGGCCGGGCCACCGAGCCCGACCCGGCAGGGCCGCGGGCAGCCCCACCGAGCTGCCGGGAACCGCTCCATCCCCACCGCCACCGCCACGGCGAGCGCGGAACAGGCCCGGCCGGCACGGAGGGAGCAGCAGGCAGCCCCCCCAGCTGCAGCCCCTTCCCCACATGGGCCGCGCCGCAGCCGCTCCCCGACGCCCTCCGGCAGCGGGGCACCCGACAGCCGCGGCTGCGTCCCCTGAAGAAGCAGGGCACGGAGCCCAGCCGCCCGCCCCGCCCCGGAGCGGCCTCCCGCAGAGGCAGACGCCCTCCGCCGGCAGCGCCCCGCTCGCACAGGCCGCAGCGAGCCAGCTCCCCTTACCCCTCCGGCAGCCGCCGGGCGCCCTTCCCGCCGCCACCCCGGGGCGGAGCGCGGCGCACGCCAGGGCTGCGGCGGGGGGACCCGCCCCTGGGGCGCGGCCCGGCCCCGCCCGCTCCTCCGTCCCCGCCCGCTCCTCCGTCCCCTCCCGCCTCCCGCAGCTGGGATGGTGGGGAGGGCTGGGCCCTGCCGGCCCCGCCTCGACCCCAGGGGGTAGAGAGCTGCACGCACGGGGGCTGTTCGGTGGGGAAAGGGCGGCGGGGCTGTGGGGTGTTCGGGGATTTCACGCGTGTTTTTGAGGAACGATTCGCAAAGCGGAGCCGGGCCGAGTGCCAGCAGGTAGTGGTGGCTTCCCTCCCTGCTCCTGAGGTGCCTCCCGTACTCAGAGACCCGCGGACGACCTTCATGCCCACCCTCGGCTGGTGCCGGCTGCTGCCAGGCGTCCTGGGTCTGTGTATGTGTGTTGTCTGAAAAAAAAACCCGAAGACAAGGAGCTAGTTCTCGGGAGTTGCCTCGTTGGGGTGTGCAAAGGCCTAGGTACAGGGCTGTGGTGCAATACCATGTGTCCCTTTGTCCTCTAACAAAGGTACTGTTTTCCCTGAGTGATGTGTGTATGGGGACTGATAGTTTTTCTCTGGTTTCAGGATTAGCTTGTACATGTTTGACCTGTGGAAGCATGGTGCCCGAGACTCCCAGGTACTGCAAGGACATAGTCAGCTCCCCACAGCAGAGCAGCTCCCGAGGGTGTCAGCACCTTTCCACACGCTGTTGAAGGTACCATCTATGTTGTGAGACAGTTAGTTGTACTTTAGGGTCCCCAAGGGAATTCAGTTTAGGGCAGTCATCCACTCAAATACTCTCAGTTTTCTGTGGTTTTTTGTTTCTTGCAATCATCCAAACACAACTGTAAAACATGGTACATTTTATATCCTTTGTCCTGAAAAACAAGCCAGCCACTATTTCTTCCCTTGGTTGTATGGTTGTAACTCCCGTGGTCAATGACCACAGGACACACACAAGGCTAAGCCTGCAAGCAGAGGTGGGCACCACTTTTGTTCAGATTGTCTAGTTGCTATATAAGCAATTAGAACCTGAGAACAATTGTTAGGGGTGTATTTATTGTAGGAGTCTATTTCTGTCACAGCCTTGTGTGCCAAAAAGCATGTCTGTGTTTTCTCACTATACAAGTTGATAAAGATACTACATTTACTTACAAATGTTTTTTGGGTCTAGTTGCTGTCTCCACAAGTATCGATTCTCTTTGCATGAGGAAGGTTTCTTACCTGTAATGCAGGAAATTATGTGTAAATCTATTTTATATTCTGTATTTCAGAGAGCAAACTACTGGAAAATGTTATTTTGTGATCATGGAATATTGTTCCTACTAGGATTGCTGGAACCGTATGGCGAGTTACTCTGAATGAACAGTAAGTTGTATTTACTCTGGCAAAGGAGACACAGAGAAGTGATGTTAAGGAAATCACTCTGGCAATGTTCTCATGTTGAGAAGTGCCATGTCATATTAATTAAAAGTGCCACATCTGAAACTGCTAAAAGGATGACTCACTTTTACACAATGGATAAAGGAACTGATTTACTTTTACACAGTAAATAATAAAACTATGGAAATAATTACTACCAAAAATATGAGAGACTGGGCACCTTGCTTCAGAAGTGCATTTGATGTTCACAGAGGGAACAGGAAAATACAGAACTGTTTTGCAGATACAATTCTGGGACAGTATTGGCTATCTGGTTTTATGCAAAAGATACATCTGAGACGTGAGAATGAGATCTTGAGTGACATAATTATCCCATGTTTCGCTCTTGTTAAACTTTTCTCTGCAACCTGCAGTCTCCCAGGCTTTATCCCACCTATTACCCATCTGGATTGTACAGACCCCACATTTGCTCTACTCTTAAAAATCCTTTCTTCTTAAAACTGGACAGCCAGGAAAGACAAAACCCTGCCTGCACAAGTCATGTGATGTCTTGGAAAGTCAGTTTAGCCAAAACTGGTACAAAGGACTGTGTAGAGCCAGCTTTTTTGTTTATTCTGGGTTTATTTTCATTTAGCTAAAGTGGATCTGAAGTAACTCAAGTGCACAGGGCATTCACATAGAGATTGCAACATCATAACCTACTGCATTTCAAATGGCTTTGATTTAAAGCCTGGCAACCAGGGCACATAGACAAGTTTTCTCTGGGAGCTTCAGAATAGGCTGGGGAGGAAGATGGTTGGAAGAAGCTTTGGACACAAAGAATGTTTAAGTACATGCGTCTTGGCTATGGTTTTGCTTGTGGTTTGGTAACGTCATCCTAGGAATTATGTCTGGATTTGATATAGTGCTCAAGTAACTGAAAAGCTCATATAAATTTCCATATTGGAACTATATATCCCCCTACCTTTAGATTGTACAGCCTATAGGAAAAATCAACCTCAGTCTTGTATTGAGTTTGCAAATAGAACACCAAGGCCTGTTCCAAGGGACAGCAGGAAACTTCCATAGAATTAACAATGGCATAACCTTGCGTATTGCAGGTGGCTGTCCCTGCAGGTTTGACTCATGAAATTAATTTGTGGACTGCTGACATATTCTTTCCCTAGATACCGATGTGATCAGTTGCTGAGTGAGAAGCAGCTCACTTGCACAATCACTTCCCAGCCAGGAACAACTGAGTGATACCAGCTTTCCTCTGGTTTTAGTACTAGATTGTGTGGGTTGAATACTGCCATCCACTGGTGGACTGCACACAAAACTTGTTGAATTTAAGTTTCTTTAAGCTGATATTAAAAAGTACCTAGTGGTGGTTTGGGGTTTTTTTTTTTTTTGTTGTTGTTTTGAAAACATTTAAATTCTGTCAGGGCTTTCTGATCAGCCTGTATGATCATGGGTTTAATCTGCAACAGGGTTACTTCAGAAATTTTAAATAGGTGGGTGTTAAAAAACAAAACAAAACAAAAATCACAACCAAACAAAATGCAAAAATACTCCAACCAAATAAAAAAACCACCAACAAACAAACCAATCACAAATAAACAACTTCTTCATCCCACATACAAATTTTGGCTCTAAGGAGAATTAGTTTTCCAGAATATAATCTGTCCAGCCAGAGGAAAATACAGTAATTTATACAGAAAGCCCAGAATATGTAATCTTCTTAACATAATTCTGATTTATAACATTTCTGAGCTATGCTTAGAATGCATATCAATGGCGTTAATTGTAGCGTGACCTTTTTGGTGCAGACACAGGGACCCATGAAGTTTCTTTGTTGCTTCCTTTTTCTGAGGTCTGCTTTGCAAGTGACAAAGCCAGCTGGTGCTGCGGGCTGCTCTTCCTACAGAAAGGCGGGCTGGGGATTAAGTCACAGGAGTAGATACGTGCGGTTCTATTTCTGGCTCAGTCACAGACATCCTGGCTTATCGCAGGCAAAGCTGCTAATTTTCACTATTGGTCATATGGACAACCCAGCTGCTTGCTGGAGTGGCTTCTTCTCCCACCACCAGTGAAGGAATGGACCAAGAGCATGCTGTGCTCTAGGAGTCTCCAGCAAATGTCCTGGAATGCTGGTGGCAACTGAATGCCTTAGAGCAGCACTAAATTTAGAGCTTTTCTAGCTCATATGTGGGGGTGGCACGCGCAGAAAAGTGGGTTGTTTGACAGCTTTGATCGTCCTCCCGCCCTGATTTCAAGTTTCCCATGAGACCTTAAACATACTCTTGTTATGTAGAGAATTGCCCAAGGAAGGCAGTGTCAGAGTAGAATGGAATTTAATTTGGGAAATGACAGCAAGCTCCAACACCACCTTTACTGGTAAAACCAGTGTGTGACAGAATTCAGTGCTGTGCCTGATTCTGATGTTACCTCTCTTATTCTGGAGCAACTCATTGATAGTGACCAAACTATTTGTAGAGTTAAAAAAAAACCCAAAACACAATACTAAACAAAGAAAACAACAACACACAAAAACCCCAAACAAACAAACAAAAAACCCAAGCCCCAAACAACAAACCGCCAAAACCAATCCAGAACTTGATGTTTTCGGTGCCAGGGTATATAAGGCAAATTTCAAAGATGGCATGATTGATTAAAAGGTGCATAGTGATATAGAATGATGTCAATGTAGGAAAAAGAATTAACTAGTAGCAACTTTAAAGACAGTGTACATTGTTCTTTATTAACTACAACTATGCAAGACAAAGTATAAAGAAATACACAGCAGATCCTCTAGGAAATAAAAATGATGTTCAGAATAGTTCTTGCAAATTACTTGACTGCATAAAATGCATGTTCAATGAAATTCAGTCTCCAACTGTAATAAAAATATATTTGTGTCTGAATAACAAAAGCGATGAGAAAACCAGTTCCCTCAGAGGATTCACTTGCTCTGGTTGTTTTTGTGTCAATAGCTTGTGAGATACAGGAAACTAAATGGGACATAAACAATATCAACTTAATTGGACTGCCAGAAATGGTGAAAAGTAGGTGCAATTTAAAGGATTCATTTTTAGTAATCTTAGATCCTGCTAGTGACATCCTTTTTTTTAATGTCTGATTTGATTTTGGCAGGTCCATTTACATGGGAGAAAAAAATAACAAAAAAACCTCACACCAACCACCATCTTCATAGAAACATAGAATCCCAGCTTGGAAGAGACCTCAAGGATCATCTAGTCCAAACTTTCTTGGCAAAATCCTGGTCTAGACAAGACTGTCCAGATGAGTCTTAAAAGTGTCCAATGCTGGGGACTCCACCAGTTCCCTGGGGAGATCATTGCACTGGATGATTGTTCTCACTGAAAAATTGTCCTCTTGTGTCCAGCTGGAATCTCCCCAGGAGTGGGTGACTTGTACCCATTACCCCTGGTCTTTTCCATGTAAGTTCTTGTAAAAAGGGAGTCTCCACCTTCTTTGCAGCCACCCTTTAACTACTGGAACATGATGATAAAGTCTCCCCTCAGCCTTCTTTTCTCAAGGCTGAACAAATCCAGTTTGCTCAGCCCTTCCTCATATGGCAGCTTCCCAGTCCTTGGATCATCTTTGTGGCCCTTCTCCGGACCCTCTCTGGCCTGTCCATATCTTTTTTGTTTAGCAGGGACCAAAACTGAACACAGTATTCCAAGTGTGGCCTGACAAGTGCTGAGTAGAGTAGGATAATGACTTTGAGGCTGCTGGTGATGTCCTTGTTGGTAGAGCCCAGCATCCTGTTGGCTTTCTTTGCTGCAGCACACTGTTCACTCATATTGAGCTTCTTGTCCACCAGGACCTCCTGATCCCTGTCCACAGAGCTGCTCCCCAGCTGGGTAGATCCCAGTCCATGGTGCAAACCTGGATTATGTTTTCCCGAGTGCAAGACCTTGTATTTGTCTTTGCTGAACTTTGTTGAACCTCTCCATAGATTAGATCGTGTTGTGGAAGGCTGAGGTCATGTGCTGATTCATTTTATAAGCCAGAACAAGTACATAAAAACTTGACCAGACATGAGTAATGGAAATGGGAACACTGGGTGGAAAAATACTCGTCTTCAAGAAGAATGTTAAGCTGAGATTTGTCTTGTTCAGCTGAGCAAGAAAGGCAAACTCCTAGAACAAGTATCACAGAAGTCTTCCCTTTCCAAGCAGCACTAATGCATAGCAAGTTCATACCCATTTATTCTTGGTTTGAATTTTTCCTTTAAAAAGTTGATTTTTTTCCCTTTCCTGGTGATTAACCACTTTATTCCCACCCTGGAAATACAACACCATGAATAGTTGAATTCCTGGCAACTAGGGAGATGTCTTTTAGCACTTTTGTTGATTTGGGAATACTCGGATCAGCAGCACAGAGTTCTTGACAAAAGTGGGCTAAGGGGCATCCTCTCACTCTGTTTTGTTGGATGCACTGTAAGAAGGTACAAAATTTTGACTAATTAAGATTTCAGTCTGGTTTTGGTTTGTTTTTTTTAAATATAATATATTACAAGAAGCAACAGACATCCTGGTTTGGAGCAAATCACTGCTGCTGCCTTCTTACTGGCTGTTACCTCCTCGCTCCATAGAACCTAGTCACTACCCCCACCTCCTTTCCACTTTCTTCTCTCCCCTCCCCATGCCTTTTTCCCCTTTTCTGTGGCAGAACATCAGCAAAGCCTGAACTAGAATTGACCTTGTAAATCCTTTTAATGATGCTCACTCCGTTCCTTACTTTCAGCATCAACATGCAGAGCTTCAGATGCAGAACTTGCTAGTTAGGAAACAGTATTTTTGGCCAGTAGTGCAGGAAGTAAACAGTAACCAGCAGATGCATTTGATCACCAGGGAAATATGCTTAATTTTAAAGACAACGTGTTCTGAATGCACCTAGGTCATTGTTGTGAGGGCTTGGGATTTTTTATGCTACATGGAATCATAGAATGGTTTGGGTTGGAAGGGACCTTAAAGATCATCTCATCCCAACCCCCTGCCATGGGCAGGGACACCTCCCACCAGACCAGGCTGCTCAAAGCCCCATCCATCCTGGTCTTGAACACTTCCAGGGATGAGGCATCCCCAGCTTCTCTGTTCCAGTGTCTCACCACCCTCACAGAATTTCTTCCTTGTATCTAATCTAAATCTATCCTCTTTCAGTTTAAAATCATCACCCCTCATCCTATCACTACACTCCCTGATAAAGAGCCCTTGCCATCTCTTCTATAGGCTCCCTTTAGGTACTGAAAGGCCACAATAAGGTCTCCCCAGAGCCTTCTCCAGAGTGAACAACCCCAGCTCTCTCAGCTTGTCTTCATAGGGCAGGTATTCTAGCTTTCTGATCACCTTCCTGGCCTCCCCTGGACCCGCTCCAACAGGTCCATATCTTTCTTGTGCTGAGGACTTCAGAGCTGGACCTAGCACTGCAGGGGGGCTCACAAGAGCAGAGTAAAGGAGCAGAATCACCTCCTTTGATCTGGTCTCCATGCTGCTTTTGATGCAGCCCAGGATAAAGCTGGCTTCTGGGCTGTGAGTGCACATTGCTGGGTCACGTTGAGCTTCTTGTTAACCAACACACCCAAGTCCTTTTCTGCAGGTCTGCTCACAATCCACTCTTGCCCAGCCTGTATTTGTGCTGGGGATTGCCCCATCCCAGGTGCAGGACCGTGCAATTGGTCTGGTTGAACTTCATGAGGCTGGCATGGGCCCACTTCTCAAGCTTGTCAAAGATAGCATCCCTTCCCTCCAGCGTGTTAACCGCGCCACACAGCTTGGTATCATTGCAAACTTGCTGAGGGTGCCTTGATCCCACTGTGCGTGTCGCCGACAAAGATGTTAAACAGCACTGCTCCCAGTACTAACACCTGAGGAACACCATTTGTCACTGGTCTGCACTGGGACATCGAGCTGCTCACCGCAACTTCCCGAGTGCAGCCAGCCAGCCAATTCCTCGTGCACCTACTGGTCCGGGTGCCAAACCCACGTCTCTCCAAATGAGAGAACAGGATGTCGCCAAAACGCGCACGCACACATAGACACACACAGTGCAACACTGCGTGAACTCAAACACAGGGAACGCACGCAG
>JANVCC010000073.1:6774411-6795306 GCA_025345505.1 Todiramphus chloris collaris | reverse complement strand
AGGGGAGCCGGGCCCCCGCCCGTGGTGCCGCCGAGCCGCTGCGCTGCGTTCCGCCGGCCGGGGCCCCGCGGGGCCATGGCTACCTGGCGGCGGGACGGGCGGGTGACCGCGGTGCAGCGGCTGGGCTGCGCCGGGCTGGCGGGCGCGCTGAGCCTCAGCCTCACGGCGCCGCTGGAGCTGCTGACGGTGCTGGCGCAGGTGGGCACCTGGCACTGCCGGCGGGGGCTGCGCGGCGCCGGCCTCTGCCTGTGCCGCACCGAGGGCCTGCGGGCCCTCTGGAAGGGGAACCTCACCGCCTGCCTGCGCCTCTTCCCCTACAGCGCGCTGCAGCTCGCCGCCTCCCGCCGGTAAGCGACCGGGACCGGGCTGCGCGGGGAGGGCGCGCTCTCGCTCCGGCCGTGCGTGGCTGCCACCGGAGAGGAGGGGATGGCAAGCGGAGACTTAGTGCGCAGGGGCACTTTCATGTCCCTGTCTCAACGGGGTGGCTCCCTGGTTGTGTGACCCCTCTGCCCAGCGTCGGATGTCCCGATAACCGCACGTACTCGGCGCGCAGCAACCCCTTAGTGCCCGGAGACACGCCAGGAACCGCTCATAAAGTCCAAGGTGTTCTTTAAGTGATGAAGGATGTGCTAAAAGACTCTGCTGCTCAGCCAGATTCCTTTAGAAATGAAGTTACAGACGTGGCTGCAGCGTCTGTTCTTTGCAACCGATTTATTTTATTCGTTTGTACGCTCCCAAGAATTTCTGTTGTTCATATGAAAGAAAATAACCACAAAATCATGATTCAAAGCTTTCACCCTGTCCTGTAGCAGTTCTTCCACAAACTTGATCGATTTTCCGGTAAATAGGTGACATCTGCTGTAAGATCTCTCTTTGGGGGGCACACAGACACTCGGTGAAGGTAAACACCGGGAGGACTGCAGCGGGACCAGCGCGGAGCCGTGCTGGCAGAGCTGTGTGCTGGCAGAGCTGTGTGCTGGCAGAGCTGTGTGCTGGCACAGCTGTGCCCTGGGATTCCCTTTCGCTGCCAGGATCTCAGCCCTGGAAGGAGTGCCTGGCTCTTCGCAGGCACTGGAGTGTTTCGCCACTTCGAGGCTTGTGTTTCTGTGTCGTTTTCTTTTTATTAAGGTCAGCTGTGTGCACGGTATGCACTTGACATTTCCGCCCAGCTGGGCGATGGGTTATTCCAGTTCGTGGGCCGTACTGGGTGGGGAGAAGCATGGGCTCAGCTCGCCCTGGCCAATCCTGCCCGCTGTGGCTCTGGCCTGGGCTGACGTTGTGCAGCGTGCCGGGGTTTGTCACTCGTCTGGCTGAGCAAGAGTCATCCTCCCAGCTCTGCCGGCGCCTGTCGGGATGTGATAGATGAAGTGGCGCTGGAACTGGCAGCGTTGTTGCGTCTCTCTGCCTGCGGTCAGACAAGGGGAGGGATAACGGCAGAAGCAGGGATTTAAGGGCAATTTAAATTCGCCTGGAAGAGTCGATGTGTGGCACCAGTATAAACCAGCTGATTTTGAGCAAAATGACTAATTTGTTTGTTCAGCTTGAAGCAGAGTTCCTCTGCAAGGCTGTAGTTTGTCTCTAGTTGGCACAGGATGTTCTGGTGAATTAGAAGTGGGGGTAGGCTACCAGGAAATGAAATGAAAGCTGCCTGCATATGTTTCTTGATACATTATTTGGGGATGTTTTTACTATATTTCGTAGTGGGGAAAAAAGTAAAATGAATGTATATAAAGGCAAGAAGTGCAAAAAGAGACAATGTAGCATGGTGACTTTGGTAATGCCAATTGCAGAAGGACCGGGGCTGGGATGAGTAGAGCAGGGGGGCACTGGTGAGGAAGGGGGTTCACCTGGCTCCATGCTCTGTCTGCGGCCACCGTGTGCTGGCTCTTCCCATGGCAGTTATAAATGCTGTCTGGGTAGCCTCTAGAGACACCCCATCTCCCTCCCCCAGGCATTTGTGCACGCACAGGAAAAACAGGCTGTGTTGCTTCAGGGACTGTGCAAGACAGATAGGGAAAAAAAACTTTCTGCCCTTTTGCTTCTGCTTGGCCAGTCTTTCTGCTCTGGGCCCTCTCCAGGGCATGAGGCAAGTAGATGCAGGGATCTGTCATGCAGCAGAAAATGCATGGTCATGTGAAAAGGAAATCAACTGAGCAAGCAGTGACTTGTAAATATTTGCAAATAGTTTTGTGCTGGATGTGGTAACACCGCGTAGTTTAAAAGTAAGTCTGCTGTTTAGGCAGATTAATTAATGCTTCCAAAATAGAAGGGTAAGTTTCTTTACCCTCTCCTCTCAAGTCTTTCTACTTGCTTCCTGCTGCCTCCGTGACACTTCTCCCTGATGTAGGAGCACACTGTTATACATAGGAGCATCCTTCTGTGCATCACAAATGCACAAATTGTAGGTTAGCCTTTAAAAGTCTGTGTTTCAGTTTCAAAACTTCAAATTTAGACTTAACCTCGTGGGCTTAAGTCTTCTCCAGAGAAGTACCTCTGTGGACCTTTCTGTCCCAACATAGGAGGAAGCTTCCGTTATCAGAAGGCCTGTCATGATGTTATCTACGTATTTCTTCTTACACGATAACTTTGACTGGGGGGTTGGACCAGTGTCTCTAACTGATGGTCTGAGAAGAGAAATTCTCAGAAATGAAGAGAAAATCCATGAATAGAAATTCATGGTAATTTTCATCCTGTAGATGGAAATATAAATGAGGATTAAAAATTACTTTAGGTCAAAAATTACTTTAAAAGTCTCTTGCAAAGCAAACAAGTAAATAATTTGAACAATTAGTCTTGTACCTTTGAAGATTTTTTTGTTGTTGAGTTGGTGCCATAGTACCACAACTCAAGCTATGGGAGCTTAGTCTGTGGTGGGAACTGTGGGGCAGGTAAAACTGTGCAGGCTGCCCCTAAAAAAAGCTTTTTCAGGTACTGGAGGTATTTTAGCTCTGTAACACTAAAATCAAAGCAAACTGCATTTGCAGAGTTCTATATTCCAGTCCCTCACCTAGTTGTTAGCTACAGCTTTGGCATTTCTGCCCTTGTGTGCAATGTGGATTTACCCCAAATCTCTGGGCACCCAGGCCTGGTTTGGGACTCTGCTCACGTTTGCCTGTTCACACAGTTCCATTTCGCAGAGGTTCTGATGCTTGTGTGGTGTTATGTATAGTAAGGTCTTGGATGAAATACATGTTTCAGCTGCTGGTGCTGAAGGGGCTTGTGAGCAGAACAATTACATTGAGAATAATCTGCCTTGATTTTTCCTGTGTTTTGTCCAGGCTGTCATTAATAGTACCTCTTTTATGTGTTTTCTCTAGACTTGTTATACTTTTCACGGATGAGTTGGGTCATATTTCCCACTGGAGAGCCATCATGGCAGGAAGTCTGGCTGGCATGGTTGCAACCATCGTGACTTACCCCACCGACGTAATTAAAACACGGCTCATTGTGCAGAACCGCCTGGAACCCTCTTACGAAGGAATTCTGCATGCTTTTTACAAAATTTATCATCAGGAAGGACTCCTTGCGCTCTACCGTGGTGTTTCACCAGCTATATTAGGTAAAATGACGAGGGGGTAAAAATCACCTCATTGCACATAGTTGATTGCAGCGCTGTAGTGCACTCATTTGATTTCTCAGAAGCAAATAGTGAGTAGAAGGTACGTAGATTTAGAAGGTTGGTTACCTCTGCTGCAGCTTTATTGATTCAAATTATGACCAAGTGAGTAGCGTTTTATGTCTGGTTAAGTGTTCAGTAAAATAGTCTTTTTCCTTCTTTGATAGATGATCTAGCTGTGCTTGGATGCAAGATTTCCACCATTTAATTCTTGACTATATATAGATATATGTGTACACACACAGTGTTCCCACTTCCTATCGAAGTGTGAGAGTGTCTCCCTAGCTGTTCAATGAAACCAGTGTGAGCAGTAATGTATCACTGCTGTGAAAAGTGAAGATTCATGATCTTATCTCTTTACATGAAATTACTTTTTAATTATTTACTCTCCATAGCTTTTAAAGATGCCATTTGAGTCCACTTTTTCATAATATGTCATGATAAAAAATAAATATATATATATATTAACCCACTATAAAATTTATGAGAGCATGAAACAGAAGAAGACAGAATTATCCACCATCAGCTAGACTGAAAAGTCAACTCCATTTACCTGTACAGCTGCTAGGGTTGGGTTGGACTGGAGAAAGAGATTGTCACAAAAGAGATAACCTGGAGAAAGAGCTGACCTGTCATGAGGCTAAAGCAGTTAATAATTCCGACAAGATGCACATTTTACTATGTAAATATATGCCCCTATCAGCAGATCTGGATGCTGCTATGTGGGTGTTTGGTGGTAAACCAGTGACTAAATAGTAAAATTCTTGAAAATATTGATCACTTTTGAGCAATGTGTGATGTAAACTGGCAGTGGATCATCCCATCTTTCTAGATTAGGTGATGAGCTGCTCTGTTTTCTTAGCACACAGTGCATTGCTGTAAACCTGTCTGCTTTGCTTTCTAGGTGCTGTCCCGTTTTCTGCGGGCTCATTCTTTGTTTACATCAATCTGGATAAAATCTGGCGAGAACCCATAGTTCATTTCACTCCTCTTCAGAACTTCATAAATGGTTGTGTAGCAGCTGGTGTGGCACAGACACTTTCTTTCCCCTTTGAGACTGTCAAGAGGAAAATGCAGGTACGGAGCATTCATGTTATTAGCACTTTGCTATAGGTGCTTGTTGCAGGGGCTTGGGACAAGACTAGCCAGATGATTGTGAGTGCTGCTTTATTTCTCTTAGCAGTAGGCTACAGATTTATTTTTTTTAGGTTGGTTAGTTTTTGGTTTGTTTTCTTGTTTGTTTGCTTTTTGGTTTGGGTGGGTTTTTTTGGTTTGGTTTTTTTTTACCATCTGAAAATTATTATCACAAGTGTGTTGCTACACTTGTAAGGTGGGTTCAAGTATTGTCATGGGATATATGTATATTCTCAGAGTCTGTGTCTTTGGCTTTATTTTTCTTTTTCACAGCAATTCCATCACATTCTCACAGTTCAGCATTGGCAAACCTTCAGTCAAATACAGGCAGTCAGTCCCCATGGTGGTAGGCAGGGTGAAAGAGATACATGTTGTTTTCAGAGCCTGTGGGTTTGCCATTTATGCCTGACCTATGTACTGGCAACCACAAACTTGCACAGCAGATATTAAGTCTGAAGGGTCAGAATTATCCTCATTCTTATTTCTGACTTGTCTGGTCTGTGAGTTCCTAGTTGCTGGTGCTGCTGTTTTCCTGGAGCATCAGCAACACAAGATTTACTATATCAAGTTACTATATAATTTTATATTATCTTGCTGATCCTTTCTCCTCAAAGTTTAGTAATAATGGTATAAAAACAAAACAAAAAACCAAACCCACAAAACAACTACTACCTCACAGCTTCCATCTCACTGACATAAATCATTTGATGATGTTGACTTTTCATTAGAACTTCCATCAGTAGAGTGACAGTGAATGTCATCATCTGGTGGCTTTCCAGCTGGGCCATATGACTTTGTTCTTTAAGCCTAGTTCATGGGACTGTAGATCTGTGACACCAGTCATTTGGTGTGGCAGCATTATATAGGTCCCCATCTCCTTCATCAAGTGGTAGTTTGGTTGGTAAGTCACGAGGTAGTAGAAAGTCAGTGAAATTGTGAATTCCTCTCTCCTGCTCCCCAGGTTCCCTTTTTTCAGACAGGGCTCAGATGCATCAGCACAGAAGCCTTCGTTGCCCTCTCTCAATCTCATAGCAGAGGATCTCAGCAGAAGTAATGTCTTTTATTAGACCAGCTCATGTAGCTGATATGTCCAGAAGTCAAGCTTTATGCTAAGCCCTTTCATCAAGTATCTCATAAAATGTCTCAGGTGAGAAAGATTCTGAGCGTGAAAACGTGATCAGTTTTTTTTTCAGTGGGTGTGGGTCTAAGAAAAGCAGTTACTCCTTACAAGTCCTCTTATCTTTATAGCCTTAGTCTCACAGGAGTACTGTTGTCCTAAAGAATATAGAAAAGAAAGGCATTTACTGTGCTGTTTCCCTTTCAGTATTTTCTGTCGATACATCAGATAGGTTCTGTTTCCATAATCTGTTCACAAGTAGCTTTCAGTTGTAACTGCTGTGACGTTAATTTCTGTGTCAAGCTTTGTCTTGACAGGCAGGTAAAGTGGAACAGGGCCACCTTTCATTTTCCTGCCACTAGGCTGTACTCTTTCACCAAACGGGTGCTTAAAACATCTGATTGGCATTTCTAGAAATAAGAAGGAAACTGGATTTATTGCCTAAACATGCCGGAAGTGGATATGCTAAAAATACTTTGGATGGAATAAAGGCTTAATGACAGAGAGGGTTTTTTTTTCCTCATAGATGCATTGTAACAACTAAATAGTGATCTCTCCAAGCTTAGAGAAATACCTTGTGTTCAGTGATTTATTCTGAAGGCATGGGAGAAGGCAAAGGTGTTTCAGAAGAACTATCTGCCCATAGTTTGTTTGGTACTGGAAGTGACATAAGTCACAGAGGCTTGCCCATAAAACAAACCTGTTGAAAATCACACCCAGGCTGATACATGAGTCCCAGTGAGCTCTTAGTAAGGTCATCCAGTAAGTTGTTTTTTCACAGTTAGCACCAGGGAATGTCCCAGCTTTGCAGGGTCAGCTCTGCTTTCCGCTTTCTTGCCTGTTCAGTTTGGAGGGTGGTACTCAGAAGAAAGAACAGCACCAGAAAAGGTACCATGCAACATGACCTAGAAAGGGGGAGAATAAAAAAGTGGGGGAAAGAGCTTCAAGGTACCATACAACATTACCTAGAAAGGGGGAGAATAAAAAAGGGGGGGAAAGAGCTTCAAGGTACCATACAACATTACCTAGAAAGGGGGAGAATAAAAAAGGGGGAGAAAGAGCTTCTAGACATTTCAGTGTTCTGTAGAAAGCAGGGAAGCAGGTACTTCTGATTACAGTTTTTCATCAGACATCATATTCTGATCAGCCTCCACTCAGCGATTCACCTTCCTAGCTGACAGAAAGAGGGGTGTACCAAAGCCTTCAGCTGCCCCAGGGCTTGGTGGGTGTTCTGCAGTGTACGTAGGGAGACAGTGGCTTTGCTTTGAAGAAATGAACACTGGTTTTATGTACAGAGAGGAACCTAGCACAGGTCAGCATCAGATTCCTCTTCCTTCCCTTCTGTCCGACTGATCTGACAGAGAGAGGTAGTATGTTGCCAGAGAAGATTTTTCCAGTGAACCTGTTGGTGATGGGGCGCCAAGGGAGTTGTAAGGCAATCTCCAGAGCTTCAAAAACTGAGAAACTAGGACAAAAGGCTGTCGTCTCTGATTCTGGGATGGAATACAAGCCTGACACCAGAACATCCAGTTCAGATCCTTACCTGACGCACTAGGCAATTTTAGAAGGGTTAGCTCCATCCATCTCCCCATCTAGACAACCCTTTATTTGTTTGCACAGGCTAAACCCATGCTCTGCTATGGGAGGAATGATAGGGTGTTATTTTTAACCTCAATTCTAATAGTTTTGTTTCATCCTTTCTGGTTTTACATATCCGAATCCTGCACTGCTGACGTCAGCAGCTTCTGTTGCTGACATCTGTGGGAGTAGGAGCTGACTGTCAGTGAACAATTCTTCCTCTGTGTGTTGGTGATGACTTAATGATGTCAGATTTTCTCTGTAACCATGGCTTCTTCCCCCCTGCTATTAGAATTATCATGTTCTTGTTTTTTACAAAGATGCTGTTTGCTAAATACACTTGAATGTTCTTCTTAAATGATATGTTAATTAATATGAGCGAGTCTTACTGAATATGTGAGTCCTCTATGTTGTACTTATCCTAATTTTATTCCTTTGTTTTCCTTTTTTCACTTTGCTCCTGAGTGGCATGTTAGAGAATTAAGAGGTACTGTATGCATGTTTCAGCATGGAAATACGGCTCTTTTTGTGCATCTGTAGTAGGGGATTAGCAAAGGAGAGGGCTATTCAAAGGGATGTTCTATATTAAATGCTTTCCTGACTCACTCTTATGCTTTCTGAACAAAAAACTTACTGATCTTTATATCCCTCTGACTGTTATTCTTGGATTTCCTTCCTTACCTCACAATATCCTGTTCTTTGTTAAATCTAGTATCTAAGAGATACTCAAGTACTGCACTTTTACCTTGCATACTTGCATACAAGAACATTTTCTTTTCTTTTCTCTCTCTCTCTCTCTTTTTATTTATTTGTTTTGTTACATTAAGCAGGGAGATACCTGCTTGTGAATGAGTCTGGGTCTAAGGGAAGCACTGGTAATATGTTTCTACTTCCCTACACAACCTTTTTTTGCCTATGATGACCTTCCTAAGTGCATATTGGACTGAGCTGTGGCATTTCAGTAAGGGAAGATGAATTTAGAGCTGTTACATGCTGTACAGAAGATTATTATTAGAATGACACCGATCCCAAGCTATGTGTAGAACTGAAGATCTACAAACGTGCAAATGGTCAGTGCAAACCTAATACCCAAGTTTGGCATGTCCCTCTGTGCACGTGGCCCTCAGAGGCAGGCTCAGATACCCCTGGCTGGTGCTTCTCAGCCTTCATTCCAGATCAACCTGTGACTTTGGTAGTTTTGTTAGGCAAAATGCACAACGATGGCTCTAAAGTTTCACAGGTATTCCATTGACTGTAGTTACTCCTCAGCTGCTTACATGAGCAAACTTTGCGTGATTTACAGAAGCCCAGCCCTGTCTCCATTATTTTGTGAGTATAATTTGTTCTGATTTCTGTGACTAAAACTTGTTTAAAACTCTCCTTTACCAGTAAATGCTACTCAGGTATAGCTGTACCATCACATTTTTGCAGTACAGAATAAGCCTACTTTAAATACAGTGCAGGATTCAACATGTTTTTGGTGTTGACTTCACAGCATCCTCAGGCTGTGAGAACATCTCTCTGGGGAAAGCACTGTTAAGTAGTGATTTTTCTGTTCTGAAATCTAGGCTTTGAATTCCCTCCACTGCCATAAACAAACAGGCTCACTGTTCTTGGACAGTGTAGAATGTTGCCATGCATCACCCAAGAAGCGGCCTCTTTTCAGGGACAAAAGTCAGTCAGTTAGGCCTCTGATGCCCATAAAGCTGGAGCGTGGTGGGTTTTTGTTTGGTTGGTTGTTTTTTGTTTGTTTGTGGGGTTTTTTGGGGTTCTTTGGAACACAAGGTGCTTTGCAAGTGTGATATGTGTTGGAAATGATGTAAGTGCTCTGAGTTCTTAGAAACCTGGAGAAACAAAGCGGTCATTCCCTTTGTGAGGTGGCCTGTTGTAAATAAGCGCAATCTTGTGCCCTGTTGGCACATCTGTAGTCTGAAGTCAGTTAAAGAAAATTAAAAATGTTCATTAGAAAAGCACCTTCTCCCTACTGAAATGAGGAGACTGTGCTCCTGCCTTGCTTAAACGTAACTTGCAGAGTGTGCCCTGTCACTGGTGCTGGCATGGCAGCCTCTGAGAGCTCTCAAGCTGTGGTGTCCCTGCTGTTTGTGAGATCTGTGTTCTTGTCAGCTGGGAATATGAAAGTTAGTGGAGTCATGACCTGGTTTAAAAATAAGAAATCCTTTTTGGGTCATGTGGTTCACATGACATCTCAAAAGCATATGTGCTCTGAGACTGTGCAGGGAGACCCTTTAATAGTGAATGGCATGGGAGCCTGAGCCTTGAAAATTTTCAGATGGAGCCATTTGACCACAGAGCAGCAAATTCCATCATGTGGAAGCAAATAAGGAGCAATATTATTACTTCTAGTCTGATGTCCTTGGAAATCAGGCTTATATGGCTGCTATCTGTCTGTCCTTGCCCCCAGTAACTTCTGATTCCGCTGTCCAACTTCAGCTAAACTTGACAGAGGAGTGGAAGTTTCAGGGATATTAACTTCCTTCAAGTTTCGTGGAAACAAGTGTGCAAATAGAGATGAAACTCCAAAAATATTTCACCTGAGGAGGAGGCTGCAGTGTGAATTCTTACTTTTCCCCATGATCTCACGCTCCCCCTTTTCTCGCTGCTGGGTTCGGGTGTCAGCCAGGACCCCATGCCCTGGGTGGTACTTGAACTTGGGCCAGCCTGACTCCCCTTGTTATCAAATAGGTAATAGACATCAGATTCTGGTTTTGGTAAAATCCCTTCCTTCATTCTCTTTTTCCCTATGTTTAAATGCTTTGAGCTGCCAGCATTTTTGATTGTGTCATTGGTGTTGCTATAAAGACATTTGATACCATTTTCTCTGAGGCTGTTGCAGAATAGTGCCCTACTGCTTTGGGAAGTTCTCAGTCCAGTAAAGGGTTGAGACAGTGACTGAAAAAAGCTACCAAGAGTAGCACGGGCTTCACCTTCTGTAACAGCCTAGTTCAGCTTTTGTGCATCTCAACAAACCTCAGAAGTGCTTATCTTAGATCCTCAGACTTGCACAGCAGAGAATCATGAAGACTGCCTGCCTGTGAAGTTGAAAGACTGAACAGGGCCAGTGGAAAAATTGGATAAGAGGGGAAAATCATAAATCAAGAATTGGAAGCAGGCCTGGACTTATTTAACAGTCAGATCTGTCTTGTGACAGTTCATGCTCTGTCTGGTGATCTTTAACCCCGTTCATCCAAGGGGCTGTGCTGTGATAAGTGCGTGACACTCGCTCTGAGGTGGGATACAGCAGTAGCTTAGTGCTGCAGCGCAGTGTCTGCCGAAGAGAACAGGAAAACACACTGCACCCATTTGAAACCCAGGAAGTCTGAGGGAGAGCAGAATGCAGTTCTCTCCACATGGTTTTTGCAGATGCTGAAGCGGCTGCTTCCTTCCAGCCCTAGATTTGGCAGTGCCAGCTGAGCCCGCAGCGCTGTGATCGGCGTGGTGTGAGCGAGGGCTCTTTAACCTGCTTTGCCGCAAAGCAGGCGGGTTAACTCAGCCCACCTTTTTAAACCCTGTAAGCCCTCTCAGGTGAGGGGGCCTGCCAGGGGTTGGGATATGTTGCTGTGCACACACAGCTGTTCCAGCTGTCATTCTCAGCCAGGAGATGGTAATGTCTCCAGAGTGGCAGCTGTCACCGTTACCCCCGGTGTAAGTACTTCTGCATCAGTTGTACAGGAGAGCCTTGCATCCGTTCCTGTCTGCTTAGAATGATGTGCCTGTGACATGTAAGGTGATTAATTATGCAAAACCTGCAGTAAACAGGAGATAAAACTATATGGACACTCTCTTCTTCTAGATCTGATTTATTCTGATTTGATGTAATTCCTTACCTGATCGACATAAGGCAAACTGAAATATCATCTTTGTAAAGCCCCAGTCCTGTAAAATGTTAATTTTCTCCTCAGTTCCCTCACAGAGAGCAGGAGATGTGGGAACTCGCGTTGTTGTTCACTGTGTGGTGTGGGACCAAACTGGTCTGCCTAAGGGTCTGCACCATTAAATGAATTAGTGCTAATGCTCATTAAGATGATGCACCCGTTCGTAAGGATTGAGCTGAACCATCACAAGGGGTTCAGGAACCACCTGGAGGTGTCCGTGCGAGGGCTTTGCACTGCCTTGAGGAAAAAGACTTCTGTGCTCCATGTCAAAGATTTCATACCACAGGTGTTAGAGGCAGGGAAGGCCTGGGCTCAGTAGCAAAGGAGGGATACTCCAACAAACTGTGAAGCCCAAGGGTGCAGCTGGCCTGGCAATGATGTATTCAAAGCTAAGAGTCAAACTTTGGAGCTGTTTTGTTCAGTTGGTGCCACTGATCTCAGAAAGGCGAGATCACGTAGTCCCAATTTAGGTTACAGAGGAAAGGACAACATGTTCCTAGAGTGCAGGGAGCTGGAGATCAGCTGCTCTGCTGTTCTGGAACTGGTTGCCTCCTGATAGCTTGTCATGGTTTACCTTCCTACATGCCCGATTACCCTGGGTGGACTTTAGCCAGAGGTCAGCCAGCGTTACCAAACCACTGTCACAGAAAAGGCAATGACTTCCAAGGAGGGCTGTCCTGCAGGAGAAAGGATTGATCACCTGAAGAGAATGTGTGGGTTTTTTTCTCCATTTGAGTGGAATGAAGTACTTTCAAGCATTCAGCCTTCATTCGAGTGAAATTCCTGTTGGCTGAAGTGGCATTAACTTGAATGACAACCGCAGTCTTTGTCCTTCATTTTCCTTTGAACCACAGTTACACTTGCCCGTTGCATGTGTCCTTATTAACCCAGACTGCAAAGACTTCTTATTTTAGCTTCCAGATTAAGAGAGTGAACTCTTGAGCTGTGTTGTAAAGTGCCTTCTTGTTCTCTTTTTCATCGATCAGGAGTGTAGGATACCTGAATCTGTTGAAAATACATCAATAACCAGCAGTTTTCCTATATATCCCATGAGGGTAGCGTACCACCTATGGCAGCACTGTTACTGTTAGCTGATCTTTCACACTGTTAGCTGATCTTTCATACTCTGTGCCAACAGTACTGCATACTCAAAATTAAATAAATAGCAAATCTTTGTACCAGCAAAAGTACCTGTATTGAGAGGGGAATATTTCCAAACAGTCTCTGATATGTGCAAATTGAGATGGTTGCAAACCAAAATGTCCTGAAGTGGGAATTTTGTATCCGGACAGCTCTGGGCTCAGGCTCAAGTGGCCTAACCACCACGCCTGCCATTCCTAACCCAGTGGTCTCTGCTTGGTCCCTGTGGGTTGCTGTCAGCCTTGGAAAGGTTCAAGTGATTGATCTTTTGATGGGCATGGTTCCCACTGCAGCTGTGCTGAGCTACATCTGTCCTTCAGTCCTAAAAGGAAGAGAGGAGGAAGAAGTCACTGAAGGGGAATAAGGGTCTGTGAGATTAGTTCTCAAAATGGGACTGTGTTGTCCTGGCAGTCACCCCATGATGCCAACAATGGGAGAGACGGTGTCTGAAGAGTCTTCAGGTAACAACTAACTTTAACAATTAATTTGAATTTCTTCATGGCACTTCACCCTTCTTTAAATATTTTGTTTATATGAAAAGTGTGAGTGCAGGTAGTTTGGTTGGCTTTTTTTTATAGATCTCTCTCAGGTTTAGATTGTCAAAATAGAACAGAGTGCTGACTTTGGGGATGTATCACAGTGACTTAGTACACTTGGTGGCCTCAGGATACTAAAAGACTGTGTTTATGAGAGGGCAGATGGAGCCAGTTCTGCAGCGGATGTGCTTTAGTCATTTAGGGAACCCATCATCCTTCAGAGGTAAAAAGATGAGCAGCTTAGCCCCGCTACTACTGTGACTAACAACTTGGCACTCTGTTGTCAGCTCAGTGAGCTGTGCTGTATCTCCAGCCTTCTGCAGCATGAGACGGGCAGAACTGCCTGGGGGAGGGGGAAGTCTTTAAAAACACTCATAGCAAACGGGTTTCCATGTCAAGGGGTATCAAAAGAAAGGAATTCAAGCTTCTTTGAGGTGCATAGCATCAAACATCTCTGTCATAAACCTGGTCTTTCTGGTACGAGATTAGCTGTTTGATTTGTACATCATAGCAGGTTTCTGCAAAAAAAGGTAGAGCAGCTGGCTTGATCTGTTCTGTAACTTCCATTTTCTGGCCCTGGTGTGAGGATTGCAGTATTGTGGACATGCTTAGATGGTGCAGAACCCCCCAAAACCCACAGTTATATTTTTCATCAAGAACAGTGCCAAATTAAATGCTTTCCTATTTTAGTTTTTCTTTGATGAATACATTTTAACTTGGTTTAGCTGTGTTCCAAAATACTGAAGTTTTAACTACACACTGCTGTGGTTTTTAGTTTTCCTTTTGCAGTAGGTGATTCTGAGATCCTGTGGACAATTGTTGTTGAAATACTGTTTGTAGGGTTTGTAGGGAACATACTGCTCCTGTAAAGCAGAAAGTCTGGTGAGCCACACTTCACCCCACAGACAGAAATCTTGAATATGGCTGTACCCGTGGTGAATGTTACTATAAATGTTACAGTAAATCTCTTAAGAGGTCAGTGTCTGTGGGCATATTAGAAATCTGGGGGGATTGATTTACCTGTTCCTTTTTAACTGTCTTCTGGATGTGTTTGCTACATGCAGAATGCTTCTGAAACCTGCAGTGCGCTTGTCACCTGTCGAGGTGTCTGTTGTAGGAAACAGCGCTGTAATCAAACCCCTCTGATATGTGCCTTTGCAATTTAACCAGTGAGGAAGGGGATTAAGTCAAACTCATGCAGTTAATTCTGGCAGGTCATGCCCTGCCTACCACAAAGAGACTTAAAAAGGAAGGGAAGCACACGCTGACAGCATTCCTGCTTTCCTGAAGTGTTTCAGAAACCTGTCCCTCTTCACTGCGTGGCTGCCTGTAACTTCCTGCACCAAAAAAGCTTGTGGAAAGTGGCTGACAGTCCAGAAAGCAGAACAGCATTTTGAGTCCAGCTCTCCTATGACTGATGTTGCATTTTTAAGGATACTTACATACTTTGAGGACTCTTAAGAATCACTAGTGTGAGTAACACCATTCTCAATGGGACTGGTCCCTGAAGTCTCAGTTGCAGCACTTGGCATCGTCTACAGGACAGCTGTCAGGGTCTTGAGTACTCTCAAGTTTCTCAAGTATTGTGGATTAAGGCTTGAAAAATTGTTTCTCACAGTTGGATTTAGCTATTGCTTTTTAAACCCTTAGACCCATTAAATAACAGAGCCAAGCAGACAGCTGAGCTTCCTCATAGCAGATGAGCACAAGTGAATATGTTTGTGACCCTTGGCTACCAGACTAGCTCTGTTACCTTGACCTACCTGGAAAGGCAGGGCTGGTAATACTGCAAAATCACAGCAGTTAAATCTCATAACATCTGCCTCTCTGAGCCCTACACCAGGAAGCTGTGGGAGCTCACACCACAGTTAGGAGTTAACAGAAGCAGCTGTAACCCTACAGAGTTGGCAAGGCCAATGTAGACACAAAGGGGATGAGTAATTAGAACAGTTGAAATACTTTCTCCCCCACAAATATGATCCCTCTCTTACAAATCAGGTACCCTGCTGAGAAAGTTCAGAGATAAAAGCTTCTGTTCTCTCTTCCTTCAAGTGTAAAAGACAAATCCTTAGCTCTGCTCGTTTCTGGGGTAAAAGAGCCAGGACATGATAAAGGGGATCCAGAAGATAACAAATCAGCATGTGATGGAAGCCTGCTGCCTTACTTCTCAGTGTAGACATCTGCTTTCCCAAAATCACCTCCCAAAGCCTTGTCAAAAGGAAGCTACAGTTCTACCTGTTACCTGCCAGCAGAAGTATTTCACTTGTGTTTCAATCATACACAAAAAAAAGTGAGGGAAAAAATCATAATACATGTTTTATTTAATTATTTTCTTTTTGGTAAAGACAATTATGCAGTTATTGTGTGGGATGAGTAGCAGCTTATTATGAGCTTCTAAAGTTTAGCAGTAGACTTGCCAGCAAAACATGGGGATGAACTGCACTACTTGATTAGCCACTTCTCTTACATATGTGGAGCAGGAGTTTTGATCTTTTTCCGTTTCCAGCATCTAAGTTGCCAAGTATTTGAAATGCTATAGCTGCGGCATCTAGAAAATGTCATCACCACTTGTTGATTTATGACAGGCTTGTTATAGGCTTAGTAGCTCTGAGAAGCTGTAGGTTAGTCTGTCCAAGGAGGGGAAAAAATGCTACCCCACATGGTGTTTCAGATCAATGAGGAGAGTAATGATATCCATATTCACCAAGCAATTAATGTACCAGTCCCATTTTAATCAAACTTCTGCCCTGTGGTGATCAGCTTGCATGCACAAGTCATCAGTCTGTGTGCTGGGGTCCCCAGACACTCCTGACTGAGAAGTGTCACTTGCCGTGTGCTTGAGTGAAACCCTGCCCTGCCGAGGCGAGATGAACCCTTGGCTGCATGTGCACAGATGGGTGAGGATGGGATTATTCAAGGTCAGGTTATCCTGTCTGTGCTAACGCAGTAGGAGATTAATGAAGGAAGGATTTTGCTGTTAAAAATGACCCACTACATTTCTCCCATGTGAACAGACACTGCTGTTGGAAATGCAGCTGTGGTCCAGCAGGATGCTCCCAAGCTAACTTTAACCAGTCTGGATCAACTGGCCGTGTAGCAAAGATACAGGAGCATGGGCACCAACTGCTCACCTATAGCCCTTGGTGAATTTGTGCAGCTGGGGCTGAAATCGCTGTTCTTCCATTTCTGCTGTTGCTACTTAACTGGTAGTGCTGTTCAGCCTTCTCACTGCAGTGTGGACACAGCCTCAGCAGCCTGAGTCAAGCCAGCAGGCTCTTCTGTTTTGATGGGGATACAGGAAGGCAGTGTGGCATCTGCAGCCAGCCCCAAGTGTCCCTCTTGTAGGAGCTCCCCTGCTGGAGATGTGAAATGCCTCTCCCCAGAGCAGCTGGCGGTGTGGGGCTGATGTGTTAGGTGGCTCTGGTTCGGATGGTTTGTCTCCACAAGGGTGGGATTTATTTCTAGTAGTGACGTGGTACAACAGGAAGCGCTGTGTGAAATTAATGCTCTCTTTCCTATCTACCAGAGAGTGAATTCCCTCCCTTTTTAGTTTGTATTTCAAGGCAAAATAGCTGATTCTTTTGGGTTGGTGGAAGAATCTAGATCAGTCTGTTGATAGGTGGGATTGAGTGTTCCTTATGTACCAGAATGTAGAAAATAATTCTCTTCAATTGCTTTGGTTTTCCTTTGCTGGTTCTAAATCCCCCTGGGTGTCTCTTGAACAGGCCCAGAGTCCTTGGCTTCCCCACTATGGAGCAGTTGATGTCCATTTTACTGGCATGGCTGACTGTTTCCAGCAAACTGTGAAGAACAAAGGTGTGCTCGGCCTCTGGAGTGGGCTCACGCCCAGCCTGCTCAAGGTGAGGTTCTGCTTTCATCTCAATCAAAGACTGTCCTGAAGTAATGAGACACAATTTTCAACAGTTGGGGTTATAAAGCATATGACATACACTTACTAGCAGCTTAGAGATGATGTAGTCTGTGACAGAACAGGTATCACCTCAGGCAGGTTATAAAGCAGCTTTGGAACTTGCTTTGGTCGTATTTCCCCAAATGTAAGCTTGGCTTCTAGATGTCACTCCTTTCAAGTTCATCTGAATGTCCTTAGGGAAGGGTGTGCTGCTACCACACAGGGTAAGGTATGGATGGGGATTGCAAGTGATCCACTTAGGACAGCTAAACACGTTCTGAGCTCCAGTAATTTGACATGTTGTGCCGAGCTGTAAAGAAAATTGTGCTTGTATAAGCCACTTCCCCAGAAGTCAAAAGTAGTGCTCTCCACCAGCTGTTTAGTGCATCTGTATCAGTTACTGCAGCCCTTGCTGAGTTGAAAGCATCAAATAAGGCATGGTGGCTTAAACAGAAGGTAACTTAGTTAAGGTAAATACATTTTATAGTGCTGCAGTGAGGATTGCCTACACGGAGTACTACAGGCCAGCTAATGAGTGGTAATTGAGTGACAACATGATTGATGGTGATGGCCTGTCTGTGCCTGGCCCTGCCTTGGCTGGTATAAAGCCACGCGGCACCACCAGAGCTGCTGATTCTGCACGGGGTGAAAGAAGAAAATTGTTCAGTCACTCTGTATGTAGAATAAATCCTGTATTTCCTACCAGGATTTGCTGAGGTTACTTAGGATTTGATTAGGTGTTTGACAAGCTGTGATAATCTATAGGCTGGCACAGACCTTGTTACACACAACGTTGTTATAATTACACAGGTACCAGTAATAAACTCCTACTTTTAGCATGCTGCAGGTGCCAGCCTAGTTTGAGGTGAGACTGATTTTATATAAATGAGCACAGCTGTTGTAGCAGATCAGGTCAGATTTGAAGTTCTAGAAGTTTCATTTTTAAAAATATCTAATCTAAGAATGTTACTAGTGAGCCTCATATTGCTTTTTTTTAATCTTACATTGCTTTATTTTATTTTATTATTATTTTATCAGATTGTCCCATACTTCGGTGTTATGTTTTGCACCTTTGAATTCTGCAAGCGGGTCTGTCTGTACAGAAATGGTTATATTGAATCTCCTTTAAATTACAAGCTAACTCCTGGAGTGGACCAGAGTTTACAGCCACAAGAACTGAGGGAATTAAAGCTCCTCCGAAGGGAAAATTTTGAGCCGAGGAAATCAGCTCTTGAAAACTGACATCAGTGTTGGTTGCAGATACACACACTACCTTTTCTAAGGCACTCTGCAAGACAGACAGACTGAACTACAGGTACCAGAGTGTCAGTGGATTGCATAGTTTCAGTACTGAGACACCAGTGTCAGGGGTTAATACATCTTGTATCTCACTTGATGAATGGATATAAACAATATGAATAGCAAGCATATACTGAAGAGGAGAAACGCAACTACTTCCGCTGTGCTATTGGAACTTGAAATTACATTATTCTGGGTGCTTTTCAATACTAAATAGCTATTTTGAGAAAAAAACACTTGCAGAAAGGCAAGAGAACTGAGATGACAGTATAATTGGTATCTTTGAGAATATTAAGAAAATTAAAATGGATTTTTTTTTTTTTGTTGGTGATTTGAGATACCAAGTCAGCAAAAAAATGATAGACTAGAATACATACAACATTTCTACTGAAATCTCTACTTCTAGTGACATCGTGTGGATGTCGCATTCTGCGGATGCAATCGGCCTCAGTTCAGTCACACTCCAGAAACCACTCTTCAGTTTTCTGAGACTTGAGAACAATAGTTTTGTATGAAACTTCGTCGTAAAGTTGAAAATGCTGCTGCTGCAACTGTGCTTTTGCTAAAAGCGAACAGTAACGTGCAAAACAAACGGCAATACACTGGAATGACAATCATACAAACTTAAGTGCGTACTCAAAAACCTTCCCCTTCTTCTCCTGTGCTGTTACTATGTGTACGTAAGTTATTTCAGGCTTTGAAAAAGTTCTCTGAACTGAAAAACTTCCTGAAGTTCTTAAATGTGTTAGATATTTCAGAGCCATTAGCTTTGTCATGTTGTTTTGGTATTCTTAAAGCTCTATTTTTATATTAAACTACTTTTTAGTCCCTGTGCACAGACCCAGGCCTACTGTGCTGCTCGGAACTTGCCAGCAGAATCGCACTGTGTATGCAACCTGTGATTTTTCCACTTTCACTGCTGTGATCCAGGAGCCACAGATAGTTTCTCTAGGTAGGAGCTTCTCTGCAAGACCACAAGGCTAGTGCCAGTGCAATTGATAGGCCTCTGACCAGTCTAGGGAGTTTTTGGACAATAAAAGATCTCTTTGGTATTATACCTGAGGACCTGGGATATTACTCTGGTTCTTTTGTAGAAGTACAGCTGTGGAACAGCCCCATCCTAGTGCCTTCAGATGGAAAACCTTAAGCTGGTGTCTGTGCACATGAATCAGAGCAGCTCGGTAAGGCGTGTGCACACCAGTCACGCTCCTGCCCTGGCTGTAGCGGCCTGGGCTCAGCACAGGATTTGCCTCCTGGTTTACACAGCTTTTTGTGCTTGTTTTTGTACCACTGTTTATGTCTCTGATGGGTGGAAATAAGTAAATATCAGAAACTGCTTGGTTAGGCCAGATCCCAGCAGGATGAGGTAAAGGCAGATCGATGCAGGAACAGGCTCTGACTGCGGAGAGAGATTTGCAGAAAGATCTGAGATAATTGTAAGGCTTGCCTTGCACCCCGAAAAACATTGACATACCCTACAGCTGAGGTCGTGCAGTGTCCCTCTTAACGGACTGGCTCAGGTCCGCTGCAGTGGTGCTTCATACTGGTTTTCTTCTTGGAGAAGAAATGCAAGCACTGATAACAAAAAGTAAGAGGGGAGAGATCAGATCTGGTGGCTCATGGATCACACTGAGGCTGTAAGCACTGTTGGCTCTCCAATCGACCTGCCTAGTGAACATGTTTCTCGGTGCCTCAGTTTCCCTGTCTGCACAGTGCAGGTAATAATACTGAGATTTATTTGGGATGTGTGAATAGGGAGATGTGACTTGTGAGTGCGTTGGGAAGGAACGGCTTTCTAAAGAGTGCCCTTACATTGCCCAAGCTTACCTGTAGGTTTTTTACTGATGTATTTCTGATACAGATTGAGTGATGGGTTCATATGAATGTCTGATCAGTTCTTCAAAACTGGTAAGAGACAAGCGAGTCAAAAAGTTACCTCTAACTTGTTTCTGATATGCTAATAACACCTGTGTATTGTAATGTACTCCTACGACCAACCTATAAATGATGGACTAACCTTTCATCAGCCCAGCCTCTGCTTTGTGTAATCACACTTGTGCAGGAGAGATCCCCCAACAGGCAACAGTAAGATATTTCAGACCGCAGTGAAACAAAGTGCTTCAGCAGGGGATCCCTGCCGTGTAAAGCGGTGCGTGATGGTGAAGAACCGGTTGAGAGCAAGGCTGAAGGGCAGAGGTGACGCTCGGGTGGGTGAGCTGTAACTCAGGTGCCGTTGGGGTGCAGCCGTGTAAGAGGCGGTGGGTGGTACAGGGTGGGGTGTGCGTCTGTCTGATAACCTCCTCACAGGGGTGTGACTGAGGGAGGGAATCC
The DNA here is from genome assembly GCA_025345505.1 of Todiramphus chloris collaris. Lineage (NCBI taxonomy): Eukaryota > Metazoa > Chordata > Aves > Coraciiformes > Alcedinidae > Todiramphus > Todiramphus chloris. The sequence goes on along the minus strand of JANVCC010000073.1, from coordinate 6,774,752 downwards.
TTACCATACCTGGAGCTCTGGGACTCCAGAGCATCCTGTATGCAGGGGGTAGTAACGGGAGAGGTCTCCTGAGCAACGGTATCAGCTGAGGTTCAGCGGGGTTAGAGGTTAGACCGGATGACCCCCGAAGTCGCTCCCGCCCTGGTGTTCTGCGATTCCCTGAGGCCGGGCAGGCAGACGGGCTCCTGTCCCCGTCCGAAGGTTAAACAGGCTCAGCCTGCCCCCTTCTTGCCCGGCCCTCGGTCGCGCCGGCTGCCCCGCTGCCTCCCGCACCGCCTTCTGACGGCACCCGCACGGCGCGGCGGGCCTGAGGCCACGGAAGGCCCCGCGAGCGCCACGGG